>OY970821.1:11084900-12284900 GCA_963853835.1 Calendula officinalis | reverse complement strand
CGCTTGCGGATTTCGGCGTTTGCAGTCGCGACACATGTCATGCAGTCATTGGGTGAGACATCGGCCCGACATAAGGAAAGACCGGATGTTTGGGCTTGGTGTTGGCCCACCGAGCCCATTCCAAAACCGTTTGGAGGGGTTTTGTGGTAGAGTTCGGTTAAGAGTTTGGTCAAGCTTTGCTCGTAAGGACTATTAGAGGTGAAATTGTCAGAATTAGTGGAGCAAATGTGATAGAGCGGGTCAACCCCGTTGACTATTTGGACAATGTGAAGCAGGAAAAGGATACAGATCGTGAAATTATGGCTTGCGAGCGACATCTTATTCAAAGAAGAGGAGTTGATTAATTTGTGATATATTATGAGACATTATATGGTATGCAATGCATGCTTTATATAGAGGGACGGAGAACATAATCTAAAACTTAAAAACCAATACATGGTCAAACGTAGAAGGTTTGACCTTTTCAAATAATGAAGCTTTCAATCTTCTTTTGGTTAAATTTTGGGATTTCTCAAATTGACGGGGTTTTGTGAATATTTATCGTTGATGAGATCAAAAAATTAGTTAAATAGTGCTTATTCTCTTTAGAATCTTGACAAACCCCTGTCAATTTGCGATTAAAAAAATACATTAATTGAATAGACAAATTACACATGAGGGATTATCGGGAAAATATATAGAAAGATTGTTGTTATTTTAATAATGCATGCTTCATGAACTGCAGTTCTATGAATAAAACTGAAGAAATGGTCTGCTTTTTATATGAAGAAATGGTCTTGGTTCGGTTTCGGTATATACTTGGGTTTGCTCGTCATGGTACCCGTCCAGTACCGAGTTTTTCGGGGTACCAAAAACTGGTCTCAAGTTCCATACCGGGTATGGGATCGGTTTGGTTCGGTTCGAGATCGGTTTGGTTCGGTTCGGTTCGGTTCGAGACCGATTTGGTTTGATTCAGTTAGCTCGGTCCGGTACTCAGTCCCATGGTATGCGCAAATTAGGACACTATATTTGCGAGCGCATATAGTGTAGCGGTTTGGATCATAACCGTGATTTTATTCCCTCATGTGCAAAATTTATTTGGTTTGCCGATGTGGGTGGTCAAAAATTAAAGTTGTCCTTCCGGTTTTAAGAGGTTAATTTTACCTTTAGTTTAAAATAGAAATAATAGAAAAAAGAATTGGGGTGAGAGAGGCTCGAACTCTCGACCTCAGGATCACTCAATATAGCTATGAGACCTACGCGCTAGCCAACTGCGCCACCACCCCGTTAACAAATTATATTCGAACCCATAACAAGATCCATGTTTTGCCGTTGATTTGATTACTTGATTATATGGCATGAAACTATCAACTAAGAGCATCCCCAATGGTTAACCTTACAATAGCTTATTAGTTTTGTCACATCAAAAATCTACTAACTAAAAACCTCTACATAAATAGCATCTCCAATGGTTAACCTTTGCAAAAGCTTTTCCTTTAACAATATTTCCAATTTACTTTTATCTATCTTAAATGTTTTATATATACCCCTTATATAATTTGACACTTTTTATAACATCTTACTACATATAATATTTTTTAAAATATCTCATACAAAAATATTATAATAATTGACATGAAATATTATATAATTTATTTATTAACTAATAAAAATATAATAAAGAATTAATGTATAATATATCTAAAGTTTAAAATAAAAAAATATTAAACATAGAGGACTAAAAAAGACAACTTTTGAAAGTACATTAAAAGGTTAGTAGAAAAAAAGTCTTTGAATAAGCTTTTAAAAAAGCTAGTCATTCCAATGGGTAAAAAGTCATCCAAAGACTTATTCAAATAGTAATAAGCTTTTAAAAAAACTACCATTGAAAATGCTCTAATATAACCATGGGCCCACGTTTTGCACCTATTTTTGCAACTTTATTTGATCTTTAATTAAGTGTGCAGTAAGATTTTTTGGTGTAAACATTTTTCATTCTTTATTACTCCCTCCGTCCCTTAACAAAGTTCTCATTTCTATTAAAATATTTGTCCCAAAATAAAGTTCTCATTTCTCAAACTAGAGGGACCCACTCAATAAAATAATATTATTACCATGTACTTTTCCACTAACTATCTTTAAAAAACACTTTCTCTTTCCAAAATAACCTTATATTTTAATCATATTTATTATCAAGACCCCACCACTAACTAACTCCTAAAACCTTGTGCCCAATTGAAATGAGAACTTTATTAAGGGACGGGGGAGTATTATTTAACATTCTTCCAAAAAGGTTAATACTTACTAAAACGATTTTTAACCCTTGTTGAAAACAAAATCATTCTTGTGATCATCTTTGATACACTAATTATTTTTAAAAGTTGGAACTTTTGTAAAATTCTAACCTTTTTTTGATTTGAACCGTTTACCCGACCGACCCATTTTCCCGCTTGTACGATTGAAGTCGAATGATGGTCATGCAGAAAGGTGTGATTATATAATCATATGTGACACTAATTTATTCATATAAAGTGTTTTGGGCCAACACACACACCTTTTTGTATGTTTTTCTAATTTTAATAAAAATATAAATATACGTTTAACACGTTCAACCTGTTTCATTTCAAGCTAGTTTTCATAATTTAACTCGTTGCTAACCAAATACAACCCGAATTCACCATTTTTTAAAATACTTTTATATCATGATGTTAACAGATTGCTCATTTTAGTTTCGGATTTGGTCAATGTTTTTGCACAAGTAGCTTTATCACCACTTGAAACACCAGAACTCAAAGTGTACATAGGCCAAGCTTTTGCTCACTTGTTATCAATATCCGGTCGACAAATGCAGCCTCTTTTGAGTAATCTCCCATCTACTCTTGCTAATGCCTTAGCTGCTATTGCACCCCAGAGTTGACCATAATCAAGTCAACAATTCAAGCTGTCATTTATACATGCTCTTTTCCTTGATGGGAATTATTATACTTTTTTCAAGTTTCTGCTATGAGAAAGACACATATTTCTGCCAGGTATGCTACTTATCAACTACTAGAATGTGTTGATTCGGGTTATGTTCTATATCTAATGGGTCGAATGTGTAAAAGCTAAATAATCTAGTTAAAAACGTAACTGGTCAAGGATTTAAATAATTATACGACGTATTATTATTGTAACAATATATTTTGTAATCAAATTTAATGTACAAAATGTTCATATATGATTTTTAAAACCTTGAAAATCATTTAAAAAACGGTTAGATTATTATTGTAGTACGTAATTCTATGATATGATAAATGCAGGGTTTTCTTTGCCTTGATCAACCATCTCCAATTTTACCCAATGGAGCTACCTGATTTCTTATTTTTCTTTTTTTTGAGTAATGTCACACGCTGGACAAATAATGAATCTATAATTTGTTTATAAGGGTTTTGAGCTACGGCTTTTACTTTTTCTTTTTCATTTTTTATATGTGGTATTCATTTCTTCTCCTCTCAATGATTGTTTTGTCCATTTTTTTTATAGTTGTCACGTTCATATACAATCAATTGCAATATGTCATATGTGTGTATTATAAGGTTTGTAAGTTCTTTTATACGAAGTATGATTTGAAGGTTTGTCAAGACTTTTGTCTCCTGTTCACCAATTTTGGTTTGTTGGTTATTTTAAATGAAATGTGTTTTAGCTTGGTTAGAAACTCAAAGAATCACCAACCTCATTTCTTGCTAGTGACTTAGCTTCATTTTGGATCAGTTTCAATTCCCCAACTTCATGTAAAGCCGGAACTTTGTATTTTACAAAAAAAATGTTTTTTTTTTGCCCCGCCCTTGCCTCGGGTAAAAATGTTTTTTTTTTCTTGCTAAACTTGTACGGAGTATTTTACAAAAAAAATGTGTTAAAATGTACATCTTTTACAAAACCAACAAAAATTGGAAAACTATAGCCAATCTTTTTTTTACAATAATTGCTAAATCAAAGATAGGGAGTTTGGGGTTTTAATATGTTTTTAGTCAATTACGTGTCTATGTTAGGCAAAACCTATTAGACAAGTAAGAAAAGATGTGTGCTAGTGGGAAGGAAATATATGGGTTTAAGGTGCATTAAATAATATTAGGCCCGTAATCAATATTATTTGGACCACAGTATCCATCAAAATACCGCGAGTGCGTCTAATACTTTAAAGATGTTTGACCCCATTTTCATGTAATTGGGTTGAGTTTGCCCCTTTATGAAGCAACTCACACTCTCACACGCGGGTCGTTCCTAGGCATGGGTGACAAGGGTGGCGGCCTAGGCCCACTTTCAAAAAAATCAGCTCATGTATATATATATGTGTAAACTCATTTGAATCAAGGTAAATTCAACGGAATATTGAAAATAAGCGGACTACATAGTCCAATCCGGACATTTAACTTGGGGATTGGGGTGACACTTTTAATTTGACGGAAATATTTGAGTTGTTTGGGATATAATTACTTTCATTTTTAAGATTTTGCTCATTGCCCAAAATTACCCACACTGTTGTTGCTTCCATTACCAGATTACTGGAACAAAAATGTATATAATTTTGATATATGCTCAAATCGATAACTTTGAGACATGGTTGATTATGCAAAGAGAAGCAGACATGGTCCCATGAATATTTGAGCAATTGGGGTTAGCCAGTCTCTCGGTTCCGGTTCGCCGATTCAGGCCAGTCTCATTACAGTTTGCACATGTAGACAAGGTGTCCGATTTTGACTAATTTTTTACGTCACACAGTACGTAACATGGAATTAGTGGACTGATCCACCTGTCAGAAGCCGTAGTACGTGAAAGAGGTTTTTAATGAAATTGACGTATGCATTTATGGAATTATTGTCAAAGTAGTTTGTCTCTATATATTAAAATTGGTTGTTAGAAATAAAAAATAACATTTCTTTATATTAAAATGATTTCAAAAATTTTAATCATTGATCGTGTTTGGTTAAAAGCAATTGTTGATGTTCGAATGTATGAAGAAAATGGATTAAGAATTTGTTATATATATCTTTATTATATATAAGTATTTCAAACTTTTCTAAATAAGAAGTCTTAATTTTTAAGACTCCGACTTTCCCAAATAAACAGAAATTTTCAGCACATTTATCAGCTAGTCAGGTGTTTTAAATGTCAAAAGAATTAACTATGTTTTGTTTATTGTCAATTGAATGTCAAAAAATGAATAACAAATTATTTTTAACCTCCATTAAATAATACCTACCACTAAACTCGCTACTGCCCGCCACATCCACTTTCTTCATCTCATTAGTGACTCATAATGTAAGACCCTACTATTGTTTAAAGAAAATGCATAAAAACAACTTAAACAACTTCTGCTTACCCAAAAATATAATTACACACGATTTGCATTATGCGTGTACCCTCTCTCCTTATATATATAGATTAACCTAATTGTGCCCTTCACATTTATCATATAAACCTATAAATATTAAGTCTCTCCATCGATCATGTCGAATAATGGTGCACCAGAATCGGAACAAGACGCAAGGTACAACAAGATCTGCAAGGAGCACAAGCACATGGTGGAAACACTCCCCAAAGGCAAAGGATGGAGGGTACAACACATCTACAACTACAACGGTTTCTGGTTAAACCCAACAACCTTAAAAAACAACTTACTACTCCACTCCTTCTTCAAATCTCAACCGTCAGACATCTTTCTAGCTTCTTTCATGAAGGCCGGAACCACGTGGCTCAAAGCACTCATGTTCTCCACCGCCAACCGCCACCGCTTCACCTTCTCCGACCACCATTTGCACCATCACAGCCCACAAAGCACCTTCCCTTCTATCGACTGCCAAACCTACCCGATGAACGATTTCACTCACTCCCCGAAACCTCGGCTTTTTGCGACACATTGTGCTCTCACCCTCTTGCCCACGTGCATAACATCATGTAATAAGTTTGTCTACATTTGTCGGGACCCGAAAGATGTGTTGGTGTCAAAATGGCTATTCATGAGCAAACTAAGATCAAAAGAGCTCGATCCGCTTTCGTTAGACGAAGCGTTTGAGCTTTTTTGTCAAGGCGTTTCCGAGTACGGGCCGTTTTGGGAACATGTTTTGTCATACTGGAGAGCGAGTTTGGATTTTCCGGACAAGGTTTTGTTCTTGAAGTACGAGGAAATGAAGCGGCAGCCGGCGGCGGAAGTGAGGAAGCTGGCGGCGTTCATGGGGAAGCCGTTTACTGCAGAGGAAGAGGAGAAGGGGGTGGTGGAGGGAATTGTGAAGATGTGTAGTTTTGAGAATTTGAGTAATTTGGAGGTGAATAAGAAGGGAGTTGAAAAGTTCGGTAATCTGTCGCAGGTGGAGAAGCGAGATTTTTTCAGGAAAGGCGAAATTGGAGATTGGAAAAACTATCTGAGTGAGGAGATGAAAGAACGTATTGATGGAATCACACGTGACAAGTTTAAGAATTCCGGTTTAATATCCATTTAAATTCAGGTCATCATCAATAAATCCCAGTTATGTTTTGTTTAATAAATATGAGCATGCATTTTAATTGGTTATTCACGGCATACGTACGATGATGGCTTGCTTTGAATTATATGGTTTTTGTATCTTGATAGTGTTTGAGTTCATTGTCGTTGTGTAAAATATGTTATCCCAAATCTTTTACATTTTGAAGTGACTAACTATAATATATATAATCTTCGATATAAATTTGTGCACGATTCAAAAATCGGTCGGACCAGACTGCTTGGAACATAATTGGACCGATAACTAACAAAATAATTTTGGCCAGGCCAGGGACTAAACCTTTGACGTCTTGGACCAAACTAAGAACCCAAGTTTTCCGGTTTTTACGGTCTTTTCTTATTTTTCTGGTTTTGAAAGGGATCTAGAATAATTTTGCATGAAAATCAAAATCGAGAACTGGAGCGATATTGCTTTGTTTGATCCAGTTCCAATTTGGTTCGGTCCGATCCATTTTATACTAATTGGGTTTCAACCCAATGAAATATGTATGTGGAACATAATAGTATGTTTTTTTTTTCTTTTAAACGGCACTTAATATTAACAACGAGACATGATCGAATTCGTGACTTATAGGTCATGGATAATACCTTACATCAATCTCTAATAGCATTAGACTACAAACATGTTTTTTATTTGAAACTAAGTTTCAAGTCTTACTTGAACATCCTTAGATAATAAATTAATGGCATAAATAAAACATATTTCTCTAGTCGTGAACCTTTACATGCATCTCCAAGCCAAGCATTTCTCATAAAAAAAGTCAGATTTCCAACTTCACAATGTATAAACTCGACTTGTTTTATCATATGCAGCACATATTAGATAGTTTAGTGAATGTTCGATATATTTACAACCCTAACAAGTAGTGTATAAATTACATGCTCATACGTAAACTTAAAATTTGTAACCAAAAGTCGGAAATAATGTATTCGGAGAAATTCTAAGTTTGCTATTATTTTATTAATGCCACCAAATTATCAATTTTTTGTATAGGATGTTACAACATAACTTTTATTGATTTATCATAACTATTACTTAATATAATTGTATAATTAATTGTATAACGTAGAAAAGTTAGGATTCGGTGAGAACTAAAAAACTGGTAAGTACTGCGAGCTAGACTAACTAGACTAACTGCTCTAGAGGTAACCTACAGGAGAAAGCCAGAGTGGGGAAGTTACTCGGTTAAGAGGATTAGGGAAGAAACGAAGGAAAGCTTAACTCGCTCGAACTTGCGAGGTCCAGTGAACTCAATCTTTCAATTCTCAAGCAATCATTTAAAAAAATTTAGATTGTTGTCTGAAATTTTGAATTTTTATGAGGAAATATTTTCTAACAATGATCCAAAATTTCTAAAAATAATCCAATTCTTTTTAAAAATTTCATTAAAAATTATTTTTACAGTAATCACCAAATTTTAAATACTCACTTAATCCTACTTCTAACGTAGAATATGAGTTAAAATTTGTATTACATTTATCCAAATACTTGTTTGTAAAGTTGATAATACCGTAATATTCACGCATATTATTTTTTTAAATTAAATAGAAAAAAAGAGTTCTCATTATAACCAATGATACGATGCCATGTCAAATTTAGGACGTGTAACTAAATTTCTAAGTCCATGTAATTGTAAGCTCCTACCTTCGTTTCGTTATGATGCGTCTTAATTCTCCATACAAATTATCAATTTGACAAAAAACTCAAGAACCCTAATCACTTCAAACAAGACTTGACTCAAAACCCCAAATCTGACATTCCAATTTGAACTAACAAAACAATCATCGAAAACCCACGATTAAAGTTCTAGTCTTTAATTGGGATTCCAGGTGAATGCAGAAGCTTGCGAATTTGTGATCATTTATAAAATGGAGACCCGAATCAGATCTGGGTTTGGGGTAGTGATTTTGATCGCAATCTGTATAGTTGTTTGTGGGTATTCGGTTTCTGCTGAGACCCAACGACCCAAGAATGTACAAGTTGCTCTTCGGGCTAAATGGCCTGGTACTTCACTCCTTCTTGAAGCTGGGTATGTTTTTATTTTTAAATTGTTATGAATTTGATGAGTCAATGTAATCTGGCTCATAATTTTATTTTAGATAAGGGCAGGGCAGGACAAATTAGAAAAGATAAGTGCCATAAAACAAAAAAAATACAAAAAAAAAGTGAATCATATGCAATGTAATTATGGTTTCTAGCATTGTGTTGAATGTTTTTTTGAGTGAATGAAAGTTTGACCGACTTTAGTGGAACAATGGCAATACTTGGTTACTAGTTAATGTCATTAACTAGTGAATCGTATGAAATGTTAATTAAACAAAGATTAAAAGTAACACTTGCATATAAATGATCTAATTAAGGTTGTAACCAAATATAATAATCATTGCATATTAATGTATCATAAGTTATGTTTTCAGGGAATTATTCTCAAAAGAATGGAAAGATCTGTTCTGGGAATTCATCGATTCATGGCTCAATAACGAAAGTGAAATTACAAATTCTTACACTGCAAAAGATTGTTTAGATAAAATTAGTAATTATGGGAAATCACTTGTGAGTGGACCATTAGCATCAGTTTTTGAATTATCTCTTACTCTTCGATCTTCATCACCAAGATTAGTGGTTTATCAACAATTAGCAGAAGAATCCCTTTCTTCACATTCGTTATCAGATGAAATTAATTCTAATTTAATCGATGGAGAAGACCAAAAAGTCAACCATTTGCTTGTAGGTGTGAACCCTAAAAGTCCTGGTGGAAAATGTTGCTGGGTGGATACTGGTGGGGCCCTGTTTTTTGATGTTCCCGAGCTTTTGTTGTGGATTCGTGATCCACATAAGTAAGTTATTTAACTGCTGGAAATTTTTTCAATTGTATAAAAATGTAGAATTGTTCAAGGCAGTCTTTAATTTTCTTGTAGTCCCAAGGGACAAATCTCAACCATTGATCAATAATAATTAATGGTCAAGATTAGTCATATATTTTATACATGGAGGGGTAATTTGTCCATTTGACACCCACATAAATTTTAATCCAATTTTTTTTTCCCCGTAAAGAAACAATATTATGTGATAATCACATATGATCAAGTATACAATCACATGTGAATTGTGATTATCAAATAATGTTTTTTTTAACGAAAAATAAAATAAAATAAAAAAGTAATATAATAAAAAATTAAAAAAATTAAATTAAATAAAAAATTAAATAAAAATAATAATTATTTGAGTGCCAAAAGACCAAAATACCCCTCCATGTATAAAATATGTGATTAATCATGACCATTAATTATTATTGATCAATGGTTGAGATTTGTCCATTGGGACTACAAAAAAAACTAATAACTACCTTAAACAGATCTCAAAATCTTTTAATTAACTTTAATAAATTGGAAATATTATCATTTATCTGAGTTTAATGATGAATTGAATTGCAGGAATGGAGATATATTTCAGCAACCCGAGCTTTATGACTTTGACCATGTTTACTTTGACTCATCAGTTGGGAGTCCAACTGCCATTTTATATGGGGCTCTTGGGACCCACTGCTTTAAGGATTTTCACGGGCCCTTAGTGGAAGCAGCCAAACAGGGGAAAGTGAAATATGCTGTGAGGCCCGTTTTGCCTTCGGGCTGTGAATCAGAAAGTGGTCATTGTGGAGCAGTTGGTACAAATGGCCCGTTGAATTTGGGCGGTTATGGTGTTGAACTTGCATTAAAAAACATGGAATATAAGGCCATGGATGATAGTGAAATAAAGAAAGGTTTGTCATTAGTTTATGCTTATTTTTTCTTTTATTTTTAGCAAATTATGCAATTTAGGAACTTGTAACCGTTAGAATTTATAAAAACTAGTATTAACATTTTTAGGTAAAGTAGAAAAACGCATTTTAGGGGGGGGGGGGGGGGGGGGGGGGGTTGACTTGCCAACACGTTTTTTTTAATTAATAAATTCCATAATTTATTAATATTTAATATAATTACAGAAATTAAATTTAATCTAGCTTGTCCATTTCTTGAACAAAGTAAATTATGATGCTTTAAACACTTGAATATATATGGATACTGTTTAAAGTTAATAATAACTTTATTTTTTATTTTGTTTGACCCATTAACAGTGAAATAACTTACTTGAAATTGAAATTGCAGGTGTAACCCTAGAAGATCCTCACACTGAAGATCTCAGCCAAGAAGTTAGAGGGTTCATATTTTCTAAAATTCTGGTATTTTCAGTGTTCTTTAATCCTTATGTTATGTATGATCATCACTAATTCTGTACAATCAGAAATGAAATGAAATAATATATTTATCTTTTCAATTTTTGAAATTAAACCATCTTCATCAAAGGTTGTCTCATATATATATTCTGCTGATAAGATGCACTTGGAGCTAAAATTTCAACACATAAAAAATTGCAAAAACAGCTTAGCAGTAATCATGTTAATTTAAACAATTTACATTTATGTTGCAAATTTTCAAGGAATACCGGTCATTGTTGAATAAGAAGTTTATGTATATCTATATATACATATATATATATATATATATATATATATATATATATATATATATATATATATATATATATGTATATATTTTGAGCTGATGAAAATATGTTGCATTTTTATGAATGCAGGAAAGAAAACCAGAATTGACATCTGAAATAATGGCTTTTAGGGATTCTCTTTTGTCATCAACAGTTTCTGATACACTTAATGTGTGGGAATTGAAGGGTAACCTAACCATACAATTTTCTATAAAGCAAAAAACTTTATGTATTTTTCATTATTTTTATATTTATGTTATTTAAAAACAGATTTAGGACATCAAACTGTACAAAAGATTGTTCATGCATCAGACCCTCTTCACTCAATGCAAGAAATTAGTCAAAATTTCCCTAGTGTTGTCTCTTACTTGTCTCGAATGAAGGTAACTTTTTTTTTTATAAATAAATTATTTCATCTTAATATGTTGTTTGCTAAATAATATTTCTTTTTTGATAATTCGCGTAGATTAATGATTCAATCAAAGATGAGATACTTGCAAATCAGAGAATGATTCCACCTGGCAAGTCCTTATTGGCTCTGAATGGGGCTTTAATTGATATTGACGATATTGACCTTTTCCTGTAATGTTTCTCTCTGTTATCAATATATTTTTTATTTTTAAAAAGAAAACTACTAACTCACATATTATATAATCAGTATTTAATAGTAAGTAATTTTTTTTAGCTTACAATTAAGTGTTATGTTTTTTCATAGATTGCTCGATATGGTCCATCAAGAATTATCTTTAGCCGATCAATATACAAAACTGAAGGTAATGGTTGTTTCTTTTGTCAGCCATTGCAACCTTTAAATGGGTCAATCTGGGTTTGTTTTATCTTTAATGGATAAACTAAAAATAAGCAGTTGAATAGGAAACATGTCAAATGGGTCAGAACGGGTCGAAAGCCACCCGAAGTGATTTTTTAGGTTTAATTTATAAAACCTTCTAAGTCTATTTGTTTGAGAAATTAGATCATTAATGAAATAATATATATTATTTGTAAGGTTTTTTTTGGCATAAAATATGTACGTACTTTTCATTTGCCCCGTTTTAGCTAATTGCACCTTTTGTTTTTTAACATTTGAGTCATTAAGATCTTAAAGATGGATTTTGTTCCATTTGGTAAAACGACTTTAAAAAATAACAGTTTTTATATGAAACTGTTAAATTCGTATGTAAGTATTAGATTTACATATAATTGTCTGTAAAAAAATGTAAACTTTTTGGAGAAGAAGTGTTTGGGCCAATCCAATATTGCCACCTCAACTGAAAATGATTAATCCTTTTATTTTATATATAATTTTATCATATTTTAGATTCCTTCAAGCACGGTCCGGAAGCTTCTATCAACTTTACCTCCACCAGAATCGAATGCATTTCGGGTCGATTTCCGTTCAGAACATGTTCAATACATTAATAATTTAGAAGTGGATTCCAGATACAAACAGTGGAGGAGTAACCTAAATGAGGTATCTTTTTGCTTCAAATTTTCTCATTCTGATTATTATAAAAATTGTATTTTATAAGTTTTTCCAATTCATTTTTCTTGTAGCTTTTAATGCCTGTTTACCCTGGACAATTACGGTACATACGCAAGAACATGTTTCACGCAGTCTATGTGTTGGATCCTGCTTCCGTTTGTGGACTTGAGGTAATATTCATATGGGTCGGGTTGCAACGGGTCAGTTTTTTAACGTGTTGAAACGGGCCAGTTTTTTTATCTTTTTTTTGTAAATAGTTAATGATTGAAATACTGCATTATTATAACAATCTAGATATTTGAATAAAATGATTTAGGGTGTTAAAAAATAAAATTAGACTTTGACTTACATTCAACATATTTTGATTTTTGACCAGCTCATTTGAACGAAGAGAGATCAAATAAACCAAATATCGACCCGTTCATTAGTAAAAGGCAATTTTGAGTTTTATAAAATGTTTTTTTTTTTACATTTTTGCAGACAGCGGACATGATTGTGAGTTTATATGAAAACAGTCTTCCAGTAAGATTTGGGGTTATATTATATTCTACAAAATTAATTGAGACACTTGAGTCAAATGGTGGAGAATTCCCACCTTCATTGCTTCAAAATGACCCTCCAATTAACGAAGATCTCTCAAGCTTGGTAACGTCTTTTTATATTTTAATTTCATTTTATAAAATATAAAATGTCGTCCACTTTTGTCATTCTTTTCCTTTGTGCTTCATGATTCTGGTTTTAAATGAATTGCAGACGATACGCCTTTTCTTTTATATTAAAGAAAATCATGGGATGCTGAAAGCCTTTGAATTTCTCAGCAATGTACGCGTTTGCTACTATTTCGTGAATATGCAGCTAAATTCATATTTTATTAATAGATTAATTAAATTTCTATATTAATAGGTAAACAAGTTGCGGATAGATTCAGGGGATGAAGATCCACCCGTGTTGCACCATGTTGAGGGTGCATTTGTAGAAACAATTTTGTAAGTCAATTTTGGGCTGGTTAGGTAATCGGTCAAGCTCAGTCGTTTTTTAAGTTGACCCGAACCATTTATGATTACAATTGTTTTTTTTTTATCATTTCAATAAAAGTTTAATTTCATGAAGAATTGATTAGGGCATTCCATGAAATAAGAATACACTTGATGCGACTTTTGATATGTTTGACCCGTTTCCTATTTCACTTTAATCTTATTTTATGTTTGACCTGTTAGAAATAAACGGGCCAAAATTGTCACTTCTGAATCTATCTTTTACCCAAGTAAACGGTGTTTTTGTTATTGAATATACAAAAAGATGGTATCTTTAATTCTTTGTCTGGTTTGATATACTAATGTAAATGTAAATATCATTTTGTAATATAACATTGTTATTTTTTGTAGATCAAATGTTAAAATCCCACCTCAAGATACTTTATTAAAGCTTGAAAAGGATCAATCTTTCCAAGAATCATCTCAAGAGAGTTCCTTGTTTGTTTTCAAGCTTGGAATTGCAAAGCTAGAATGTTCCCTCTTGATGAACGGTCTTGTGCACAGTTATAACGAGGTTATCTTTATTTATTTATTTATTTATTTGTTTATTTATTTATTTATATATTTTTTTATCCTTTTCAATTTTAGTTTTATCAAATAATTGCTTAGCTCACATTAACTTAAATCGGCATGGTACGATATACTAGAGGTGGGAATTTTGACCCTTTACTTATGAGTGGGTTTGATTCGGGTCAAATATGCAAGTTACCTAAGAAGGAAACGGGTTATATGGTCAAAATCCGGCCAAAGTGTATCTTTAATGCATAAAACCTCTTAAATCACTTCTAAAGAACTGGTATTGAAAACAATATTAGCTTTTGTAATCATAATTGACACCAAAAGACTTGGACAAAAAGTGTTTCGAGTCAACCAAACCTGCACTTTAACATTATAATAGACGTTAGAACACTACCTTATTTTGTATGACATTAATTTAATGTGGTTTTGTTACTTTTTTAGGAAGCTTTAATGAATGCAATGAATGATGAGCTCCCAAGAATTCAAGAACAAGTTTACTACGGGCAGATAAATTCCCGCACCAATATTCTTGACAAATTCTTATCTGAGAGTGGTATTCACCGCTACAATCCACAGGTTTTAATCATGTCTCAAATATTTTAATTAGATCATATCATATAATATAAATAGTATTAATTAATTAATCCATGTCAGATTGTTGGAGATAAAGCAAAGTCTAAATTCATTTCTCTGACTGCTTCAATTGTGGGAGATGAATCCCTGCTTAATAATATTGAATATTTACATTCTGTTGGAAGTAAGATTTCGATTCAGTCGGTTGACACATTATTTTTTTTATTAAATTTTCAGATTTTAATTTATTTAATGGTTTTGCAGCTCTTGATGACTTGAAACCAGTTACTCATCTTCTTGCTGTTGATGTCACATCAAAAAAAGGTGTTCAGTTACTACATGAGGGAATACGTTATCTGGTAAACTTCTATGTCTAACTTATACAATATTCCATGTGTTTTTTCATTTATTTACTATTTTTTATTTTTTTTTATAAACTGTTAAGACAGCTAAGGATAACAATTTTTCATGTGTCACCTAATTTTAATTTTTTTGGTTTTCTTCATACAAGTTTGATCTTTTTTGGTATTCCTGATATTCTATAAATCTGCTAAATTGATAAGACACGATTCATATGACATTTGCATAATTTTCTTTTTTCTTTTTTTAATACAAATATAACCATTTTTTTTCTTTTTTTTAGATGGCAGGTTCTACGAGTGCTCGTGTGGGCTTCTTATTTAATTCTGATCTTGATTCTGATTCAAATAATTTTATATTTATGAAGGCTTTTGAAATAACAGCTTCTTCATATAGGTCAGTTATTTTCCCAACTTATACTATGATTTTTATTTTAGCTAGTAATAACTTAATTCAAATTTTCAAACTTGTGATTGAAAAACGTCTGAAATATGATTATTTATTTATTTCTATTTTCCAGTCATAAGAAGAAAGTTTTAAACTTTCTGGACGGGTTATGCTCATTTTATGAGACTTTTGAAGATTCAGAAAGCAGTAAAAAACTTGTGGATAAGATTTGTGATCTTGCTGATGAAAATGGAATACAATCTAAAGGATTTATGTCTGCTCTTTCTGAATTTTCTGTTGACAAGTTTACAACTCATTGGAAGAAGGTACAGTAAAAATTATAATTTAATCGTTCAAATTTATAATTTTCAAATTTCTTGTATAAAGTTGGTTTCTTTTTATTTCCTAATATAATTTGCATGTGGGCCAGTTTCTGTATGGACAAGTTGGGCTTGAAAAAGGCGTTAATGCAGTCATTACTAATGGAAGGGTGTGTTTTTTTTTAAACAATTTTACTTGTTTTTTAATGGAAATTTGGAGTTAAAGTTTATGTTATTGGCATTAAATAGGTGGTTCGTGTTCCTAATGGTGTAACTTTTTTAAGCCAAGATTTACATCTTTTAGAATCTGTGGAATTTAAGCAAAGAATAAAGCACGTTGCTGACATCATCGAAGATGTCACATGGGAAAACATTGATCCAGATACACTTATGAGGTTTTTTTTTTTCTTGCAAACTTTTTCTTTTTCTTGTACATACATACATATACTTAAAAGTCACCCATTTCAACCCGACCCGCCTGTTTGCACCTGTCACCAAACCCACCTGACCCGCCTTTTTTTTCCATCCCTACATACATAAAGTTAAAAAATTTTTAATGCAGCAAATTCTTGAGTGATATAATCATGTCTGTAACATCTTCACTTTCTACACGGGTTAGAAGTTCTGAAGGGGCCCGTTTTGAGATGTTGAATGCAGAATACAGTGCTGTTGTTATTGGTAGTGAAAATTCCACCATTCATATAGATGCTGTTCTTGACCCGTTAAGTTCTTCGGGTCAAAAAATATCTTCACTTCTGAGGATCATATCAAAATGCAGTCAACCAAGCATGAGGCTCGTGTTCAACCCGTTGGTTAGTTAAAATTCATTTCTTGAAATATCGATAGTTATGAATCTAAGTATTTGATCTTTTTAGGAGTTAAATATCTAACCATTTTTAATCTTTTCTTGATAGAGTTCTCTTGTTGATCTTCCATTGAAGAATTACTACAGATATGTAATTCCCACAATGGTATAGTCATTAGTCAACCCAACCTACTCTTTAATTTAATTTTAATTATTTTTTTTAAGTTTTTTATTTCGCTCAAATATTTCAGGATGATTTTAGTAACACCGATACAACAGTATATGGCCCTAAAGCATTTTTTGCAAATATGCCACTATCAAAAACCCTAACCATGAATCTTGATGTTCCTGAATCATGGCTTGTTGAACCTGTCATTGCAATGTAAGTTTCTACTGTTCCATGCAATCTTCTGGTTTTATTTTCCATGTTTTTTACTTAGTTTTAGTTATATATTTATTTTATGTTTATGGATATTTTAGACATGATCTTGACAATATATTGCTTGAGAACCTTGGTGATACAAGGACATTACAGGCAGTTTTTGAACTTGAAGCTCTTGTCCTTACTGGTAATTTAACCTTTTTTATTAAACACTTTTTAATCTTGTCTTAATTTGGGTTATGTTTCATCTATAACGTGGAACATTAAAAAAAATAAATCATCTAAAAAGTAAATGGATAATGATTAATGCGTAAAAATCTCTTAAATCATCTTAATTTAGATTTTAGATTATTTTTGAGAAATATACTGATTAAAGATATATTCTTTTAATCAGGTCATTGTTCAGAAAAGGATCATGAACCCCCACGAGGTCTTCAAATGATACTTGGAACCAAAAAGATTCCCCATTTGGTTGACACACTTGTTATGGCCAATTTGGGCTATTGGCAAATGAAAGTGTCACCCGGTGTTTGGTACTTACAGCTGGCACCGGGCCGAAGTTCTGATCTCTACATTTTGCAAAACGGGCCCGAAATGAGCCCGACAAAACGCATCATAATTGACTACTTAAGAGGAAAACCTGTTCATCTTGGAGTAGTCAAGAAAAAGGGGAAAGAACATGAAAAATTGTTGATTCCTACTGATGATGATGATTCTTTAAGGAAACAAGTTGGGTTTTGTCTCATTTTTAGTAAAAATGATTTCTTTTTTTATTAATGAATTAATCTATTAAAGATGGTTTGGGTTTGATTTGTGTAGGGTGATCAAGAAAGTTGGAATTATAATATTTTGAAATGGGCTTCTTCGCTTATTGGTGGCAATGGGCAGTCAAAGACTGGTGGAAGCACTAAATTGGTGAATATTGTGTTCATAAAAGTTCATAAATATATCTTTTAATTTATTAATTTATCCAATATTTTTTGTAGGATAATGTAAGCAATGTGCGTAAGGGTAAAACCATAAATATATTCTCTATTGCCTCTGGACACTTGTAAGTAATTCATTCTCAAAATGGGTCATTTTTGTGCAAACTGAAACAGGTCCGGTTGACCCGAAACTCTTTTTTTCTAGACTTTTATTTTTTAAATAAATAATTAGTGTGTCAAATATGACTACAGTAAACTATGTTGGAACAACGATGTTTTCTTTTTATATAGTTTTTTTTTTTCATTTGGCCCATTTGACCTGTTAAAGAGAAAACATAACCCTTTAATCAGAGGTAATGAACAATCCATAATTAACTAATGATTATATTAAATTGATTTAGAAATAATGAGCATTACAAAGAATATAAATACTAACGGGCCAGGCCCTAATCAAATTAAATAAGATTAATTACTCTAACAAACCCAAATCGACCCATTCGAAGTAAATAGGTCAAAATTGCATCTCTGACATATTTATTGCATTGCATGATTTATGCAGGTATGAACGGTTTCTTAAGATCATGATCCTAAGTGTTCTAAAAAACACACAACGTCCAGTAAAATTCTGGTTTATAAAAAACTACCTTTCACCACAGTTTAAGGTTCGGTTATGTTATTTTTTTCATTTTTTAATTTACTAAACTTTTTTCAGAAACTAAAGTCCTGTTATTGTTTTGATGCAGGATGTGATTCCACATATGGCTCAAGAATATGGTTTTGAGTATGAGTTGGTTACTTATAAATGGCCCAGTTGGTTGCATAAACAGAAAGAAAAACAACGAATCATTTGGGCCTATAAAATTCTGTTTCTTGATGTCATTTTCCCCCTTTCTCTCGAAAAGGTAGTTAGTTATCTCTTATGGGTCAATTGGGTAAAAACCAAAAAAAAAAAAAAAAGTTAAAAATGAAAAACGGGTCTTAAAATGTTTTTTATTTATGTTTTTATTATAGGTTATATTTGTTGATGCGGATCAAATTGTTCGGGCTGATATGGGAGAACTTTATGATATGAATTTAAAAGGAAGGCCTCTTGCTTATACTCCATTTTGTGATAATAATCGCGATATGGACGGTTTTAGATTTTGGAAACAAGTAAGTTTTCTTTTTAATGTTTTGGTAATGTTTAAATTAAATTAACGTTTTTTTAATTAATTTTAGGGTTTTTGGAAGGAACATTTACGAGGAAGACCATATCACATTAGGTAAGATCAGCGTTTGTGCTTTATATATAGTTGATAATTGACATTTATTAAAAGGTTTATTTATTTCTTGTATTTTTTTATTTAACGTATATTGTACAATTGCAGTGCTTTATATGTAGTTGATTTGATAAAGTTTAGAGAAACTGCAGCAGGAGATAATCTGAGGGTGTTTTATGAAACACTTAGCAAAGATCCAAATAGTTTGTCTAACCTCGATCAGGCAAGTGCAATTTTGACCCATTTACTTATGAATGGATCTATTCGGGTTATAACGGGCCAAATAAGTTAAATCAAAGAAACTGGCTTAAAAGGATACAGGTCAAAATGTGCCCAAAGTGTACTTTTTAAGTCATAAGACCTTCAAAACCATTTTATTCAAAAAATTAGATTGTTATTGAAATAAATATAATTTTAAGTAAATTACTTATATCTTCCCTTTGATGTGTATGAAGATGTGGATTTCATCCTTCTTTTATTAAACGGATAGTTCGTAATATTAAAACTTGCAGCACCAATGGTCCCTAAAGCAAAAAAGACCGTTAATTTCAGAGTATTAATGTTGCGAGTTCCAAAAATATGGACCATTGATGTTACAAGCTTCAAAATTATGGGCTGTCTCTGTAATACAAGAAGTCGTGAGATGCAATCCATAATTTCATAAGGACTATAATGTAACTTACTCTAATTTTTGTATATCCTATTCGACATACTAATATCATTCATAAAAAATGTAAATTTTGTACAAAAAAGTTTTAGGTCAACTCGTACCTGTTTTGACCCGTTATCCAACCTGAACAGCTTTTAGAATAATTATATATAATCCTGCATTTATATTTCAGGATCTACCAAACTATGCCCAACACACAGTACCAATTTTTTCACTCCCACAAGAATGGTTATGGTGTGAATCTTGGTGTGGCAACTCAACAAAAGCGCGGGCCAAAACCATTGATCTTTGCAACAACCCAATGACCAAAGAACCAAAGCTTCAGGTCACTCATTAATTAATCCTTCCTTGTACCCTGTGTTTAAATAGTTGTACAAAAACATCTAACCGCATTTCCTATATAACTCAGGGTGCCAGAAGGATTGTAACCGAATGGCCCGATCTTGATCTGGAAGCAAGACATTTCACCTCAAAAATATTAGGTGAAAACATGAGCCCGTTAGAGAAAGTGGTTAGCCCAGTTGAAAAGGTGGTTAGTCCTCCAGCTGAACCACAAGAAGACCTAGAAACAAGAGCCGAGTTGTGAATAATCAACCTCGGGTCCATATAAAAGGTCTCTTCAAGTTTGACATTAAGCTGAGATTTGTGTTCCTAAAAAGAGGAACATTATCTCGGATTTAATCTTGAATCTAGTTAAATTTTGTTTTAGTGGTTTTAGGTTACAAAATTTTTAGTTCTGGTGACAAATGTGGCAATGGGTTGAATTCGCGAATGTAGAATTGAATGTATGTCGAGTTTTATTATAGAATAAGACAGCTTTATTATGGTTGTACTAATAGCTTGTACTATTGTACATTGCTCTGATAGTACATTCTAATGGGGCTTTTTTTTTTTTTTTTTGTAAATTACAGAAATTTGTCTCTGTTATTTCGAATTTTATGATTTTATTCCTAATTTTATTTTCCGTGTATTTCTTGGTTCTTTGAAGCGTGAAATGAATGTGTGAGCATTGTTTTGCCGTCTTACTCTTAACATGTCGTGGAAAGACTCTTAACATGCCCGAAGCTTTGTTCCTATCACGCAAGGAAATAGACATCTTTAACTCAAAATGAATATATTTCAGTCTCAATTTCTCTAGTCTAATCTTACATAAACCTATAGACAAAAGCCTTCAGAAGAGGCATGATTGGGTAAGACAGGAGGTTGGACTTGGATAACTAGAGTGAGGAGGAAGGGGTGTGAGATATGCTTCTAGTCTAATGCAACCTAAGTGAGAGGAAGAGAGTACCCTTCACTTTATTGACCTCTACATGTCTGAGTTGGGAGCATGTGATTTGAATAGGATAAAATGAGTTGCAATTTATAGTGCATAAAACTCCAGAGCGCGTCGTGTTTTGGCTCGAATTTATGAGATCGCGGGCGATTCCAAAGGTTGCATTAACTCCATGTGAAGCGCGACGTGTTGATGAAAACGCCCGCGTTGATGGTCATTTTTGCGGGTTGCGTTGTGTGTTTTTTGGACGTGTTGCGTTCTTCGAAATTTTTTGGCGCGTGGTGCTGGAAAACTTTTTTAATGATTTCTAGCTAAAATACGTTATTTTAATGATTTCTAGCTAAAATACGTTATTTTAATCCATTTTTCCTTCCTTTCATGTAATTAGCCTAAAATCATAGAACAACACAAAGATTGGAAGTATTTGACCATTATTTTAATGATTTCTAGCTAAAATACGTTAGATATGGCCGAAACTCTATATGTATTTTATGTATAATTTTGGTCATATCACTTGTCATTGCCCTTCTAAACGGGTAGTTCACCCGGCACCGATGGTAACCTAACATTTTTGTAAAATATTCCGTATATCAATCAAAACATTTATTTACCATTTTGAGTCTAGCAAAAACCCTGTATCCGATAGTAAACATTTATTTATGTAACGGCTCGCTCAAAGGAAAATCTAATAAGCCAATGTTTGCATTCGGGCGAGTCACACATCATATTTGTTCGTATATTATCCGGTTGAGACCATAAATTTAGCGAGTTTGTTACGTAACGTAAAATAAATTCGAATCAAATCAAAAATACAAATTTTAGATTTTTATAACAAACAATATCCCAACCGAAAAAACCAGCACGAAAAATAACAAACGACACATTATCTGCGTTAGAAACAAGGAATCTAACACTTATATATATATATATATATATATAGGGTCCGATTCAGCGCAGAACCGTTTAAAGGCGCAGAACCGCAGAACCATCGTAACATCCAATATTTTCTATGTTATATATAAGGTATACATTTTCATACACGCTGTAACACATTTACACATCCAATGTTTCCAATTTTTTACATAAATATATTTATATATTATGTGTATAAAAAATTGGAAACATTGGATGTTAGGTTGGTTACGACGTGTATGAAAATGTACAGCTTATGTATAACATAGAAAACATTGGATGCTAGGATGGTTCTGCGGTTCTGCACCTTTAAACGGTTCTGCGCTGAATCGGGCAATATATATATATATATATATATATATATATATATATATATATATATATATATATATATATATATATATATATATATATATATATAACAAAATACATCAAATGAACAGTGATACCACCAGTCATTTTTTGCCGGCACTTAAATAACGTTTTTCTCTATATTACGTGTAAGCTGATATAAGATGCACTACCAAATAACAAATTATATGTTCTTATTTTTACCATATAACAAGTTGTTAAACAATATTTTAAGCGTCATATAAAAATATCCACATCATCGAGCAGAGAAAAAGTCTACTAGTTTAATAGGAAATGTAAAATGCCAACATTTAAAATAACCAAATAATTATCCAAAATGAAATTTATCAACTAATAGTTATCACCGGTCAACTACCAAATAAGATCTAAGTTAAATTAATAATCGTTTGATAAAACAAATATCTATTTATACCAAATACCCAACTAATTCCACCTTATTCTTTTCCCTCCACTTTTGGACTAGAAAAGTCAAAGTTATCCGGGAATTCAGGTATTCAGAAATTCGGGTAGTAGATTTGGGTACAGTTACTTGTGCGGCTGTGTCCATATTTTAGGATACCTGAATTTCCAGATACCCAAAACCGGGTATCCGAAACCCGAATATTTCAAAAGATTGTGTTTTTTCTGTTTTAGAAGGTGTAAACTATCTCTTGGTCTAAGAAAGTCAAAACTTTAACTTTTTATAATTCAAAATATATGCATTAAGAATCATAGCTATAGTAAACTAATATAACTAAAAGTCTAAGAAATTTGGAGATGCATAATCAACAATTTCTAGGTCAATTTTGAATTTTTAAAATTCAAGATTAGACAACCTTTTATATTTAAAATTAAAAAAAAAATCAAGAAACAAAGAGAAAAATAAATGAAGACTTTTACCTGGGTATAACTTAGATCATCATGAATAAGTCATTGCAACGATTTATTAAAATTGCACATATATATTTTCCACTCAACATTGATAAATAAGTTTTTAAAAAAGTTTTTGCTCCAATGCATATAAAGTTAGATAAAGCTTATTTTGTGTTTTAAGAATGACTTATAGAATAAAATGTTTATGAAGTATACGCTTTTTGCGAGAAGGTTATATTCCTTTAGATGACTCACACAAGAGGTAAATTTTTTTGTAAAAATCTCGCATTGGAGATGCTCTTACTTTTACATTATACAATCATCGGATAAATAATACTACTATATGAGTAATGGTAGTGCTTCTACCATTTATTACTACTTATATTCATATTCATTAGATTAAAAAATGTGTTAAAATCAAGGGTTAATATTAAGAGGGAGAATTAGTTGATTACACATGTAATTTAAGTGAGTAAGAAAATTGATTGGAAAAAAATTGGTAGGAATAAAACATTTCTCATAATATATATGTATATGTATATATTAGCAGCTGTCGGAAGATTGTACAAAGAGCCTTTATAAACCAAAGAACACAAAATTTGAATTTCTTTTTTAAATACACCCCAAAAAAAGAAAGATGTCTTTAAATTCATAGACAAATATAATCACCACAATAGGAACCTCATCATGCATCTCCTTTATATAAGCAAACAAATTATTATATTTATTACACCATGCTTCATGGGAACATTTTACCATGAAGATTCATTACCACCTTTTAACAGAGAGTAAATTAATCAATAATAATTATAAAAATTTCATTAAAATTTATTCTTTCTTCGATGTCAAGACTAGCGGATAATTATAAGAGCATTAGCTAGGGTGCACAAGAACCGGTTTTTTGACCAAACCGGTTTCGGTTTTGACCAAAACCGGTTTTGGTCAACCCCTGTCAAAACTGGTTTTGACCAAACCGGTTTCGTGACTCGAAAACTCTAACCAGTGTAATAGGTATTGTAACCGGTTCGGTTCGGTTTCAAACTGGTTAACCGGCCAAAACCGGTGTGTTGACCAAATTCGCGGTCGGTTTTAGTCAAAACCTGTTTCAAAAACCGGTTACTAACCAGTTCGAACCCTCAGAACCCCAAACCGGTTGGGAACTGACCGGTTAGACAAAAACCGAACCGGTTTTGGTCAAAATCTGTCACACCCCGCCAAAATGGTTTGTAAAAGGAAGTAGTTTGCGGAAGAACGAGCGTGCGGCTTCACAAGTATATAAAAGCATATGATTATTGCAAACAATAATAAGTCTTCAACATTTGATCCGGGTTTGACCGGTTCGGTTTCGGTTTTGGTTTCCGGTTTCGGTTTCGGTTATTTTGTGCATGGCTAGCATTAGCTATGGTGGCTTAAGTAGGAGTGCCACCTCCGCGCCACCTATGCGCCACATCACTATTTCACAATTCACATTCAAAACCCCCAAATACCCCCTACCATCACTTAAGTCATTTGGGCCTCACCTTTTTTTCTTTTTCTTTTGCTAAAAAACATAATACTTCACTAAAATAAAATTACAAACTACAAATAAAATACCGAAAAAATAAAACAAAATACCGAAAAATAAAAAAATTACCCAAAAAAAAAAAAAGTTACCGAATAAAAAGAACTATTGCTCGGACACGGGCCAAAAAATCAACCTCATTTTCTCCTCTTCTACTTTCATTTCGATATATATCCGTGTAGATGTTTACTAATTTACAATATGTTTTCCAGATTTCTCGGTGTAGTTTCTAAATGATTAAAGTTGAGAGTATATGGACAATCCAAAATAATGTTTAAATGAAATTATTTCTATTTTGTTTTAACTTTAACTTGTAATTTAACCTAAGTATATAAAAACTTGATATTTAATTCCACCCACTCTTTTAACATTTCTACTACTACTACTACCTTGTTATCACAAAAAGTGATACATTTTCTATTTATGTGTGTTTCAAAATAAGTGATATACTTTAAAACTTATCTTATTTGATAAGAAAATAAGTGATACACATCATTTATTAACTATTCATTTTAATATTGTAAAATTACTCTTTTACACTTAGTTTTACTTTTAAATATTATTAATATCACTTTATTTAAATTGAATGAGACTTATTTTCTACTAACTATTATTTTAGTATATACATCCGCTCTAATCTTTTACTTTTGAAACTATAAAACTTTAAATGTATCATTTGTTATGATTCAGAGATAATATTAAATATAATATTTCATTGGGTCTTTTAATATTAGGGAATGCATAGAAACTTGGGTTTACAAAAAAGGTTTAAAAAAAGCACTCAATTCCGAAGGGGAAAGCAAATCAAAATGGAAAAATGAGAAGGAAATCTGGGTCA
Organism: Calendula officinalis; assembly: GCA_963853835.1. Lineage (NCBI taxonomy): Eukaryota > Viridiplantae > Streptophyta > Magnoliopsida > Asterales > Asteraceae > Calendula > Calendula officinalis. The sequence continues at coordinate 12,259,335 of OY970821.1, read as the reverse complement.
AAAATTGTGTTCAAACTTTTCACACTCCAAGAAACATAATGTAGCATCATTAAATTAAGAGCTTTCTTAGATTTTCTTTGCTAAGTTATGATTATATCCAAACGGACCAAACACACACACAAAAGAGTGGGCTCCTATTTTAATTTTTACTTGACAAATATCTCTATGAAACACATAACTATATCAGCAAATATAAACCTTTTCTCAGCGCACGTCATCGATGAAAACACGTCCGCTATCTTGCCAAATCCATACATCGTGTCGGTTCAAAAAAAAAATAATACCATTTTTTCAATTATATGTGCATAGATTAAATACGTAGTTACTTACTAGGTCAAGTTAAAAAAGCTTTATTTATATCTTAATTCATATTATATGTAAATTTAAAATAATACCTTCGACCTTGTATCACAATAAGTGATAAATTTTCTATTTTTTTGCAGTTTTAAAATAAGTGACATACTTTAAAACTTGTCTTATTTAGTATAAGAAGTGAGAAATACCATCCACCAACTATCCACTTTAATGTATTGAAAAAACTCTTTTACTTTTACTTTAAACTTCAAGCATGAATAATATCAATTATTCAAAATTAGTGAGACTCATCCTCTACTTTTACTTTTATGTCATATTTTTTTTTTATTATTTCATTGGTAAGGTAGATATTTACAATTAAATTTAGAATTAATTACTAATATAAACCGTGCGACTAGTTCAATTCTCATTTAACACTGATAGACTTCAATCTTCTCAAAATACTCGTGCGACCGGGAGACTTCATAGAGCAGCAGTAACTTTGAGTAGCACTAAGTGGAGCAACACTAAGTGTTGAGCAGTACTAACGAACACTAGTATCAAGGTTGAGCAGTATTAACGAGCAGTAGTAACAAAGTTGAGCAATACTAACGAAGTAACGAGCAACGAGCAGTAGTAACAAGGTTGAGCAGCACTAACTTGGACACGTGGTTGCGTTCTAATGGAATAGCACGGTTGCACGGTCTATTTTGAGAAGAATTAAAAATACAAATCTTTTCTAACTCAATATTAAGAAATCACCTATAGGTTCATTCTTTGTAACGGTGCTTTTGAACTAATGTAATGTTATTTGAATACGAGAATAAAAAGCAGGAGCCGCTAAAACCATTAGCACCGTGCTTTGTCTATTTGAATATAGTGATAAGAGTCTCAATAGCCAAGTAATTACAATTACTTTCACTTGAGTATTTCACGCTGATCTTACTTAGTGTGTTTCTTATTTCATTATTTTATTGTTTAATTTGTGTATGCCCATGAAACAAGAAATACAAGTAGAAGTCATTTACATTAATTTCATTCGTCTATTATATTTATCGCTCTATCGCATCTTATAAGCATAATGATGGATACAAAAATGAATAACAAAGTGCATATAGATGCACACAACTTCATCATTATAATACCTATTGACTATATTAAAGTTATGTGAATACCAAATTATCAAGAGAATTTCATTTTAAGAACAAAAAGAACGAAACAAAAAGCTAAAAAGGGGACACTATAAAATAATCCAATACCAATTTTGTAGTTAACTAAAAACTTTAAATTGCTATCTTAGTACGTTTGGGCCATTGAACAAAAAAAGTGGTAGATTCCCAATCATAGCCTCCACTCTATTTGAAACACCCATAATTGCACCCAACCACCAATCCTTTTCACCATATAGAAACCTGGGCTTCTAAGTTTAACCTATCAAACCAAATATACTACTCCGTATTATTATTGGATGCAAAATTATAATTTTCTTTAAACAAGGAAATTGTTTGGATTTTTTTTCAAAAATGCATCTGTTTTTTGATATTTTTTCACAAATGATGCTTTTTTTTTTTTTACTTTCAAAAATAATGTTTTAGGACTCTAGGAGTCCGGAAATATCTTGAAATCGGAGTCCTGGAGTCCGGAAATCACCTGTACCCTCGTACTTGTGCGTCAGAAAATTGTACTTGTGCGTCAGAAAATTGTACATGTGCGTCAGAAATTCCAGACTCCTGGAGTCCTAAAACATTATTTTTGAAAGTAAAAAAAAAAAGAGCGAAAGTTTTTTGAAAAAATAGGAGCATTTTTGAAAGATTATCAAACTGTTTGCTTTAGAATTGTTATTTATTCTATCTATTATACAAAGTACATATTACATAAAACTAGGGACACAACGGTGCATTTTTTTTGTTGCTCCTTTGAATTCGAACTCGGGATAATCTAACACATGTTCATAAAAATCTTCATTTTCAATCATGTTAAACCTTTGTATTCGATTAGCATAATATGATACAAGCATACACGATCCTTTTCATAGCGTTTAGGCTATAGTTACGAGCCGGTTGTTATAGTATATGCCAACGTTCTTGAAGGACACCAAAAGTCCGCTCAACATCCTTTCGCACAGCTAAATGTTTCTTAGTAAACAACATTATATATGTATAAATAAACACTTAAAAATCCCTTAACAAACGATGTCTAATCCGGTTATATCCCATCAGCAAGATAGTACCCTCTTTGGTACTCCACATCAATCACTTCATATAAGAATTGGGGCTGGGACATTAGCATTTTGTTGAACACCGGAGACATATTAAGGACGTTTAAGTCATTATTCAACCCTGCAAACCCAAAGTATGCATGTGAAATCCGCAAGTCGTACGGGATAACGCTTCAAGCTTGATCGTCAAATACTTGTGATCAACTTGTGTGTATTGCCCCCTTCCATGCACTTGGCCATTTTGCCCAAATCCATTGCATACAACCTATGCTACCAAGTATTTACGAAAAATCATGAACTTCTTCATATTTTGTATACAAATGATGTATGTTGTCCCTGGTTGGTTTTATCGGTTAAAGATTGAAGTGTGAATTGTTGTAATAATTTTATGTGGTATAACTAAGAAAGCAATAGAGCTTAGATATAAAAAAAAGAAAGTGGTAAACTTAAAAAAAGTTGGTGTTGTACCATATTTTGCATAAAATAACAAGAATGATGGTGGTATGTACAATACTAACACCAAAATCAGGTACGGGTGAGGTTAATAACTGAAAAACTGAATCAAATCCGAAAACTACAAAAATCGAACCATTTGAAAAACTGATGTGAGCGGTTTTGATTTTTGGAAATACCCGAATATTTAGGGTGGTTTTCAGATGCATACGAATGGCGAACAAAACATCCCGCCCCGCACCACTATTATATATATGTAATGATTCGATGCTTGATTATTTTTCTTAAAAAACTTGATTGTCATTTGGACCTTTTCACACGGCTTACTTCTATATCTTAACTATATGAAAACTTACTAGTTGTTTGTTTGATTTTATAATAAAATAAGTTGCAGTTTGTAAGTTTTGATCATAACACTTAAGTTAACAAATTGGTAAATTTTAAGGAAAACAAAAAAACGGAAAAAAAAACCGAAACTGAACCATTTTATTGAAAAAGACGAAATCCAAAACCGAAAGCCCGAAATCAAACGATTGCATGCAATTCTTAAAAATTGAAGTCTTTCAATTTGAGATTTAGCTTTAGTTATAAATCGCTCCAAACCATTCTTTACAAACCCTGAATTTAAGGATGTGATACTTAAATAAGAATTAAAACTATAAATAATATGCATAAATAATACATTACATATGATATGAGTCTATTTGTCTAATGTTGTATATGACTAAAGTCGTCCAAAGCAATAAACTCAAATATTTTGTTTTTGTTGGTGAAAAAATCTACAAGAAAACTACCAAATTTAGTATTTGAGGCATATAAATTGATATATAAAAGTTACTATATCTATTTATAACAAATTTAAATTTAAATATTCTTTAAATATTAAATTTGTAATTCCAACACCCGTAAAAAAGCGGCCCCAAGTTTTGGCCACTTTTTTGGTTCCTCAACCCATTTAAATACCCCAACAATCTCCATCACCTTTTTTCCCACTTTGTTAACCTTCACCAGCCTTCCATTCCATTCCATGATGCACCGTTCATCCACCGCCAGCGCCGCCGCTGCAACCTCCGTCAACGGATTCTACAGCTTTCTGACTCAAGGTCTCGATGATCTTTTCCGGTCATTCCACTCTAACCACTTTATGTCCATCCATTTTCTTCAACATGTTCTCTCCGCCCTCCAATCTTTTCATTCTCAGCTCATCGCCGTCGTCCAAAAACTCCACCTGCCTGTCGGAGAAAAATGGCTTGATGAATACATGGATGAAAGTGCCCGTTTATGGGAAGTTTGCCACGTCATCAAATCCGGCATCACCAACATGGAAAACTACTACTCTGCCGCCGTCACCATCGCCACTACCCTTGAGAACCACCACTTTTTAAACCCACAAGTTTCCCGCCAGGTAATTTATAATTTGGAGCTGATTAATGGACAAGAAAAATTTATTCTATCAAAACCCCATTTTCTGTTTCTTGAATTTAATTTTGATGAATCCGTAAAACTAATCAATCTGGTGGAATTTTTTAAATGTTTACAGGTGCTTAGAGCGATCAATGGGTGCCAAAGGGAGAGAGTTGGATTAGAGGAAGAAAACAGGGGTTTGATCCGAACGAGAATCCAACCGTTGATGATCAAATTCGATAAAAACGTTTTGATCGAATCAAAATTCAACGGGTTTAATGGATTCAGAGGAATACTCTTCGCATTACGCAACACAAATTCGTTGCTTTTGATGATCTTATTAAGTGGTTTGGTGTACGCATCTCCGGTAACAAGCTTTTCGTCATCCTGCCATGGGAATAACACATTGAGTAACTACAGTGAAAATAAGACGGTTTTCGGGTCGGGTTTCATGGTTTCTGCATCAAGATTACATGAGAAAGTGATGGAGAATGAAGATGGGAAGAATGGTGTTCTGCTTTACGAGTTTTGGACCGCCAGAACAGCCATTGATGAACTCAAAACAGAGCTTGAAAGAATTAAAGGGACCGGGATTGAATATGATGTAAGTGAAAGGGTTGAAAAGTTAAAAAGTTGTTTTGAATGTGGGATTGAAAATATGAGTGTGCAACTTGATGATTTGTTTGACGAAATAGTTGAAGCTAGGAAGAAGCTTTTGGATTTGTGCACTCACAATTAACGGTTATAGTCTCGTATACGAGTCTTTTCGGGCCGGTTTTGCCATCATAGGTAGGGACAACGGGTCCGGGTTTGTGGGGTCGCGCCTTTTTGCCCTTTTTCACCTTAATAGGCAGGGTTTGTAGGTTCGATTCTCGTTCTCTCTACATGTTTTACTATAAATGGCAAAACATGTAAATTCGACTTTCACCCCTTTTGTCGGAAAAAAAAAATATTAGACTTGTGCAGAAAGGAAAATCGAAATAGGTTAAGAGTAGGTTTTATTTTGTTGTTTTTATAATAATAAATTTGTTTATTTTATTTTATATTTGTTTATGGGTTATGAAAGTCAATTTTCACTTGATAGTGCACTTTTGGTTTTTGAGCTAGACTAAAATACATGATGTTGACCTGTTTGGACAAGGAGTTTTTTAGCTCAAAAAAGAGATGCTTAAATTAAAAGTACTACTGCCATATCATAAAGTTATATTTTGGTAGTGCTTAAATACTAGAAATTTTCCATAGAATTTAATTGATATAAACTTGTTGGATATATATTAAATTTTTGTTAAGAATGATAAAAATAAATAAATGTAATGTTTTATTTCTTCCGAAAAATGAAATGTTGCTATTAGAATTTAATGTTCCGAAAAATAAATGTAATTTTTTTTTCTTATCAAAGGGTCTTTGGCCTAGCGGTATGGTGTTTGACTCTCAATTTGAGGTCAGGAGTTCGAGTTCTGTCATGGACATATGTGGTAATTAGGATTAGATTAGATAGTCATTTCAAAAAAAAAAAGGAAGAGAGTTTTCTTTTCTGAAGATTTAATTAAGTTTTTTTATTTATTTAAAATGGTATTCACATTTATAATGTACGCTTGTAGGCGACAAACGTGAGCGTTTCTGAAACTTTTTACGTTCATCTGATAAATGTTTACTTATGGAGAGAGAGAGTTCGTGACGTTTATGAAGTAATTTGTGAGCAGTTACTACTAAACAATTACGAGTTTAAATAAATTGTGTGTAGATACGGAGTATTTGATCGATAATCCTACATAATTACATTTAGATAGTTATATAACATTTGTCATTATTGTAAGAAAATGAGATACACCACCAAGAGAATGTGATTCTTCCTTTGAAGGAAAGTAAAGATACTACTATACGAAGATAAGAAACAAAAAGAATATAGAAATGACGAATAGCTTCAAAAGAAAGCAATTTCTTATTAAAATTTCATAAAATATACATATTATAGTATTGTTTATTTCAACATAATATATAAATAAGAACGTACATATTCGTTTAGAATCACTGTCATCTCCCTTCTACGTACATAATTATGTCAAAAGATTATAGATATATATAGTCCTTTTGTAATTAGAGCCAGCCCTGATAATTTGGAGACCCACAATTTACACAAAAAAATACCCAAAAACTTGTAAATTCTAAAATTATAAGCTAAAAATTTTCTATAACATATTTTTTTTGAACTTTAATTGTTATAAGAAAAGATATTGATTTTCTTTTTGCAAAATTGATATAATGAAAGTAGTAATACATTAAAGGGAAGTAAGTCGGTAACTAATGATTTCAGTTGTGAAACAATCATGGGAAAGTAGGCAGGCAACACTGAGTAGTTGTACAATCTTGAGATAAAGATTCCTGTGCAGTGGTGGCTCTAAACAAAGGTAATTCCTTTACCCATATACCAGCTTTCATTATACCTACGAAATCACTGCTAAAACACTTTGTACCATGTGCCGTCAAACTTGTACTTTAATCCTGGTTTCACCAGTTCACTTTCTGGAATAGTAGCTAGCTACCAAAAGAAAAACAGTTTCTCTTTTCAATCAGAAGATATGAAGCTTTTGTCTGATCTTTCTTTCTGCTGGTTGATCATGTCTTGGAGGAACGTTTTTGTGTGTGTTTTGGGGTGGGGTAGTTAAAACTTAAATGTTGCATGATGAAACAGAAGAATAGAAGAAGGGTGAATTAATATTGTAGGATTTTTGTGTGTCTAAATAAATAAACACTACATAGCCATCAAAATCATCATCACCTCAAAAACAATAATCACACTTGAAACAGAATTTTTGTAATAATACGGGCTAAGTAATGAGTGTGTGCAACCACTATCTATCAGAAGAATTGTCAGGATCGATTAACTATAGAGAAGTTAATAAACATTTTAGATCTAATTGAATATAGAAGTTGCAGCGGATCAACACTATATCAATGTAATTAAGAACAATGAACTGTAAATAATATGCGAAAGTATTAAGAACACAGTTTCACAAAAAGCTTCAATGTATATTATTGAGTTAACAATACACACATACGTTTACAATTCGTAAGGAACTATTTATAATAGTCCTTGAAGCTAAACTATTTACCCTAGTTATTCTAGGACTTGCTTTACATCGAATTATAAAAGATATACATTTAATTACATTCTATAACTATCTCTGCGAAGATCTCAGACTTGATATGCTTCCAAAACGCGTACCAGTAGTAAAACCATTCACCAGTAGTAAATGTGCATCGTCAGTAGTAACTCTGGTAACCAGTAGTAAGTCCAAAACCAACGTCAGTAGTAACTACTATTGATCAGTAGTATCTTCAATCTGTGCATGATCAGTAGTAACTTAGTTATAGTATTCACCAGTATCAACTCATCAGTATTAAGTGTTTCTGCCCCATCAGTACTAAGTTGATGATCAATACTAACTGCAGCATCAGTAATAAGTTGATCTGTGTTTTGCTCCAACAATCTCCCCCTAAACTTATTGATTATCTTTTAATCAATCAAGTTTCTTTTGTTCTTCTTGTTCCCTTCTTCTCTTCTCAAGGGTTCTTTGATTCTGTTGAAGCCTTTGTTCAATAATATATTTGCTGTTCCTCTTTGTAAAGTAATTTAATTTGTTTTGGAACATAACAGCATCATAAGGTTTCATCAAAGTATTTATGAATATCTGATACATAGTCTTCTCAGAATGTGGATATTCTTTTTCATATAAGTACAATTCACATACTTTGCCTGATTTCTCAAAGAAGTACATATTAGCTGTAGGAATGACATTCCAAGCATACACATTTCCTGGATCTGTAAATTGTTCTGGACAATTATCTGGACAAAATGCAGCATCTATCATTTTTGTTAAGTATCCAGCACCAGACTCTTTCCATGATTTCTTTGTCATTCTAGGTTTTTCAATAATCAGAAGCTTGATTACATCACTTCTAGAGCATGATCTGATCAATGGTAACCATCCAGTGAATCTCTGTACAACTTTGTCTTCCCTTATGACCTCTATAACATTGTTCTGCATAACCCTCCAGTTAATAATTGGATTGTTCTGCAATGGAGCAACAGGCATTTCAAGAATAGGTACAATTTGTTTTGATTTCTTTTTAGAGCTTTGTTCTTGATCAACAGGTTTTCTTTTCTTTGATTGAGGAGTTGAGGTATCACCAGTAGTTGAAACACTACCAGCTTTGATTAAGTTTGGACTGATTGGGATTAGAGTTTTGGCTTTCTTTGTTTCTTCAGCTTCTTGTTCAGCCAAGTCTTTCTTCTTAGCAGTGCAGTATTTTTCAATTATAGTCATCATCTTCATTCTTCCTAATGACTTTGTACTATGCCCTTTTGTTTTTAAATACTCAATCATATTGGCCTTCTGTTCAAACACAGCATCGGTTAATTCACTTTTAGTCTTTTTGCATTCAGAGACCAAATATTCAAGGCATTGTATGTGTTCTTCTTCTACTTTTCTGAGCCTTTTAAATTCTGCCTGTTGAGCTTTTATCTGAATGTCATCTGTTTGAACAGGTATTTGAGCAGGAATTTTACTTTGAACTTTCCCTTTCTTTTCCTCTATTGCTTGATACATTTCCACTTTCTCCAAAAATTTTCTGTGTTTTATTCTCCATCTGGATTGCTTTTCTGCTCTGACATGATTTATCTTGTTTACCATGTGATGGCCTAATGCTCTATTTGGATAATCATCATCATATACTTCTTTTCCTTTTCCAATGTGAGCAGATGGTGGAGGTGGAATGTATTTCATATCAGGGATACCCATCATCAGAAGTTTTGGATAAAACAGATGTAGTTGACCTTCTGGTAAGATTTTAGGGTGTGGAGGAAGTGTACATTCATCTACCTCAAACCAATTCACATTATCATCAATGTCAGGTATGATAAGTGGTTGATCAGGTGTTGGTGGTTTGGAGATAATGACATGTCTTTCTCTTTCAATTAGCTCTGGCAATTGTAGTTCTTCCTCTTCAGTAGTAACCAGAGTAGTTACTACTGGTGTGACTTCAGGAGTTACTACTGATAGGGCATCAGTAGTATTTGCTGCTTTTACTTCCTCTTCTTTACTTACTACTGCTATTATATCAGTAGTGGGAGTTACTACTGGTATTTCTTTTTCAACTTGTTCTTCCATTGTAGCAGTAGTAATTGGTTCATCTTCTGTAACCATCATTTCTGGGCCTTCATCAACTTTTGTTTCTTTTAAATTTAGGAGAGAGGATGCTGCTGCTGCAATTGATTCATCAATCATGGTCTGTATGTTGTCCTTCTCCCCCTTAGTGAGCTCAACTGGTGGAGCCTCACTATCATCAATTTTCTTCTTCAATTTCCTGATGATTTTAGTTTGTTGATGAAGCCTTTGCTCATAGAATCTCATTCTCTTGTTGATGGAATTGACATGCCTTTTCATGGCAGCCATTGTTTTCCCTTGGTTTGTAAGATACTTAAGACAATCTTGTACAGTGGATTCAAGAGAATCCACTTTTTCCGTCAATTGGTTGATTTTAATACTGCCCTCACTCCATCTAGCAAGATCATCGGGCTCACTAACAGGTACATTGGCTTTGAGGTTTTCCATCCTATCCATCAATTCAAAAGATCTGCCCTCATCACTTCTTGGTGATTCATTGGGTCTTTTAGACATCCTCTTCTTCCTAGAAGAAGCAGAGATGCCCCCCCTTGTGGTTTCTTGGCACCGGGGTCCTTTGAGTAATTCCTCAAATGAGTCATCACTCAAAGTTGCCGAGGTCTGGGTCCTAATGATGTTTTCACTGTCCTGTGCACCCACCTTTGGGGCATCAGTAGTGAAAGCCCTCGCCTCATGTCCTCTCTCCTCCTTGGAGGACAACTCTTGGAGCCTGGGGTTTGACTCAATTTGTCCCCTGGTGTCCTTTGTAGAAATTTTCTTTCTTTGATAAATTGTGGAAATATTTTTGGTTTTATCTGGTAGGTCTTCCACAGAGTGAAGAGTAGCACTCTGCAGATTTATATCAAGTTCCTGGGACACATTCAGGACTTCTGTTTGGGCTGGTGATTGAGTGACTAGTTGGGGTGGTGTTTGGGCTGTATTTGGGGGTGATGGAGTGGGTTGAGGTTCAACTTGGGGTGTAGCAATAGTTGAACCCTCTCCAATAAGAGTTTGATCTTTGATCATGTTAGGAAACAAAGGGGTTTCCTTGCCCGAAAATTTAAATTGTTTTCTCATATTTGAGAAAACTTTCTTGTTCAACTCAGGTAGTATGAAAATGTTTTTAGGAGTTGACAAGTTTTGTAATTCACAATTTATGATATGTTGCAGAAATCTGGGATACATTAAAAATTTAGAAGAACTAAGATTTCCCAACATACCTTCAAAAATCATTTGAGAAAAATTAAATACTTGGTCTGTGGATAAACAGACAACAGCAGAGGCTATTGCCTTATTAAACTCATTCCAAGTACTTCTTTTTGGAGAAATACAATGCTGAATAGTATGTACTAAGAATTTCCATTGTGGGGAGAGAAGACCCTTTTGAAAGGTTACTATATTCAGTCTTCCCTCATAACCCATTTTTTGTAAAATTTCAGCAATATATTCCTTAGGAAGAGTAAACATACCTGAATCGTCATGAAGTTGTAGATGGTGTCTGATTGATTGTTCTGTTACTGTGATATGCTTTCCATCTACTTTTGATTTGATCATTGATATGGTTGTTCCTTCTGTTTGTTCAGCATTGGTCCAGAAATCCACCAAGTGCTGTTGATATGATTTTGGTTTTACAGTTAAAGCAAACTGTATATAAGAATTTCTCAAGAATTTGACGATCGGACGAAAATCTTTTGTGCCGTCGGGATTCTTTAGGAAGGCACACATGTTGTGAAATTCTGAGTATTTGAGATCGGTTTGAACATTCAAAGATTTTAGAGTTGCCATTTTTGTTGAATTTTGAGAAGAACATGAATGAATTTTGTTACTGACAAAGGGTTTTTGATCGTAAGCTAGGGTTTATCGAGAGAATTTAGCAAATCGAAGTGAAGATAATGCTAAACTAATCGACTGCCGCCTTTTATATCTTTCGATTTATCCTGCAAAACTACTAAAATGCCCTTCGAATCATAACATAACGGTTATTTTCATGGAGGTTAGTTTGGTAATTGTGATTCTGAAAGACCAGTAGTAAATAAGGTATCAGTAGTAAGACGTCAGTAGTATCTACCAACATCAGTAGTAACTAAGGATTTTGACATCAGTAGTAACTATGGATATCAGTAGTAACCACTAACACACAAGACCAGTAGTATATGTGAATACCAGTAGTACTGACCACCAGTAGTATTTATGTATACCTAATACACACCAGTAGTAATATACTACCAGTAGTATTTTGTGTACATGCCTACAATCAGTAATACAGATCTACCAGTAGTAAAACACTTTAAATAAATAACTTTATACAACAAACTTTACACATGATTTTAAGAGAGATTTTAATTTATCAAAATCATTCCAATACTGCTAACCAAGAAGTTGAATATTCCTACATCAGATGCTTTTGTAAAGAGATCTGCTAATTGATCATCAGTATGAATTTTAACAACTTTGATTAATTTCTTTTCATTACAGTCTCTTATAAAATGAAATCTTATTTCAATGTGTTTGGTTTTAGAGTGTTTTACTGGATTGTTCACAATACTAATAGCACTTTGATTATCAATAAAAATAGGAGTTTTAAGGATAGAGATACCAAAGTCTAGAAGCTGGTTTTGAATCCAGAGCACTTGAGCACAACAAGCAGATGCAGCTACATACTCTGCTTCAGCAGTTGATGTTGATACATTTGTTTGTTTCTTGCATTGCCATGACACCAGTCTTGATCCAAAGAATTGACATCCACCAGTAGTGGACTTTCTGTCTTGACATTCACCTCCATAGTCACTATCTGTGTAGGCTATGAGTTCAAAGGGTGAATCATGTGGATACCATAGACCTAGTGATGGTTTGCCTTTCAAGTATCTGAAAATTCTTTTTACAGCTTGCAAGTGTAATTCTTTAGGTCTTGCTTGATATCTTGCACACACACAAACAGTATACATAATGTCAGGTCTTGATGCAGTTAAGTACATCAAAGAGCCTATCATTGATCTATATAAGTGTTCATCTACATCCTCCCCCTCAACATCAGGATGTAGGTGTTTGTGTGTTTCCATAGGTGTACTTGCACTCTTACTGTCTTTCAAATCAAATTTCTCCAAGATGTCTTTGACATATTTTGATTGATTTATCAAAATACCATCTGTTCTTTGATTAACTTGGAGTCCAAGGAAGAAGTTCATTGGACCCATAGAGCTCATCTTGAATTTAATCTGCATCAGTTCTTCAAATTCTTTGCATAATAAATCATTGGTTGAGCCAAAGATGATATCATCTACATAGATTTGTACCAGTAGTATATCATCTTTGACTTTCTTTGTAAACAAAGTTTTGTCAATGGCTCCTCTTTTAAAGTTGTTCTTCAATAGGTATGATGATAATGTGTCATACCATGCTCTTGGTGCCTGATGTAGGCCATACAGAGCTTTATCTAGTTTGAACACATAATCACCATGTTTTGGATCTTCAAAACCTGGAGGTTGGCATACATAGACCTCTTCTTCAATCTTCCCATATAGAAATGCACTCTTCACATCCATTTGATAGACTTTGAACTTCTTGAATGAAGCATATGCTAGAAATATTCTTATGGCTTCAATTCTAGCAACAGGAGCATATACTTCATCATAGTCTATTCCTTCTTCTTGAGTGTATCATTGGGCTACAAGTCTGGCTTTGTTCTTGATCACTATACCTCTTTCATCTTTCTTGTTTCTGAAGATCCATCTTGTTCCAATGGCTCTTTTTCCTTTGGGTAGAGGTACAAGTGTCCAAACAGCTTGTAACTTGAATTGAAGGAGTTCTTCTTGCATTGCCTCAATCCAGTTTGAGTCCTTCATTGCTTGTTGGATCTTCTTTGGTTCATCCTGAGACAGAAAGCATTCAAACATACATTCATTAGCAATTAAGCTTATATTACACATATTTGCAGTTAAGCTTTTATTTAATTTGCTTCTTGTTTGAAGTGGTGAGTTAACATCACTTAGAACAAGGTCTAATGGATGGTTCTTCTGAGTCCTTGTGGTTGTAGTTTTATCAACTACTAGTTGATTTTCAAGATTGGACTCATTTGTCTCAGGCAAATATATTTGATTTTCAAGAACAAAAAAGGAATTTGTTTTTGCTAAAAGTTTTTGTAAAGCACCAAAGACAAGTAAAGAAGAGGAAGTAAGTAAATATGCTTTACATCAAGAATCGATACAAAAACTCAAAAGTTAAAAGATACTATTGGTCCTTCAGTAGTAAATAAAATTAAAACTCCAATTGCTGAAACTTCAAGATTTGGAAGAGGAGCACCAAGATTTGTGCAAAACAGAAGAGTTGGAAGCCTAAAGAACAAAAATTACTTCAAGAACAATGGAAAATCCAATCAAAATAAACAATATTTTAAATTTTCCAACACCAGTAAAAACTTTAACAAATTTACTACTGGTGTTAACCCTAAGTATAATGCTGTTTGGTACCAATACAAGAATACTACTGGTAAAAACCCTAATTACAAAGATACTACTGCTCCCAAACCAACTTTTAAAAATAGTACTGGTGTCAACCCTAAAAACACTACTGGTAATTCTAAACATGGTAAGTACCCAAATACTACTGGTCCATCAGTAGTAAAGCATTCAAAAGCAAAAAATCACGAGTATAACCCAAGATCAGTAGAAAACTCTCACACCAGTAATACTTTCAAAAGGGCAGTAGTAAAACAAAACGCCAGTAATAAACAAGTATGGGTACCAAAAATGTTTAAAGTTAAATCTCCAAAAGCTTATTTCTCAAAGGATGAACCCAAGACATATAAAGCTTGGGTTCCCAAACTTAACTAATCCTTTACTCACTTGTGCAGAGCATTCAGATCCCAGAAGAAGGAAGAACATGGCATATTGATAGTGGATGCTCAAGGCACATGACTGGAAATCTAAAAATTCTTAAAGATTTCAAGTTATTTGATGGAGGATATGTGGCATTTGGTGAGAATCCACAGGGAGGTAAGATCACAGGTAAAGGTACTGTTACAAATGGCAAAATTACCTTTGATGATGTATTTTATGTAGCTGAACTAAAATACAATCTTGTCAGTGTGTCTCAAGTGTGTGATAAAAAGAATAAAATTCTTTTCACAGACATTGAGTGCATCATTCTTTCTCCTGATTTTATTTTAGATGAAAAATATGTTGTTTTAAGAACTCCAAGGAGAAACAATGTGTATTGCCTAGATATAGGGGGAGAACTCATTTCTTCAAATGAGGTCAACTGTTTTATATCCAAGGCAAACACCACTGAATCAGAACTATGGCATAGAAGGATGTGTCACACTAATTTTAAAAACATGAACAATTTAGTAAAAAGAAATCTGATCATTGGACTACCTCAAAAACAATTCATGTGTGATCATCACTGTGTTGCATGCCTAAAAGGTAAACAACACAAGACTTCTCATAAGTCCAAAACTGTGAACTCTATTTCTGTTCCTTTACAGCTCTTACATATGGACCTATTTGGACTTACAAATGTAATGAGTATTGGAAAGAAACAATATTGTCTTGTTATTACTGATGACTTTTCCAGATATACATGGGTTTTCTTTCTCAGGACAAAGGATGAAACAAGTGAACTCATAAAGAACTTAATTGTCAAACTGGAGAACACATCTGATCAAAAAGTTAAAGCCATAAGATGTGATAATGGCACAGAATTTAAAAATGCTAACTTAATTAACTTTTGTGATCTTAAGGGTATTGACAGGTAATACAGCTCACCTAGAACTCCTCAACAAAATGGTGTAGCTGAAAGAAGAAATAGAACCATCATAAAAGCAGCAAGATCAATGCTAGCAGACTCAAAATTACCAATTACTTTTTGGGCTGAAGCTGTTAATACTGCCTGTTATGTTCAGAACAGAGTATTAATAGTAAAGTCACACTTTAAAACACCTTATGAACTTGTTAATAAAAGAAAACCTTCTATAAGCTTTTTGAAATCATTTGGTTGTCCTTGTACTATTTTGATTACAAGAGAACAAATTGGTAAGTTTGACTGCAAAGCTGATGATGAAATCTTTGTGGGATATTCTACTCAAAGCAAGTCATATAGAGTATTCAACAAAAGACTAAGGATAATTGAAGAAAGCATCAATGTATCCTTTAATGAAAATGTACCTAATGAACAAGAAAATGGTCCAGATTGGCTATTTGACATAGACAATCTAACCAAATCTTTTAATTCTAACATGGAGTTCAATGCAGGCAATTCTAACATATTGGGTTGAGCTTATTGGGACAAATCCACCATGGGTCTATTGGCATCTACTGGGTTAGGACTAAAATGGGCCAAGCCCAAATTGGCCAAAGCCAATGTTACTTCGAACCCAAGGTACGGCCGAACCATCATTGGCCGAAGTCAATGGGTCGCCGTGGTGGGTTGACTCATACCAGTCAATCAGTAAAACTACCGATTACATGGAATAACATTATATTTGTTAGAACGATGTTTACACATGATTTAGATTTCTTTGCTAATGAACATAAACATAATTTACTAGAAATCATAAACGGTCATAAGACGTGTAAAAGATCGGTTGACACCTACATGCATTTATAATGTCTTAAATCATGTGGGCCAAACTAATCGCCCAAAATCTATTTTTAACTTACTCTAAATCTAATTATGGCATTCATAATGTATTAAAAAGGTAAAAGTATTAACCAAAATATTACCATATACATTTCGGTTAATAAAAAGAAGTGGACATATATCCTCCTGTTTCAATCCATACTTAAAAGTGGCCCGTTTTTATTCTTTACCCACCTACCTGTACGTGTTATAAAACTAAAAGCAAGACAAGATGTATTAATGGATCAGCCAAACTCACCTGATTTGAACCGGCATAATCGTTACACTTTTTACCCGGGGCCCCAAATGTTGCTACCTCAAGCCATTTCATCAAAATGTAGCAATTTTGTTGAGAGTAATGTGACATATTTCACATACTTTTCCAAGTTTTTACCTAAAAATAAAGGAGCAGGAGACAAGAGATTGAAAATCATTTATCAGCTACAAAGAAGATTAAAACTTGAAATACAATTGGGATCAAATCACACAACTCCCTGAAAAGTATATGCATGCAGATGATTATTATATATTCTTTCCTCAACATTTTCAACAAATTCAGATCATACTCCTCTATTTTATACTTATTAACGGGTCAATTTAAGTGACGTTATCTCTTAAACGGGTAAACTAATTCTTTTCATTTCAGCTAAAATGGAAGTAGCTCAAACACGTCTAAATTTGCCCGTATTTTTAACGCGTAAAACCATTAATCATTGTTGAAAAAGAAAAATTCTTGTTATCAATCATATGGCACTAAGGTTATACGTTTTAAACCCTAAACTTATTTTAACATGTTACCCATCATGGCCGACCCACCCATTTGACACCTCTATATCTTACTATTATATAAAGCATTTAGGCCTACCACATTAGGCAAGTTTAAGGAGCTCCTTAAACTTAATTTTAAGGATCTTTCCACTTTTGTTAGTTAGTTCTTTACCTTAAAAGGTAATAAATCGCGACTTATAAGATTCGAACCCAAGACCTCTCCTATGTAATCACTATGTGTTAACCACTTGCTATACATTACACTTTATTTCAAACCACTCACATTTTACCATTTATCCCAATAACATTAAATATACGATGGTGTAAATCATCAACTCTTACCAATGTCGGCACCTACCATCACTATATTTGACCATCACTAATGTCGGCACCTACCATCACTACGCACCACCACTCATCACCATCGCTATTGCCACCACCACCGTTACTATCATCACTTTGAAATATAGTTACGGGTACCCGCCGCCGCATTGCGCGGGTACCCTGCTAGTTTTACTATATACATATCAGTTTTGTAGCTTAATAACTATTTTTGCAAATTCATAATGCACCTTTAATAATTAGTGGTAGTAAATGATCCAGTCAAGCAAGTTAAAAGTACTATGATGTACGTATTTTGGTTATTGGAGGGAGTGGATTTAAAAGAACATTGTGACTGGATGATACTCTAGGATTCTTGTTGGAGCAAAACACAGATCAACTTATTACTGATGCTGCAGTTAGTATTGATCATCAACTTAGTACTGATGGGGCAGAAACACTTAATACTGATGAGTTGATACTGGTGAATACTATAACTAAGTTACTACTGATCATGCACAGATTGAAGATACTACTGATCAATAGTAGTTACTACTGACGTTGGTTTTGGACTTACTACTGGTTACCAGAGTTACTACTGACGATGCACATTTACTACTGGTGAATGGTTTTACTACTGGTACGCGTTTTGGAAGCATATCAAGTCCGAGATCTTCGCAGAGATAGTTATAGAATGTAATTAAATGTATATCTTTTATAATTCGATGTAAAGCAAGTCCTAGAATAACTAGGGTAAATAGTTTAGCTTCAAGGACTATTATAAATAGTTCCTTACGAATTGTAAACGTACGTGTGTATTGTTAACTCAATAATATACATTGAAGCTTTTTGTGAAACTGTGTTCTTAATACTTTCGCATATTATTTACAGTTCATTGTTCTTAATTACATTGATATAGTGTTGATCCGCTGCAACTTCTATATTCAATTAGATCTAAAGTGTTTATTAACTTCTCTATAGTTAATCGATCCTGACAAGTGGTATCAGAGCGTATTGGTTCTAGATCTACGATTTGTTAAGAACAACAAAAAGTTTTAATCTTTAAAACACACATTATTAATCATGACTGATAATAATGAAAGCACTCAGGCCAACAAAATTCCTATACTTACTCCCAACAACTTTGGGATGTGGAAGAATCGTATTAAGCAATACATGCTTATTACAGATTATTCTATGTGGGAAGTTGTCCTTGAAGGAAACAAAACTGGTCCTGGTCAAGCAAGCAGCTCTGCAACTGAGGCAGACAAACTTAAGTGTGAGAAGGAAAGAAGGACAAGGGAATCGAACTCAAAGCTCTAAGCACTCTCCTACTGGCCATTCCTAACGATTATCAACATCTCTTTATTGAGTATGATGATGCAAAGGTGCTATGGGAAGCACTGGAGAAGAGATTCGTTGGGACCAAGAGCACCAAGAGGAACATGAAGTCTGTTCTCAAACAAGACTTTGAAAACTTCAAAGGAAAACCCAATGAAACACTCACTCAAGTGTTTGACAGATTCAACAAGCTAATTGGTGAACTTAACCAGGTTGGGGTTAAGATGGATCAAGAAGATGTCAACATGAAGTTCCTAAGATCTCTTAGTGAAGAATGGGCCATGTATACAGTGGTATATAGACAAAGAGATGCTCTAGAAGAAAAAGAGTTGGATGAACTCTACAATGATCTCAGAGTATTTGTAACTGAGGTAAACCAAAAGAACCCTTCTATTTCTTCTAATAATGCTGCATTTGTCTCTAGTACAGGTCAAGGTCAGGAAACCTTCACAGGAAAGGCTGCAGATTCTAAGGATGCTGCAAGAGAATCCTTCTTCACTAGTCATGTGCATACTGCATTGATTAGTGATGACTTGGAACAATTGAACCCAGATGATCTTGAGGAGATGGATCTTAAATGGCAGATGGCTATGCTGAGCCTAAGGACAAAAAGATTCTTAAAGAGAACTGGTAGGACAAGCCTCAACTTCAACAAAGGTGACAAAGCTGGATTTGACAAAACTAAAGTCAAATGTTACAACTGTAACAACCTTGGTCACTTTGCAAAAGAATGTCCTCAGCCAGACAAAAGATCAAAATCAACTGCCCTTGTATCACAACAAGGACAAGGCTATGACTGGAGCTTCCAAGCAGAAGAGCATGCTCAAAATCAAGCTCTTATGGCCTTTACTGACAACAAAACTGAGGTAAAACCTAAACCTTGTACTTCTGAATGTGCTAAAATTGTTAAAAACTTAGAAAAAGAAAACACTAAATTAAATGAAGATTTAGCAAAAGCAGTGAGAAGAAATCATGAATTTGATGGTGTGATTACTGATCAAGAATATCAAATAAAGGTGTACCAGATGATTGATCAAAGGATAAAGGAAGAACTGCTTCAGGCTGTGGATGAGAAAGAATTTTATGAACTAAAAAATAAAGAATTAACAAGTAAATTAGAAGAATGTCAACTTGAAATTGAATAAAATAAATTAACAATTAAAAAATTTGAAAGAAGTTCTAAAATTCTTGATGAACTAATTAATAATCAAACTAAAGAAAAAATTGTTTATGGGGTGGGATATCATGCTGTTCCACCTCCATATAAAATCATTCCACCACTTAAAAACAGTTCAGAAAGAATCATTAATGAATTAAAAACTGAAAATCAAACTGAATCACATAATGAAACATCTGAATCAAATGATTCTTCTGATGATGATCAATCAATTGAATTTACAATCTCTCAAGCTGAATCACCAAAATCAATTGATACAAGTTTTCACACAGCTCAAAGTCCAAATGATTCTCCCAAATATGATGCAGAAAACGTACCAAAAATTTTAACAAGGGGAAATGAAAGAAATAAAAAACAACTCTTAGATCAAAGAATACCTGAAGGTGCTAAAAATAAGAAATTAAGATGTGTTATATGCAACAAAATGAACCATTTAGCAAAGGATTGTCACTTCAATCCAATAAACTGCAAAGAGTTACAGGAATTTGATTCAGTAATTCTCAAAAGGAAGCAACATCATCAGTTAATACTGGTCAAGAGGAGATGAGATACATTGTAGTTAATACTGCTCCAATAGTTAATACTGATGTCAGTAATAACTCAAGTTCTGGAACCAGTAGTAACTCTGAGAATGAGGACAATAGTAATTCAAATACTACTGATACCAGTAATAGTACTCAAAATACTACTGGTCCCAACAATAACCTAGATTCTCAAGATACTACTGATACCAGTAACAACAACAATACTACTGATCTCAATGAAGACAATAGCAGTATTAACTCTGACCAAGATGATGATGAACCAAACATCAATGACAATGAAGGATCACTAGAGGAACAACTGCCTGAGACAAATGAGTCCAATCTTGAAAATCAACTAGTAGTTGATAAAACTACAACCACAAGGACTCAGAAGAACCATCCATTAGACCTTGTTCTAAGTGATGTTAACTCACCACTTCAAACAAGAAGCAAATTAAATAAAAGCTTAACTGCAAATATGTGTAATATAAGCTTAATTGCTAATGAATGTATGTTTGAATGCTTTCTGTCTCAGGATGAACCAAAGAAGATCCAACAAGCAATGAAGGACTCAAACTGGATTGAGGCAATGCAAGAAGAAATCCTTCAATTCAAGTTACAAGCTGTTTGGACACTTGTACCTCTACCCAAAGGAAAAAGAGCCATTGGAACAAGATGGATCTTCAGAAACAAGAAAGATGAAAGAGGTATAGTGATCAAAAACAAAGCCAGACTTGTAGCCCAAGGATACACTCAAGAAGAAGGAATAGACTATGATGAAGTATATGCTCCTGTTGCTAGAATTGAAGCCATAAGAATATTTCTAGCATATGCTTCATTCAAGAAGTTCAAAGTCTATCAAATGGATGTGAAGAGTGCATTTCTATATGGGAAGATTGAAGAAGAGGTCTATGTATGCCAACCTCCAGGTTTTGAAGATCCAAAACATGGTGATTATGTGTTCAAACTAGATAAAGCTCTGTATGGCCTACATCAGGCACCAAGAGCATGGTATGACACATTATCATCATACCTATTGAAGAACAACTTTAAAAGAGGAGCCATTGACAAAACTTTGTTTACAAAGAAAGTCAAAGATGATATACTACTGGTACAAATCTATGTAGATGATATCATCTTTGGCTCAACCAATGATTTATTATGCAAAGAATTTGAAGAACTGATGCAGATTAAATTCAAGATGAGCTCTATGGGTCCAATGAACTTCTTCCTTGGACTCCAAGTTAATCAAAGAACAGATGGTATTTTGATAAATCAATCAAAATATGTCAAAGACATCTTGGAGAAATTTGATTTGAAAGACAGTAAGACTGCAAGTACACCTATGGAAACACACAAACACCTACATCCTGATGTTGAGGGGGAGGATGTAGATGAACACTTATATAGATCAATGATAGGCTCTTTGATGTACTTAACTGCATCAAGACCTGACATTATGTATAGTGTTTGTGTGTGTGCAAGATATCAAGCAAGACCTAAAGAATTACACTTGCAAGCTGTAAAAAGAATTTTCAGATACTTGAAAGGAAAACCATCACTAGGTCTATGGTATCCACATGATTCACCCTTTGAACTCATAGCCTACACAGATAGTGACTATGGAGGTGAATGTCAAGACAGAAAGTCCACTACTGGTGGATGTCAATTCTTTGGATCAAGACTGGTGTCATGGCAATGCAAGAAACAAACAAATGTATCAACATCAACTGCTGAAGCAGAGTATGTAGCTGCATCTGCTTGTTGTGCTCAAGTGCTCTGGATTCAAAACCAGCTTCTAGACTTTGGTATCTCTATCCTTAAAACTCCTATTTTTATTGATAATCAAAGTGCTATTAGTATTGTGAACAATCCAGTAAAACACTCTAAAACCAAACACATTGAAATAAGATTTCATTTTATAAGAGACTGTAATGAAAAGAAATTAATCAAAGTTGTTAAAATTCATACTGATGATCAATTAGCAGATCTCTTTACAAAAGCATTTGATGTAGGAAGATTCAACTTCTTGGTTAGCAGTATTGGAATGATTTTGATAAATTAAAATCTCTCTTAAAATCATGTGTAAAGTTTGTTGTATAAAGTTATTTATTTAAAGTGTTTTACTACTGGTAGATCTGTATTACTGATTGTAGGCATGTACACAAAATACTACTGGTAGTAAATTACTACTGGTGTGTATTAGGTATACATAAATACTACTGGTGGTCAGTACTACTGGTATTCACATATACTACTGGTCTTGTGTGTTAGTGGTTACTACTGATATCCATAGTTACTACTGATGTCAAAATCCTTAGTTACTACTGATGTTGGTAGATACTACTGACGTCTTACTACTGATACCTTATTTACTACTGGTCTTTCAGAATCACAATTACCAAACTAACCTCCATGAAAATAACCGTTATGTTATGATTCGAAGGGCATTTTAGTAGTTTTGCAGGATAAATCGAAAGATATAAAAGGCGGCAGTCGATTAGTTTAGCATTATCTTCACCTCGATTTGCTAAATTCTCTCGATAAACCCTAGCTTACGATCAAAAACCCTTTGTCAGTAACAAAATTCATTCCTGTTCTTCTCAAAATTCAACAAAAATGGCAACTCTAAAATCTTTGAATGTTCAAACCGATCTCAAATACTCAGAATTTCACAACATGTGTGCCTTCCTAAAGAATCCCGACGGCACAAAAGATTTTCGTCCGATCGTCAAATTCTTGAGAAATTCTTATATACAGTTTGCTTTAACTGTAAAACCAAAATCATATCAACAGCACTTGGTGGATTTCTGGACCAATGCTGAACAAACAGAAGGAACAACCGTATCAATGATCAAATCAAAAGTAGATGGAAAGCATATCACAGTAACAGAACAATCAATCAGACACCATCTACAACTTCATGACGATTCAGGTATGTTTACTCTTCCTAAGGAATATATTGCTGAAATTTTACAAAAAATGGGTTATGAGGGAAGACTGAATATAGTAACCTTTCAAAAGGGTCTTCTCTCCCCACAATGGAAATTCTTAGTACATACTATTCAGCATTGTATTTCTCCAACAAGAAGTACTTGGAATGAGTTTAATAAGGAAATAGCCTCTGCTGTTGTCTGTTTATCCACAGACCAAGTATTTAATTTTTCTCAAATGATTTTTGAAGGTATGTTGGGAAATCTTAGTTCTTCTAAATTTTTAATGTATCCCAGATTTCTGCAACATATCATAAATTGTGAATTACAAAACTTGTCAACTCCTAAAAACATTTTCATACTACCTGAGTTGAACAAGAAAGTTTTCTCAAATATGAGAAAACAATTTAAATTTTCGGGCAAGGAAACCCCTTTGTTTCCTAACATGATCAAAGATCAAACTCTTATTGGAGAGGGTTCAACTATTGCTACACCCCAAGTTGAACCTCAACCCACTCAATCACCCCCAAATACAGCCCAAACACCACCCCAACTAGTCACTCAATCACCAGCCCAAACAGAAGTCCTGAATGTGTCCCAGGAACTTGATATAAATCTGCAGAGTGCTACTCTTCACTCTGTGGAAGACCTACCAGATAAAACCAAAAATATTTCCACAATTTATCAAAGAAAGAAAATTTCTACAAAGGACACCAGGGGACAAATTGAGTCAAACCCCAGGCTCCAAGAGTTGTCCTCCAAGGAGGAGAGAGGACATGAGGCGAGGGCTTTCACTACTGATGCCCCAAAGGTGGGTGCACAGGACAGTGAAAACATCATTAGGACCCAGACCTCGGCAACTTTGAGTGATGACTCATTTGAGGAATTACTCAAAGGACCCCGGTGCCAAGAAACCACAAGGGGGGGCATATCTGCTTCTTCTAGGAAGAAGAGGATGTCTAAAAGACCTAATGAATCACCAAGAAGTGATGAGGGCAGATCTTTTGAATTGATGGATAGGATGGAAAACCTCAAAGCCAATGTACCTGTTAGTGAGCCCGATGATCTTGCTAGATGGAGTGAGGGCAGTATTAAAATCAACCAATTGACGGAAAAAGTGGATTCTCTTGAATCCACTGTACAAGATTGTCTCAAGTATCTTACAAACCAAGGGAAAACAATGGCTGCCATGAAAAGGCATGTCAATACCATCAACAAGAGAATGAGATTCTATGAGCAAAGGCTTCATCAACAAACTAAAATCATCAGGAAATTGAAGAAGAAAATTGATGATAGTGAGGCTCCACCAGTTGAGCTCACTAAGGGGGAGAAGGACAACATACATACCATGATTGATGAATCAATTGCAGCAGCAGCATCCTCTCTCCTAAATTTAAAAGAAACAAAAGTTGATGAAGGCCCAGAAATGATGGTTACAGAAGATGAACCAATTACTACTGCTACAATGGAAGAACAAGTTGAAAAAGAAATACCAGTAGTAACTCCCACTACTGATATAATAGCAGTAGTAAGTAAAGAAGAGGAAGTAAAAGCAGCAAATACTACTGATGCCCTATCAGTAGTAACTCCTGAAGTCACACCAGTAGTAACTACTCTGGTTACTACTGAAGAGGAAGAACTACAATTGCCAGAGCTAATTGAAAGAGAAAGACATGTCATTATCTCCAAACCACCAACACCTGATCAACCACTTATCATACCTGACATTGATGATAATGTGAATTGGTTTGAGGTAGATGAATGTACACTTCCTCCACACCCTAAAATCTTACCAGAAGGTCAACTACATCTGTTTTATCCAAAACTTCTGATGATGGGTATCCCTGATATGAAATACATTCCACCTCCACCATCTGCTCACATTGGAAAAGGAAAAGAAGTATATGATGATGATTATCCAAATAGAGCATTAGGCCATCACATGGTAAACAAGATAAATCATGTCAGAGCAGAAAAGCAATCCAGATAGAGAATAAAACACAGAAAATTTTTGGAGAAAGTGGAAATGTATCAAGCAATAGAAGAAAAGAAAGGGAAAGTTCAAAGTAAAATTCCTGCTCAAATACCTGTTCAAACAGATGACATTCAGATAAAAGCTCAACAGGCAGAATTTAAAAGGCTCAGAAAAGTAGAAGAAGAACACATACAATGCCTTGAATATTTGGTCTCTGAATGCAAAAAGACTAAAAGTGAATTAACCGATGATGTGTTTGAACAGAAGGCCAATATGATTGAGTATTTAAAAACAAAAGGGCATAGTGCAAAGTCATTAGGAAGAATGAAGATGATGACTATAATTGAAAAATACTGCACTGCTAAGAAGAAAGACTTGGCTGAACAAGAAGCTGAAGAAACAAAGAAAGCCAAAACTCTAATCCCAATCAGTCCAAACTTAATCAAAGCTGGTAGTGTTTCAACTACTGGTGATACCTCAACTCCTCAATCAAAGAAAAGAAAACCTGTTGATCAAGAACAAATCTCTAAAAAGAAATCAAAACAAATTGTACCTGTTCTTGAAATGCCTGTTGCTCCATTGCAGAACAATCCAATTATTAACTGGAGGGTTATGCAGAACAATGTTATAGAGGTCATAAGGGAAGACAAAGTTGTACAGAGATTCACTGGATGGTTACCATTGATCAGATCATGCTCTAGAAGTGATGTAATCAAGCTTCTGATTATTGGAAAACCTAGAATGACAAAGAAATCATGGAAAGAGTCTGGTGCTGGATACTTAACAAAAATGATAGATGCTGCATTTTATCCAGATAATTATCCAGAACAATTTACAGATCCAGGAAATGTGTATGCTTGGAATGTCATTCCTACAGCTAATATGTACTTCTTTGAGGAATCAGGCAAAGTATGTGAATTGTACTTATATGAAAAAGAATATCCACATTCTGAGAAGACTATGTATCAGATATTCATAAATACTTTGATGAAACCTTATGATGCTGTTATGTTCCAAAACAAATTAAATTACTTTACAAAGAGGAACATCAAATATATTATTGAACAAAGGCTTCAACAGAATCAAAGAACCCTTGAGAAGAGAAGAAGGGAACAAGAAGAACAAAAGAAACTTGATTGATTAAAAGATAATCAATAAGTTTAGGGGGAGATTGTTGGAGCAAAACACAGATCAACTTATTACTGATGCTGCAGTTAGTATTGATCATCAACTTAGTACTGATGGGGCAGAAACACTTAATACTGATGAGTTGATACTGGTGAATACTATAACTAAGTTACTACTGATCATGCACAGATTGAAGATACTACTGATCAATAGTAGTTACTACTGACGTTGGTTTTGGACTTACTACTGGTTACCAGAGTTACTATTGACGATGCACATTTACTACTGGTGAATGGTTTTACTACTGGTACGCGTTTTGGAAGCATATCAAGTCCGAGATCTTCGCAGAGATAGTTATAGAATGTAATTAAATGTATATCTTTTATAATTCGATGTAAAGCAAGTCCTAGAATAACTAGGGTAAATAGTTTAGCTTCAAGGACTATTATAAATAGTTCCTTACGAATTGTAAACGTACGTGTGTATTGTTAACTCAATAATATACATTGAAGCTTTTTGTATTTTCTTTAAAAATTTTAAATTCCTGTAACTCTTTGCAGTTTATTGGATTGAAGTGACAATCCTTTGCTAAATGGTTCATTTTGTTGCATATAACACATCTTAATTTCTTATTTTTAGCACCTTCAGGTATTCTTTGATCTAAGAGTTGTTTTTTATTTCTTTCATTTCCCCTTGTTAAAATTTTTGGTACGTTTTCTGCATCATATTTGGGAGAATCATTTGGACTTTGAGCTGTGTGAAAACTTGTATCAATTGATTTTGGTGATTCAGCTTGAGAGATTGTAAATTCAATTGATTGATCATCATCAGAAGAATCATTTGATTCAGATGTTTCATTATGTGATTCAGTTTGATTTTCAGTTTTTAATTCATTAATGATTCTTTTTGAACTGTTTTTAAGTGGTGGAATGATTTTATATGGAGGTGGAACAGCATGATATCCCACCCCATGAACAATTTTTTCTGTAGTTTGATTATTAGTTAGTTCATCAAGAATTTTAGAACTTCTTTCAAATTTTTTAATTGTTAATTTATTTTGTTCAATTTCAAGTTGACATTCTTCTAATTTACTTGTTAATTCTTTATTTTTTAGTTCATAAAATTCTTTCTCATCCACAGCCTGAAGCAGTTCTTCCTTTATCCTTTGATCAATCATCTGGTACACCTTTATTTGATATTCATCTGCCATTTAAGATCCATCTCCTCAAGATCATCTGGGTTCAATTGTTCCAAGTCATCACTAATCAATGCAGTATGCACATGACTAGTGAAGAAGGATTCTCTTGCAGCATCCTTAGAATCTGCAGCCTTTCCTGTGAAGGTTTCCTGACCTTGACCTGTACTAGAGACAAATGCAACATTATTAGAAGAAATAGAAGGGTTCTTTTGGTTTACCTCAGTTTCAAATACTCTGAGATCATTGCAGAGTTCATCCAACTCTTTTTCTTCTAGAGCATCTCTTTGTCTATATACCACTGTATACATGGCCCATTCTTCACTAAGAGATCTTAGGAACTTCATGTTGACATCTTCTTGATCCATCTTAACCCCAACCTGGTTAAGTTCACCAATTAGCTTGTTGAATCTGTCAAACACTTGAGTGAGTGTTTCATTGGGTTTTCCTTTGAAATTTTCAAAGTCTTGTTTGAGAACAGACTTCATGTTCCTCTTGGTGCTCTTGGTCCCAATGAATCTCTTCTCCAGTGCTTCCCATAGCACCTTTGCATCATCATACTCAACAAAGAGATGTTGATAATCATTAGGAATGGCCAGTAGGAGAGTGCTTAGAGGTTTGAGTTCGATTCCCTTGTCCTTCTTTTCCTTCTCACACTTAAGTTTGTCTGCCTCAGTTGCAGAGCTGCTTGCTTGACCAGGACCAGTTTTGTTTCCTTCAAGGACAACTTCCCACATAGAATAATCTGTAATAAGCATGTATTGCTTAATACGATTCTTCCACATCCCAAAGTTGTTGGGAGTAAGTATAGGAATTTTGTTGGCCTGAGTGCTTTCATTATTATCAGTCATGATTAATAATGTGTGTTTTAAAGATTAAAACTTTTTGTTGTTCTTAACAAATCGTAGATCTAGAACCAATACGCTCTGATACCACTTGTCTTTGCTGCTTTACATCAAGAATCGATTCTGAGTAAGTATAGGAATTACTGAATCAAATTCCTATACTTACTCCCAACAACTTTGATCAAAAACACATCTTAATTTCTTAATATATCAGGCAGTTTAAAACAAGTTTCTTTTGTTCTTCTTGTTCCCTTCTTCTCTTCTCAAGGGTTCTTTGATTCTGTTGAAGCCTTTGTTCAATAATATATTTGATGTTCCTCTTTGTAAAGTAATTTAATTTGTTTTGGAACATAACAGCATCATAAGGTTTCATCAAAGTATTTATGAATATCTGATACATAGTCTTCTCAGAATGTGGATATTCTTTTTCATATAAGTACAATTCACATACTTTGCCTGATTCCTCAAAGAAGTACATATTAGCTGTAGGAATGACATTCCAAGCATACACATTTCCTGGATCTGTAAATTGTTCTGGATAATTATCTGGATAAAATGCAGCATCTATCATTTTTGTTAAGTATCCAGCACCAGACTCTTTCCATGATTTCTTTGTCATTCTAGGTTTTCCAATAATCAGAAGCTTGATTACATCACTTCTAGAGCATGATCTGATCAATGGTAACCATCCAGTGAATCTCTGTACAACTTTGTCTTCCCTTATGACCTCTATAACATTATTCTGCATAACCCTCCAGTTAATAATTGGATTGTTCTGCAATGGAGCAACAGGCATTTCAAGAACAGGTACAATTTGTTTTGATTTCTTTTTAGAGCTTTGTTCTTGATCAACAGGTTTTCTTTTCTTTGATTGAGGAGTTGAGGTATCACCAGTAGTTGAAACACTACCAGCTTTGATTACGTTTGGACTGATTGGGATTAGAGTTTTGACGTTCTTTGTTTCTTCAGCTTCTTGTTCAGCCAAGTCTTTCTTCTTAGTAGTGCAATATTTTTCAATTATAGTCATCATCTTCATTCTTCCTAATGACTTTGCACTATGCCCTTTTGTTTTTAAATACTCAATCATATTGGCCTTCTGTTCAAACACATCATCGGTTAATTCACTTTTAGTCTTTTTGCATTCAGAGACCAAATATTCAAGGCATTGTATGTGTTCTTCTTCTACTTTTCTGAGCCTTTTGAATTCTGCCTATTGAGCTTTTATCTGAATGTCATCTGTTTGAACAGGTATTTGAGCAGGAATTTTACTTTGAACTTTCCCTTTCTTTTCCTCTATTGCTTGATACATTTCCACTTTCTCCAAAAAATTTCTGTGTTTTATTCTTCATCTGGATTGCTTTTCTGCTCTGACATGATTTATCTTGTTTACCATGTGATGGCCTAATGCTCTATTTGGATAATCATCATCATATACTTCTTTTCCTTTTCCAATGTGAGCAGATGGTGGAGGTGGAATGTATTTCATATCAGGGATACCCATCATCAGAAGTTTTGGATAAAACAGATGTAGTTGACCTTCTGGTAAGATTTTAGGGTGTGGAGGAAGTGTACATTCATCTACCTCAAACCAATTCACATTATCATCAATGTCAGGTATGATAAGTGGTTGATCAGGTGTTGGTGGTTTGGAGATAATGACATGTCTTTCTCTTTCAATTAGCTCTGGCAATTGTAGTTATTCCTCTTCAGTAGTAACCAGAGTAGTTACTACTGGTGTGACTTCAGGAGTTACTACTGATAGGGCATCAGTAGTATTTGCTGCTTTTACTTCCTCTTCTTTACTTACTACTGCTATTATATCAGTAGTGGGAGTTACTACTGGTATTTCTTTTTCAACTTGTTCTTCCATTGTAGCAGTAGTAATTGGTTCATCTTCTGTAACCATCATTTCTGGGCCTTCATCAACTTTTGTTTCTTTTAAATTTAGGAGAGAGGATGCTGCTGCTGCAATTGATTCATCAATCATGGTCTGTATGTTGTCCTTCTCCCCCTTAGTGAGCTCAACTGGTGAAGCCTCACTATCATCAATTTTCTTCTTCAATTTCCTGATGATTTTAGTTTGTTGATGAAGCCTTTGCTCATAGAATCTCATTCTCTTGTTGATGGTATTGACATGCCTTTTCATGGCAGCCATTGTTTTCCCTTGTTTTGTAAGATACTTGAGACAATCTTGTACAGTGGATTCAAGAGAATCCACTTTTTCCGTCAATTGGTTGATTTTAATACTGCCCTCACTCCATCTAGCAAGATCATCGGGCTCACTAACAGGTACATTGGCTTTGAGGTTTTCCATCCTATCCATCAATTCAAAAGATCTGCCCTCATCACTTCTTGGTGATTCATTGGGTCTTTTAGACATCCTCTTCTTCCTAGAAGAAGCAGATATGCCCCCCCTTGTGGTTTCTTGGCACCGGGGTCCTTTGAGTAATTCCTCAAATGAGTCATCACTTAAAGTTGCCGAGGTCTGGGTCCTAATGATGTTTTCACTGTCCTGTGCACCCACCTTTGGGGCATCAGTAGTGAAAGCCCTCGCCTCATGTCCTCTCTCCTCCTTGGAGGACAACTCTTGGAGCCTGGGGTTTGACTCAATTTGTCCCCTGGTGTCCTTTGTAGAAATTTTCTTTCTTTGATAAATTGTGGAAATATTTTTGGTTTTATCTGGTAGGTCTTCCACAGAGTGAAGAGTAGCACTCTGCAGATTTATATCAAGTTCCTGGGACACATTCAGGACTTCTGTTTGGGCTGGTGATTGAGTGACTAGTTGGGGTGGTGTTTGGGCTGTATTTGGGGGTGATTGAGTGGGTTGAGGTTCAACTTGGGGTGTAGCAATAGTTGAACCCTCTCCAATAAGAGTTTGATCTTTGATCATGTTAGGAAACAAAGGGGTTTCCTTGCCCGAAAATTTAAATTGTTTTCTCATATTTGAGAAAACTTTCTTGTTCAACTCAGGTAGTATGAAAATGTTTTTAGGAGTTGACAAGTTTTGTAATTCACAATTTATGATATGTTGCAGAAATCTGGGATACATTAAAAATTTAGAAGAACTAAGATTTCCCAACATACCTTCAAAAATCATTTGAGAAAAATTAAATACTTGGTCTGTGGATAAACAGACAACAGCAGAGGCTATTGCCTTATTAAACTCATTCCAAGTACTTCTTGTTGGAGAAATACAATGCTGAATAGTATGTACTAAGAATTTCCATTGTGGGGAGAGAAGACCCTTTTGAAAGGTTACTATATTCAGTCTTCCCTCATAACCCATTTTTTGTAAAATTTCAGCAATATATTCCTTAGGAAGAGTAAACATACCTGAATCGTCATGAAGTTGTAGATGGTGTCTGATTGATTGTTCTGTTACTGTGATATGCTTTCCATCTACTTTTGATTTGATCATTGATATGGTTGTTCCTTCTGTTTGTTCAGCATTGGTCCAGAAATCCACCAAGTTCTGTTGATTTGATTTTGGTTTTACAGTTAAAGCAAACTGTATATAAGAATTTCTCAAGAATTTGACGATCGGACAAAAATCTTTTGTGCCGTCGGGATTCTTTAGGAAGGCACACATGTTGTGAAATTCTGAGTATTTGAGATCGGTTTGAACATTCAAAGATTTTAGAGTTGCCATTTTTGTTGAATTTTGAGAAGAACCGGAATGAATTTTGTTACTGACAAAGGGTTTTTGATCGTAAGCTAGGGTTTATCGAGAGAATTTAGCAAATCGAAGTGAAGATAATGCTAAACTAATCGACTGCCGCCTTTTATATCTTTCGATTTATCCTGCAAAACTACTAAAATGCCCTTCGAATCATAACATAACGGTTATTTTCATGGAGGTTAGTTTGGTAATTGTGATTCTGAAAGACCAGTAGTAAATAAGGTATCAGTAGTAAGACGTCAGTAGTATCTACCAACATCAGTAGTAACTAAGGATTTTGACATCAGTAGTAACTATGGATATCAGTAGTAACCACTAACACACAAGACCAGTAGTATATGTGAATACCAGTAGTACTGACCACCAGTAGTATTTATGTATACCTAATACACACCAGTAGTAATATACTACCAGTAGTATTTTGTGTACATGCCTACAGTCAGTAATACAGATCTACCAGTAGTAAAACACTTTAAATAAATAACTTTATACAACAAACTTTACACATGATTTTAAGAGAGATTTTAATTTATCAAAATCATTCCAATACTGCTAACCAAGAAGTTGAATCTTCCTACATCAAATGCTTTTGTAAAGAGATCTGCTAATTGATCATCAGTATGAATTTTAACAACTTTGATTAATTTCTTTTCATTACAGTCTCTTATAAAATGAAATCTTATTTCAATGTGTTTGGTTTTAGAGTGTTTTACTGGATTGTTCACAATACTAATAGCACTTTGATTATCAATAAAAATAGGAGTTTTAAGGATAGAGATACCAAAGTCTAGAAGCTGGTTTTGAATCCAGAGCACTTGAGCACAACAAGCAGATGCAGCTACATACTCTGCTTCAGCAGTTGATGTTGATACATTTGTTTGTTTCTTGCATTGCCATGACACCAGTCTTGATCCAAAGAATTGACATCCACCAGTAGTGGACTTTCTGTCTTGACATTCACCTCCATAGTCACTATCTGTGTAGGCTATGAGTTCAAAGGGTGAATCATGTGGATACCATAGACCTAGTGATGGTTTGCCTTTCAAGTATCTGAAAATTCTTTTTACAGTTTGCAAGTGTAATTCTTTAGGTCTTGCTTGATATCTTGCACACACACAAACACTATACATAATGTCAGGTCTTGATGCAGTTAAGTACATCAAAGAGCCTATCATTGATCTATATAAGTGTTCATCTACATCCTCCCCCTCAACATCAGGATGTAGGTGTTTGTGTGTTTCCATAGGTGTACTTGCAGTCTTACTGTCTTTCAAATCAAATTTCTCCAAGATGTCTTTGACATATTTTGATTGATTTATCAAAATACCATCTGTTCTTTGATTAACTTGGAGTCCAAGGAAGAAGTTCATTTGACCCATAGAGCTCATCTTGAATTTAATCTGCATCAGTTCTTCAAATTCTTTGCATAATAAATCATTGGTTGAGCCAAAGATGATATCATCTACATAGATTTGTACCAGTAGTATATCATCTTTGACTTTCTTTGTAAACAAAGTTTTGTCAATGGCTCCTCTTTTAAAGTTGTTCTTCAATAGGTATGATGATAATGTGTCATACCATGCTCTTGGTGCCTGATGTAGGCCATACAGAGCTTTATCTAGTTTGAACACATAATCACCATGTTTTGGATCTTCAAAACCTGGAGGTTGGCATACATAGACCTCTTCTTCAATCTTCCCATATAGAAATGCACTCTTCACATCCATTTGATAGACTTTGAACTTCTTGAATGAAGCATATGCTAGAAATATTCTTATGGCTTCAATTCTAGCAACAGGAGCATATACTTCATCATAGTCTATTCCTTCTTCTTGAGTGTATCCTTGGGCTACAAGTCTGGCTTTGTTCTTGATCACTATACCTCTTTCATCTTTCTTGTTTCTGAAGATCCATCTTGTTCCAATGGCTCTTTTTCCTTTGGGTAGAGGTACAAGTGTCCAAACAGCTTGTAACTTGAATTGAAGGATTTCTTCTTGCATTGCCTCAATCCAGTTTGAGTCCTTCATTGCTTGTTGGATCTTCTTTGGTTCATCCTGAGACAGAAAGCATTCAAACATACATTCATTAGCAATTAAGCTTATATTACACATATTTGCAGTTAAGCTTTTATTTAATTTGCTTCTTGTTTGAAGTGGTGAGTTAACATCACTTAGAACAAGGTCTAATGGATGGTTCTTCTGAGTCCTTGTGGTTGTAGTTTTATCAACTACTAGTTGATTTTCAAGATTGGACTCATTTGTCTCAGGCAGTTGTTCCTCTAGTGATCCTTCATTGTCATTGATGTTTGGTTCATCATCATCTTGGTCAGAGTTAATACTGCTATTGTCTTCATTGAGATCAGTGGTATTGTTGTTGTTACTGGTATCAGTAGTATCTTGAGAATCTAGGTTATTGTTGGGACCAGTAGTATTTTGAGTACTATTACTGGTATCAGTAGTATTTGAATTACTACTGTCCTCATTCTCAGAGTTACTACTGGTTCCAGAACTTGAGTTATTACTGACATCAGTATTAACTATTGGAGCAGTATTAACTACAATGTATCTCATCTCCTCTTGACCATTATTAACTGATGATGTTGCTTCCTTTTGAGAATTACTGAATCAAATTCCTGTAACTCTTTGCAGTTTATTGGATTGAAGTGACAATCCTTTGCTAAATGGTTCATTTTGTTGCATATAACACATCTTAATTTCTTATTTTTAGCACCTTCAGGTATTCTTTGATCTAAGAGTTGTTTTTTATTTCTTTCATTTCCCCTTGTTAAAATTTTTGGTACGTTTTCTGCATCATATTTGGGAGAATCATTTGGACTTTGAGCTGTGTGAAAACTTGTATCAATTGATTTTGGTGATTCAGCTTGAGAGATTGTAAATTCAATTGATTGATCATCATCAGAAGAATCATTTGATTCAGATGTTTCATTATGTGATTCAGTTTGATTTTCAGTTTTTAATTCATTAATGATTCTTTCTGAACTGTTTTTAAGTGGTGGAATGATTTTATATGGAGGTGGAACAGCATGATATCCCACCCCATAAACAATTTTTTCTGTAGTTTGATTATTAGTTAGTTCATCAAGAATTTTAGAACTTCTTTCAAATTTTTTAATTGTTAATTTATTTTATTCAATTTCAAGTTGACATTCTTCTAATTTACTTGTTAATTCTTTATTTTTTAGTTCATAAAATTCTTTCTCATCCACAGCCTGAAGCAGTTCTTCCTTTATCCTTTGATCAATCATCTGGTACACCTTTATTTGATATTCTTGATCAGTAATCACACCATCAAATTCATGATTTCTTCTCACTGCTTTTGCTAAATCTTCATTTAATTTAGTGTTTTCTTTTTCTAAGTTTTTAACAATTTTAGCACATTCAGAAGTACAAGGTTTAGGTTTTACCTCAGTTTTGTTGTCAGTAAAGGCCATAAGAGCTTGATTTTGAGCATGCTCTTCTGCTTGGAAGCTCCAGTCATAGCCTTGTCCTTGTTGTGATACAAGGGCAGTTGATTTTGATCTTTTGTCTGGCTGAGGACATTCTTTTGCAAAGTGACCAAGGTTGTTACAGTTGTAACATTTGACTTTAGTTTTGTCAAATCCAGCTTTGTCACCTTTGTTGAAGTTGAGGCTTGTCCTACCAGTTCTCTTTAAGAATCTTTTTGTCCTTAGGCTCAGCATAGCCATCTGCCATTTAAGATCCATCTCCTCAAGATCATCTGGGTTCAATTGTTCCAAGTCATCACTAATCAATGCAGTATGCACATGACTAGTGAAGAAGGATTCTCTTGCAGCATCCTTAGAATCTGCAGCCTTTCCTGTGAAGGTTTCCTGACCTTGACCTGTACTAGAGACAAATGCAGCATTATTAGAAGAAATAGAAGGGTTCTTTTGGTTTACCTCAGTTACAAATACTCTGAGATCATTGTAGAGTTCATCCAACTCTTTTTCTTCTAGAGCATCTCTTTGTCTATATACCACTGTATACATGGCCCATTCTTCACTAAGAGATCTTAGGAACTTCATGTTGACATCTTCTTGATCCATCTTAACCCCAACCTGGTTAAGTTCACCAATTAGCTTGTTGAATCTGTCAAACACTTGAGTGAGTGTTTCATTGGGTTTTCCTTTGAAGTTTTCAAAGTCTTGTTTGAGAACAGACTTCATGTTCCTCTTGGTGCTCTTGGTCCCAACGAATCTCTTCTCCAGTGCTTCCCATAGCACCTTTGCATCATCATACTCAATAAAGAGATGTTGATAATCGTTAGGAATGGCCAGTAGGAGAGTGCTTAGAGCTTTGAGTTCGATTCCCTTGTCCTTCTTTCCTTCTCACACTTAAGTTTGTCTGCCTCAGTTGCAGAGCTGCTTGCTTGACCAGGACCAGTTTTGTTTCCTTCAAGGACAACTTCCCACATAGAATAATCTGTAATAAGCATGTATTGCTTAATACGATTCTTCCACATCCCAAAGTTGTTGGGAGTAAGTATAGGAATTTTGTTGGCCTGAGTGCTTTCATTATTATCAGTCATGATTAATAATGTGTGTTTTAAAGATTAAAACTTTTTGTTGTTCTTAACAAA
Source organism: Calendula officinalis (assembly GCA_963853835.1). Classification (NCBI taxonomy): domain Eukaryota; kingdom Viridiplantae; phylum Streptophyta; class Magnoliopsida; order Asterales; family Asteraceae; genus Calendula; species Calendula officinalis. The sequence goes on along the minus strand of OY970821.1, from coordinate 12,222,701 downwards.
TCGTAGATCTAGAACCAATACGCTCTGATACCACTTGTCAGGATCGATTAACTATAGAGAAGTTAATAAACACTTTAGATCTAATTGAATATAGAAGTTGCAGCGGATCAACACTATATCAATGTAATTAAGAACAATGAACTGTAAATAATATGCGAAAGTATTAAGAACACAGTTTCACAAAAAGCTTCAATGTATATTATTGAGTTAACAATACACACGTACGTTTACAATTCGTAAGGAACTATTTATAATAGTCCTTGAAGCTAAACTATTTACCCTAGTTATTCTAGGACTTGCTTTACATCGAATTATAAAAGATATACATTTAATTACATTCTATAACTATCTCTGCGAAGATCTCGGACTTGATATGCTTCCAAAACGCGTACCAGTAGTAAAACCATTCACCAGTAGTAAATGTGCATCGTCAGTAGTAACTCTGGTAACCAGTAGTAAGTCCAAAACCAACGTCAGTAGTAACTACTATTGATCAGTAGTATCTTCAATCTGTGCATGATCAGTAGTAACTTAGTTATAGTATTCACCAGTATCAACTCATCAGTATTAAGTGTTTCTGCCCCATCAGTACTAAGTTGATGATCAATACTAACTGCAGCATCAGTAATAAGTTGATCTGTGTTTTGCTCCAACAAGAATCCTAGAGTATCATCCAGTCACAATGTTCTTTTAAATCCACTCCCTCCAATAACCAAAATACGTACATCATAGTACTTTTAACTTGCTTGACTGGATCATTTATTACTACTAATTATTAAAGGTGCATTATGAATTTGCAAAAATAGTTATTAAGCTACAAAACTGATATGTATATAGTAAAACTAGCAGGGTACCCGCGCAATGCGGCGGCGGGTACCCGTAACTATATTTCAAAGTGATGATAGTAACGGTGGTGGTGGCAATAGCGATGGTGATGAGTGGTGGTGCGTAGTGATGGTAGGTGCCGACATTAGTGATGGTCAAATATAGTGATGGTAGGTGCCGACATTGGTAAGAGTTGATGATTTACACCATCGTATATTTAATGTTATTGGGATAAATGGTAAAATGTGAGTGGTTTGAAATAAAGTGTAATGTATAGCAAGTGGTTAACACATAGTGATTACATAGGAGAGGTCTTGGGTTCGAATCTTATAAGTCGCGATTTATTACCTTTTAAGGTAAAGAACTAACTAACAAAAGTGGAAAGATCCTTAAAATTAAGTTTAAGGAGCTCCTTAAACTTGCCTAATGTGGTAGGCCTAAATGCTTTATATAATAGTAAGATATAGAGGTGTCAAATGGGTGGGTCGGCCATGATGGGTAACATGTTAAAATAAGTTTAGGGTTTAAAACGTATAACCTTAGTGCCATATGATTGATAACAAGAATTTTTCTTTTTCAACAATGATTAATGGTTTTACGCGTTAAAAATACGGGCAAATTTAGACGTGTTTGAGCTACTTCCATTTTAGCTGAAATGAAAAGAATTAGTTTACCCGTTTAAGAGATAACGTCACTTAAATTGACCCGTTAATAAGTATAAAATAGAGGAGTATGATCTGAATTTGTTGAAAATGTTGAGGAAAGAATATATAATAATCATCTGCATGCATATACTTTTCAGGGAGTTGTGTGATTTGATCCCAATTGTATTTCAAGTTTTAATCTTCTTTGTAGCTGATAAATGACAAGATTTTCAATCTCTTGTCTCCTGCTCCTTTATTTTTAGGTAAAAACTTGGAAAAGTATGTGAAATATGTCACATTACTCTCAACAAAATTGCTACATTTTGATGAAATGGCTTGAGGTAGCAACATTTGGGGCCCCGGGTAAAAAGTGTAACGATTATGCCGGTTCAAATCAGGTGAGTTTGGCTGATCCATTAATACATCTTGTCTTGCTTTTAGTTTTATAACACGTACAGGTAGGTGGGTAAAGAATAAAAACGGGCCACTTTTAAGTATGGATTGAAACAGGAGGATATATGTCCACTTCTTTTTATTAACCGAAATGTATATGGTAATATTTCGGTTAATACTTTTACCTTTTTAATACATTATGAATGCCATAATTAGATTTAGAGTAAGTTAAAAATAGATTTTGGGCGATTAGTTTGGCCCACATGATTTAAGACATTATAAATGCATGTAGGTGTCAACCGATCTTTTACACGTCTTATGACCGTTTATGATTTCTAGTAAATTATGTTTATGTTCATTAGCAAAGAAATCTAAATCATGTGTAAACATCGTTCTAACAAATATAATGTTATTCCATGTAATCGGTAGTTTTACCGATTGACTGGTATGAGTCAACCCACCACGGCGACCCATTGACTTCGGCCAATGATGGTTCGGCCGTACCTTGGGTTCGAAGTAACATTGGCTTTGGCCAATTTGGGCTTGGCCCATTTTAGTCCTAACCCAGTAGATGCCAATAGACCCATGGTGGATTTGTCCCAATAAGCTCAACCCAATATGTGGCGAGACCATTTGGATTTAGGGTATTGGGTTCGACCCAATATTTTAAACCCTAATATCGGTTAAGCCTTGGGTTTCGGCCCACTTGGCGTCGGCCTATTAGGGTTTCGACCAAGTAGGGTTCATGCCAAATTGGTTTCGGGCCATTATTGCTCAGCCTAATAGGTTGCGGGCCAGGTGGTTTTCAGCCATTAGAGTTCAGCCCAACGGCCTCGATCTATAAGTTTGACCTAAATGTGCTTTTGGCTCAATAGTCTATTAGACGGGTGCCAACGGCCCCCGCCGGTTGGCACCGCCGGTTGGGGCACCGTTGGCACGGTCCGTCTCTTTTCCGCCGATTTGCCGCCACTTTCATTCTCGTGAGTTTGAAGACGGAGGAAGGAACGCGTTAGTTTGATTAGGTGGGGCCAAAATGGGTATTTTGTGTGTGTTTTGTAATGGTGGGTCTCCAAAAATTGAAGGGAAGATGTATTGTTGACATGCGTACGTCACTTTAATGTTAGTTAGTGTGTCTGCTGACGTGACACTGATTTGGCAATAACTGACGGTATCAGTGATGACCACCGTTGGGAGCAGTCTTATGCTTTCCAAATCGTGTAAGTTAATTAGTCATGAGCCAACACTAATTAGTTTAAGGACCAAACGTGACAGTGAAGGTAAAATTAAGGTTAAAGCTGTAAATAATCTCAGTTTAAACGTCACAAAAGGGAGCTGATTCGTACACTTTTATCCATACAGAGCAAATTCATCTCAATTGACCATCATGTCCTTAATAGAAGGGGTGAAATATAAAATGTGTTGAAAGTAAAGAAAGGATTATATGAATTTGGTCTCCATAAATAAAAGTTGTAGGAATCTAACTCCGTCACAAAACTCGATCTACTCTTCCCCTTCTCCCAAATATCGCAGAGTTGTCATTTGTCAGACCTTTTCCTTCAATTCAGCAATCACTTTCCTCACTTTCTTTCCTTACATTTTGTTGTATGAATTGTTTGATAATTTTGATCTTAAATTGCAAGTGTGGTCAATTGATAGCCTAGAGTTTTTGAATTGATTCGTAGTACTTGTTGATCGGAGATTTTATTAATGGAGATAGGACTAGGAGTGGGTAATTCACCGGAAAGTGGCGGAGTGGTGATGGAATTTTCCATTTTTGACGGTGCAGATCTGTCGTCGCCTCCGACTGTGCCGGATAGGCTACGCCGGCGGCTCACAGAATCAAAGGTTTCTACTTCTAGCATTGAAGAAATTGAAGCTAAGCTTCACAATGCAGATCTTCGTCGACAGGTTAGGTTATTTGCTTTTATCTAATTTCCTTGAAAACTTCGTTATGCTGCAGCTTAATGCTAAATTCTCTACCGGCTTATTGCTGTTTCTTATAAGCACAAGCATAAGCTGTTTAAATGTGTCTGTAGGTTTACTAAATAGGACAGTTGAAGTTTATACTTCTGTCAACTGGAATTTGAATTTGCTAAACATATTTTTGATAATTTATTGCTCAACTGAGTAACAGCAATTGATGAAAACGTTTGCTACATAATCTTTACTGGTGTAAACCAAAGGAATCGTATCGTATCTTTCATCAGTTTGTCTTCTAAAGGGATCGAAACTAATGAAGTTAACTGGAAACTGAAGTTTGTGCAGTATAAATATTTAATTGGCTGAAATTTAGTGAATTTAATCTAAGCAAAAGTGGCCTAGGTGCCTTTTTTGTGTTGATTATGATCAAATGGTAACTCGGTCTTTTATGCACTGACTTTTGTTCATCTTTTGATTGCTTCCAGAAGTTTTATGAGAATTTATCAAGTAAGGCTCGATCAAAACACAAGAGCCCTCAAGCTGCAGATGAGCATAACCTCGCTCAACGTCTAGAGGCCAAGCTCCAAGCTGCAGAACAAAAAAGGTATTTTTTTCTTAGTTCCAGTTCAAATGTTTTTACAGTGCCAATTACTTCAAGATATGCAGAATTTGAGTGATGATCATCTTGTAAAAAATCTGTTAGGATCATATCTAGTAGCATGAGCTTCATAACACCTTCTTTTATATTGACATTATAACGACTTATCAAAATATTGCAATTGTATTAAGCATGTAGAGATTAACAGAATGCAGATACTCAAGGCTCAAAGCCAACGAAGGGCCACGTTAAATGAAAAAACATCTCAGTCACTAAAAAGAATGATTGCTTTACAAAACCAAAAGCATTCAGTGGCTGATAAAAACAGTTCAAAAGTACCAGAAACTAAGAAAAAAGCACAAAATTCTGTTTCCCAACAACAAGAAATTGAAAGGAGCAAAAGTTTGGAAGATAGACTACAAAAGGTATGCAATTATGCATGTTTCTGACATTCTTCAATATTATTTTTCTTTCATATCTTTAGGAATTGTAACTTTGACATAGATTCTACAGGCAAAGAGACAGAAAGCCGACTATTTAGTGCAGAATAATATTGTAGGTGTTAATTGGAATAATAAGACACAAAAGCAAGCAGACCATCTTTCTAGAAATTTGAAAAGGTATTGATTAGATTCATATATGTTAGTTTCTATATATAAACTTTAAGACTACATATGTTTGTTGAAATTTTTTGTAAAACTGATTTGTTTTCTTTTGGTAGATGCTGGAGGAAATTTCTTGAAAAGAGGACTACCTTAAACTTAACAAAAAGCTACCATATTCTGAATATCAACTCAAGTCAAATAAAGTCAATGCCATTTGAGCATTTTGCATTTTTGATTGAATCATATTCTACACTCCAGACTACAAAAGCTTTACTAGACCGAATCGAGACCCGTTACAGAGTTTTACTAAATGTTACATCTCAAACCAATTTAACTGACATTAACCACCTTCTTACACGCGTTGTTTCACCCAACAACAAATACACAAAAACAGTTATTACATTATCAAGGTACCAACCCAGAGTTGTTTTAAGTGGTTACATGATTTTAGCTCATCCCGATGCAGTTTTTAGTGGTCAAGGGGTGCGTGAGACTGCTTTGACCAACTCTGCCAAGAAGTTCATCCAAGAATTTGAGTTGTTGATTGATATAATACTAAACGGGCCTAAAAACAGGGCTGGTGAAGAATCTGATCATGAACGGGCCAGTTTTTGCACATTTAGGTCTCAGGTTGCAGCTTTTGATGAATCATGGTGTTCTTTTTTGAATAGCTTTGTTGTATGGAAGGTTAAGGATGTAGAGTCTTTAGAGGAGGATTTGATTCGGGCTGCTTGCCAGATGGAAATTTCTATGATGAAAAAGTATAAACGGGCTCCTGAAGTAGATGATAGTGAGCTTACAGATGATGTGAAATTTTTTCAGAAACAGGTTTGTCAAATATGACTACAAAAGTTATATTATTTCAGTAATAATTTTATATTTAAAAAATTATTTGATTTGGTATTGTAATTGTTCTCCAGATGCAGGTTACAGAACACCAGAAACTGTTGATGGAAAAAATAATGCACCTAAGTGGAGAAGCTGGCATAGCCCGTTTACAGAAAGCTCTTTCTGACACACGAAAGTCAAAGGACAAAAGTACCCCTGCTGACTCAGCACTTACTGTTAGCTCAAATGAAAAAAACAATAATTCTTCTTCTGTTGCTAGCACCTCAGATTCAGTTATGGAGAATGTGTTAATTGTGAATGAATTTCTTCACGGGCAGAGTTCTTCGGTTACTGACCGTTTGAGAACTACTGATGAAAAAAAAAAGGTAGTTAAAGTTGGCTTTATTTTATATTTATATACAATAAAAAACAGTTATTAAAGTGACATTTTTGCGCATAGGTTGGGGAAATAATGGAAAAAGCTTTCTGGGATGGAATAACTGAATCAATAAAAGAAGAAAAGTATGATCATGTTGTTGTTTTGATGAAGGAAGTGAGAGATGAGCTTTCTGAGATGTCTCCTAAGATCATGAAACAAGAAATCTTTGAAATTATTGATCTTGATATTCTTTCTCAGGTATGATTACAAAACTTATATTATTTCATTTGATTTGATTGGTTGGTTACTAAATCTTAAAGTTAATTACACGGATGGTCCTTTAACTTTATACCAAATTTCACCAATGGTCCTTTAGTTTCAAAAGTTACACTGATGGTCCTTATTTTTTAAACTTATTTCACCGATAGTCCTTTAGGCTAAACGGTGTTAAATATTTATGTTAAGTCTCCCATGTGAGATGCACATGAGGGCATTGTAGTCTTTTTCCATTTCACTTTTTGCAAAAAAATTTAAAAAACAAGCTTATTTACAACTTTCAATGCAATTGGGTGTATGCAAGTGGGTGTGAAGAAGATGAAGTGGGTGTGGGTGTGTGCAAGTGGTGTGGTACTTTTTGCATTAAAAGTTGTAAATAAACTTGTTTTTTGAATTTTTTTGCAAAAGGTGAAATGGGAAAAGACTACAATGCCCGCATGTGCATCTCACATGGGAGACTTAACAGAAATACTTAACACCGTTTAGCCTAGAGGACTACCGGTAAAATAAGTTTCAAAATTTTAAGGACCATCAATGTATTTTTTGAAACTAAAGGACCATTGGTGAAATTTGGTATAAAGTTAAAGGACCATTCGTGTAATTAACTCTAAATCTTATTTGCTTAAATGTGATTCATTTCATAGCTGTTGACTTCTGGGCGTTTGGACATGGAATATCTTGGGAAGATCATGGAGTTTGCATTAATCAGCTTGCAGAAGCTTTCAGCAGTAGCTCATGAAAACCAACTTAAAGAATCTCATCAGAAGTTTATCTCAGAAATAGCCCAGTTATGCCAGGCTGGAGACGGGTCGACCCGTTCACATGCAATTGCATTAATAAAAGGCTTGCGCTTTGTACTGGAGCAAATACAGGTACTTGTAAAGCTCAATTTGGGTTATGTTATATATCTAACAGGTCAATTTATTTTATTATACAATAATATCAGGCACTGAAGCAAGAAATTAGCAAGGCCCGAATTAAGATCATGGAATCGTTAGTAAAGGGGCCCAGTGGGTTAGAATACTTGGAAAAAGCTTTCAGAAAGCAATATGGGCCGCCATCTGACGCCTTAATTCGACTTCCAAGAACCTTGGAATGGCTTTCAGCAGTTGTTCCTATAAAAGATGAATCATGGGATGAACACAAAATGGCACTTTTACAATTGCAACAAGCTTCTGGTTCTTCTTCTTTGTTTTTACCCTCAACTGCTCTTAGGACAGGTGGAAGCTTCTCCACCAAATTGCAAACTTCAACCGCCACGTCTTTCACAGGTTAGCTAACTAACATCTTACTGTTATTGGTCAAAATTGTTACTTATGTTATGTTATTTTATTTATATATTTTTTTTTTTTTTTTGAGCAGATAATGGATTTACAGATTGCAAGGGAGAAAAAGGCCATTTGTTAGTGAGATTAGGTCTGCTTAATTTAGTGAATACTGTTAATGGTGTGACACTGGAGGAATTGCCTGAAACCCTAAAACTCAATTATCTGAGGCTGAGATCTGTACAAAACCAACTTCAGAAGATCACTGTAATCGCTACCAGGTAGGTAATATTATTTTATTATTTTTATTTTTATTTTGTGATTAATATTATCTTTATTTTATTTTAATTCCACACAGCATCTTAGTCCTTCGACAAACACTTATAATGGAGAAAATAATATCAAATCCTGAAGAAATAGAAAGCACAATACTCACGTGCTCTGCACACCTTTCCAATGTCCTAGACACAGTGACAGATGCAGGTCTGGAAGAACTTGTGGAAATTCTAGGCAAAACAATTGAGCGGTTTGATACATCTAACAATTTAACAAAATCTCAGTCAACGAGACTTGTAATTGCAAGAATGTTGACCAAAAGTCTACAAGCGGGGGACCCGGTTTTTGTTAGGGTTTCACGGGCGGTGTATTTGGCAACAAGAGGAGTTGTACTTGGTGGTTGTGGTGGTGGTGGCGGCAGAGAGTTGGCGGTGGTGGCACTCCGGCGAGTGAGTGCTGCTGTTTTGACTGATAAGGTGGTGGAAGCTGCGGTAGTGCTGGGTGTGATGGCTAGAGTGAGTGAGAATGTACATGGGTTGTGGTATGCTCAGTTGATCGAGAATATGTGAAATTAAATTGTTAATATTATTGGCTTTATATTAATCAAGTATTATGGTGTTTGACTCACTTAGACCATCATTATCAATCAAGCTAAATGATTGAGACTGCTACTTAACATGTTTGACACACTTACATTTTGATAATTTATCCTATTTGGTAAAATATAAGACTCACACTCACTAACCTCATTTACCTTTAATTTTAATTTTAAACATTATTAAAATTACTTTATTAAAAAATTATAGTACGTATCCCCTACTAATTATCAAATTTAATTTAATCTAAATATCATTGTAATCTTTTGCCTAAAAAATCATAAACCTAACAGTGTATAACTTAATTTGAATCGAATAAAGTATTAAAATAACTCTATTTTCAATTTATACATGTTTATATATCGTATGAAAGAAATAGAAATATATGTGAAGGAATAGACTTTCAGTTTTTACATGTTTATTTATCCGATGAAAGAAATAAAAATGTATGTGAAGGAATATACTTTACCTACTCTAAATAACAAACTATTATCAGGTGTACTAGGACTAGTAAAAAGGCTCACGAATAACTTCCTAGATGTTACGGATTCAATTGCTCCTTGACAAATTTCCAAGTGAATGTTTGAATACAGTCACACCAAAATTAAGTTCCGTACATCACGAACATAAAGGAAAACCTTATGACAAGAATATCTTTTTATAATAAGTAAATGACCATTTAATGAAGCATGCAATTTGGAAACCATCACATTGCATTCATGCTACAAGAACATGTTTTTACAACATTAATATGAAAAATTGACAAATTAATGTTTCTAGTCTAAAGCACACGCCATTATACAACAGTCGCTATTGTCAAGTTTACAATGAAACAATTATTATTATTACCAGGAGGTTTCATCATTATGAGATAAGTAAACAAGTCATAACTAAGGATCAAACACCAAGAAACCCTTTAAAAGGGAAAATAAACCTTTTTATCATTTTCCCTGAGTTTCCACCTCCGGCGAGTTCTCAAACCATAACTCTACCAGGTGCAAGTGCTAATTTAGCTTATAAAGTACCCAACAAACACATAACCACTCTGCTGACATGGCAAACAAGGGTAATAATGTAATATTAACTCTTTTTGGTTGCAGTTGAGTATTTGTTTTTCAGGTACGAGGTTGGCTAGAAACAGAGTCTTTATTTTTCAAAGAAAGGTTTTGAAATTGGAAATCAAGACTGGCGGTTCTCCGGTGACTTTGTGGCGGTGGTGGTGGTTGTTGTTGTTGCTGATACAAGGCTTGCAGTCTCCCGATTTCTCTCTCCAAAACTTGATGCTCCACTATACATAATTTCAATTTTTATAGGCGGATAATTTTCAACAAATTATTAAAAGAGTATAAACTTACAAGATTTGATAAGTTGCTCCTGAGCCAAATTCTCTAACCGTTGTTTGAGTGCTTTGTTCTCCATTCCCAGAATAAGACTTTGCTGGTTTAGAAATTCCAGCTCAGCTGAGACACCACAACCTTCTGCCTGTACACCAGATATATATAATGTAACATTTCATAAAATAAATAAAAGAAATTCTAAAATCTATAATTTAATATACCTGTAAGGCCTGCACGTTCCTCTCTAGCTCAGCTATATACTGAAGCTTCCGCACACGTGAACGTTGAGCAAATTGCCTGGATTATAGTTAAACCTTTTAACTTTAAATAATAAATGCCTCTTCAGTTTTTTAACTAATAATTTGTCAATTTAAATTAAAATCTACCGTTGGTCTTGCAAATCATATCAACAATATTTGACAATTTAAATATAAAATTTGACAAGATTGGGATAAAAGAAAGTATCTGGCTCATCAAAAGGAGTGAAAATTCATGTTTTGACAAACTTCGGACTAAAAAGTTACGAGTATTTCTTTTTGACAAATATAGGAATGAAATTTCAACTTTGACAAATGTCAAGGACCCAAATTTGGGATCTTTGGTTATGTTTCTTGACAACTTCCCCTAAAATTTTCCAATATTTTTTTTAATACTAAACTTTCAGTCCTTTTGATCAACGTGAACCTTTCTTTTAGTTGTACCACACATTGTCATTTGGTATTTTAATTTGTAATTATTCCTTTAGATTATTGCAAGAAAATTAACATAACCTTAACAATTGTGACGGACTGATGGTAGAACAAAAGCAACAACAAAATAAGAGCATCCTTACTGTTTGGCACGTTTGGAATCTGGTTCTGAAGTAGAAGCCTTAATATTAGAAGAAAAATTATTTACATCAACTTCGCCTAAATCTTGTGAACCAAATTCAGTTACATCTTGTTTTTCACTTGTTGAAGCAATCCCATTAAGTTCTTGTGTAGCACCTAACGATACCGACCTTCGAAGAACCAAATTATCATTCTGTGCCTGAATCATATTTTTCATAATCGGATCTGGTTCCGAATAGAACATATTTCGAGCATCTTTGTAGATAAAATCTTGTTTTTCTTGAGATACCCACACAGGATTAGAATTCAAGTTTCTCAACTCGTTTTTCACAGAATATTCTGTATTAGCAGCCTCTAAGTATGTAAATGAGTCACTTGATGAACGTCTATGGCCTCTTTGTACAGGTGTCTCTGGTTCATTAAGAAGTTCATCCAGCCATGAAGGTTGTTCTTCAATTAAAAGGCTTTCAGATGAAGCACGTTGATGATGTGAATTCCCGTTATATTTAGGTATTCCTTTTTGACCAAATGCAGAAGTTGAAATATAATCAGAATATGATGGAGTAATTGTTGGAAATGGAGATTTTGGGGGGAGTAAAGAGTGTCTTCCATTATATATCATGTTTCTTGTTGTTGATGGCCCTCTAGTGTTTGCCATATAAACCCTAACAAACACATTAAACAACAAATTGATAAACTGTGTAAATCTTGATAGTTGTTCTATGAAAAATCTCTATCATGTTTGTGTTTAGTTCTGAAGTACATTTACAATCACCAAATTTAATTATCACCACTCACTGATAAACCTAATAAGTTAAGCATGAAGCTAACTGTATCATCGGTAGCAGATTCCAGAGTTCATACTTAATCAGCTCAAACACCAATACAAAAATCACGATTTTCCGATTATAAAATTCGTCACAAGGAATGTCTAATTATCATATGATTCATTCCCCGATAATAAACAAAATTCATCTAACAAATCAAAGAATGATTATGTCTCTATTATTTACATGTTCTTAAATTCGAATGATTTAGAAGCTCAACGCAACTAATTAATGAGAAACTGAGCGTTAAAATTGACTATTACCTTAGTGTTACGCAGTGGCGATCTTCAGATGCAATGTAACTGAGATGAGAAAAAAGAATTGTGAATCGTATCGAAGTTGAGGTTCTTGTTGGTGATTCTAATTTCCATTATTAGGGTTTCTTCATCTTTATCTTCATCTTGGAAGGCCACTCTTTCCCCCTTTTTTTGTGTTGTGCTGTCTTTGGAGTTTCGAATATTTTCGTTTGTTCGACTCAAACAATTACAATATAAATTTCCGTTCAATTGTCTCATGAAAAGTATAAGAATTAGGGGTTTTTGGTTCGGTTGAATGTTAATGTCTATAATCTAAGAATGAAAATAAAATTAAGAATGAAATAAAATTGAAATGCTGGTTGATTGTTTTTTTTCTTAAAACTGTTCTAATACACATACACATGATCCAATTATATTACGGAGTAATAACTATCATATGCAACACAACAAAATTATATTATTAGTTAAGGAATAGATAAGAAACACAACAAAATTGTCCTATATAAAACTACAAAAGCAATACAAGAAGATGTCCAACATAAAGATACAAAAGAGATATAATAACTAAATCAAATTATCTAATATGGTCCATTCGTTTAAAGTTCCGATAGAAGAAATATTATTCATATCTCCAGTTTCGTCATTTTCAGCTCCATTCTTGTGATTTTCAGCTCCATTCTCGTGATCAAATTCGTTGTCAAATGGATCTACTTCCATTTCTTCCATTTGTGGTCTTATGAAGTTATGAAGGAGACAACGTGCTATTATAGTCTTATTTTTTGTTTCAATTAGATAATACGAATTGTCCTTTGATATTCCTCATCTACCCTTTTAAATGCCAAAACACGTTTCAATAACATTTCTAACCGATCTACCCTTTTAAATGCCAAAACACGTTTCAATAACATTTCTAACCGACGAATGTTCTACGTTGAAGAATTCCATTCTGTAGTTGGTTGGTGTATATGACACGATGCATTTTAACTGATATATTTGACCTCTATAAGGAGTTAGAAAACCTTCTTCATTTGTGTTTCAAGCATATGACATAGCTTGGTAAAACACATCTGAGACATCCTAATTTGTGATATAGACATTGTGTCACTCTCATAAACGTATCTATGTAGTATTGGGTAGCGATCCAAATTTAAAGAAAAATGTTTAATACGTTGTTTATATATATGGTTTTGAACATAATTAACAAGAGGACTACACCAATGTGCAAAACCACATTCCATCATGACAAAATCACAATTATGTGTTGTTAAACTAAGTCGGTCTTCCTGTCAGAAATCAATGAAGTTTACAATAAACATAAATTGAAAACACTGATTGTGATTATTGTAATTGTAAACACAAGAAATCGATCAACAATATGTAATCAAATTCCATGAAATTGTAAACAGGTAATTCGATTAACAAAGGCGATTAACAACATGAAATCGAAAACCTTGAAATTGTAAACAGCTAAATCAATTAACGAAAGGCTATAAACAACACGCGATGAACAATATGAAATGATTAACATCTAGAATCCACTAATTTTATTTTCTAATGTCTATCTTTTAATACAAACACTTATATTGTTCAAATAAATAGGAATATAAATAGTAGCATCTATTATAAATCAATATCATTTCATAATTATCTAATAAAACAGGTGTTTAATTTATTTATTTTTTACGAACGTGAATAATAAGTTTTGAAGAATCTTTTCACATGAAAGACGACATTATTGATTATTTAAGAATACCTAAATTTAAATCTTTTATCATTTTTAAACAGATATGTGAAATTTGGTGGTGAATTTACGTACAATTACCTGCGATACATGTCCAAATAGGATTTATTACAAGTATAAGAAATAAAACCTTAAAAACATTACCTTTTCTTAGATTATATCTACATGTGCAAATATCGCCAACAAGTAAGCGACTAAGCGGTTGTGTAACCAAAATCAAATCATGAATAAGCTACATTATCAATTTTACTAGCTATAGACATTTAACGGTTATAGAAACTATCACATCGAAACATTTTTATGAATATAACTGTCTAATAAGAACAAAAACCATATTAAAGTATGTGATTATTATCAGCTCAGCATTTCTTTTTACATACTCCCTCCGTCCCACAAAAAACTTCTCATTTCACTCTAAATTTTTGTCCCACAAAAAACTTCTCATTTCCCATATTTGATGGGCTCCACACAATAAAAAACTATTACTAAAGACCCCACTACTAATATCCACTAACTATCTTTCTCTCTCCAATCCAACCTTATATTTTAATCAAAAGTATTATCAATGACCCTACCACTAACTATCACCTAAAAACTTGTGCAAAAGCCAAATGGGAAGTTTTTTGTGGGACGGAGGGAGTATCATCATTTACCTATAAGAAAGCCTTTTGGTTTGGAGGCCACGTCATTAACCTCCTTCAAAATTGCCCACGTGGATGACTTCAAAATTGCCTTCTCCTTCTCCAATCAGATTATTCCTTCTTATCACCGCCTCTTTTACTCTTCCCTTAATTTTCTTACCACCGCCTCATTTCCTCTTCCTCTTATTTTCTCCAAAGTGAAGAAACAACCATCATCAGCATAACCACTCCACCATAATCAGACTCAAACATTGCATCAAGAACCGATTGAATGTGAGTTTGTCTCCTCCACCACTTTATTATATCAAGTTCCTTAATCTATTTTAGGGTTTGGATTTGAGCTCATATATTTGATTTGTTAAGTTTTGAAGGTTTGATTTGTTCTACTAATTTCTTCGCTCGCTGCTCTTGAAATTTTCATCACAGATTATAACAGGATCTTCATTTCTCTGGAATATGTTCACACAGTGGGAATCATTTTTCTTATTTAGAAGCTCACAACCCTAAAAACCTGTTCAGGTATGTACTTACCAAATGTCGTCAAGAGCTGATATGATTTACACATAATACAGGGGTAATAGCATATCATAGCCACGAAATCTCATTTTCAAAAATTATCTTTAGAAAATATGATAACAGGGTTTGCTAAAGATGGTTGTGGAGAAAATGCAATTGACATGTTACAGAGTTCAAAAAGGTTGTATTAAACCCCAATAGCTGTTTTTTGGTGTACTTAAAGCATGTAGTGCATTGGGAGATATTAAAGAAGGATTATTGTATCCGTTGATCATTACAAAACTGTAGTCGATGTGCTTGGGACTTTGGGAGTGCAGGGTATATAAATGATGCATACAGTTTATTGAAAAAATGTCCATCGAGCCCAATATAGAAACTTGAAAAATGTTAATGAGTCAATGTAGATTTCATGGAGATATAGAAGTTGGAGATCATTGTAGTGAGATCGTTCCACTTCTAGACCCAAATCGCTTAGATGGAGTGATGAACCATTTATTTTTGCTAATGTTATTGAGCATTATACAAGCCAATAGGCATATTTGTTAACATATATTGAGCATCATTTGTTTGTAGAAGTTGATATTTGTTACCTTCATTACAAATGCTCCAGGTTTCATAAAACATTGTGCATATATATGAAAAAGTAAGGTTTTTGTAAGAAAAATTTCAGTGTACTATTATTATGTGAATCATATTCACTTTGAGATTTGCATTTTGTTTTGTACATTGAGTTTGATCCGTGATATATATATTAGATTAAACCAAGTATTGTAGACTTTGGTTTTTTTTATGCTGGAGGCATTTGCAGTCAAAAGTTGTGGTAAAATAGTAGAGCTATCATTAATGCTTGCTTATGGCCCCAACAAGAAAGTCTAGAAGTGTAAATAAGAGGTATTCAGACTATGTTGAGGTTTCCACGAGTAAAAATGCTGCCAATAAATCTGGAAGACATGTGAACATGACTGAACTAAGTGTCTTTTAACTGAATTGAGTGTCTCAAATCCTGACACCAGAGTTGATGATGGTGAGTTTTAGGAGAATAAAGTTTATGCAATTGATATATTCATGAGCACATGAGATGGCAAGGTAATTGCTTAAAACACTCTTTATTTATTTATTAATTTATATATTTATTTATTTTTGTTTAATCTTATTGCTATTGAAGCTTAAAGTGTTACTGGCATGATGGTTTCGCAGCCAAAGTTGTTGGATGAGAAACACACTACAGTTTATATAAGGCACGCGGACAAGAAATATCACTTGAAAATGAAAGCATCCAGTTTCATGTTTGGTGAAATCAGTTAAAAGTTCCTATTCATGCCTTTCTCTACTAGGTGTGTTGCTGTTTTCTTATATTCATTCACAAATTTTAACATCCCATTGCCATAATTATCTCAAAAGTGTACTGGTTAATGTCGTATAGTAAATAAATAGCTAAAAAACGAACAAGTGAAAAGTAGTGTGAAGTGTAATCTTTATGCCTTTATGGCCTCCAAATTCCAAACTGTTGCATTAAAAAATAAGATTAATATCATAGTTTTCAAATAATATTTAATATATAAAACTGTGAAATATTGGACAAAAAAAGTTTTCCGGTCTACCTAAACATAGCACTATAAATTGATTTCTAATTGATTGATTGATAAACGTAATTATGTTGGTTATAGGACTCTAGAAGAGAAGCGTGGTCAGCTAGGGTTGGTTGAATGTGTAAACCGTGACTTATTGCAGCCATACCTTGTTCTTCATGAAAAGCCTGGTATGTGTCAATGATTGAGCATACATCTTTTTGCAGGTGATTAAAAACATATCGTTGCAGGTGATTAAACAAGCATACAAACTTTTAGATATAAATATAATTATAATGGGTCAAATCTTTGTTAACCTATAAGATATGTGTCAAATGGGTCAAACTCATGTATTGGGTCAGGCTCAACATGGGTCAAATGGGTATTATCCTAAACATGTCAAATTGGTCAAATGTGTAACACATGTTAGATAAGAGAAATGTTACTTTAATATTTAATACCCACAAATGCAGAATTTTAAAATATATCTTTTATACTGTTTTTTTATAATGGGTCAATGGATCTAATGTGTTCATAAGTAAAAGGGTCTAAACCCTAATCCTTTTCGGATTACTTGTGTTTCTTTTCTCACTAATCTGAAGTCATAACTAGAGGTGGAAAAATGGACAAATTAATATTGAGTAATGGGTCAAAATTGGTTTTGACAAAAACATGTAATTTTTCATATGGGTTTGGTCATGTTGGGTTGACCAAACACAATACTAAAAATCTTATCTCGTGTCAACAACTTTCATCTTCGCATTCTGTTTTCCTACTAAAGTTTGCTTCTAAATTCTAATCACATAATTACAGGTTTTAAATAATCAAAAATAAATCCAAGAACAAATCACTGATCTAATTATAGTACAAGTTACAATGAAGGCAAAAGAAGCGAGGCAGCCATAGGAAAAAGCATGGAGAAAACATATGAAAGTAATTTTGATGCTTATTGGGGTCAATGCCAAACCCTAGAAGAATTCTCAAAACAAGAAAAGTCAAGGTGAGATCACCATCAACAAGTTTTTGGTTTGGTAACAAATGGCTTCAAGTATTGTTGTATAACATTTGAGGAAATGTTGAAGAAGGAAATATCAGCACTTGTGGCATCTGTCGTGCATTCAGTTACACTTGTTATTAAAAAAATTGTGTCTCAACTATATCAGAGGCTTTCTTTCCAGTTTATATAATTTATTTTTGAACATGTTGATCTAGGTTGTGTTTTGTCTTGAAATGACTAAATGGTCCAGTTAAAGAAAAATTAGTAAAAAAGAAACGTGTAAACTGGGTCGGTTGAACAGGTTATATGGGTTGAAATATTTCTTAAAATTATTTGTGTTAAAATATGATTTCACCAATCATAGCATGGTACTTCAAAAGTATTCTGATTATCGTGTTGTTCTTACGCTCAACTTTTACTGTATACGTGGGTCGTGCTTAGCACGGCCCAAAAATCGTCCCTAGTTTACATACTAAAATACTCTTTTGCTCATCACTCAAGTCATTACACTTTTTTTAGGACCCATCAAAATACTCCTTCATTCTCACCACACGTAAAAATATCAAGTTTTCTTGTGAGAGCCATTGCTTTGGGTGTCGTGGTCGCCACCCATCTCTTTTAATTAAACGATTGTAATATGTACTGTGACGGTCTGACCAAACGGTATTAACTAGCGGTAAGATATTTGCCCTTCATCCTAGTGGTCGGGGTTTAAGTCTTATAATGGATATATGTGATATTTAGAAGTATATTATGATTTGGTGTTTAAAAAAAATGTACTGTGCACAAACACGTGATGGATTAATAGATAAACGTTACAAAAAGATAAATCCAACATCCGTGACTAGAGCAATGACGCATTCTCCCACCCTAAAAACAAACCACTACCAGCTCAAATAAACCTGCAAACATTTCACCAATACCAACAATGGCGGATCAAGAACACAAACCCAAGAAACCACCATGTGTCCTACTATTCCCCTTCCCTTCCCAAGGCCACATGAACCCTTTGATCCAATTCGGAAAACGTTTATTCTCCAAAGGTGTTAAACCAACACTCATAACCACCATTCACATCTCAAACTCAATCACCACCACCTCCATCGAAACCGAAGCTATATCCGACGGTTTCGATGGCGGTGGTTTTGCAAGTGCAGATAGCTCGGAACACTATCTTGAAAAGTTCCAAAATATCGGATCGAAATCGTTAGGCGATCTGATCAAGAAGCTTCAAAGCGAGGGAACCGTTATTGATGCAATCATCTATGATGCTTTCATTCCTTGGGCTTTGGACGTGGCTATGGAGTCTGGTATCAATGGTGGTTCTTTCTTTACTCAGTCTTGTGGTGTAAACAGCATATATTATCATGTTCATAAGGGGCTTATTTCTGTGCCGCTGAGTTCAACTGTTTCGGTTCCTGGATTGCCGCCGCTTGAATACTGGGAGACGCCGTCTTTTGTACATAATCATGGACCGTACCCTGCTTGGTCTGAGGTTGTGTTCAATCAGTTCGCTAATATTGATAAAGCACGTTGGGTCTTTACAAATACTTTCTACAAACTTGAGCAAGAGGTGGGTTTTGCTTCCTTTTGTATATTTAAAAATTGGGATGTCAGTTGGGTTGGGTTTGAGTTAGGTTGAAATCAGTCAACCCACACCTGATTTATTTAGATTAGGTCAGAAAAATCAATCATAAAATGGATATATTGTAAGCTAGACATGACTCGTTTGATCTATATAACTTAACATGTTAGGTGTTTAAAATGGTTAGCGTTCGGAACCATCGTTGGTGGATCTTAAATAAAAAATAGACCCAAATACAGAGCTAATCGTTACAGGAATTTCAATAAATTAAAAGTTAATATAAATCAAAATCTCAAATTTATTTTAAAAGATAACAAAATCTCATTTCAATCAATAAAATATATGATTATATAGTATTTATATCATTTTAAAGATATAGATGAAACTAATTAAACAGGATGTGGGTCGACTCTTTTATATATAATTAAGCGAACTGATTTATAAACGGGTTGGACGGGTTACCACTATATACTTATACTAAGATCACGTACAGAGAGTTAAAAATAGCATTTTATGTCATCAAACTATTAATTTGATTTCATTTATAACCATTTTCTCAAACAAATTGTCTACAAACAAGTTATAAAATATCAAAAATGCCCCGAGCCCCTATTAAAAGTTTCTGAAATGGCAAAAATGTCAAATGGATGATCAAATGAAGTACTTGTAGAACCATACATGTTTAGTGTGTGTGTGACCTTGTGTTTGATATAGGTGATAGAATGGATGAAAAAGATGTGGCCCTTAAAGGTAATCGGGCCAACACTTCCATCAATGTACCTCGACAAACAACTAGAAGATGATAAAGATTACGGCATCAATCTCATCAACGCAAACCATAACGAATGCATAGACTGGCTAAACGATAAACCATCGAGATCAGTTGTTTATGTGTCGTTTGGGAGCATGGCACAACTTGGACCGCAACAAATGGAAGAAGTTGCTTGGGGTTTAAATGACAGCAATGCATATTATTTGTGGGTCGTTAGGGCCGATGAGGAGCAAAAGCTTCCAAAAGGGTTTATGGATGTGAAACCCGAAAAGGGTTTGGTTGTGGCATGGTGTAAGCAATTAGACGTACTAGCACATGACTCAGTAGGATGCTTTGTAACACATTGTGGATTTAACTCGACTCTTGAAACAATAAGTTTGGGAGTACCTATTGTTGGAATGCCTCAATGGACCGATCAAATAACAAACGCCAAGTGCCTAGAGGATATTTGGGGTGTTGGAGTAAGAGTTAAGGCCGACGAGAAAGGGATTGTGAGACGAGAGAATCTAGTGTCGTGTATAAATGAGATTATATCGGGTGAGAGAGGAGAAATAGCCCGAAAGAATGCAAAAAAATGGATGGAATTCGCAAAAGAAGCCATTGATAAAGGCGGGAATTCGGACAAGGATATCGATGCATTTGTATCAGAACTATTGAATAATAAATATTGATTTAGCATTGTGTAGAAATTAAGCATATTAAAAAGTTGCACTTGAGATTGTTTAAAGGTGGTTTGAAGGAACTATAAGAATGCTAATACCAGGTTTTGTGTGTAATAATTAAACAATAACTTCAGAGTCAAAAACATAATGAAAGTGATTTTTTATTCTGTTTTGCTGGGTCCTTAGCTGATTTTGGCTTTATCTTGTTCATAGTTCTAAAAAGCCCGCCTTAGCTTTGCCATGTCTCGCAAAGGCTTAAGGCTTGACCATGCCGCCACGCCTTGGTCCAAGGCTTGGACGTAAGGCTTGGCGTATGTTAGGGTCCACTTTAGTTCACCTTTACCCGTCATTAGCTGTGTTTTTAAGCGTATTAAAGGTATTGAGTCATATAGGCCACATATATGCAGGTATTTAGTTACAAGAATCGTTGAATATGTCGAAAATGAAGGAAAAAATTGATTAATTATATTATAAATTTAAAATTATATGTATAAAACTATAAATTATATACAAAAATTGCCGCCTTAAGACACGCCTTGAAAACACCATGTCTCGCCATGGCTCGCCATATCTTGAGGCTTGACAACGCCGCCACGCCGCGCGTCTTACGTCTTTTATTACCTTGATCTTGTTAATGTCGCATTTCAGATTAATAATATTATAATTCCAAGTAGTGCGCTATTTAAAGCTGGTTGGGGGTCAACCCGACCCGAAACCTATTAAGCTATTCGGGTCGGGTTTGTTCGGGTCTTGTGTTGATATCGGGTTTTTTCAAACCCGACCCGACTAACCCGATTCCTTATGATGTCGGGTCTCGGGTTAGGATTTCTACCATTTTCGGGTTTCGAGTTGAGCCGATTGGACCCGATTAGAGATAAATTTAAATTTTAAATTTTAAACTATCTTTACCATAGATATATATAAAAAGAAAAAGAAACCAAAACTCATAGTTTATTACCTTAACAAAAGTGTAGAGAAACAAACCTACTTCATTCTTTGTTACAATACAAACATAGGTATTTTCTTACAAAAATATATATAGGCACTTTGTTTGCTTGCTTGCGTACAATCAGTTATTGTGTTTTAAAAATATACTGAGGTGCTTGCCTGTTTGCTTACAATAAATATAATGAAGTTTTACGTTCGTAGTTGTTTCCAACAATCATATATGCTTTTTAAATAGCAACATAAACTGTTGTATTTGATTTATTAATAACAATATTAATAAATATGTGTTTCTTAAACTCTTATAAATGTTCAACCTGACTAACCTGATCGGGTCAAACCCGACAAACCCGAAACTCGACCAACCCGAATCCGACTAACCCGATTCCTTATTGGGTCGGGTTTCGGGTTGATAATTTTTTTAGTTCAAACCCGACAGACCCGACCCGATAAGAGTCCAAACCCAACCCGGATGGGCACCCCTAGTTGGGGGTATATTTCTGATCTCAACAACATGCATGTGAGATTAATGATATAGTAGGTAACCGTACAATGCGGCATCGTTTATCCTATACAATCATATTTTGTAGCCAGCAAATGTTATTCGGTTATATATTTTTTCTATCAATGTAAGTCAGTAACGAGATAAAGAAGATGGTAGCGGGTGATAGCGAGGTTGATGGTAGGTCTAACTTAATAAAGGTTATAAAATAATTAGTTGTTCAAAGTTTGACAATCAGTTGACAATAAACAAAAAAATATGGTTAACTTTTTTGACATTCAAATTCGTCTTAGCGAAAAAGTAAATAAAATAATCGACAACGTTAACTTTTTCAACTACAATATAATTAGACTTGTGACAACTGAGTTAATCTATTAAAAAATGATTATGTGGTTGAATGTATACTGTTGTTTTTATTGGAAAAAATGTATTGTAAATGAATTTTCCACCAACTTTGTACTCATGTAATCTACTACTATATACGAATCCTATATTTAATTTGTATTTAACAACATGTCCATTTAACGTCTTTTATTGGACGGTTTTGGTGACATGAAATTAGACAACAATGCCACTTGTCATATTCAGTTCCTATCAGTGTTGTAAAACTCGGTCTACCCGGTCGAGTACTCGCCGGGTAACCGCTACCCGGTGTTCTACGGAGTCGGGTTGGTCATAACCGGTTAATTACTCGGTCAACGGCAGTTAACAACGGTCAACAGTGGTGAAAATCAGTTTAGGCAATCAAAATCAGTCAACAACGGGGATTTAGGCTCAATTGGGTTTTAAAATTTGAAGTTCATTGGATTAAAAGGAATTCAGTGTTAGGCGCACAAGGGAATGGACCTATGTTCCTTGCCTTATGCTACTAATCTTATACATGGATCATAATTTAAATTCAAATTTATCATTTAATATGTATTTATTTTAAAAATTAGGTAAATTACATGTATATTATATATTCTTATAACTTTATACATAAAAATTATCAATTCGAGTACTCTCCGAGTACTCACCGAGTAACCGAGTACTCGCTACAAGGTCGTCGAACGAACGGGTAACGAGTTGCGAGTTCTACAACATTGGTTCGTATACTTGAAAAACGGGAATTAGCCCACGATCCGAAATTTCAAATTTTCTGTTCTTATTTATGGCAACTAATAATGATTGTGATATTGGTATTAAAATTTAAAGGGTTTATCGTGTATGTAGGATTTTTAGTTATTTATCAAAAAAATTCAAGTACAAAATAAATGCTATGATTTTAGAAACAAAGTATGAGTAATACAATTTCCGGTTTTGTGGAGAGAATTCGATAATTCATTAACTAACATTCCGAAAATAAGGAATACTTACAGTTTTAACAATCTTATAATAAGGATAATTAAATCAATAACTTATTACGATAATTCATTAACTAAGCCCGTTAAATTAAGAATGGTTTATCAAATTGTTATGTTAATTAATCCAAAAAACTTATTACTATGAATATCAACTTAAATATGAATTATATCACAATAAAATTGTGTTAATTATTTTGTGAGGGGTACACTAATAAAAACTAGGTTAAAACCCGGGCGATGTAGCGGGTGCGAACTATATAATTCTGGCGATTAAATGTTCATTTGTTACATATTTGTTATAACAAATACAGTACATGAGTATGATAATTGTGTATAAAATAATTGTAAAAAGCAAGAATTAACATTGACGTTGAAATGTTGTTTGGTTACATGTTTTGATATATAATAACACAAATGATCTATTTCCAATGTTTCTTGTTATAAAATAAAAATAAACTGTTGAACTTCCATGTTTCTGATTAATTTGTTGAGATCAAGAACACCACATATATTAAATGCAGGAATGTTAGCCTATTTTCATGTGTATGTATTGATAGAGTTTCACTCAGGTAGGCCATCTTACTACAAATATTTCTTATATCGAATTGTTAGATTCTTATTCACTTGTCAAAACTCAAAACACCAAACAACATAATGGTAATTTAACTCGAAAAACTGAAGGGAAAAAGAGCAATGAGTTTGACGGCTCAGATTGCATCATCAAAAGTAGTTGTAGTAGTTGCAGAAGCAAAGGAATTTTGTTGTTGTTCTTCTAGAAGCTTCATCTGTCGTTCAGCATGTTCTCTCTCACATGCACTAGTTCCCAAAATGATGTAAACCATTGTACCTGCTGTCCTAAAGAACACAAGTGGTGCAAGTGATTTCCTCTTTATTCCTACTGGTATTGCAACCAACGCTCCTACTACAGAAAACACCCATGTCCCTAAGACCACTCCCAATGGTATAAGCAACTGACGCCGTCAGTTACTGCCAACTCAGCGCCATGTTAGCAGACAAACTAACACTAAACTGACGTAGTCATGCCAACAGCACTCCGTCACTTCACCAAATTTGGGCCCCACCATTTACTTTTCTTTTTCTAATAAAAATATACAACTAATTAAAACATATAACTAATAAAAATAAATTTCATTAATTAAAAAAACATTACATAAAAAAAGACATTAATTAAAAAAAAGACATTTAAAAAAAAGACATTACTTAAAAAAAAACACATTAATTAAAAAAAGACATTAATTTAAAAAAAAAGTCAAGAGATTCATTGTCGTCTTCGTCTTCGTCTTCGCCAACCGGTCCTTGTGTTCCCGAACCCTCACCGTCACCTTCCTCGTCAACCTCGTTAAAAATCGCCAAATCCTTATGAAATTTCCTTGCAATTGATTCTTGTGCTTCGTCAAGCATTTTCTTACGACTTTCGCTAATATCTTTCAGTACTTTTGTGGCTAGGAATTTCCAAGTTTTCAAAATTAATTTTTGCCTAGCCATTTTTGCAACCTTAGCGATAGCGTTAGATTGCTTATGGGAGGTTTGCCTAACCACGTCCAAAGTGTCCAACTTAATGGACCGGGCAGAAGTTGCGGCATCGGACGAAGACAAAGTTTTTTGACTTTTCTTACTAAGACCGCGGCCGGGGGGCGCCTCAACGGGTCATCTTGGAACAACGCATGCATGTTAGCCGGTGCCGTCGTCCTTGTATCCATGCTAACCGGGTCGTTGTCTTCATCGAGGCTTATCGGCTCGGTATCCATGACGCCTTCAGCAAAATAGAACTTTGGGCAATCTTTTAGCACTTCCCAACAGTTCTCGTATATAAAAGTACGGCCAACATTAGCATGAAATTGTTGACGAGAAGCTTTTAGAACGTCCTCATCCCGCGTACCGCTTCCACGACCATCGTTTAAAGAATTGTATATAGCACTGAAAGTTTTCACGTCCAAAGCTATTTTGCTCCATTTGCCCGTTAGTTGGTTCATGCTACGCGGCACAGAAGCAACCGAGTTGAAGTCCTGGAGAATCTGACCCCAATGGACCGTATGTTTTTTTGCTATTCCCCTTAACACCATCTTCGGAGTTATGAATCCAACGTTGGGCTAAAATCACCGCGTCAGGGGTTGACCACTTTGTTTGTGCCCTTTTTGGCGCCGCTTTTTCTTTCCCTTTTACCTTCCTTTTTACTTTCCTATTTCTTGTGGGTGTCGGTTCTGGTTGGGTGTCCCCCACATTTTCGGATGGTGATTGTGATTGAAAATTTTGTGAAAAGAGAGGTGTGTTGGGTGGAGGTTGTTGGAATTGGAAGTTGGGTGGTGGTTGTTGGAATTGGAAGTTGGGTGGTGGTTGTTGGTATTGAAAGTTTGGTGGTGGTTGTTGGTATTAAAAGTTTGGTGGTTGAGAGTAATGGAAGTTGGGTGGTGGTTGTTGGTATTGAAAGTTTAGTGGTGGTTGTTGGTATTGGTAGTTTGGTGGTGGTTGAGAGTAAGCCCCAAAACCAAGTGATGGTGTCGGGTTGCTTGTTTGACCCGAAGAAGAACCGGCCGGTGAGGGTGGGGGATCAATGGGGGAATTTTGAAATAGCTCCCACACGTCGTTGGATACCGATGATTGACGTCTTTTGGACATTTTTTCAAGTTTGGGAGAAAGTATGAATTTTTTGAGAGATAAAGAAGGTGAATGTGGTGTAAAAAATAGAAGAAATGAGTGAGAATTTATAGATGTAAATGAGGGGGAATTTTTTTGAATTTTTTTGAATTATTACAATTTTTTGTATTTATTACCGTTTTTGTATTTATTACCCTTTAAAAAAAAGGTTTTATATTATTATTAAAATGGGTAAAAAGTACACCCGGTCCCACTCATCTCCCCTCCATCTCCGCCACTTCCCTCGTCTCCAAACCGGCTCACCCTAAACCGGCGCCACAACCGGCGCACCGTGCCAACGGTGCCGGTACCGGCTGAAAACCGGCGGTGCCAACCGGCTGTACCGTTGGCACCGGTTTAATGCACTGCAACATTCCAATTAATTTTAATTAATTATTATTATTAACTTATTTCTCTGTTTTATGTCAAAGATATAAGAAACCTACTTGGAAATAGAGCAGTCCTCAATATGCTTTGCATTTTCTTGCTTTTCCATTTCCTTAGATGATCAATTTCCGGATTGAAACTTGTTGCTGATTCCTTCAAAACCTGTTTAGCCATTTTCTTATATTGATTATATCTTTAAATTAAATTATGTATGCAGTTAAAATTTAGAAGTGGAAAAATGGGCAGGTCATGTCAGGTTGGTAAACCCTTTATTTGACAATTATTGCAACCCAGAGAACCAAAATCAAATAATTGTGGACTGTGGAACATTTATGTCAATAATCATTTTTGCTTTGCAGAGCTTAATCATGAGTATCGCAAATCTAAATGGAAATAACCACTTTGAAAATAGCTTAACTTGTGCACAAGAGAGCATATTTGGAGATATAAAGCATCAGCTTTCTGTAACTATCTAACATTTTATCTCTAAAGTCAATATACACATTCACATCAAAAGAT
The DNA here is from genome assembly GCA_963853835.1 of Calendula officinalis. Lineage (NCBI taxonomy): Eukaryota > Viridiplantae > Streptophyta > Magnoliopsida > Asterales > Asteraceae > Calendula > Calendula officinalis. The sequence continues at coordinate 12,196,012 of OY970821.1, read as the reverse complement.
GATGACTGACTTGTGTTATTTAGTGTAAATCATTGTCTTCTCTTATTGATTTAATAAACTATATATAGAGAATACAAAACATATCTTTCCATTATATTAGGAAAAGATTGATCAAAAGAAATATTCTAGAGTATCAACAATGTATACTTTCCTAAACTATATAATCAGTTAACAGCCCCCCGCAGTTTGAGCCGGAGGGGACCGAATGCTTAAACTGTCTCTGAAGTCTAGGAATAATTGTCGCGGAAGACCTTTGGTGAAAATATCCGCGTATTGATAAGCTGACGGGACATGAAAAACTCGTATGTGCCCCAAGGCAACTTTCTCACGAACAAAGTGTATGTCCATTTCGATGTGTTTCGTTCGTTGATGTTGAACTGGATTACTGGAAAGATAAACGGCTGAAACATTATCACAATAAACCAATGTGGAACGACGCAGAGGTTCATGAAGCTCGAGCAACAAATTATGTAACCAGCATGATTCAGCAACGACATTTGCGACGCCACGATATTCGGCCTCAGCGCTAGAACGAGACATTGTTGGTTGGCGTTTTGCCGACCAAGAAATCAAATTATCGCCGAGGAACACACAATATCCTGATGTAGATCGTCGGGTATCCGGACACCCACCCCAGTCAGCGTCAGTATAGGCGATGAGCTGATATGGAGTTGACGGATATAGTTGCAATCCCAAGTGAGATGTGCCTTTAACGTACCGTAGAATTCGTTTCAATGCATTAAAATGTGGTTCTCGTGGGGCATGCATGAACAAACATATTTGTTGTACGGCATAAGAGATATCGGGCCTAGTAAACGTTAAGTATTGTAAAGCTCCAGCAAGGCTTCGATATGTAGTGGAATCGGTTAATAAGGGACCTTCGGTTGCACTCAACTTCGAATTTGTATCGACCGGGGTTGCTGCGGGATTGCATGATTCCATATTGGCCCGTTTCAAGATTGACTCAGCATATTTTTGTTGAGATAAAAACATGCCACTAGGGGTTCGGTTGACAGATATCCCCAAAAAGTAGGTGAGATTTCCGAGGTCAGTCATTTCAAATTCCTTTATAGGGCATTGATGATCGTCGTTTGCAGTGGTGTTGATGAAGAAGTGAGGACAATGTCGTCCACATAGAGAAGAAGGTAGGCCGTGTCATTGTTGTGATGATAGATAAACAAAGAGTTATCACTTTTGCTACACGTGAAACCAATTTTGAGGAGATGTTGGGCGAATCGTTGGTACCATGCCCTTGGTGCCTGTTTCAGTCCATATAAGGACTTACGTAACCTGCAAACATAACCTGGAAAAGAAGGATTAGTAAACCCCGGGGGTTGATGCATATACACCATTTCATTTAAATCGTTATGTAAAAAGGCGTTCTTGACATCAAGTTGATGAATAGGCCAATTTCTTCCAAGAGCGAGGGAGAGAACGGTGCGTATGGTAGCCGGTTTAACTACCGGACTAAAAGTCTCATCACAGTCAACCCCGACTTCTTGTGATTTCCCGTTTACCACAAGTCTTGCTTTGTATCGTTCCAGTGAGCTATCTGCTTTGAACTTATGTCGAAAAATCCAATGACATCGTATTATGTTTGCGTCAATTGGACGTCGAACAAGTTCCCATGTATTTTGTTTAAGTAATGCATTAAATTCAGTGGTCATGGAAAAGTTCCAGTTAGGGTCTAGGAGGGCAAGTTTAGGGTTAGATGGTATAGGGGAGATGGATTGAGTGTGAAGAGATAGATGGGGATTGGGTTTAAAAATGTCGTTCTTGGAACGGGTTTGCTTAGAATGTTGAGACGGAGGGGAGTTGATAGGTGCCGGATTTGGATTGGGTTGGGTATGTATATTCGGTTGTGGTACTGTGTTTGGAGGTGGCGGAGGTGGTTGTGGGGCAGTGTTTGAAGGTGGGGGAGGTGGTTGTGGGCACGAAGAGGAAGCAGATGACGGACCGGGTGGATTAGGGTTATAGGATGTTTGGTCCGTGGGGTTAATGAGATGAGATAGGTAGTATGGTGATGGCGGTGGATCGTTGAGAAAATCATATGATTGGTTTGGAGTGGAAAGATTTGCAAAAGGGAAGATATCCTCCTCAAAGGTGACGTGACGAGAGATAAAATATTGTTTGGTGGAGATATCGTGGCACAAATATCCACGGTGGTGAAGTGGATAACCGAGAAAGACACAAGGAGTAGATCGAGGAGTTAATTTATGAGGAGTTGTGGATGATGTGTTGGGATAGCATAGGCACCCGAAGGTGCGGAGATGGGTGTAGGTTGGTAGGCGACGTTATAAGATGGATGTGGGAGTGTGATTTTGAATAGCGGAGGATGGAAGGATGTTTAAAAGATATGTAGCAAAGTGAAGGGCATACTGCCAATAAGATGGTGGTATGGAGGCGTGAATAAGGTTGGTGCGGATGATGTTGTTTAAGGTTCGAATTAGTCTTTCGGCTTTGCCATTTTGTGAGGAGGTGTATGGGCAAGAGAAACGGATATGCATTCCGTGTTTGGCACAAAAGTTGTGAAATTGGGTGTTATTGAATTTGCGTCCATTGTCACATTGGAATGTTTTGATTTTCTTATCGAATTGTGTATGTATATGTGTGTAAAAGGTAGAGAAGATGGAGAAAACTTGGGATTTAGATTTTAGGGGGAAAGTCCACACAAAGTGTGTGTAGTCGTCAAGAAGAACAAGATAATATTTGTGACCTAAAAGAGATGCAACATGGGAGGTCCATAAATCGGCATGTATAATATCAAATGGACTAAAAGTAGTAGAATGTGATTCATTAAAACGTAAACGACAATGTTTTCCTAAAGAACACGAATTGCAAGAATAAACTAAACTAAGTTTGTTTGGAAGACAATTATTGTTTTTAAGCAAGCTAAAAATAGAAGATCCCGGATGACCGAGACGGTTGTGCCAAGTTGATGAAGATGCGGTGGGAAGAGCAAGAGGAGTGGATGTAGTGGATGAATCATTGGTTAATGGATAGAGATCACCGGTGCTGTTTCATCTGGTTACCTGTTTCTTAGTATTGAAATCCTTCACGGAAAAACCGAATGGGTCGAATTCAACGGAAACATTATTATGGCGGGTAAATTTACGAACGGAAATAAGGTTTTTGATTAGGGTAGGGACATGTTGAATATTGTTTAAATGATAAGGTCGGTTTGATGGAATAATGGCGGAGCCTATACCCGTAACCGGAACACTTTTGCCACTACCCACTAAAATCGAATGCGGTTTACTTAAAGAAAATAAATGAGAAAACTTACCCTTGTTGTTAGCAACATGAGAAGTAGATCCGGTGTCCATGTACCACGAGTTGTCGGGTGGATTTAGGTGCATGGTGTTGAATGTCATGTCCAAATTAGTCGGTGTCATAAGAGGACCATGCATCGGGTACGGAGCAGCGGTGTAAAGAGCATGTTGCTGTTGGGAGGGGTGTTGTGGGCGTGGACCAAGGAGGCCAGCTTGCTGGTTGAATGGTTGGACCGGTAAAGCTGCGTGAAAGGTGGGTTTAGGGGCGTTAGAGGTGCTTGCCATGGCAGAAGCTTATAAAAAGAATATTGGTACGAATAAAAAGGAAAAAGAAAAAAAACGAAAAGTTGATTCTGAGATTTTGTAAGAATAAAATTGTGTAGATGTGTGGTTTTGATAATTATAAGTGTAGAATCTTGTAGAAGACGAAAAGAATAATGGTATGAATAATTATAGTTATCTGGAGGTGGTTTTGATAATTTATGAGTGGCTGGTAATAGCCTAAAAAACGAAAGAGGAGATAGGGCCGGCAAGAAAGTAACGAGGTTTAGAGGATGCAGCCAATTTTGAAAAAATCTTAACCTATATATGAGGCTACACCCCATTATTGTACGACACCTCAGCACTATGCTCGATCCTGATTGGCCGAAAATGCCACCCAGAATTCTCTCATTGGTCCAGCCATACAACCATTCCTCTCTCTATTTCAATAAGGCAGTATTAATCAGTTAATGCTATACCGGAATTAGAGGCGTCTAAATATGGAATGGTTTACCTCATGCAGCCTGTCATTTGGCGAGAGAATCAACAACAAATCGAAACCCGATATTCACTCCCAATTAATAACGCCCAAATTTGTTTTCCTGTTTTAGTTTCCGCCCATTAATTACGTCATAAAAATAATAACTTATTGTGAATGATATTGTTATTCAAACTGAAGAGACAATATTCATAAAGAGACAATATTCAAACTGAAGGATTAAAAGTTTCACCCTGCAGAACGAAGACTGCAACAATTGAACAGGTGAATTCGTGCTGAGTCATTACTGAACAGCAACAGGTATGATTTCATATTTCCTGCTTGCTTTTAAATACTAACTAATCGTACATTGATTTTGTAACGTGTTTCATATGTTTTAATAAGTGTTACCTTGCAGGAAATACGATACAACAGACCTTACTCATCCAATACCAGGTACTGCAATCAAATCTGTTTTGGGTCCAAAAGCTTTTTCAATGTAAATATTGGTTTTAAGTGACTATTCGTAATCTTTTAGCATTATTGTAAAAAAATTGAAGAAAAAAATGAAGATTCGCTAAAAGAAAAATAACAAAATATTCTTTTATTTACTATTTTTAGTGATTTTAGATATTTTTTTAATTATGTTCAAAAATTCACAGTTATGTTCTGACTCATCAGTTTTTTTTTTTTTAATTTGATATGAACATAATGGCAGATCCTGCTTATTCGTCCCATTTGGTATCCTTTATGTGCCCGATCCTGCTTATTTAAACAATCCCTAAAAATTAGTTTATAAATGTTTAACACTTCATTCAAATAATTTTAAATGTGACTTTAAAATTCCATAACTGACATTATATTTCAAAGGGTCTTTCTATTGTATGCCCCCTATACATTAACTGACATTTTAAAATTCCATAATTTTCTAAGTATACTTTTGTATGAAGTTGTGAACACCTAAAATATTGTTTAGGCCGCTTAAAAAGTTTAATCCACTTTTCTAAGTAAATACAAAATTACAGTTTAACTGTATATTACTTGATTTTCGTACAGTTATTGGTTTTTTATTTTATGATTATATTGGTTGGTTGAAAGATGCTTAAGAACTAAATTGTAAAACATTTGTTGATTAAAATTTACAAAACTTCTTTTTGTAAAACATCCTGATGCAAATTTTGTTTGAAAAATATTTATGTACAATTTTCCTAAATTGGTTTCTTTAATCTAAACGCTTCATGTTGTAAAAAAATCAAATAATAAGATTTATATGCATCAGTTATCGAGTAATTGGAACTGACGAAGAGAATAAAATGCATACAATTCATGCTTTTTAAGTGTAACACGAACAACAGAAATTGCAATTTTAAGTGTAAACTTTTTACAATTTATGCTTTTGGTGAAACACTAAAATGGACTCTCGAGGAACTCGGAATTTTACAAAAAAAAGGTTCGTAAATTATACCTTGAGAAGGATTCCATTTTGTAGGACCAATATCGAATGCTCCTGCTTTCGAAAAACTCCGGTTCTCAAGTTTCCGATCATTGGCGGTGTTAGTCTGAACTTCCGGTCTACTTGGTCGATCACCGTCTTCATCGTCACTATCTACAATACCTACAACGTTCACCGGGTTTTGTACAGACTTCGAAATTATCAACAACCAGAATAGAAGATGAATTATGAACTGCAGTCCAAATTGATGAATTTTACCAGTGGAAATGTATAATTAGGGTTTCTAGATGATTCATGGAGACGAATTGGGTTTTTTTCAAAACAGAATAGGTGTTTTTGTTTTATTTGTTTCGGCTAATTTGGTTCTTCAACTTATGAATATTGTCTCTTTAAGTCCTTGGTTTATCTTTATTTTCCTTCTCTAATCCTTTGCTATTAGGAATGAATAATGGTGACGACATCACAAACATGAAGCTGTGTGGATTAGTTAACAAATTTTTTTAGTGACAAATTATAAGCATGAGTAATTGTATTAATTAATTAATTTATTTATTTTATTATTATTATTTATTTTTTTGAACGACAACCTAATCTACTCCAAAATCCACTTATGTCCACTATGGGAGTCGAACCATCAACCACAAGGTTGGGGCAAACACCTTTACCGCTATATCATTAGGCCTTTGGTAGTAATTGTATTTATTAAAAGAGTTTTCTTAACATGTGTCTCTAGGCACATGTTTAGGTGCATTAAATGCCTCCAATAAAATTTAAAAATGCATTTAATACATCTTTTTAAAATGTCACTTATGAACTTCATTAATGTTTAATACTCCCTCCGTCCCTAAATAAAGTTCCCATTTGTGTTGGGCACAACATTTTAGGAGATAGTTAGTGGTGGGGTATTTGGTATTACTTTTGATTAAAATATAAGGTTTGATTGGAGAGAGAAAGTGTTTTAAGAGATAGTTAGTGGTGAAAGTATTGATAATAATATTATTATATTAAGTGGGTCCCTTAAGTTTGAGAAATGAGAACTTTATTTATGGACAAAACTTGAAGGTGAAATGGGAACTTTATTTAGGGACGGAGGGAGTAACACTTTATTAGAAAACTTTGAGTGAGTTAATGCACCCTAACATGTGCCTTGTGGCACATGTTAGAAAAACCCTAATATATTTAACTTATTGTAACATAAAATGTAATTATGAGGTGAGAGAAAATGTATAAGTTGTAATTAGCAATTACAGTGATGTTGAAGGATAAATTCAACAACAAATATCGTTTACAAAGAAGTATTATTTCGTCTTTAAATTTTTTTATATTTATTCATGTATCAAAATTTGTACCAACTTATCGTTAAAATTATGAATTGTTATGTCATTTAAACTGTATCAATATTTTTATTATTTTTCTGAATATCTCTCGAAGCATGTCCGCCCAGTCTGGCGGCAAGGTGGGTACAATTTATGTTATCCCTCGAATGGTTATTAGTCCTTCCGACAACAAGATGCCTTTCAAATTGAATCGGAGGCAATTTCCTGTTCAGGTATGCTTTACTATGACCATTAATAAAAGTCAAGGTCAGACGTTGTCTCAGGTTGGTTTGTTTCTGCAAAAACCGGTATTCTGACATAGCCAACTTTATGTGGCTGTATCACGAGTTAAGAACAAGAAGGGATTGAAGGTAATTTGTTGTGACATCGATGGGAATTACACTAATTCAACAGCAAATGTAGTTTACAAAGAAGTCTTATTTCGTTTGTAAATTTTATGTAACATTTTTTAATGTATCGATTTTTCTATCAATTCATCATTACAGCTACAACATTATTATGTCATTTTTAAAATTATTAAGCTTTTGTTGGGATTCTTCTACATAAAAAATTTTGAAACATACCCGCCCATCGGGCGGGTTATGTAGCTAGTAAGTATATATATATAGGCTGGAAAAAAAAAACTTGTATAACTTGTTCTTCAAATTATATAGCTTGGGATGTGGCTTGGAAAAAAAATACAAGCAAGACGACTTGTAGTTTGGGACGTTGACTTGTAGAAGAAAGTAGAAGAATGTTGGTAACGGAGAAGATGACTTTTAGTTAGGGGCGGTGACGGAGTAAAAAAAACTGGCTACTTGGGAGAAGAAGAAAATAATTAGGTATAGGATTTTAGAAGCTCTGATACCATGTTATTTGGTGTAAATCATTGTCTTCTCTTACGCTGTGTTCCTTTATCAAAAACTGGAAAGAAGAGAAAAGAGAGGGAGGGAAATTAAAAGAAGATTGTGTTCCTATGGAGAGAAGAGAAGAGATATGGAAAGAAAATTTGTGTCAATCTTCTCTCCAAAAGTTCCTCCCAAAGTTGGGAAGATTGAGAGGGAATCAAATCACGTAAGATTATAACTAATTTAATCCCCAAAATACCCCTAACCTAATACTTATCCTATATATACGTAATTATTGAAGCCGTCCCTATTCTCGAATAAGTTCAATTGCAGGCGTCTAAATTGCTTCAAGAAGTTTGAATTGCAGGTAACTTTTTATCATAATATGTATATTAAATCAATAGATTTTACTTTTTATCATAATATGTATATTAAATCAACAGATTTTACTACGTGGACTTACTTGCTTATATATATTTGATTTAACTTTTCGAATTGCTTTGATTTAATTTAACTTTTCAAATTGCTTTGATTCACTGTGATGAACTTACTTGCTTTGATTTAACTTTTCAAATTGCTTATATATGTTATACTTTTCAAGCTATTAAACAGATTAGCTTTCATATGAATTTCATATCTATTTGACTAACTTTTCAAACAAATTAGATAAAAAAATGGATAATCTCATGATACAAAGAATACTCACCATACGTCGTATGGTAAGAGCTCGACAATTAGAAGCCGCTCATTTGATTTGTCTTATGATAGCTTTAATTACACATCGTACACTTACCAACATAAACCATGTTAATTTACCTACAAGAGCTCTTACTTTACATCGACAAAGTGTACGGGATGAGTTGTTAAACAACCTCTCAACGAGTGGTAAATGTCGTGAGCTTATCTGCATGAGTGCAAATGCGTTTAGGATACTGTGCACAACTTTAGAGCTCGATGGTGGTCTCCGGCCAACTAGACGTATGTCCGTTGAGGAACATGTTGCTAGATTTTTGCATATAGTAGGAAATGATTTGAGAAATCGTTTTGCCTCTTGGATTTATCGTCGATCTGGATCAACAACTAGTAGGTGTTTCCATAGAGATTTGCGAGCAATTATATTGTTAGAAGATCGTTATCTTCAACAACCCACTGGTGAAATTGTTCCCAAAGAAATTCAAGAAAAAAGGCGATTTTATCCCTTTTTCAAGGATTGTGTAGGCGCAATTGATGGAACTCATGTCCGTGTGAGAGTACCTAATGAAGATGCACCAAGATATCGTGGTCGTAAGGGATACCCAACCATTAATGTCTTAGCTGCTTGCACATTTGATCTAAAATTTACGTATATTTTGCCCGGATGGGAGGGCACTGCATCCGACTCTAGAATAATAAAAGACGCACTCACTAGAGAAGACAAACTACTTATTCCAGAAGGTAATATTTTTACTAATGCTACTGATGTACATAATCTTTTAGGATTAAACTAGCTAACTTAATTTTATTTATAGGTAGGTATTATTTGGTTGATGCGGGTCTACCTCATGGAAGTACACTAATAGCACCTTATAGAGGTGTCAGATATCATTTAAAAGAGTATTCAACTCGTGCTCCTCAGAATTCACGAGAGTTATTTAATCTTCATCACTCGTCATTACGAAATGCTATCGAACGAGCATTTGGTGTACTTAAAAAAAGGTTCCCTATCATCAGAAGTACAACTGAGCCTTTTTATCCATGTGAAACACAAGCAAGCGTATTTTTGGCATGTTGCATTCTACACAACTTTCTACTTGAGGAAGATCGTGATAAAAATCTTGAAGATGAGGTAATGCAAGAGGTCTTAAATGCACCCCAAGAAGAAGCACGTCGGGATCCACAAGATATAGGTGACGGTAGTACGAGAGGAGAACAACTAAGAAATTCAATTGCTAATGAAATGTGGACTAATTTGTAACGCCCTGAAATTTGAACGAATTAAATAATAATTTATAATTTAATTTAATCGATTTTTATTCGTTATTAAACTTATTGTATTATTTATTTGGTGAAATAAATAGATGACGTGATATCCCAGCCATTTATGTGATCATTATTATGAAGTGTTAAATAATTGTGTATCGTTTCATTATCGCGACGTTAGTAATCCCCGAGAGCATTAGTTTCCTATTCCGTTGATTTAATTAAAATCCCGAGTCTTGTATTGTTCAAGCATGTCAAGATGAGGCCTAGGGCCCACTCTAGTGAACCCAAGCTAATCCCTCATCCTCTTTCTTTTCTCTCGTTGGGCCGGTGGAAATGTAAAGGGGCCAAACTTTTGTTTTTCCTTGTCATTCCTTGCTGTGGTGTCCAGCGCAAATAATTGTTTAGCAGAGAAAGAGTTGAGAATTGTCCAAGCCCATATCTCGTTTTATACTTAAGCCCGATTTACCCTAATCCTTCATTTGTTTCTATTCGGCCGTGAGAAAAATAAAAAAAAACCCCATCTCCTTTGATTTATTTTCTGCTACTCGTCACCAAGGAAGAAGTCGAGCAAGAGGCAATTCTGCATACTAGTTGTGATCGTAAGTGGTGTCTTCCTACCTTGTAGTTCTTGTTAAATCCGTACCCTATTCGTTTAACTTATCCCCGTTTTTCTGTGTTGTGTCGGGTTGTGCTTTGGATCGAAAACAGATCGCTGTGCAGTTGATGATTGAGAGTAGGAGGCAGTGAAGTCATTTGGTGTAAACCGGCTCAAGCCAAAGTGTAGTGGTAATCACGTTTCCGTATCGGCTATTCATTGTTTCCTCTCAAATTCGGTATTAATATTAATCGATGTTATATGTTTCTGGGCTGCGGGAATCATCACCATTACCATCGTGTAGCAAGTATAAACCGTGTCGAACCAGTGGAAGCAAAACGAGCAGATTGATTGATTAAACCAACTCGATCAGAATTTTGAGCAGTTCGGTAGTTCTCTAACCTCTAACCCACTGTTTTGTTTTCCATAAGGACCGAGATCTTATCATTTTCATGTAGGGCTGCTGTGATTTGGCAGGTTCATACCGAACCTGAATGGGGATCGGTTCAGTTGTTAATTGTGATTTTATTGATTGTTAGTTCGTTCCTCATATCGTCTAGAAGTTATTGTTCCGTTCTCAAGTGTTAAATGAGCCTAGAATAATCTGTTTTGAATCCTTGATCTTGCGGGTTTTTGCGGTTCTGATTATTTTCATTATTGGCTTCTGATTTTTATAGGTGTCGGGTTGGGTTAAAAACCGTTGTCGTTTATGCTACACGTTTTAACAACTGAAAAACCGGAAACCGAACCCTTAGGTTCTTGGTTTCCAAAACCGAAATATAGTTTTAAATTAAAAGACTAGATTAAGGGAAAACATGTTTCTGAAGTTAAAAATGAGTTTCGGGACTGTCGGGTACCTCGGGAATAAACGAGTTGATGTAGGGATTCAAAACGGGCTTTTATCAAACATGCTAATATCTGGCAGAAACTGTAGTCTGGGTTTAAGTCCGTTTTTGTCACACTTAAGATACGTTTCTGGATTTTTGGCCCGTGTTGGTCTCTAGTTTTCTGAGTCCTCTTTCCAATGCCACTGACGGCTCGTTAATCTGATTTACGGTTTAAAAATTATTGATGTTTAAGTAAACCTTCGCTGGATAGTTTTCGGTTCAGCTATTCTGTCTCGTGAGTCTGTTTTGTGCCTTTTCTGTTTGGATATAGCTTCTGAAGTCTTCTGTAAAATTGTATTCCTCTGAGTCATTTAACTACTATAAAAATTTGAATAATATCTAGTGAGCGGTTTGAGAGTTATAGCCGTTCCCGCGAAAATGCTGAGGGCTGTTTAGTTTCTGCTGAAGCAACCTTTGAGCCTAATCCTAACCCGAGTTTCCTTGTACATTATAGGATCTTCTATGACCGGTTAGAGACGATCTTCAGTACCGAGGATATTTAGGAGCTTACGGTTATTCGAGGTGAGTATTCTCACAGTGTATTCAGTTATAACCATACGTGCATGACTTATGTGGTTAACTGTTTTGATCTATTTTACTTTCTGTGTGATTGACCTGTTATCTGAGTATCTGAGTGGCTGTTTTTTATCTATCACTGATCTGAGACAGACGTGTCGAGTATCTGAGCCGGTACAGAGTCATTATGTGCTACTATGTGATAGGGCTATCTGAGTGGTTTATGTTATGAGTTGAAAACATAAAAATAAATAACAAATCTGTGTGGTGGCCTGAGTGGCAAATTCTGTGTGGTAGCCTGAGTGGCATTTTAGTGTAAGGAGAGGCGAGGTTGATCTCTCGACTCGATTTACACAAGCGCGCTATATAAATTAAAAGAAATGAAAACTGAGAAATTAACTGAGTAGTAAACGAGTAGGAGTTCACTTGTGTGCCCTCATGTACTGTAAGTTGTATTTGTTTACATTTTGAGATTATTCACTCAGCTTCCCCGCTGACCCAAAAATCTCCCTCCCATTTTCAGGTACTAGCAAAGGAAAAGAGAAGGTGGACGGTTGACTGTTGTACTACTTCTGAGTGCTGATGTGGAACGTTTTTATTATTTTTAAGACTCCGAATTTATTTAAGACTTTTCTGCATTAAATACATTTTTATATCAAATAATTATTTTGGGAATTATTTATGGGACCTTTTTGATTATAATCTTGCACACAAATTTTTTTAAAAAAATCTTGTAAATTTTGGGTGTTACAAGTTGGTATCAGAGCGCTGACTTGAAGGATTTGGATTCACAAGGGGTGAATTCAAACTCAAGTTTGAGTTAGGAGTTTTTAAAATGAGAAATGAGTAAAATATTTTCTGAGTAAAGATTCCACATCAGATATACAGCATGTCACGTCGACCTCTCGCTTTTCCTGCTGCCGGTAATATTTAAGACCTTTTATTTATTTGGGAATTTCGTTGTATTATGTGTTTTGAGGAATGACAAATATGAGAATTGCTGTTATTATTTTGAGTATAATTTTGATTTAACTCTGAGGGTATTTCGCGACGAGGATCGTTTTTCTGAGTGTATTTTCCGTGTGTAATTCTGAGTGCATCAGCGTTATACACGCTAACAAATTATAATTACATATAATTTTATATAACTTGTGAGATTTTATAATTCTATAAATTTTAACCAAAAGGGGTAATAAATGGATACGAAATTATGATATAAATTCTATAAATTATTAATAAGAACATATCTTGGGTAAATAAGAAATGAGGAGTAATAAATTTTTCATATTTAGAAAATATTAAAATCTTTCATTTTGGAAAGCACTTAATAGAAAGAGTTAGTGAAACGCGTAAACTGTGAAACGAGTAAATGAAAGATATTTTTTTTATCAACCGATTTTAAAAAAATATATTTTTTGTAATGGTTTATCAAGTCGGGTAAAGCGAAAATTCCGAGAACATCTTTTTATAAAATTAAAAAATATATATATATATATATGTCTATTTAAATTTGATAATTATTTTAAATTATTTACATTTGAGTTAGACGAGAAATCTTAACTAGAATTGGCTTTTATTTTTATGCGTGGAGTCGTTTTAATTTTAAAACTTCAGTTGGATTAAACATGTTTTTAAATGATGAATTATCATTTGAGATTCTATTTAGTGGTACCTTTTCACTTATTTATCAAATTAAAAAAAAAATAATTTCTGAGAATTTCGGGTGTTATGAAATGTTTGGACAAATAAAAAAAAGGGAAAATGCTCTTATTAAGAGATGAGACACGATGTATTGAGAAAATATTTTTGCTGAGAAAATAATAAACTTAAATTTATTAAATTGAGATCAAATGAGAAATTTTTCTAAAGTATGGGATTTAAATAGCTGAGTGTGAAAATCCGTAATTTTTTTTATTTTTTTATTTTTTAATAACGAGTTCAGTGAGAGATTATTGAGTTAACGTAGAGATATTAAATAAACTAAATAAGTTATTATGTTAATTAATCAAGAATTTTTTGAGTCAAATTAAGCCGAATTTTTCTTTAGTTTATCTTAAAGAGAAATTATTAAAATGAATCAAGTGAAACTATCATCATGCAGTTGGTGATGATCTAATTTAAGAACGAGTTAAAAGAGCCATAATTGAATCAAGTTAACCGAGGAACACAATAACTGAGAAACTCTGGTCGAAAGGGTATTAATCGACGCTCACAAATTACAATAAATCTAATATAATTGTGAAGAGGACGTAAATCATATTTATGAGGAGTGATAAATGACACATCAAAATGAAAACGGTTAAAATGAGATTCGTATTGTGAAAGTAATATATTGGAAATATTTCTATGAATCTGAGTTATCCGAGTATCGCGTATCAGATTAAACATACGCATGATTATCTGAGTAATACTTATGAGATTTTGAACACACACAGCTGAGTGCACATATGTATTTATCAGATATTGAAAATAAATTTTTTCTTTCTTCTAAGTGTGATATGCTGGTGGATTTTTATGTGGGAAGTTGTGAACTTTGGGATTGACTCGTGACCAAACAAAAGCATGTGTCGAAAGTAATAGAGGGCCCCTATTACTGTCCACACGAGACTTTTGGTTGGTTAGGGGGAGATTTTGAAGGGAACGATGGACCAATGCTTGTTATTGTGAATTTAGTATGTGTATCCTAATTGTTTGTATGAGTACATGCTTGCTTGTTTTATTTTGATAGTGAATATCAGTTCCAAACTCGAGGACGAGTTTTTCTCCAAGTGGAGTTGAGTAGGGGTATAAAAGGGAAATTGTCAAGAAATAATTATCATTAATTATTATTTATAAATATTATGAGCATGATGCTTATACAGAGATATTTTATTGGTATGAATTTAAAGTGCGAAATCTAGATACATATAATTGATCAAATAAATTAGAGTAACTATCAAATCAAGCAGTTGAGAATAATTAAATTTATTCTATGGGTAATTATAGAGTTTATAACAAACTGATAAATCGGGATTACTGGAGAAATTAATAAATCAAGTTAGTTGGGTTGAATGAATATCGTGCAAAAGGGAAGTAGTAATACTACGATTATATACAAAATAAGATAGTATACTTATTCTTGTGTGATTATAATGAGATAATGATGAATTATTAAATTAAAGTGATGAAAATTTATTAACGAGTCTGATATGAGAAAACAACTACAATGAAATTTTGAAGAAATGAGTTAAAGGAGAAAATTTTTGAATTAACAGGAAGTTTTATTCAAAATTTTAGAGGTATTATAAGGTATTTACGAGAAAATTGTATTTGTGAACAATATATTTTATTAAGAGTTATTGAATAATATATTTGATTATTAATTATTGAATACTTAATTATTTTTTTGTGGTGTTATAAATTTTTTTGAGAAAACTTTATTTGTGACTAATATGTTTTAATTAGAGTTATCAAATAATATATCTTATTATTAAATTATTAAATAATTAGAATTTTAAGGTGTTATAAAATCTTTATGGAAAAATTTTATTTGTAAGTATATAGTTTATCAAATAATATATTTATTATTAAATTATCGAATAAAGGGCAATTGAGTATTGAGTAAATGAGAGTTAATGAATTAATTCACAAAGTTGAGCAATGAGAAATCATTAAAATAAGTGTATGATGTTTAATTGATTCTTATATATATAAAAAAAAGTGGGTAACCAGGGTTAATGAGTAATATGTGGTCGAAGTAATCCAGAGAAAATTTAAAAATTTATCAATGGGAAGTTATTAATCGAGGTTTCAAATAAGTTGTCAGTATAGACTGCGATAAGTTAAAGGCTGAATTATGGAAATTTTAATCGAGTGTATTTGGAGTATATGAAAATGAGAAATTTGGGGAGATATATTTAATATTAAAATAATTTGTACTAATTATTGGTTCATATATCTTAATTATTAACCGAAGATGACCTAATATATACAAGCAAGTATATGGGAGATGAATCGGATGCGCGTAATTATGCATGTTCATGATTATGTATGAGATTTACGTGTGGTACGTAACGCTGTTACTGATAAATGTTGCTACATTCTGAGTTCAAATTTCTGGGTTTATTTCTGAGTTAAAATTTCTGAATTACATTTCTGGGTTTATTTCTGAGTTAAAATTGTTGAGATTAGATTTATGGGTTATACTTCTGAGATATATTCCGAGTTAGACTTCTGAGTTACATTCATGAGTGACATTTCTGAGTAAATTGCATGAGTCCTACTGAGTGATTTTAATTTCTGTGTGCATCATCTGAGAATTCTGTGTGATATGTACATTTCTTGTGAATAATTTCCTGTTTTTGTATTAACTGATAATGGTGTAAACTACTAGATTGCTTCTTTGCCTTATGCGAACTGGTGTCCCATAGGGCAGAGGACCTTTTTGGAGCCATTTCTAATATGGAATTGACAATAATAAGATTTTAAAATGTTGCAAATATGTATAAGTGATTATTATTTGATGGAGTTGTGCGGGAAGTTATGTCCCATATATTTATTGTTATCGCCATAAGAGGGTCGTGTGTGATCATGGAGCTGGATTGAATGACCAAGTTCCACGCCGAGATCATCTAACATCATCAACAAATACGTAGCGAATCTCCAAGTGGAGTTGAATCGGAGATTCAACACAGCGTTAACCGTTAGGTGCAGCAACTGTGTCCGACTATGAGAATAAGAAGACATCTCCATCAGAGTAGCGAGAGTTATCGTGCTTCAGTTTTGACATCCTTTTTATCGTCACGTCGAGACCCTTAGAGAACATACGTTATATTTCTTTTTTTCCTTAACTTTTGCACCGCTAGAGATGGAAGATTTATACGAGCACTTGCAAGAGCCAGAGTTCATTCCGATTGAGCGTGTGACTTTGAAGAGTTTCCTTTCCATTCTTAACCTGATCGTTTCCATTGAGTATGCGTATTGAGTGCGAGTCTGAGTCTGAGATACGGATCGCTAACCTGAGCTTTTTCCGAGCCAAGACTTCGAGGACGAAGTCTATTTCAAGTGGAGTTGAGTTATAACGCCCTGAAATTTGAATGAATTAAATAATAATTTATAATTTAATTTAATCGATTTTTATTCGTTATTAAACTTATTGTATTATTTATTTGGTGAAATAAATAGATGACGTGATATCCCAGCCATTTATGTGATCATTATTATGAAGTGTTAAATAATTGTGTATCGTTTCATTATCGCGACGTTAGTAATCCCCGAGAGCATTAGTTTCCTATTCCGTTGATTTAATTAAAATCCCGAGTCTTGTATTGTTCAAGCATGTGAAGATGAGGCCTAGGGCCCACTCTAGTGAACGTAAATACTACATGATAGATTAACCCAAGCTAATCCCTCATCCTCTTTCTTTTCTCTCGTTGGGCCGGTGAAATGTAAAGGGGCCAAACTTTTGTTTTTCCTTGTCATTCCTTGCTGTGGTGTCCAGCGCAAATAATAGTTCAGCAGAGAAAGAGTTGAGAATTGTCCAAGCCCATATCTTGTTTTATACTTAAGCCCGATTTACCCTAATCCTTCATTTGTTTCTATTCGGCCGTGAGAAAAATAAAAAAAAACCCCATCTCCTTTGATTTATTTTCTGCTACTCGTCACCAAGGAAGAAGTCGAGCAAAAGGCAATTTTGCATACTAGTTGTGATCGTAAGTGGTGTCTTCCTACCTTGTAGTTCTTGTTAAATCCGTACCCTATTCGTTTAACTTATCCCCGTTTTTCTGTGTTGCGTCGGGTTGTGCTTTGGATCGAAAACAGATCGCTGTGCAGTTGATGATCGAGAGTAGGAGGCAGTGAAGTTATTTGGTGTAAACCGGCTCAAGCCAAAGTGTAGTGGTAATCACGTTTCCGTATCGGCTATTCATTGTTTCCTCTCAAATTCGGTATTAATATTAATCAATGTTATATGTTTCTGGGCTGCGGGAATCATCACCATTACCATCGTGTAGCAAGTATAAACCGTGTCGAACCAGTGGAAGCAAAACGAGCAGATTGATTGATTAAACCAACTCGATCAGAATTTTGAGCAGTTCGGTAGTTCTCTAACCTCTAACCCACTGTTTTGTTTTCCATAAGGACCGAGATCTTATCATTTTCGTGTAGGGCTGCTGTGATTTGGCAGGTTCATACCGAACCTGAATGGGGATCGGTTCAGTTGTTAATTGTGATTTTATTGATTGTTATTTCGTTCCTCATATCGTCTAGAAGTTATTGTTCCGTTCTCAAGTGTTAAATGAGCCTAGAATAATCTATTTTGAGTCCTTGATCTTGCGGGTTTTTGCAGTTCTGATTATTTTCATTATTGGCTTCTGATTTTTATAGGTGTCGGGTTGGGTTAAAAACCGTTGTCGTTTATGCTACACGTTTTAACAACTGAAAAACCGGAAACCGAACCCTTAGGTTCTTGGTTTCCTAAACCGAAATATAGTTTTAAATTAAAAGACTAGATTAAGGGAAAACATGTTTCTGAAGTTAAAAATGAGTTTCGGGACTGTCGGGTACCTCGGGAATAAACGAGTTGATGTAGGGATTCAAAACGGGCTTTTATCAAACATGCTAATATCTGGCAGAAACTGTAGTCTGGGTTTAAGTCCGTTTTTGTCACACTTAAGATACGTTTCTGGATTTTTGGCCCGTGATTGCCTCTAGTTTTCTGAGTCCTCTTTCCAATGCTACTGACGGCTCGTTAATCTGATTTACGGTTTAAAAATTATTGATGTTTAAGTAAACCTTCGCTGGATAGTTTTCGGTTCAGCTATTCTGTCTCGTGAGTCTGTTTTGAGCCTTTTCCGTTTGGATCTAGCTTCCGAAGTCTTCTGTAAAATTGTAGTCCTCTGAGTCATTTAACTACTGTAAAAATTTGAATAATATCTAGTGAGCGGTTTGAGAGTTATAACCGTTCCCGCAAAAATGCTGAGTGCTGTTTAGTTCTGCTGACGCAACCTTTGAGCCTAATCCTAACCCGAGTTTCCTTGTACATTATAGGATCTTCTAGGACCGGTTAGAGACGCTCTTCAGTACCGAGGATATTTAGGAGCTTACGGTTATTCGAGGTGAGTATTCTCACCGTGTATTCAGTTATAACCATACGTGCATGACTTATGTGGTTAACTGTTTTGATCTATTTTACTTTCTGTGTGATTGACCTGTTATCTGAGTATCTGAGTGGCTGTTTTTAGCTATCACTGATCTGAGACAGACGTGCCGAGTATCTGAGCCGGTACAGAGTCATTATGTGCTAATATGTGATAGGGCTATCTGAGTGGTTTATGTTATGAGTTGAAAACATAAAAATAAATAACAAATCTGTGTGGTGGCCTGAGTGGCAAATTCTGTGTGGTTGCCTGAGTGGCATTTTAGTGTAAGGAGAGGCGAGGTTAATCTCTCGACTCGATTTACACAAGCGCGCTATATAAATTAAAAGAAATGAAAACTGAGAAATTAACTGAGTAGTAAACGAGTAGGAGTTCACTTGTGTGCCCTCATGTACTGTATGTTGTAGTTGTTTACATTTTGAGATTATTCACTCAGCTTCCCCGCTGACCCAAAAATCTCCCTCCCATTTTCAGGTACTAGCAAAGGAAAAGAGAAGGTGGACGGTTGACTGCTGTACTACTTCTGAGTGCTGATGTGGAACGTTTTTATTATTTTTAAGACTCCGAATTTATTTAAGACTTTTCTGCATTAAATACATTTTTATATCAAATAATTATTTTGAGAATTATTTATGGGACCTTTTTGATTATAATCTTGCACACAAAAATTTTTAAAAAAATCTTGTAAATTTTGGGTGTTACATAATTATTTGATGCATCCAAATAATGAAGTTAATATGTCAATTTAGTATTGTAAGAATCGTATTAGCAAGCTAATATGTGGACTACTTATTAATAAATGACACTTTTTACACTATTCGATGTGTTGAGTTTTTTCTTATTATATATTATTTATGTTACAAAGTATTTACTTATTCTGACATTGTTAAGTTTGTTATCTATTTTACTATGTAGCAACTAATCATGAACAAAAAAGATGGAGATGTTGTGAAAAAGGAACAGTTGAATTGGAGCCCTCACATGGATAGCGAATTCATTCTAGCAATGCTTGCAGAACAAGATAGAGGAAACAGGGTTGATGGAACGTTTACAACACATGCGTATGCTAATATGGTAGTTCGTCTAAGAGAATCTCTTAACATAGGTTTAAACAAAAACCATTTGAAGAATCGTCTCAAAACGCTGAAAGATAATTTTTCTCAATGCTATGACATGTTTAAAGGAGATTCATTGAGTGGTTTTGCATGGAATGAGAGTAGTAAATTATTTGAAGCTTCAGATAGTGTATGGAATGCTTTGATAGAGGTATGTATCATTTTACATTTAATATTTATTTGTATGTTGAATCAATTATCTTTGTAATACAATGTTTTTTGTGTGTGTGTGTTTTGAACAGAAAAAGCCCCAAGCTACAAGATGGAGGAGGAAACAAATGCATAACTATTGTGAGTTGTTAGAACTATTTGCTAAAGATAGGGCAAATGGTAGTGCTGCTGAAACTGCAAAGGAAAAGAATGCTCGCATGAATAACATTGAAGATATAACAATAGATACAATAGATGACATTGATCACTTTGTAGCTACTAATGAAGTTACTTTGGAGAACTTTAACAATGTTGATGATATTCCACTTGAATTTCCAACGCCATCACCAGAGCAACCTTCACAAACCACCAAATATAAAAGTAAAAAAAAGAAAGCTTGAAGATGAAGAATCATTTAATATGAAAATTATGAGTTCTGTGCATGAGGTGGCCGATGCGATTAGGGAAGGGAATATGGTTCTAAAAGAAAGTAATACCATACTAGAAAGAGCTTATCAACGTGAGTATAGAGGGGATGAGATCTATAATGAATTGTTGCCTATGGATTTGGAACCACATGTCCTAGCGAATGCCCTTATATTCTTAAATGATAAACCAAAAAAGGCACGACTATTATTTGGTATTCCACTTGCAATGCGGGCGTCAATACTAACAATCATGATGAGCGAAAGCAACTGAACGTGTTAGGTTACCTTTTGATGTGTTACACGTATTTCGTTTATTTCTTCTTTATTAGTTGATGACTTTATTTCGGTTATTTTTTGGATTTTTTTATGTAATTGTTTTATGTTGAACCGGTTTATTATTATTATTATTATTTTGTTTGGATCATATGATTTGTCTAATTGTATGATATCATTATTAGTTGCATATTAAGGGTAAATTTGTCATTTGTTAATTTCTCTTTCTTAATTTCCTTTCTCTTCTTTCCAATTCAGGAACACAAAAAATTAAAAAATTTCTTCCCTATTTTTTTATCTCTTCTCTTCTCTTCTTCCCTCTTCTCTTCTCTTCTTTTCTTTTAATGAGATTTTATGGAACACAACGTTATTGATTTACTAAACTATATATAGAGAATACAAAACATATCTTTCCAATATATTAGGGAAAGATTGATCAAAAGAAATATTCTAGAGTATCAACAATGTATACTTTCCTAAACTATATAATCGGTTAACAACTTGAACTTACAGTGGCTCTTAAAAAAATCACATCTAACACTCGTAATAAAACTAAGTAAATAGGTTCCATTTTCATAAAATTTATAATCTTTTAACACTCAATTATAGCTGATGTATATCATCACTTTGTTTATAAAGGTTGAAACACCTTTTAAGACCCCGACAGAGAGCAATCTTGCAACATGCTAATTGACGTATGGCAGACGTGCATTTTATTATAGAATTAATACTCACCTCAAAAAATGTAAGCTCCGGAGGTCTCCCGACACTTTATGCTACTGTTCGGCTGACGTCCAGACGGTCCTAAAGTACGAAAGATATGTTGAGATCGTGTGTGTTGGATTTCCGGGGTAAATGGGATGAACATTTACCGTTAGTCGAGTTCTCGTATAATAATAGTTATCACTCGACTATTAAGATGCCGCCTTATGAGGCGTTGTATGGTAGAAAATGTAGAACTCCATCTTGTTGGTTAGAAGCGGGAGAGACGAAACTCACGGGTCCCGAGATTGTAAAAGTGACGAACGAGAAGATTGGTATTATACAAGCCAACATGAAAGCCGCCCAAGATAGGCTAATGTAGTAGCCGACGCCTTGAGCAAAAACAACAAGGAGTACGTGAGACAAAAACGTCTCATGAGCTACATGGGTTTAGACCCCGATGATAATAATAATCATAAGACATATAAACAAACGTACAAGTAAATCATCCGTTTATCTAGTCACCCTATTGTGACTCTAATACTTTGTTTTCCTAGCAATCATATCTAGTTATCGGGTTGCCCCCGAACTAACTAGAACCACATTAACTTATTAACCGGGGATCCCCCGCATTAACAAGCTTCAAGGTAAAGGCAAGAGGGAATCGCCCAATCTACCTATACCTGCCTTACTAACCGGACTACTTCCAGTTAGCAAGACTACTATCATGGAATTGGCCGATGGGGATCCGCCCAAATGCTCCCCATTCCATATCCTCATGACCGGGGATCCCCCGCATCATCACATCGTCTCATCCTTACTATAACTCAACAGTTATTTCAATCAAAACCTTTGCCTATCACATCCATCATCAAACAAGTTAGTTAACTATATTCAACAATATGTAACTAATTCTATATACTAATTTCTACACAAATATCAAATAGACTCGACATATGTAATAAAAGGTATTTTCATGGCTATGTACTCGGTAAAGTCCACACGTACTCACCTTAGCAATAAAATGCTCCAACCGTATTCTTTCCGCCGGTTTCCTTGTTCCAACAATCAATCAACTTTCCAAGGCTTCACCAAAAGCCTAATACAACAATCACAAGATGTTCAACATCACATACTACTAATAATGTATCCATTAACCTCTAGATATCATTAACTAACACTTTCCCCCAATTATGGTGATTTACCAAACCCTAGGTTTAACCAACCCTTAAGATTCTTACAAATCATAATCATACACTTGTTCCCTTTGTTAAAATACCATCTATTAGGTGTATACATCACTTATATCATCATAACCCAAAACCCCAAGAACTAGGGTTTCAAACTCATACATCGAAATATATAGATCTTAAGCTACAAAGATCAAGGAGTGAAGATATACCTTTAATCTTCAACTAGGAGTGAAATCTACCAAAGATTTGTGAAGGATTCGACCAAAACCAGCTCTTGTACACAAAAATCGCCAATGGGAGAAAACTAGGGTTTGTGGGTGTAATAAATGAGATAAACCCGACTTTAATGCTGGTGTCGGACAAGTTCGCGATCGCGAACTAAAGTTCGCGTCGCTAACTTCTTCAGATTCGCATAATTCGCGATCGTGATCTGATCGATAACTCTTCACGCCCGATAGTCCCAATCTCTGTTGTCTGTTCGCGATCGTGAACATAAGTTCACGCCGTGAACTCCTTGTTCAGCCAAGGCTGCACTTTTCGGTCTTTGTCTCGACCCGGTTTCGTCCATAACTTTCTCATACGGTGTCCAAATGACATGAAACCAATTTCTACGTTATTTAAACGATTTATCCTTATTTATCATATTTTTATACAGTTTATTTATTTACAAAATTCGGGTCGTTACACCTTAAGTCGGAAAGAGCAAGCCAAATCTCGTCGTGTTCGAGCCCTTCCAATCTCTGTTCGTTCTAATCTATCTTCCCAAGTTCATGAATTCCAAACTGAAGCCTTGAAGGTAGAGAACATCAAAATCGAAGCTTTGCGTGGTATGGAAAAGCAGTTAGAAGCAAAAATGGATGGAACCCTTTATTTCATGGATCGTTTATGGGTTCCTAATCATGGAAGTGTTCGCGGCATCATCTTGAATGAAGCTCATCGATCTAATTATTCTATTCATCCTGGTGCTGACAAGATGTATAAAGATGTCAAAGAGTGTAACACCTCAAATTTTAATACCAAAAATCGGCCAAAATAAAACATTTTATAAATAGAAGAACATCCTCAATTCGGATTTACAAAAACCTTGGTATGAAATCAGAGTATAAAAGTAGGTGTTACAAAATATATCATAACCAAGCTAAGACTAAATCCAATCTAGAGTTCTTCTATTCTAGGTCCCGCATCTCTATCCATGCGTACCTAAACCTTCGATCCCGAACCTGAGTACATAGCAAAACAAACAAGGAGTACGTGAGACAAAAACGTCTCGTGAGCTACATGGGTTTAGACCCGATAATAAAATGAAATGTCACGTTTCATAAAACCAATCAATATACATATATAAATCCAACTACCCATTCTAGTCACCTTAGTGTGACTCTACACCCTTGCCCACCGGAATACGTCCAATGAGTAAGACTACTATTGTGGTTGAGTCGATGGGAATCCACCCAACTGCCCCTCACACCACCCTATCGTGATTGAGTCGATGGGAATCCACCCAACTGCCCCTCACACCACGCCTATCGTGATTGAGTCGATGGGAATCCACCCAACTGCCCCTCACACCACGCCTATCGTGGATGAGTCGATGGGAATTCACCCAACTGCCCCTCATTCCACCCTCTCATGACCGGGGGTTCCCCGCATCATCACATTATCTCAACATATCATAACTCAATAGTTATGTCAATCTAGCTCTCGGCTATCACGTCTATCATCAAACAAGTTAGTTCAATACTATCATCGGTATAACTAACTATCAACTACTAGTCTACCCAATTAAGCAAATAGACCATAACACAAGTAATGAAAGTATTTAAAAGGGCTATGTACTCAGTAAATTCCACACGTACTCACCTTAGCAATAAAGATGCTCCAACCGTGTTCTTGACACCAAAACTCTTGTTTCACAATTTCACCGACTTCCAAGATGTCACCGAAAGCCTAAAACAATGATCATACAATATTCAACATCACAATCTACTATCAATGTGTTCATCTACCTCTAGATAACACCCATCAATCTATTTCCCCCAAATATGGTGATTTACCAAACCCTAGGTTTGACCAACCCTTAAGATTCTTACAAATCATAATCATACACTTGTTTTCCTTGTTAATATACCATCTATTAAGTGTATACACCATTTATATCACCATAATCCATAACCCCAAGAACTAGGGTTTCAAACCCAACCATTAAAATACATAGATCTAAAGCTACAAAGATCAAGGAGTGAAGATATACCTTAAATCTTCACTTAGGAGTGAAATCTACCAAGCTTTGATGAAGAAATCAACCCAAAACAGCCCTTGCACTCGAAAATCGTCTTTGGAAGAAACTAGGGTTTTCAATATGCATTTATGGCTAAAAACCCGAATTTATTGCACTGGTCGGACTGGCTCGCGCCCCGCTCGCGCCGAGCTCGCGCCGCGAAAGGACGCGGGTCTGCCCGCTAGTCGCCGCTGTTTACCAGACTTCGCGCCCAGCTCGCGCCGAGATCGCGTCGCGAAGTCAACGCGAAGTCAACGCGACCTTCTCGCGTTTCAGCTCTGGTCCCTCTGCTCAACCTCGCGTTTTGCTCGCGCCTGGCTCGCGCCGCGAGCCTACCTGTGCAGCAGGGCTGCACTTTTCGGTCTAGGTTTCAACACGGTTTCGTCCATAACTTTCTCATACGGACTCCAAACGACACGAAACCAATTCCTACGTGTTTTATATGATTTATCCATAATTATCATATTTTTACATATTTTATTTATTTACAAATTTCGGGTCGTTACAACTATCTACCCCTTAAGAAGATTCCGTCCTCGGAATCTCATCATAGTTCACGAAATCCGGGTACCTCTTCCGAATCTCGTCTTTGACTTCCCAAGTCAAATTCGGCCCAAGTGAATGCTTCCACTTGACCAACACCAACTCGATCTCTTTATTCCGAAGCTTCTTTGTTTTCGTTTCTAGAATAGCCTCGGGCTCCTCAATCAACCGGTTCGGGCCGTCAACCCGCAACTCTTGCAACAGAATAATATTTTCCACTTCTCCAATAAACTTTTTCAAATAACTTACGTGGAAGGTGTCATGCACACCTTGAAGCTCGGGTGGAAGTTCCAACTTAAAAGCTTGAAGCCCGACCCGTTTCAATATTTTAAACGGTCCAACATACCTTGGACTTAACTTTCCCTTTTTACCAAACCGCATCACACCTTTCCAAGGTGACACTTTCAACATCACCATATCACCGACATCCAAGTCGTATGGTCTTTTCTTTAAACCCGAATAACTTCGTTGTCTATCTTGGGCGACTTTCATGTTGTTTTGAATAATACCAATCTTTTCATTCGTCACTCTCACGATCTCGGGACCCGTGAGTTTCGTCTCTCCCGCTTCCAACCAACAAGATGGAGTTCTACATTTTCTCCCATACAACGCCGCATAAGGCGGCATCTTGATAGTCGAGTGATAACTATTATTATACGAGAACTCGACTAACGGTAAATGTTCATCCCATTTACCACCGAAGTCTAACACACACGATCTCAACATGTCTTCAACCGTTTGAATCGTTCTTTCACTTTGACCGTCGGTTTGCGGATGATAGGCCGTGCTCAACCGCAACTTTGTACCTAACTCTTCTTGTAAAGATCGCCAAAATCTCGAGGTAAACCTCGCGTCTCTGTCGGACACAATCGATAACGGAACCCCGTGGAGTCGAACCACCTCATCAACATACAACTTAGCCAATTTCTCAAGTGGCAACGTTTCCCGAATTGCTAAAAATGACGCACTCTTGGTCAACCGGTCAACTATGACCCAAATGGCATCGTGACCTCTACTCGTCTTCGGTAAACCTACTATGAAATCCATAGTTATATCTTCCCACTTCCCGGCCGGTACAACCAATGATTGAGCTACCCCATACGGTACTTGATGCTCGGCTTTCACTTGTGCACACGTGGCACACTTAGAGATATACTTGGCCACTCTCGCCTTCATTCCGGGCCACCAATAAACCCGTTTCATATCTTGGTACGTCTTTGTACTTCCCGGGTGAATCGAATACTTCGACTTGTGCACATCATACAATAACTCTTTTCGGATACCACCGAACTTAGGAACCCAAATACGACCGCCTACGGTCTTCAACCTTTGTGCATTTTCGAGGAAATGTTGGTTCTTACCTAACCGTTCTTGTCTTAACTCGTCTTTTCCCATAACCTCTCGTTGGGCATTCTTGATCCTTTCAATAATACTCGAGACAACTTCTATACGTGATAAAATTCCTCGGTTCGGATTCTCATAAACCTTTCGACTTAAGGCATCGGCCACCACATTCGCCTTCCCCGCATGATACACAATCTCACAATCATAATCGGCAATCAACTCGATCCACCTTCTTTGTCGCATATTAAGGTCTTTTTGTGTAAACACATATTGCAAACTCTTATGATCCGTGTACAATGTACACCGAGTGCCATACAAATAATGCCTCCACAACTTCAAGGCAAAAATAATCGCCGCCAATTCCAAGTCGTGTGTCGTGTACCTTAATTCCGCATTCTTCAATTGTCGCGAGGCATACGCGATCACCTTTCCTCTTTGCATCAACACACAACCGAGCCCTTGATTTGAAGCATCACTATAAACCACAAAATCTTCCATACCATCCGGTAACGTAAGGATCGGCGCGTTACATAACTTTTCTTTTAACAACTTAAACGCCTCTTCTTGTTTCTTTTCCCACACAAACTTCTCACTTTTTCTCGTTAACTTCGTGAGTGGAATCGCGATTCTCGAGAAATCTTGTATAAATCTCCGGTAATAGCCGGCTAATCCAAGAAAACTTCTAACCTCGGTAGGAGTCCTCGGAGGCTCCCAATTTGACACCGCTTCAATCTTGGACGGATCAACCTTAATACCATCACACGTCACCACGTGACCTAAGAATTGCACTTCCCGCAACCAAAACTCACACTTCGAGAATTTTGCATACAACTTCTCCCGTTTTAATACATCCAACACGAGCCTCAAATGACTTTCGTGTTCTTCTTCGGTTTTCGAATAAATCAAAATGTCGTCAATAAACACAATCAAAAACTTATCAAGGAACGGTTTACAAACCCGATTCATCAAATCCATAAAAATAGCCGGCGCGTTTGTAAGACCAAACGGCATCACTAGAAATTCATAATGACCATAACGTGTACGGAAAGCTGTCTTCTCGGTGTCGCCTTCTTTCACCCGAACTTGGTGATAACCCGACCTCAAATCGATCTTTGAGAAATAACTAGCACCTTGCAATTGATCGAATAAGTCATCAATTCTCGGCAACGGGTAACGGTTCTTAATAGTTACTTTATTCAGCTCTCGGTAGTCGATACACATTCTCATCGAACCGTCTTTCTTTTTAACAAATAACACCGGTGCACCCCACGGTGACGAACTCGGACGAATAAAACCTTTATCTAACAATTCTTGCAATTGGGTCATCAATTCCCGCATCTCAGTGGGAGCTAAACGATATGGAGCACGAGCAATCGGCGTCGCCCCCGGTACTAACTCAATTTTAAACTCGACTTGTCTCTCCGGTGGCAAACCGGGCAAGTCATCGGGAAATACCTCGGGGAAATCCCGAATAATTTTGACGTTATCCATTGACTTCTTTTCCTTTCGGCCATCTAATACATATGCAATAAACGATGCACAACCCTTCGATATACTTTTCCTCGCCTTAATGGCGGTAATCACATTAGGCATGTGATGTCGTTTCTCCCCATACACATACACTTTCTCGTTCTCGGGTGTCCTAATCGACACAATTTTCTTTCCACACAAAATCTTGGCTTGGTGCATACCCAACCAATCCATACCGATAACCACATCAAACGCCCTAATTCCCATGGGCAACAAATCCACCTTAAACTTTCTACCGTCTATTTCTATTTCACAATTTCTATAAATACATTCGACCATAGACGTTTTTCCATCGGCTACTTCTATCTCATAAACCTCATCTAACATTTCGGACGGCACATTCAATTTACAACCGAACTCATAGGACACAAACGAATAATTAGAACCCGAATCAAATAAAATATGAGTTGGCAAGGAGTTAATGAATAGAATACCTGACACCACATCGTGTGCCTCCTTCGCCTCCTCCCGAGTAAGTTGGAAGGACCGCCCCTTCACCCTTGCCGGCTCCACTTTCTTTTGAGCCGTGGACACCATCGACTCGATTCCCTTCTTTGGGCACACATTGCTATAATGCCCCTTCTCATGGCATGAGTAGCACTCCACATCGGCCGTCAACTTGGCCCTACAATCCCGGGCTATGTGCCCCATCTTGCCACAACTATAGCAAGCCTTTGACTCTCCTCGGCACGGGCCGGTATGATTTTTCCCACATTTCTTGCACGGGCCAACACTTCCTTGTTTAGAGAAGCTCGAAGTGAACTTCCCTTTCTTGAACGAACTAGAGCCGCTCTCGGCTTTTCTTTTCTCGCCCACATGGGCCCTCTCGGCAACCCGTGCCGCATTAACCTCTTCAACACCCCGGGCGGCACTAATAGCCTCATCGAGTGAAACCGCCCTCTTAACCTCCAATTAATAATCCCACGGTAGCCCACTTGCATACCGAACCACCCTCAACCTCTCATCCGAGTAGGTTTTAGCAACAAACGGGATCAATCCCGTGAACTCTCTCGAATACTCTTCAATCGACATATCACCCTTCTTAAGGGTCACAAACTTTTCGTGCATCTTTTCCAAATCCCTCTCGGGACAAAACTTCTTTTTCAACCTCGAGGTGAACTCACCCCACGACATCCTTTCAACCACTTCCTTCCCTAGGGTCTCATACACGATGTCCCACCAAACCATCGCATCCTCTTTTAACAATTGTGACGCATACGTCACCATATCAACATCCTTACACTTACTACTTCCGATAACCCTCTCGGTTTCTCGGATCCACCTCATCGTTACTTTCGGGTCCGAACTACCCGTATACACATTTGGCTTACAAGCCATGAAGGATTTAAACGAACAACCTTCTTTCACAACGGGCCTAGCCCTAGCATCACTTTGGCCACCCGTGGAGGACTTTCCCTCCCCGGTGCCACTACCCCCGGTTCTCTCTTCCGATTTAGCTTCGGATTCACGGTCTCTACCCGACCTTTCACGGTCTCCAATAATGCGGTGCACTTCCTCGGCCACCGTTCCCTTGATTTGGTCGATAATAGTTTGGAGATCCGCCATGGTCACCGGAGTTCTATTAGCTCCGACCTCCGACTCATCAACCCGATGCATCGACGGTTGACTTTCTTGTTCAACCTCCCTCTCAACAGGAGGTACTTCCTCCTCCCGGTTCTCCGGGGCTTTCCCACTTCTACGAGTGTTCACCATTTCTTTCAATCAAGACTATACGAAAGACATTAAACATTTAGTATCCCATGTACAACCCATTAGTCTCAAAAGACTCAACATTCAATATCATATCAACTTTCATCGGTCCCCTAGGTTCAACCCTAAACTTAATATAAAGTCTCAAGGTCAACCTATGATCTTAAGGAATCTTATATTCCTAATGCTACAGTCTAAGACTAGGATGGTCATCCAACCTAATTCACTTAAACTATAGCTCTGATACCAAGTTGTAACACCTCAAATTTTAATACCAAAAATCGGCCAAAATAAAACATTTTATAAATAGAAGAACATCCTCAATTCGGATTTACAAAAACCTTGGTATGAAATCAGAGTATAAAAGTAGGTGTTACAAAATATATCATAACCAAGCTAAGACTAAATCCAATCTAGAGTTCTTCTATTCTAGGTCCCGCATCTCTATCCATGCGTACCTAAACCTTCGATCCCGAACCTGAGTACATAGCAAAACAAACAAGGAGTACGTGAGACAAAAACTTCTCGTGAGCTACATGGGTTTAGACCCGATAATAAAATGAAATGTCACGTTTCATAAAACCAATCAATATACATATATAAATCCAACTACCCATTCTAGTCACCTTAGTGTGACTCTACACCCTTGCCCACCGGAATACGTCCAATGAGTAAGACTACTATTGTGGTTGAGTCGATGGGAATCCACCCAACTGCCCCTCACACCACCCTATCGTGATTGAGTCGATGGGAATCCACCCAACTGCCCCTCACACCACGCCTATCGTGATTGAGTCGATGGGAATCCACCCAACTGCCCCTCACACCACGCCTATCGTGGATGAGTCGATGGGAATTCACCCAACTGCCCCTCATTCCACCCTCTCATGACCGGGGGTTCCCCGCATCATCACATTATCTCAACATATCATAACTCAATAGTTATGTCAATCTAGCTCTCGGCTATCACGTCTATCATCAAACAAGTTAGTTCAATACTATCATCGGTATAACTAACTATCAACTACTAGTCTACCCAATTAAGCAAATAGACCATAACACAAGTAATGAAAGTATTTAAAAGGGCTATGTACTCAGTAAATTCCACACGTACTCACCTTAGCAATAAAGATGCTCCAACCGTGTTCTTGACACCAAAACTCTTGTTTCACAATTTCACCGACTTCCAAGATGTCACCGAAAGCCTAAAACAATGATCATACAATATTCAACATCACAATCTACTATCAATGTGTTCATCTACCTCTAGATAACACCCATCAATCTATTTCCCCCAAATATGGTGATTTACCAAACCCTAGGTTTGACCAACCCTTAAGATTCTTACAAATCATAATCATACACTTGTTTTCCTTGTTAATATACCATCTATTAAGTGTATACACCATTTATATCACCATAATCCATAACCCCAAGAACTAGGGTTTCAAACCCAACCATTAAAATACATAGATCTAAAGCTACAAAGATCAAGGAGTGAAGATATACCTTAAATCTTCACTTAGGAGTGAAATCTACCAAGCTTTGATGAAGAAATCAACCCAAAACAGCCCTTGCACTCGAAAATCGTCTTTGGAAGAAACTAGGGTTTTCAATATGCATTTATGGCTAAAAACCCGAATTTATTGCACTGGTCGGACTGGCTCGCGCCCCGCTCGCGCCGAGCTCGCGCCGCGAAAGGACGCGGGTCTGCCCGCTAGTCGCCGCTGTTTACCAGACTTCGCGCCCAGCTCGCGCCGAGATCGCGTCGCGAAGTCAACGCGAAGTCAACGCGACCTTCTCGCGTTTCAGCTCTGGTCCCTCTGCTCAACCTCGCGTTTTGCTCGCGCCTGGCTCGCGCCGCGAGCCTACCTGTGCAGCAGGGCTGCACTTTTCGGTCTAGGTTTCAACACGGTTTCGTCCATAACTTTCTCATACGGACTCCAAACGACACGAAACCAATTCCTACGTGTTTTATATGATTTATCCATAATTATCATATTTTTACATATTTTATTTATTTACAAATTTCGGGTCGTTACAAAGAGTTATACTGGTGGCCAAATATGAAGAAAGAGATCGCAGTTTATGTCAGCAAATGTTTAACTTGTGCCAAAGTGAAAGCAGAGAATCAGAAGCCTTCCGGTCTTCTACAACATCCAGAGATTCCTGAATGGAAATGGGAAGAAATCTCTATGGATTTCATAACCAAGCTGCCTCGAACGTCTAGTGATCATGACACAATTTGGGTAATTGTTGATCGATTGACCAAATCAGCTCATTTCATTCCTATTAAAGAGACTGGCCAAATGGAGAAGCTAACGAGAATTTATCTAAAAGAAGTCGTATCTCGGCATGGTGTGCCAGTCGCGATCATATCTGATCGTGATAGTCGCTTTACATCTCGTTTTTGGCAATCATTGCAAAAATCTCTCGGTACTCGCCTCGATATGAGTACTGCTTATCATCCCCAAACAGACGGTAACAATCCAAACTTTGGAAGACATGCTGAGAGCTTGTGTTATTGATTTTGGTGGAAGTTGGGATTCTCATCTCCCTTTAGCTGAGTTCTCGTACAACAATAGTAATCATACAACTATTAAGGCCGCACCATTTGAAGCCCTGTATGGAAGAAAGTGTCGTTCGCCACTTTATTGGATTGAAGTTAGTGATCGTCAGATTACTGGACCTGAGATTCTACACGAAACGACTGACAAGATCTTCAAGATCAAAGATCGCATCAAGGCTACAAGAGATCGACAAAAGAGTTATGTTGATAAGCGTCGAAAGCCTTTAGAGTTCGCTGTTGGCGACCACGTGTTGCTAAAAGTAGCACCTTGGAAAGGTGTTGTATGTTTTGGCAAGAAGGGAATGCTCAGTCCTCGTTATGTTGGACCATTTGAAAATTCTTGAAAGAATCGGTGATGTTGCCTATCGTCTTCGCCTTCCTAAAGAGCTCGGAAATGTTCACAACACTTTTCATGTGTCGAACTTGAAGAAATTTATTCTTGATCCCTCGCTCATTGTTCCTGCTTAGGAAATTATTATTGACGACAAACTTCATTTCACTGAGGAGCCGATCGAAATATCTGACTGGAAAGAGCAAAAGCTAAGAAGAAGCAAGATCAGAATCGTTAAAGTCAGATGGAACTCCAAAAGAGGTCCTGAATTCACGTGGGAATGTGAGGACTAAATGCGAAGGAAATATCCTCATCTATCTCTCGTTGTCTCTCCTGTTCGTTCTTCGTCTTAAATTTCAGGACGAAATTTTGATAAAGAGGAAGAATGATTTGGAAGAAGATTCATAGGGTTTGAAGACGTATCAATCTCGGGTTTGTGTACGTTACTCGGATGTTTGCGGGAATTGATTTTAGCCGAGGCTCACAATTCTCGGTTAACGGTTCACCCGGGTAGCACGAAGATGTATAATGATCTAAAAGCACTTTATTGGTGGCCAACGATGAAGACCGACATTGCCCGTTATGTGGGCCAATGTCATATTTGTGCTCAAGTGAAGGCCGAACACCAAAATCCATATGGAACTTTAACTCAATCACCGATTCCCGAGTGGAAGTGGGATCGGATTACTATGGATTTCGTGACCAAATTTCCGCGTACACAAAGGGGTCACGATATGATTTGGGTTATAGTTGATCGATTACCGAAGAGCTCATTTCTTGGCTACTAGTGAGACCGCCTCACTTAGTAGATTGGCGAAATTATACATTGATGAAGTGGTATCCCGACATGGTATTCCGATTTCTATCGTGTCCGATAGGGATCCCCATTTTGCTTCAAATTTTTGGAATAGCTTGCAACGAGAATTGGGGACGCGGGTGAATTTGAGTATCGCGTATCATCCCCAAACCGATGGGCAATCGGAAAGAACGATACAAACTCTTGAAGATATGTTGCGGGCTTGTGTGTTAGAGTACGGTGGGTCGTGGGATTCCCACTTACCGTTGATCGAATTTGCTTATAATAACTCGTACCACTCAAGTATTAAGATGCCACCATACGAGATGTTGTTCAAATGACCGCGGATAAAGTTGCAATTGCCCGAGAAAAGTTGAAAGCCGCCCGTGACCGACAAAAGATGTATGCGGATCCGAGACGTAGACCCGCTACGTTCTCGGAAAATGAGATGGTTTATTTGAAGGTATCACCATGGAAGGGTGTTATTCGTTTTGGTAAACGAGGAAAGTTGGCCCCGAGGTTTATTGGACCGTTTCGTATTAGCAAGGTGGTGAATTCTCAATCAGTAACACTCGAGTTACCCCCGGAGTTGTCGGCAATTCACAACACTTTCAACATTTGCTATTTGAGAAAGTGTAACATTGAAGATCCGAGCCAAATTCTCCCGGTGCAAGAGTTGCGGGTCGATACGAAGAAAAGGTTGGTCGAGGAACCGGTGGAGTTATTGGACCGAAAGGTGACGAAATTGAGAAAGAAACAAATTCCTATGGTTTTGGTAAAGTGGAAGCACAGTTTGGGTGCGGATATGACGTGGGAGACCGAGGCCGATATGCCGGAACGTTATCCTTCCTTGTTTGATCGAGATGGGATTCCGGGGACGGAATCTTCCTAAGTGGGGGAGAGTTGTAACATCCCGAAACCCGGCCTAGTAGTTTATTGACCTTAAGGTATTTAATTAAATGATTATCTGATTAATTGCTTAGTTAAATTGTTTAGACATCCGTCCTTTGCGGTATTTTAACCAAGGGGTTAAAATACCAGACTTGTGATATATTTGGAATGAAAACGTGAATTTTATATCTTTAGATTCCTTGTTGAATTTCGTTTCCGGAAATACTTTCGTTTTAAAATTGGAGTCCGTTTGCTATTTTAAATAAATTATATACGAAATGGATTTTTCAGACGTATACTGCTAAAAGTGGAAAAAGGCCACAAGGGGCCCCAATCCCTTGTGTTGGCCGGATCTAGAGATAGAGAGAGAGACCTCTCTTTTGTTTTATCTTTATTTTGAACACATTATCCAAACACACACACACTATTCCATTGCTTTCTCTCAATAAAACTCCATACTTGTTCTTGAGCTTAATCTTGTGGTTTATTGGTGCTAGAGTCCGAAATTCTTGCATAAGTTTGTGTAGAAGAAGCTTAGAAGTAAGTTGCATCTTCTCCCTTACTTGTTCATATTGTTCTTAAGTTTTGGTGTGAACTAGGGTTTATGATTCCTAGTGTTTTGTGGTTGAATCTTGGTATGGATGTTGTTTTATGTGTTTATGCAAGCTTTTATATCTTATGTATGGTAGATTGTTGAAGGAAGACAAGATTTGGTGAAAATCACCTTCAACCTCCATTAATGGTGGATGTTGAAGGTGGGTTTTGATGAATCTTGGATTCCAAGTTATTTGGATGGATGGGATTATTTATTAGGTTGAGAAAACATGATTGGTAAGTTATGGATGGTGAAAACCTAGTATAGATGGTTGTGTGGATTGATTTAGTTAGTTTTTGGGTCAAAATGGTTAACTAGGGATTATGCAAGTATGATACTTGTTATTGTGATAGTTATGAGCTCGATAGAATTGCTAAATTATTGTGAATTGCTAGGTTAGAAGTTATGTGCTAGTTGATGGAAATGTGGAAGTGATTTAGTCATGTTCGGGTTTGGGTGAATTAGTGGTAGAATGGTTTATATGGTTATAAATGAATACTTGGTGAGTTGTATTTGTTATATAAGTTGGTGTTGTCATAAAATGTGTATTTTATGAGCCTTAGGTTGCGGTTTGTTAAAATTGTCAATTTTGACATTTCGGTGGATTGATCACTAACTCGGTACAATTGTTGACAGGAACCGGGAAGGATACTCAGTGATACTAGCTCACTGAGTTAAGGATCGAAGGTTGAAAGGTGAGTGGATATAACCTACAACTCGGGTCTCGGTATTTTCCATTCGGTATTGGTATACTTGTGAAATGCAGGAAATTGCCGTCGCGAACTCCACTTCACGATCGGGAAGTCGATTCAGAGAAATTGGGTATCGGTCGCGATGTAGTTCACGAATCAGTCCCCGACGCGAACATTAGTTCGTGAACGCGAACTAGAGTTCGCGTCTGGGAACTCTTTCATGACATTTTTCGCGGTGTTTTTTTCGTAGCTAGTCTACTTGTTATGTATGCCTAGTGTTAGGGAATACCATACATGACTATGTGCACGTTCGGGATGAGGTCAGTGTCGGAAGGATATCGGCTGAGCATAGTGTATCGACTAATAGGGTATCCAACCTTACATGTATACGTTGCACGGTTAAGGGGGGATTTACCCGGGGTGTTGGATATAGGCTATCGGTTACCGTGGTTTTGGCCGACCATGGTTTAAGGCTCGCAAAGCCACCGATCCTCTCAATTAAGTGATTACCCAAACCGGAGATGTTTCTAACTTTCGTGTTTAAGTGTTTAGTGTAGTTGGTAGTGCTAGTAATTCATTCACTTAGCTTTTGTGCTAATCCCTCCCTCACTGACACATTTCAGGTTGGAAGGCTTGAACGGGTCGGGCTTGGACGAGAAGTTTGACCATGCTTAAAATATGTGTTTTTGTAAAATGAGCCGTGTTTAGTAATACTGATTTTTTAACTAACATTTGGTTTATAATATTTTGTGGGACCACGGTTTGTAAACCTAACGTACTTAGGAACTTAACTAATGCTTCCGTAACCTTAGCTTAATACTAAATTGGATATCTTTTTAAAAAAAATGGTTTCAAAAAATGCGGTGTTACACATTAGTGTTTGACTATTTTAGTCAACAGAACATTTTTACTTTTCTTATGGTGACACACATTGAGCTAAAAACATTTCTAAAATGATAACTTTTTCGATAAAACAATAAACGTATTAAAATCTATCTAAATGTGACTCGAACTGAACTACGCTCTAAACCCGAAAACAAGCTATGACCGACCACCCATGTGGCCGGCGACACTCTTCCATTTGAACCCCCGTAGTCGGCCGAACACCCCTTGGGGTGTGAGGAAAATTCTTGATCTTATCTTGTTGTTAACCTTTATCTCTATCAAAATTTGAAAGATTCCTTGTCCATCTATACCTCTTCCAAGTAAACCCTAAAACCTACCATATAAAAACCCTAATACCGAATTCATGTGCTCTTTTGTTTCTCCCATTCGGCCGCAAGCACCATCATCTCCCCTTCGTCCGTTCGTGTTCAAGCAAGCAAGCATCTCCACTCGTTTTCTTGCTTTTGTTCGATCTAGATCCCAAGGTATGATACCAAATCCTTATTGCTTGATTTTCCTTTGATTGTTCCGACCCATAGCTTGAACCCGAGACCATGGCCAAGGCCATTTGGTCTCGGCATAAACCCTATCACCCTTTAATCCGTAGTCACAAGCATGTATTCATGTATGTGTTCATTCGATTGATCATTGAACCCTAGATTTGTTGTTTGATCCATTGTTTTGATACTCGAACCCTAGATCTAGAACCCTACACTCGTTAAACCCTATATCTAGCCTCTAAACCCGAACATATACCCGATCTAGACAAACAAATCTCGACCTAGCCGATCTAGCCCGATCTAGAGCTCAAACCCGAAGGGTTTTGGCCATTCGGCCAACCCTAGACCAAACCCTAACCCTAGTTGACTTGTATGTTGACTATTTGACCTTATGTTGACCGAAACCTATGCTAGACTAATCCCTAAATCAGAACCCAAATCCTAGCCGAAATCTAGTGGACCAATGTTGACTTTTGTTGACTATCTTGACCAATGTTGACCTTTAGAATGGACCAATTTTGACCCATAAGTCAAACCGGGTCAAGGCCGGATCTTGACCCAACCGATCGACCCAAACCCGAATACCTAATCGGGCCAAGGCCCATACTTGGCCCATTCGATCTACCTTAGTCTATCGGGCCCAAACTTTAGTTGGCCCATTAGTATCCAAGCCCATGTGGACCAAAGCCCAAACCTTTGGCCCACTTATACCCAAACCGAACGCAATTGGGCCCAAACCCAATCCATGGCCCAATCCAATCGGACCTAAGCCTAATATGAGGCCCAAGTGGCCTAACCTAGTGGCCCATTAAGCCCATCTAGGCCCATTAAGCCCATTAGGCCCAATCTAGGCCCATTAAGCCTAACCCAAGTTCATTTTATTTCATTTCATTTCGAAGCCCATTTCATTTCATTTCGGCCCATTCAGGCCCAATGATCCAAGTTCATTCGATGTCTCAAAACATAAAACATAACGTTAATTGTATATCATATATCATATATCGTATCTAGAATCGCCTGTGTTAGCTTAGTCTAATTAGAAAGTTATATCATTTAGGAAGCTAGGAGCCTTTGAAAGATTCCTCTGTCCTAATCTGTCGCTAAGCTTTGCCCATGTGATTCCAAATACCCCTTTACTACTTTTACTGTTTTTATAAACTTTGGGGTGGAAAACATAAACACAACTGCTACTGTTTTACTATGACTGTACAACATCTTTAAATTTTCATTATCGCGTTGGCATGACAAACAATTTATTATACCGGACTAAGGTTGACAGCAATCATTAACTAGTGGATCTAGACCATGGATATGCAGATAGTACTATTGGCTGACACTTATCCTCCCAACATTAATTGATCACTACTTGGTTTATCCAAGACATCTTTCGGGAGTGTATATCCATAAATGAACGATAACATACTGGAGTTGAAGTGTTGATTGTGGACTTAGGGGTTGGTATATTAACTCAATAGACTAGCTACTTGTTGGGGATAACAGTTCATGCGATGTCAAACATAACAACTTGTTCAACACTTTTTCATAAACAAAACAAGTAATTGTAGATCTTCTACAATTACACTTTACTTTTATATCTACTTCTCATATCATATGAGTGTTGAACTTTGTACATTTTCAGTCATAAACCATTTTCATAACAAACATTTTGGGTAGCAAACACTTTACTTTTCATACAACATTAACCATGTGGATTCACTCAACATTATTGTTGACCTTTTTTATATTTATGTTTTTCCATGTGATTAAGTGCAGTGGAACTGGAGGATATGAGCAGTGGGATTGTCGTGAGCCATGAATAAAACTACTATTTTTAGAATGTGAAAACTACTTTTATTTTTCGTTATTGCGTGGTTGTTTGTTTACTTAATTTTTGCTATGTTGTCATGAACGTTACACCTTCGTTCTTCCGCAAAACATTTTAAATGAAGTAAAACTCATTTTTGGCGGGGTGTGACACCGATGGTCATTCTCGTATCGACCTTAATGCAGGGGATGATGACATTCCAGATGACATATTCGATGACATTGATGAAACCCCACCTCCTCAACAACCAATTGGAAGAGACAAGGCTAAACGAGCGAGTAGGCATGCGGCGAAAAAGGAAACGAAGATAAGGCATAGGGAAGAAATTCAAAAACAATTAAGCGATCACGTTGAGGCAACGAAAGAGAGGATAAGATGCGTCATCAACAATTTCAAATGGAACAAGAACGACATCAGCAAGAGAAGTAGAAAGATGAAAGAGATAGGGTGCTTGAAACCGAACAAAGAATGATTAATAATTTGAAAATTTTGAATATGAAAGAGGATGGCGTGCGGCAAGAAGATCTTGATTTCCTACTAGCAGCGAAGGCAAGGGCCCGGGAGGCCATGCACGATTTAATATAATTTTGGTCTTTTTTAAATTTTGTGTATTGTTATTTTATTTTAATGGAAGTTTAATTTTATGTTTAAAAAATAAATGGAAATGAAATGGTGAGATGGAAATTAAAATGGTGTCGTGTGGTGCGGTGGGTATTTCCACCAAATGATAGTAATTAATTAACCAAGTGAAGCATACCTGCCCTAGTACCATAAGCACTTGCTTTTATGAGACCTTTTTTCTTAACAATGAAGTTAATTGGCACCAATAAACAAACTAGAAGACAATGCTAAAATTAAACCCTTGATATTATCACTTGACATGCATGGTAGGCCATTCCTCCAGTCATGGGGCACCACTCAACCCCAATTCAAGATAAATCTTAGTTTCCTTTTCCTTTTTTCGTCTTAAAATCAAGAGTAAATTACAGAAATTGTCCTTGTGGTATTCCCCATTTTGTGTTTTCGTCCATGTACTTTTTTTTTCTTTTTTTTTTGTCCCTGTGCATTTTCAGATTCCGCTTTTATGTCCTTCCGTCCAAAATCCACCGTTAAGTGCCATTAAAACCCATCACGTGCTTGAAACATGAGGGTATTTTGGTCTTTTCAATTTTCCTTTTTTGTTTTCCTTTGTTTTTTCTTTCTTTTTCTTTCATCTTCATCTCTGTTCCAAAACACCATGAACAT
Organism: Calendula officinalis; assembly: GCA_963853835.1. Classification (NCBI taxonomy): domain Eukaryota; kingdom Viridiplantae; phylum Streptophyta; class Magnoliopsida; order Asterales; family Asteraceae; genus Calendula; species Calendula officinalis. The sequence continues at coordinate 12,155,693 of OY970821.1, read as the reverse complement.
GAACATATGAGATCAATTCTTTTTCTTTCATCTTCGCCACCTCCACTGTAAACCACTTGTTTAACGAGATCGATTCTAGAGAATTCATGTTTAATCAGATGGTGGAAACCCCCAAAACGTTTGTTCTTCATCACAAGCTAAAACCTCTGGCGAATTCGCGATTTGTTAGATTATTTAATGAAGATGATGATGATGATGATGATGATGATGATGATGATGATGATGATGATGATGATGATGATGATGATGATGATGATGATGATGATGATGATGATGATGATGATGATGATGAAGGTCACTAGTGTTATTATTTAAAGCATGCGAGGTTTATAATCAGATCTGTTGAAGATGAAGATACCGGCGGAGGCAACTCTAACCCTAAATAGGTTTATAATCAGATTGTTTCCGGATATGAAAATCGAAATTGAGTTCGACATTTCTTGTCGGATCTGAAAATCGAAACTGTTATACCACATGCGTCTAATCATCTTAGTGGCCGGATCGGAAAAGGTTTGACTTTTAAGGTTAAAATTTCGAATTAGGGTTCAAAATAATGTTTCAGGTTTTTAATGAAATTTGATTTGTACTCTAGGCTTGTTGTGATGAAGATGATGATGAAGATGAGAGAGAAGAAATGAAAAAATATCACAGCAAAATGAAATTTAGGGGTTTTTTCATAAATTACAAGTGAACACAGAAGGGGGATAACGAATTTGTTCAGGTATTCTTCATGAGTTCATGTATTTCATGAAGAATGCTTGTGTCTGATTTCGAAGGTAGCAGCACAGAGGTGGGGGATTTTGAAAAATCAAATTCAAGGTTTCAAACCAAAGCTTCTGTGAATGGATTTTGGATTTCGAAGAAAGAAATTCATGTATTTTAGATTTCATTTGGATTTTCCATTTTAATTTTTGATGTTTGGATTTTTTTTTTTATATATTCATCACTTTGGTGATGAAGGGTGTTCATGGATTGTACTTGATTTCATGAAGAAGAAAGATATACATAGAAAAGTACAAATTTTAAAGCATATAGTACATCTAATTTGGGGAAAGTGAACAAAATACCCTCACATGTATGGCATGTGTGGCTAGTTAACGGAAGAATTTGGACGGAAGGATATAAAAACGGAATCTTAAAAAGCACAGGGACAAAAAAAACACGAACGAAAACGCTGAATCAGGAATACCACAGGGACAAATTCTGTAATTTACTCTAAAATCAAAACCGCATTATAATTCACATGAGGAATATGAAATTGAACAGAAAGTTCAGAGAATTAGATTGTCAGCGAGTTGTTCGATTGAAAGGGTTTTAAATGAGATATTGTCGGTCGAAACTAGTTTGGGATCTTATTCAGATTGAGGAAGAGAAATGATGGCGTGGGGCTAACGAAAATTTGACGTGATTCAGGTAAAGGAGAGAGTAAGTGATGAAATTATATGTTTTGGTGAAGAAATTTGGAAATCTTTCTCTCTTTTTTTCGATTTTATGAATGAAAGAAAGCAGAAAAGATAATTTTTTTTAAATGAAGAAACAAAAAAGAGAAGAATAAATATTTTAAAATTATATTTTAATGGTTTTAATAATGACAACCGCTGTTATTAAGTGGATAAAAAGTTGTACTTCCTCCGATTCAAAATAAGTGATACAGTTTCCTTTTTGGGGTGTATCAAAATAAGTGATACACTCTTATAATTTACCATATTTGGTAAGTTTTTCTATGTAAAGTTACCATTTTACCCCTACTTAAAAATTTTAAACAGCATTAAGACACCTAATCCATGTTAATTAAATCAGTTCACTTTATGATTCCCAACCATATTCTTAAATACTTACCTACCTCTTTATGCAGTGATATTCCCAATCACCAGAAGTTCGAACAAAAATTCTAGGGTTTCATCTTCTTCTTCCTCCTCTCTAGTGTTCATGCCCTAGGGTTTTCTTCTCCACTCGTGTTCTTCGTTTAGAGCTGTTATCACCGAAATTTCATCTCCCTCGATCTGTTTTACATGTCGGTCCCAGATCTCATTCCTTTGGTTGACGCTAGGGGTGCTTATCGGGCCAAAACCGAACCGATAGAAGCGATAACCGATAACGATGAATTTTCAAAACCGAAACCGAACCGATAACATGTTATCGGTTTCGGTTCGGTTCGGTTTCGGTTCGGTACGGTTTCGGTTCGGTTATTTTAGGCCAAATGTTCATCATTTTCCTAAAACCGAACCGAACCGAACCGATAGAACCGATAACCGATAACGACGAATTTTCAAAACCGAAACCGAACCGATAACATGTTATCGGTTTCGGTTCGGTTCGGTTTCGGTCGGTTTTCGGTTCGGTTCGATTTTTTCGGTCTAAATGCTCACCCCTAGTTGACGCTCACCTGCGAACTAACGAACCTGAAGAAGCTTCGTTGATTTATCATATCATGCAGTCAATTGAACAAGGATCTCCCTGGCCTATGCGATTTTATGAATCCGGTGATGCAGAGAAGTCGTTGAGTCGGTATTCATGTCCAGCATTGGGGACCGTTCTTCTTGGTATTAAGCAGAATTCAGTGGTTTACTGGTGGGCTGATGAATATCCGTCTGAGGTCGAGCAAGATAGCGAGGAAGAAGAAGAGATTGAGGAAGAAGAAAAAAAAAGAAATTGAGGCAGAAAAAGAAGAAGAGATTGAGGAAGAAAAAGAGATTGAAGCAGAAAAAGAAACTAAGGCAGAAAAAGAAATTGACGCAGAGGACCCTAGATCTGTTCGTGTTCCAGTTGAATCAACGAATGAGGTTTGTATAATCTCTTTATTTTGCTTTAAATAAGGGCTATTATTGATTTATGTTGGCTGCCCTTTATTGCGATTTGTGATTATTGTTGCTGTTGTTTGTGATTAAATGGTGTTTAAATCAGATTGTTAATACCTCGTTTGTGATTAAATGGTGTTTAAATCAGTGAGTGTCCCTAATGTGGTTCAATCCATCACAACTACCTCATTTATTGTTAATACACAAAAGAAAACACATTAAGTTAAACTTACACTTATATTAAACTGCATTTACAAAAAAGTTGACCATTGTTCTCCAAAAAATTACACAAAAAAGTGGTTATACACAAATCTGTTTAATAAAAAGTTACACCAAAAGTTGTCCCTAATGCAGTTTGTTTCTTCAAAAGTTGACCACTATTCTCCAAAAACATATTGTTTCTTCAACTTATACTTTTCGAAGTCAAAGTTCTTCAAAAAACATTTCTTCTTCCGTTGTAACCAGATTTTCATCCAAGTATTTCACACTTTGATCTATAATTGATTGTTCAACTTGTACATATTCTGGGAGGAGTCCCAATCTTTCCAACCTTGCTTTCCCATGATGTGGGCTTTTGTAATTGTTTCCTCCTTTCACTTTCAAAATTTCAACCATAACATATTGCAATTGTAACCAAGTGTATTTCATAACTTTTGGATCAAATCTTTCGTAAGCATTTGTTACACTTTCAATTAACTCATCAATGTTTTTAGGAAAAGTTTGATACATTAGAGCTTGTATTGCTCTAAAAAATCCTAAATCTAAAACATTCAAATCAGGGGATTGAGGTGGTTGTTGTACTAGTTGGATGTTAAACCCATTTTGTGTTGCCGCTGATCTAAACTCCACATCATCCGGTTGTATATGTGGCCTAGCATTATCTTGTTGAATGAATATGTCTTTGGACATATTATTCGGCTATTTACTCATGATTGATGGGATAACATGTTGGATTATCATGTCCCTAATGACCTTTTGAGTGATTCTTTCAACTACTTTAGTTTCAATTGTGCCTGCATCTCTATTTTTGCTTTTATTCTTGGCTGGTAATTTGTTAACAAATGGGAATATACCAAATTTCCCATCATGAATAATTTGTCCTTGTGCATCAAATATTGGTTTAGAAGTCACCCCCATGAACATATCCTTTACCTTGAATCTTTTTGATTGACAACACCTATAAGGATCATCTTCTCTAGGCAACAAATAAAATTTTCTAGTGTCAGGACTCAAATAAAACCACTTTTCATCAATATGGATTATGTTGTCAAGGTTAATAAACGTTGCTGGTTGTGTTGGGGTGCCTGAATGAATGTGGGATAAAACCCACTTCATTCTAGCTAACTTATGTGCATCTGTTAGACTAGGATGGGTATTACTTGTATGACTTCTTAATTTTCCTTTTTGGAGGAGTCTTTGAACTGCCGATAAGCTGATTTTTAATGCCCCCGCATAGCATCTTAAAGATGTCCTCAAGTTAAGAGGGACAGATTGTAGGAAATCCTCATTGTATTCTATCGGTTTTCTACCAACTTTTCCCTTTTTATGGTTCATGACCTCAATGGGATCACCATTTGCTCTTTGTACACATACCCTCCTCCATAATCTGTCCATTGTCACCCTAGAAACACCATACTTCCTTGCTATTGTGATTATAGCTCTATATGGTAATTTGTGATTTTTTTTCCAAGCTTAAAAGTTCATCAATTGCTTGCCTTCTTTTATCATTTTTTAAATTAGGGCGTTTACCTGTAAATGTTACTTCTTTTGTTTCAGAACTGGATTGAGAGTGCAAGTGGGGCTCCATGTCATTAAGCAATTGTTGATAGTAGTCCTCCATTTCTGAGTTGGATTGAGAGTCAAAGTCTTCAAAGTCTTCTGGTGGATCTGCCATGATGAATCCTTTTTTGTGATTAACTTTATGCTATCCTTTTGTAATTTGTGACTTTGAATTTAGATGTGTAAATGTAATCTGTTGGAATGGATGTAGAAGAGAGTGGGAGTGAATATTTTGAATTTTAGAAGAAGCTGACATTATGTATGGAAAAAGATTTTGTAGTGAAAATGTTTTAAATTTTATCACCAATAGGGAGGGAAAGTACAAAGTGGCGCCTTTTTACCCTTCAAATTTTGTTTCTCTTTCTTAAATTAAAAGCAGGGATTATAAAAAAGTGTGGGGCCTTACTCCACTAACAACCCCCATTAATTTATCCTAATCCTCATTAGAAAGTTTTTCCTCAAAAAGCGTGAAAACAAGAGTGTATCACTTATTTTGAATCGGAGGAAGTATATTAGTTTATGGGGAAATAGTTCCTTAAATGCAGGAGTCGGTTACGGATGAGTGTTCAAGTGTTTTATACATGTCTTATAACAGCCCTTAGGGTTATTATATCAAAACCTATCTTTTAATTAGATTTTTATATTTATTTATTACAAACTTGTTAAAATCTTACAAATAAAGATTGTAACCAATCAGGTGCTAGTAAGATCTTACTTAAAGGTTTTGGTCCATTTTACTTGAAGGTTTTGGTCCATTTTACTTGAAGGTTTTGAAACATTCTAAGTTTAAATACGATACTAAGACCCGTGCCAACGGCACGTCGTGGAGCACGTCAAAGGCACGTCGGGGCCGTCGACCGTTGGCACGCCGGCGTCGGTAGCCGGCGTCGTGCGAATGCGTCTGCAGGAGGACGAGGGCGGGGGGCGTCGTCCGGGAGAGAGAGGGCGGGGAGAGAGAGAAGGAGGAAGAGGAAGGGGGAGGGCTAGAGATGCACAGTAACCGGTTATGCCAAAAACCGGTTTCGGTTTTGACCATAACCGGTTTTGGTCAACGCTTCCAGTAACCGGTTTCTCCAATAACCGGTTCGGTTAGTAACCGGTTTCGACCCTCGAAAACTATAACCGTGTTATGGGTGTTGTAACCGGTTCAGTTCGGTTATAAACCGGTTAACCGGGCAAAACCAGTGTGTTGACCAAATTTGTGGTCGGTTATGGTCAAAACCGGTTTCGGGTAACCGGTTACTAACCGGTTCGAACCCTAAGAACCCAAACCGGTTCCTAACCGATCGGTTATTCAATAACTGAACCGGTTACGGTCAAAACCGGTTTTGACCGGTTTCGGTTCGGTTACCGGTTTCGGTTTCGGTTTCGGGTATTTTGTGCACGACTAGGAGGGGGGGATCTGGACTTGTACATAATGCATCAATACTTGTACTATTTGTATTTTTTAATAAAAAATCTTTTCTTTTTCTCTGTTTTTTTTAATTTATTTTTAAAATTTATATTTTTTATATATATTTGTTTTAATATTAAAAATATATAACTTTTTTTTCAAAAAAAATAATTTTTTTGTTCTTTAAATTTTAATAAATGTAATTTTTTTAATTTACTATTATTGTTATTTAATTTAAACAATGTATTTTTAAACTAATGTAATATATTTATTTTATTAATAAAAAATGATGATGTGGAAATGCTGATGTGGAAAGGATGTGTTTAGTGATGAGTTAGTGATGGGTAGGGTTGGCACGACCGTGTCAGTAGCGTATCAGTAATGATGTGATGACGTGGCGCTACTGATGTGTTTAGTGATAGGTAATGGTTGGGAGAGGCCTAATAATTTAGGTTACTAATTTGTTTTATTAAGAATTCGAATTTTTAATGTTTGAATTATTGAAAATGAAGACTAAAGATCACTTATTTGCATGGGTGTCTCTGAAAATATGAAGACTCAGTGCGAATGGACAAAAAATATGCCCCATAAATAGAAGATTTATATAAAAAATTGGACTTTGTAAGCGTTTTTAATTGGAGTATGAAGTTAGATTAAAACTTTAAGCTTATATATATAGGATTATATAAAAAATTGGGTCCCTCTAAAATATGAGCTCTGTGCGGTTGCACCTCCTCAAAGACATCCCTGCTTATTTGGTTAACCGATTAGCTTTATTTTAAATAAGTTAATATATTCTTATTTTGTTAATTTACTAATTCAAAGTAAGATTGAATCATATTAAGATATTACGATCCTATTAGGATCAGGCTGTACATGAATCCTACGCCTTCAAAGATTTTAAGAAGGATCAACACACTTTATTGGATTGAAAATCGAAGTGAGCATCATAAACGTAAATGAGTGGACGGATCATAAAAACATTAGAAGAGTCAAATACATAAAGTGGTGATATATAAACATAAAAAAAAGGATTGAAAATATTAAATTGTTATAAATTTGAAATGATGTTATATAAATTGGTGAAAGAATTAATTTGATTATTGTTATTAGGTTGGCAATTCATGTTGGGTATGAGTTCACGGGATCTTAGGCTGATATCACCCATCTTGGATACGACCCATTTAGCAAATTAGATGCATGTTGACGGCTTGTTATCATCTAAAGCAAACGCCCCGCGTAACATGTTTACTTATACATGTGAATTGAGTAATAATGTTATGCGAGTTATAAACCGGTTAAACGAGTTTGTAAACATGATAACGTGTTATTGTCAATTTGTAAAGTAATGACATGTAAACGATTTGACGAACGAGTTGACGCATCAAATACGTAAAGTAATGACATATAAACACACAAAAAAACGACTGAATATATTGTATAAATCGTAATAAATTTGAAACAATATTATATAAATCGGTGAAAAAGTTAATTCAATTGTATTAATTGAAAAAAAAAATGAACCAATAATGATCCGAGTTGACTGTGTTATAATCTAAACGTAGCGACCATAGGAAAACATCTGTCACTCACTCTCACCCTCACCACCAACCCTTCTCGGCATACAGACGGCGGCTATGTCTCTTATTCAGACGTCCCTACACCAACGTACCGCTTTCACACAGTTTGTTCCTTCTCCACCATCACATTCTTCCACTAGAAACTCCGTCAAATTCGCCGTCTCATGTTGCTCCGTCTCGTCTCCAGTCACCGTCGTTAATGGAAACGTTGACATAAAATCGACAGAGAGGAATGAGATTAGATTAGGTTTGCCGAGTAAAGGTCGAATGGCTGCCGATACGCTTGATCTTCTCAAAGTACATATTCGATTTCATTTAATTTCATTTCTTCGATGCTCTAATTTCAGTCATTATTACGTTATCTGATATTTAAATTGTGTTTTCCAGAATTGTCAATTATCGGTGAGGCAACCTAATCCTCGGCAATACGTTGCAGACATTCCTCAGGTGCGTTTCTTCTAATCAATTAATGAGATTTGGCATTGATTATTATCAGAAATTAAGATGAACACACTGATTACATCAACTCAAAACTAGGGTCTGGTTTAAGAGGCAATTATTATTTCTTCTTCACTGTACCAATTACAAGTTCACAATCGTTTTAAAATGAAAGTTGTAGTTGTTTTGTAATGAATAACTTGAAATATCATTCTAATAGTCATCTGAGATCAAAGTTGTGTGTGAGATTGACTTATATACATTATCTGATTGCAGCTCTCAAACGTTGAAGTATGGTTTCAGCGCCCAAAAGATATTGTTAGGAAACTAGTTTCAGGAGATTTAGATCTTGGTATTGTTGGTCTTGACACACTAAGTGAATATGGACAAGTAAGAATCAAAATTCAACATATGAAGGGGATATTATAACATGTAACATTATGTTTTTTTGTTCTTATTCATAGGGAGATGAAGATCTAATCCTTGTTCATGACACACTTGCATATGGAGATTGCCGTTTATCTCTTGCAGTAAGTAATAAGTTAAACATTATGTTGTGTTATCTAGATTTGAATATGTTTATCTGACCTGTTTTTTAATAGATTCCAAAGTATGGGATCTTTGAGAAGATTAATTCAGTGAAGGAACTAGCACAAATGCCTCAATGGACAGCTGAGAAGCCTCTAAGAGTTGCCACTGGTTTCACATATGTAATTTATTATTTTTCTTTCATTATAATTTCCTTTTTCTAATATTCTAACCAAATTAGAAATTCAAATTTGTTGTCTTTCTTTTCTGCAGTTGGGTCCTAAGTTTTTAAAAGAGAATGGGCTTGAGCACGTTGACTTTTCAACTGCTGACGGGGCACTTGAGGCAGCTCCTGCGGTGAGAATTCATTTAATATAAGTTTATCATGCATGAATTTTCATGAAACAAAAGCAACTTGTATACATTGACATATGACATTTTTATTTATTATCATTAAATAGATGGGGATAGCTGATGCAATTGTAGATCTTGTTAGTAGCGGGACCACATTGAAAGAAAACAATCTTAAAGAAATTGAAGGTGGAGTTCTCTTAGAAAGCCAGGTATTTAAACTTAAATCCTCTTTTTATTTTTTATATTTTATTTTTCTGATTAGAATATTCTTCAGGCTGTGTTGGTTGCTAGTAAGAAATCTTTACTCCAGCGCAAAGGCTTATTAGATATCACACATGAAATTCTAGAAAGATTTGAGGCACATTTAAGGGCACTTGGTCAATTCACGGTAAAATATCCTATTTTCAGCTCCACTGATATTCACATTTCTAATTAATTAAGATCATTTTAATGACAACAAATATAGTATAAGTTTTTTTTATATTTTGCAGGTAGTTGCTAACATGAGAGGCAGTAGTGCAGAGGAAGTAGCTGAACGAATTCTCAGCCAACCTTCATTATCTGGACTGCAGGTGCTACTTACATTCTTTTTTCTCTTTGCTTTTTTTTTTTCTTTTTTCTTTTATTTTTCTTACAAGTGAAGTAATAATTAAGAATAGTTTACAATCTTGGTGTGTTTATATGTTTTACTTATGTTATGTTTACATGCAGGGACCTACTGTAAGTCCAGTTTTCCGCAAAATTGACGGTGTGGTAAAAGCTGATTATTATGCAATTGTCATTTGTGTACCCAAGAAATTACTCTATAAATCTGTTCAGCAGCTGAGAGCGGTAAGATATCCTCACAATCCTTCAATTATTGAAATGAAGCGATTAAGGAGGTTTATTGAAATAATTAAAGTTTTCTGAAACTCTGTAAGCAACTGTATCATGTAATATAATTAGGTTATTTGAATTGATGTGATGTAGATTGGAGGCAGTGGTGTTCTGGTGTCTCCTTTGACCTACATTTTTGATGAAGAAACTCCAAGATGGCGTCAACTTCTTTCAAATCTCGGCCTTTAAAGTAATATGTTTTTACAAAATGATTTATTTGTCTTTACATGTTACTCATCTAACAATTCAAACTTTATCTTAGGATGTCTATTGCAGCCTGCAATCAAGGGTGGCAGTTTTGGAGGTTATTCTAAAGTTTTGTTTCCTTCGCAACATTGTGATTACATTACTTTTTCAAGTTTAAAGTTAAATCTGTTTGATCTCCTAATTTGGACTTTTCTTAAGTTTTTGTACCAATTAAACAAATTTACATAATTCCAAATTATGTGTGTTCAAATTTAGTCTGTTGAAATGTGGAGACACTTAGGCCCCGTTTGTTTTGACGTAATCCTCCGTAATCTTCCGTAATTGTAATTCAATTACATTACGGAGGACGTTTGGATGAACACTTTTTTTCGTAATTCGATTACGACGTAATTTCGAATTACGATATTCGTTGTAATTGAATTCCGTCCCAAAACCCTAAGAATTCAATTACGGTCCTTTTGTAAACTAACAAATTTTGAATATTTTATATCCTTCAGATTTTTAAATCGTTTAAAAATATTAAAAAAAATTAAAAAATTTAAAAAAATTTAAAAAATTTAAAAAAATTAAAAAAAAATTAAAAAAATTAAAAAAAATTTAAAATTTTAAAAAATTCTAAAAAAATTAAAAAAAAATTTAAAAATTTTAAAAAATTTTAAAAAAATTTAAAAAAATTTTAAAAAAACTAAAAAAAAATTTAAATTTTTTTAATAAATTAAAAAATTTTAAAATTTTTTAAAAAAATAGAAAAAAATAGAAAAAATAAAAACTATTTAATTTTTTTTAAATGTAAATAAATAATAAAAAATTTAAAAAATAAAAGAAATAAAAAAAATAATAAATAATAAAATTTTGAAAAAAATTTTAAAAAAGTTTTTAAAAAAAGTCATAACTATTGATTTGAATTACAACTCAAAATTTTGGTAACCAAACGCGTAAGCGTATTCAATTACAACCCAATTCAATTACAACCGAATTTAAATACAACCGATTTCAATTACATTACGGAGGATTACGTTGAGCCAAACACCCCCTTAATTGTAGTTCAATTACATTACGGAGGACGTTTGGATGGACATTTTTTTCGTAATTTAATTACGACGTAATTTCGAATTACGATATTCGTTGTAATTGAATTCCGTCCCAAAACCCTAAGAATTCAATTACGGTACTTAAGTAAACTAACAAATTTGAATATTTTATATGCTTCAGATTTTAAAATCGTTTAAAAAAATTAAAAAAAAATTAAGAAAAATTAAAAAATATATAAAAATTTTAAAAATTTTTAAAAAAATTAATTAAGAAAAATTAAAAAAATTAAGAAAATTAAAAAATTAAAAAAGTTAAAAAAATTTTAGAAATTTTAAAAAATTTAAAAAAATTAAGAAAATTTTAAAAAATCATAAAATTTTAAAAAAATTTAAAAAAATTAAAGAAAATTTTAAAAAATTTTAAAAAAATTTAATAAAATTTAAAAGAATTTAAAAAAATTAAAAAATTTAATTATTTTCAAATTAAAAATATAATAAAAAAAATTAGAAAAAAAAATAAAAATTTTTAAAAATAAAATAATAATAATAAAATAATAAATAATAAATAATAAAACTTAAAAAAACAATTTACAAAAGTTTTTAAAAAAATGTACTTCCTCCGATTCAAAATAAGTGATACACTTTGAATTTCACGGATTTTGAGGCAAAAGTTTATAATAGTGGTTAAATTAGATTAATTAGATGGTTAGTGGGAAATGGGTCCCACGTTTTTTAAATAAAGTGGAGTTAATGATGTTTAAAAGTAAAAGTAAGGGTAAAGGGGTCTTTTCACTTTGTTAAAGTAGATAGTTAGTGGGTGTGGGTCCCACTATTTTTTGCTAAATAAGGTAAATTTTCAAAGTGTGTCACTTATTTTGATACACCCCAAAAAGGAAAGTGTATCACTTATTTTGAATCGGAGGAAGTATAAGTATTGATTTGAATTACAATTCAAAATTTTGTTATCCAAACGCGTAACCGTATTCAATTACAGCCGAATTCAAACCGAATTCAATTACAACCGATTTCAATTACATTACGGAGGATTACGTCGAGCCAAACGCCCCCTAATTCTCATATATGAACAAATCCAATTTGGAGAAATCATACGAGAGATGATATTTCTTTCCACTTACTTATTTGTTTAATACAAATGTATAAATCAAATGATGAGATTATAAAAGAGAATTAGTGGATTCTAAATGTCAATTATATTATGGGTAAAAGGACTAAGTAGAAATATTTAGTAGGAAGCAATATTATTTTTCAAATCATCTAGCTGGTGTTCAATATTGAACAACTCGATATTTACATGAATATTAACTCCGACCTTCTTATTCTCGTCTGGGTATGAAACCTCCAAGTATGGTTACGTTCCGAGCAGCCCAGCAGATCTAATGGATGGACCCCTCATTGCCCACAACTCAAGTAGGGCTGTCAAATCGTGCTATCGTTTCGTGTGTTGGGTAACACGACATGGCACGAATTCGTTCAACACGAAAACAACACGATACGAAGTCGTGTTTTATTTTGTTAACACGAACACGACACGATTAAAAACGATAAACACGACAACATGAGATAAATAACAAATATATCAACTTTCTTAATTATTGCATGCTAAAAACACGACAAACACGATAAAAGTATAACATAAATTTCTGAATGTTCCAAGAATGATAACTATTGTGTCAATTTCGTGTCAATCTATGAACACGAACACGACACCACACGACTTCGTGTTTGTTTTACATGACACGAACACGAATTCAAATTTTGATTTTATCTCAATTTCGTTTTGTTTCGTGTAATTTTATCGTGTCGTGCCAGGTTTTAACAATGCGAAATTCTATAACAAATACGGAGTAGTATTCTAAAAGATATTATGATAAGACTAGAAGAATGACCAACAAGAATTTAGAATTATCTAATCCTTAAAAAATATCAACAAATATAATACCCACTCATCGCCCATAGTCAAATAGAAAGATAAGAAACACAAATAAATGGTATTTCTTAATGAAAAAATAAACAATATAAACATTTCTATATTATTTATTTTTTAATGGAATATTTAGGATTTTCATATGTTAAAATTGTTGGAAAATATTGTGATAAATATGATATTTTTTTTTATCAATTTTAGAATTATATGTATATTTATTGTATAATAACCTTGTATTTTCATTTATGAGAAATACACAACGAACTAATATAAATGTAAAATAAAGTTGTGATATATAAAATATCGATCTATACATATGCGACCTGTAGAACATTGCTTTCTATGATATTCAAGGCCTTCTTACTACAGGGGTTTGAATTGCAATTACTCTTATATGAAAGGATTTGCTTGCAATTTCCACAGCTATTCTACGACTACAAACTTTAACCAAACCTCCCTCCGACTCCAAACCCCCGCGTCTCTGCAGAAACCCTAGACAGAAAACAGATATGGCGGAAGAGCAACAACATCAAGATGGTTACCAAATTGACCTAGGTAATCTCATGGCCTCAACATCAGTTCCAATCTATTCCCGATAAAAGGTTCGAATTCTTACTCTAAATAATCTATTGTAAAGTATTATGTTTGCCAAGAGCACTTTAGTTCAATCCAAACAACCATTGTGAAATTGTTTTCCCATTTGTGGTTTTCATTTCTAGTTTGATACAATTGATTATCATTTGTTTTCTCATCAAACTCTAAATAATTTTTTGGTTCCAGAAGATAAAATGACGTGTTTTGGTTTTCATATTTGTTACTTATGTTGTTTTGATGACTTTTTAGGGAGGATCTTCTATGTGAGTGAATAACGCATGCGACAAAGTTAATTCAGGCTGTTGCTGATTCTCTTTTTAGCTTGCCTTCAACAGAGGATGCATCAGGGCCTGTTGTATCTTTACCTGCACCAACTGCCAAATTGCCTAGAGAAAAACCTGTATGTTGCCAATTTGTGCTTGTATTAATATATTATAATGGCTTAAATTGTTGAATTATTTCTATTTTCATCTTTTGAATACTTTTACTTGTGGTTCTCCATCTCATTCGTCATTTGTATAAACATAGAACAATAGCTCAGATGATGAAATGTGCGTCTTGTGTTCTTGTTCTGCGTATAAACTCTTACTTGTAGCATTTGTTTTATATTTTACCACTTATCAGGCTTTGACTTCTATGACTTTTTATATTTAAACAATAAATTCAAGTTCTAAGAGTCATAACTTTAAATCTCTTATACATCACTACAGTCATAACTTTACCATTACCTCTCTGATGTTTTTTTTTTTTTCATTTTTAATGTAACTTACCCATTTTGCTTCATATCTATAGCTTCCAAAGCCTGCACCTCCAACAAAGTGGGAAGTTTTTGCCAAAAAGAAAGGTCAGTAAATAACATCAACTCCTTTTCTTTGGGTATATCCGTAATTAGAGGGTGAAATTTGACCCATTTACTTATGAACAGATCATTTGAAAATTGATATTTATTAAGAAAACTTCCATTTAAAACTCTCCAAATAATTGTTGCTATTGACAGGGATCCAAAATAAAAAGAAAGACAAGCTTGTATTTGATGAACAAACCAGTTCTTGGAAACGGCGATATGGTTATGATCGCGTTAACGATGACAATGATGTTCCAATCATTGAGGCTAAGATGACAGATGGTAATTATCCACTCATTTTCTGCTTAATCTTTGTTACACCACAATTACTTATTAATAGTGAGAGCAATTTTGACTTTTTGCAGAGCCAGGAGTTGACCCTTTTGCCAAGAGACGATCAGAAAAGAAGCAGAGAGTTGACAAACAAGAGAAACATCGCTTACAAAATCTCAAAGAGGCTGCAAAAGTTGGTGCTCTACCAAGGTTTGATTGATCTCTTTCAAATTGAAATTAATTGAATAATAAGCTGTTTGATTCAAGAATTAGTTCATAAATTGACAAAAAAAAAAGACTTTTTTTGAGAAAAGAAGTAATTAGGTAAAAAATTTAATCTTTTAATAACCCCTTTTTTTATTTTTGCTTTATGGTAGTCATATATAACTTGCGGCTACAGCTTTACCAATAACAGGAACTCAAACCGCACCAAGAAAAGTGAGTAAAGGTGAACTAGAAAATGTGGCGGGAATGGCAGCAACTTCAACTGCAAGTGGTGGTAAATTTGACAAAAAGTTAGCTGGCGAAAAGCCTCCGAAACACGATAAGAAATACCGAAAGGTTCGTTATTGATTTTCCCGCCAAAACTCGTCTTGTTTATAAATTATAATCTTGTTATTTTATTTTATTTCAGTTTCTACCTGCGGTGGAAGGATCGGGAATGGGTTCATTAGAGAAGCAACAAACGGACAAGATTCTAAACAAGTTAATGGCTAAGAATTCCCATGAAATCTTGAACGTTTCCAAGGTAACCAAATATTCTAAACATGTGTTTTGGCTATTTCGACTCATTTACTTTCCGCTTTATTCAGGATATTAGATATATTAATATTTTGGTGATGGAAATAAATAGGCTGTGGACATGTATAATGTGAAGAGCGACAAGAAACGAAAGAATCAACAAGGCAAGTCTTCATCAACCTCAAATAAGTTAAATCCGAGAAAAAGTCCTTACAAAAATGCGTCCAAGAAGGGGGGCCCATCGAAGAAGGGATTGTCGTCTAGTAAAGGAAAGTCAAAATGAGTGTTTTTTGGATGAGCAATCGGGTGGGTAATGTAATGTAGTAAATAAATTTTGGTATAATATTGTTTTGTCGATTTTGGTTTCCACCTAGTTCTATCATCTCCATAGTCATAGTTACCATCAAGGTGTTTTTAATTTGTTATATCATGAATCCTTATAAGGATTTCTACAAATTAAGGTTGGTAAAATGTGTTTGTTCGTAAACGACAAAGGTAATTTTAAATGTACGATGATAGTTTGCAGTCAATTTTTTACTGTTTGTTGGGAAAAAGTGATAAAAGTCCATTTTTTACTGTTTGTCGGGAAAAAGTGATAAAAGTTGACCAAGCAAAAAGACAAATGTATGTGCGTGTATTTTAAGTTTTTTCACAAGTGTATGTGGTGGTGTTGGATCAAAAAACTAGTATCATATCATATTTGAGGAGATTTTTTGCATAACTGATGCATTTCTTTCCGAAAATTGCACAAATAATGCATTTTTTTATTCTTTTGCAAAAATAATGCAACTTATGTTCCCATACTGGATCCCACCGGCAGCCTATGTCCTCATACCCGGATCCCCTTTGACCCGCGCCATGTGTCATTCTCGTTAACAATCTGTGTCAAATGGGAACCCAACATCACGAACTCGAATCCCCTAGGGAACTTATGTCCCCAAACACGGATCCCTTTCTGGCGAGACCCAATCCTCGTACCCGGATCCATGTCGAAAAGGGGTCCCCATACCCGGACTCTAATTGTACCGCACACTATATAAAAAAACCACCCACATGATTCATGTCATTACCCCATCTTATTACGAATATCTTCAATGTTTTTACCCTATCTTATTTTAAAATTAGTTCTAAAAATAAAAGCTTCTAAATACTGTTTATTGTTCGACTTCTCATTGATGAGATGCAACGTACAATGGATGAAATGCATAACCTGGCTGATGAAGGGGCGACGGAGGAGGCGGTTCAAGAAGCAGCCCAAGATCTAGATTATCACTCTGAGCCATCTCAAATAAGTACACATAGGATGCCTTATTCTAGGATCCGACATATGAGGGAAAGGCCTCCACCGACATTACAAGTTGGGGAGCAATAAACTCAAAACTCTTAACAGGGAATCAACAATCAGACACAAATGATTTGGTTGAGAAGTATGGGCGGGCCACGAGTGTAGAGGATTTTTACCTGCATGGGATAGGCGTAGGAATGAAACATTTTGCTATATTGCATTTTTAGGTCGTACCGAGGTACCTAGGGAGTTTTGGAGTACCCTGTTAGGTGAGAATTCCAGCTCTGTTTTGTGCCGTGCGGTAAGTAATTTAATTTGGTTATTATCCATATTTTTAATAAAATCTCAAAGGTAAATAATTGTATATTTATTTGCAGTTGTCGTCGTTCCATAAAGAAAGGCATGCTAACGGCAACCACAAAACGTTGGCGAGATGTTTTGCCCACTTTTAAAAAGAGTTTCTCCTGTGAAGAAAGACTCGACCAACCTCAATCGAATCTTTATTTCGCAAGAGGCATACCTTAAGGAAGGGAAGAAGACTCTTCTGTATTTATTTGTAAGTTTATGCATTATTTGGTAAGTGTGAAATCAATCAAGCAAGACGGAGTCGTCGATTGTAATCAGGTGGCTACCAAATATCGACAACTAATGGCTCGTGAATTTTATAGCTATCATATTTCAGAATCACAACCCGAAAATTTTCATTTTAGAACTACGGTTTTGTTTGACGAATTGGATTAAGTTTCAATTGTATTTGGTATTAATCTATGACATCGTGATGGTAGTGTTTACTTGTCATTTATAAATTACTCCCTCCGTCCCTAAATAAAGTTCCCATTTTGCCTTAAAATTTTGTCCCTAAATAAAGTTCCCATTTCTCAAACATAAGGGGCCCACTTAATATAATAATATTATTACCAATATTTTCACCACTAACTATCTCTTAAAACACTTTCTCTCTCCAATCAAACCTTATATTTTAATCAAAAGTAATACCAAATACCCCACCACTAACTATCTACTAAAATGTTGTGCCCAACACAAATGGGAACTTTATTAAGGGACGGAGGGAGTATTAGTTTATTAAGTTCCCTATATAAAAAGAGTTTTGTTAATAACAGCCCTTAGGACTGTCACTAAAATACATAAAAGGATTGTACATTCATTGATGGAATATTGTTCCTAAAATTCAGGGGACGATTTTTACTTTGATTTTGCCTTCTTACTGACAGCCTTTAGGGCTGTCATTATCATTTTCCTATAAATAAACATCAACTTCCTAAAAACAATGTCTTGAAAAAATATCGTAGTTCTTTTACATGTAATTTTTTAATTAAAAAAAGAAGCTAATGATGGTATCCTAATCTATTGCCCGTCCCACAAGCAAGTGGTCTTCTGTCTCTTCTTGGCCTACTGACATCCCTTCTTGTTCGTTTTCATTGTCCGGTGGAAAACTATTAATGTCCATTTCAAATTTACCGGACTAACAATTCTATTTGGCGTTTGGCTAGAAGCTCCAAGCGGGTAATAATTTGGCGTATTAACAAACATATTGACATCCTCAGAAAAATGCTCCCCGAAATGACTGTAGTGGTCATGTGTTAACCATTCGTCTACAAAATACATGCAAAAATATAAAAAAATTAAGGAGTATTAATAATTTCAATATAATCATTACGAATTACATACCTATAATCAAATCTTTTTCCAACTACCAGTTCCGCATCAAGGTAATGTCGTAATGGAGATAATGTCGTAAACCTGCTCCAAGCCCACACGACATAATTAAACATATTACACTGATGATATAAATGTTAACAAATCACACACGACATAATTAAACATATTACAATTCGTGAAAAAGAAAACCATAAAATTGAGATGAATTTCAGTTATACCTTATAAAACTTTCTCCTGCAACTTAGACAAAATAAATTCTCCCCAAAAGACATCATCCTTCTTTATTTTATCATCCGATTTCCACTTCAAAACCTGATTTTTCACACTATGAAATCCCATTTTAGCCTCGTCAATCGTTTTATTATTCATAAGTTCCTCAATTTCCGAAACAAAATTACTCTCAGATCAAATCCCATCAAATTCACATGTTCATACCATCTTTGTGAAAATATATACCTTTTTGGTCTAACTGTCATATAAGCTCTCGAACCGTCACCTTTAATAATTTGCAATATCTAACGGCTCAAAAAGTCTTCGGAATTCAGTCGCTAAATCTACAAATTCTTCACAAGTTTCAAATTCATCTGGAAGATCTTTCCTCATCACCATTTCAATAATTTCTTCATATATTTTAGCCATTTTAAGACGGTTTATATTAGCATATAAATCGTCTTGTTTGTTTTGAAGTTTGAAGGCTTCATAGTAATCGATATTTCCGTATTCATGATCTTTTTTGTATTTCCGGATGCCGTCTAGGTCCTCTAGGATATCTTCGATGATTTCTGATTCTACAGTTTTAAACACCACAAAAATACCGATGCTTGATTTAATGGTGAACGATGCTTGATTAATCAGGTTTTAAATGGAACCCATTTATGTGATTTAATGGAACATTCATAAAAATGATTTGAATTTTATGCTATAGTTGTATATTATAATCAGGTTTTTTAATGTATATTATATTTTCTTTGAGAAGAGAGAGAACATCAATGAAAATCCAAAAGAGCTTCACATGAGTAAGACTTTTAATTTACTAAACAACTGATTTTGTCGCGAATAAAGCTTCTGAAGATGAACAAGCAAATTAACGATTTTTACGATCGAGCTTTACGGTGATGATGATTCCGGTTATAGTTTTTTTGTTTAGGGATTCATGAGCTGAGTTTGTATATAATGATGAAATCTGATACAAACTATAAATACAAATCAATGTAATTTACTCTTAAAAGTTATTTTACAAACACTTCTAACAATAATAGTTCTTGTCTTCTTGAAGCTTATGAAAATCAAATTCTCTGTAGATTTTAAGATATAAGAAAAAATTCATATTTTTATTTTATTTACTTAATTTTTCTAAGAGACCTGATTTTTTTAGGATAAGCTAGAAGTTGCGAGAAAAAGCATTTAACATAAAATCAAAAGTACATGACCACACAAATTCAATTAACAGATCTAAGATATACTTCAAATACCAAAAATTTAAGCTGAATAGGCAATACCTTTTTAAACAGGGAAATCGTGGCCGGAGTTGTAGAGGTGGTCGGACAAAGTAGAAGAAAACCGTCGCCGGAGTGGTGGCCGGAAAGTCGCCGGAGATGGTGGCTCAAGATAGTGAAAAGTCATATGTGTGTTGGAGAGTGAGTGTTTAAATAAATGTAAGAATTTTGAGATTGGTGAGTGTATTAAACAAGGTATAAATACCCCGCGCTTCGCTGCGGGATTGTAAATTAGATAATTTTTATCTATTATTGCCGTAGAAGTCATAAAGTAAACAATTTTTTAGAGTTACCTTATTTGTTTATTAATCTCAAGTAATATCAATACATTAGTTGTAAAATGCTTTACATTATATTTTACCTTATTTGTTATACTGCATTTTTTAAATCATAAATGGGTTACCTTTTAAGATTACACGTGAACAAATGTTAACATAAACCTATATGCTATATACACGTGTGCTTTTTGATCTCCTTATAAAGGGAAGGATGTTTGCGAAACACATGTGTTTGTAAACTAGAAGCACATGTGCTTCACTAATAACAATCTTTTTTGAAAATAAAGGAGTGTATATGTACATCCATGTACATGTGCTTCATCTCATAAAGCACATGTGTTTCGTTACTGGAAGTACACGTGCTTCACTAATAACAGTTGTTTTGCAAAATAAAGGAGTTTCGATGTACAACCAAGCACATGTGCTTCATGTCATGAAGCACACGTGCTTCGTACCCCTGAAGCACATGTGTTTCTCTAATAACAGTTGTTTTTTTGCAAAATAAAGGAGTGTATATCTACACTAAAGCACATGTGCTTCATTACTTGAAGCACATGTGTTTCGTTACTAGAAGCACATGTGTTTCTCTAATAACAGTTGTTTTGTAAAATAAAGGAGTGTATATCTACACTCAAGCACACGTGCTTCAGGTTACAAAGCACATGTGTTTCGTTATTAGAAGCACATGTGCTTCACTAATAACAGATCGCAGTCAAACAATGCGCTGCTTACAAACACATGTGCTTGTAAACTTGAAGCACATGTGTTTTTGTTATGTAATAAAGTATCATGTTTTTATACAAAAACACATGTACAAAAACACATGTGCTTCGGTTAACAACACACCAGATCGCAGTTAAACAATTCGCAGTTTACAAAACACATGTGCTTGTAAACTTGAAGCACATTTGTTTTTGTAAGCTATTACCTTATTCATAAAACTCGAATTGTAATTGCTCACCTGAATCATCGTTTTTTTTCTCTGTTTCGTTGCTCTTCATAGATTCTGGATTTAAATTCATTGATAACGTCGGATTTTCAGATCTGCAATTGATTAGAGCGAATTTATTCAAATCGCGATTTTGATTAGGGCTCAAATTCTAGAAAAACGTTGTTGAATGTTTGTGATTCAATTGCCTCAATCGGTTCGATGATTTGTTGCCTTAGAGATCACTGGAAATCGCCAGTGATTGTGACTTAGAAATCGCGGGAGATCGCCAGTGATTTTGTAAAAGTGGATCTGTCCAGATTTGCTTGAGAACTGAAGTATAATTTCATAATGACCATAGTTCCCCTCCGTGTGTAGTTGCTGGGTTAATCTTGATCATTGATTATGTTTCATCCAATGGCTGTAGATTGTCCATTGGGACTTTAAATTTCAAGGGACTTCCCTGAATGCAACTCTATTAAGATAATTAAAAAGTTTAGATTAATTTAGAGATAATTTATGAGTTTATAGAAAAATAATTTATAAGTTTATTAAGAAGATAAAAATAATGTATAAATTTAAAAGATACGGAGTATAGTAGTATACTATAAGAATATTTTCTTAAATTTTAACATGTAAAATCATCCCTCCTCAACAAGTTTTAACCCATGTTAAACTTTTTTACGTTGCCATCGAATAATCCACCGACCTACCCGTTTAACACTTCCCTGAAAATTGAATCAATATAATTACGGGAGCATCCCTACACTCTGCACACATAGGCTACGCACAAATATACGAACAACTTGTGAGGATTCGGCTTCGGATTCAAGGGAGTTCTTCCAAACCCTAAGTTTCTCTCAGGCTTTTCGTCTACAATCAGGTAATCCATTTTGCACGTTTTGTAGTTTATGATGGTTCTTAATAGTATAAAACGAGGATGGTTCCGTGAAAGCTCGAAAGTTTATTCGATTTGGTATTTGTGCTAGATCGAAATTAAATTAGGGCTAGCCGTATAGGTCTTGATTGATGTTTTTGTTAACGCTCATATGAAACCCTAATATGTTTATTTGACATGTTTTTTAGCGATTGCACCCTGCTTTAGTTGTGGTTAAGCAGTTGAAGGTTTGTTTCATCTGCAAATCAATACTCCTTTAGCTGTGAGTCTAGTAATTTCGGTTTTCTATCAATTCAAATTTTAGGGCAAAAAGGACCATTACTTATGCACATAAACATGAAAATACGCAAAGAATGAGTGATAACAAACGCTAAAATATGCAAGAGTGGGTTATTTTAGTCAATTTCATCAATATTTCTCAATCAAACTATGAGTACAACGATTAGACTTTCACTTGACATGTACACAAGTAATTATAGGTTGGAATGAAATTGTAAGTACGATGGTTAAAAAGTATATTAACCAATACAGATTTTGATACTAATTCAAGGCTCACAACTAAAGTGATCCTGATTTGGGTGCTTGTCAGCTTGGAAACCTGTCAATTTAATTGCAAAATCAACTTTGGAAACTCTCTTTTTTTATGCTTATACCAACTATTGTTATGTCTTTAACAAGACTGTTTCTTCCATTTTACAACAGAACACATGGCACATAGGATATTAAGAGACGTTGAAGCCGATGGTTGGGAACGCTCTGATTTCCCAATCATATGCGAATCATGCCTAGGAGATAATCCCTACATTCGAATGGTAAACTCCAATTATGTTTTCAATTTTTCCTCTATTTACTCTCCCTTTTTTCTTCAATTTTGGCTTCTTTATGGGTTACTTACAATTAAACACTATTTTAATATATTTCCAGACAAAAGCAAATTACGATAAGGAATGCAAGATCTGCACAAGACCATTCACAGTGTTTAGGTGGAGACCTGGTAGGGATGCAAGATACAAGAAAACCGAGATCTGCCAAACATGCAGCAAGTTGAAAAACGTGTGTCAAGTGTGTCTGTTAGATCTTGATTACGGTTTACCCGTTCAAGTTCGTGACACTGCACTCAGCATCAACTCAAATGATTCCATCCCAAAGAGTGATGTCAACCGAGAATACTTTGCAGAGGAACACGACCGCAGGGTATGTAACAAAATTTTATTTTATTTAATATTCGAATAAATAATTCATTTTCCATATTTCTTATTTGTATCATTGTATGATTTTATCCGGTGCAGGCAAGAGCAGGATTAGATTATGAGTCCTCATACGGTAAAGAACGGCCGAATGATACTATTTTGAAACTGCAAAGAACAACACCGTATTACAAGAGAAACAGAGCGCATATTTGCAGTTTTTTCATCAGAGGTGAATGTACACGTGGCGCTGAATGCCCTTACCGCCATGAAATGCCTGAAGAGGGTGAATTATCTCAACAGAATATTAAAGACCGTTACTATGGAATCAATGATCCTGTGGCTTTAAAACTTTTGAGCAAAGCGGGTGAAATGCCGTCTCTTGAACGACCAGATGACGAAAGCATAAGAACGTTGTACGTTGGCGGTCTCGACGCACGGGTTTCAGAACAAGACCTGAGGGATAATTTTTACTCGCATGGGGAGATTGAGTCTGTGAAGATGGTTGTACAACGTGCTTGTGCGTTTGTAACGTACACGACTCGAGAAGGTGCGGAGAAAGCGGCTGATGAGCTGTCTAACAAACTTGTTGTCAAAGGGCTTAGGTTGAAACTCATGTGGGGCCGACCGCAAGTGCCCAAAGGTGATGCAGATGATGGTGGACAACAGGTGGTTGCACACGGCGGGTTGTTACCACGGGCGGTTGTTTCACAGCAGTTTCAGGCTCCGGGAGCTGAAGGTGGTCAGGACCAGCAACCGCCACCGCCAGGTCAGATGCATTATTTCAATATTCCGCCGCCACATCAGCATGGTAGGGCTTTTTATCCTTCTATGGATCCTCAGAGAATGGGGGCGGTCATTCATAACCAAGATGGGGCTGGGGCTAGTGGTTCTGGTTCGGGTGGTTGTTCGGACCACCGGCCGAATTATGCTGCTTATCCACCACCACCGATGCCGCCACAAGGTGGTGGTGGTGGTCAATACTATCAGCAGTATTATCCACCGCCACAGCCGTCTTATGGGTATGGCCCCCCACCACCTCAGCAGTACCCTCCACCGCCTCATACATCCACCATGCCGCCACCTGGACCAAGTGGACCGCCACCGCCGGCAGTTGCAGCAGAGCCACCAAAACAGCAATGAAGGGTAAAAGGGTTCTCTTTATTTGTGCTACAATGAGCTTTGTTCAATTTTGTTATGCATTTTGTATCTAGACGGTTGGATTCTTAATTACTCCTTTATAATTTTGTCTTGTCCGTACCTGTTAAATCTGATCTGTTGGAAACAGTCTTTGACTACATTTTTGGTTTTCTGTGTTTTATGATGGTTCATGAGTCGTGACACTGTTATATCATGGAGATTTCTTGGTCTTGTGAAGGGGGTAAAGAAAATGTAGGATTAGGTATTTTGACTTTTGTTAGTGACGGTTTTTTTTTGTGGTTTAAGACATGTAATTTCCTTTAAATCTTTAATGGTTATTAAAATGTTACTAAAACTTAAATGCCAATCGATAATTGACACAGCTTAGGTTCATATTAGTATTCAATTGTAAACGTTATTAGTTTAATACTAAGAGGGTAAATTTGTAGTATTCATATTGCGGTGGTGGAAACCTTTAACTATATTTTGTAATGACTAATTGGTGGGTGTATTTGTTGTGGTGGTGGACTGGTGGTAGTGATGATATATTGATATGTGGTAGTAGTAATTTTATCTTTTTAAAGTTAATAAATTACAGTAATAAAGATTAAAAAAAAAATTGAACGGCCAACTCACACACTCCCTAATCTACACCATTATGTCCAAGCCGGGACTTGAACCGACAATCTTACGGGACACCTAATCACCTTGATACCACTAGGCTATAAGGTAATTGATAAAGATAGTTTAGTAGTATAATCAACTAATTAACATATAGCTTTAGTAGCTCAATTCGTTATTTAGAAAATTTTGGTTAGACTATAATCACAATCTAGTATCCAAGGAAGAAAGTAGGGATGTTTTAACGTATAAAAAATATCATACCATCTATATTCTATATGATGTCAACGGTGCAAACAAAAAACACTAGCTATATGGAGAAACCCAATTCTTTAATTAAAGATGCAAATTAGCAAGAACCAGTGCATCATTGTAACAAAATATGCACACAATCTTGAATACTTAGAAAAACTAAAAATTATTCAGTAATAAAACATGAATTCTAAATTCTTATGTTGGATTCGACAACTAACAAAAGTAAGTTATGAAGCTGTAGTGGACTTATTTTTGTCTTGTTCTAGCTTCTGCAATTCTGCTAATCTTTCGGCCCAGGCTCTATCTCTTGCAACTGCAGCCATTTTTCGTTCTATCCTTTTAATTTTCTTCTTGCGGTTGGCTTCTTGTAATTGGGCCTTACGTTTCTTCTTTTCTGCCTATTTATTTATTGTCATAAAACAGATTCATAATTAATAATATATTTCATGATTAATGGTGAATATAAGGTGACAAAAACGTACCAATATGAAGGCTCGCCGCAATTTTATCCGTTTTTTTTCGTTTCTATGTTTGACACTTCCTTCATTCGGTTGACTTGCGGGTATTGGTTCACCAGGAACACTCTTAACCCAAGCATAAGGTCCTGAAAATTAAATCCCACAAATAATTACATTCCATGTATTATATGATTCTGTAAACCCGATGGCCACCAAATTCCGTCATTAAAGAAAACAACTAAAATTGTTTTTTTGAATTTCTAGATTAGAGTAATGGGGTGATTTTAATTAAAATCAAAATTAGTCTATTAGTTGCAACAAAGAAGTTATGGATGGTTATGTAATTCAACATTTTCCCTCAAAATTAGTTAAATATGATCACCATATGGGACCTAAACAGTCTCAAACTCATAATCAAAATCCAATTTTTCAAATATACCAAAACTATATGTTGCATTTTGCGACTTCATATCCTAATAATCAAGTTCCTAAACATACCAAAAAAACCCTAAATAATCAATGGTATGTTTTAGATCCTATAAAATGAAGCAAAACTCACTTAAATTTAAATTTCACCCTGCAATCAGCTTCAAACTCCCAACATTATCCTAATCTTTTCAAATTTAAATAATTAAAAATAAATAAATATATGTCATTGTGAAATGTCTAGTGTTATTAGGAGATTGGTCAGGCCTCCTCTAATGTTATTTATTTTTTCTTAAATCAACAAAATACATGAATTGGTAACAGCTTTAATTAAGCATCAATAAATCCAGATCAACATAACACAAAGACAATTAAATTCCAATAATGCACCACTAAAATCTGAAAAATTAAAGAAAATTAAGGGCCAACCTTTGGGCTTCAAGCTAGCCCGTTTCCTACGAGGCTTATCAACGGGCCTTCTCTTTGGAAATCGGGTATCTGTTAGGCTCTGGATTGCCCTTACTGATGCAGGCTTCCAAAACAGGTGGTTTTGGTGAAGTGAGCTCAACTCATTTTTGCAGGTACTAGAAAACAAGGGTTTAGAGGAAGAAGTTGAGATAGAGCGAGAATAAGCTAGGGTTCTTGATATGGGTCGAATTATGGATCTTATCGCCCCCAAAACCATGATTGATCACTGTGAGATATCAAGGAAGAAATCATTTATTAGTTGAATCCAGTCCCAATATATTCCATTGATACAGTAGCAAACAACAAACCGAAAACAAGATGAAGTTTTCAGAAAGCATTTGATGGCTTCAAGATGATTATACATAAACCGTTTGACTTCTTAAATCAGTCAATTGATAGAGAATTCAAAGGCTGACTTGCAGCAAAAATGCACATTTTCACACACAAACTGTTATTCATCTATCAATCAATTTCTCTTTTTAGAAAGATCCCAAATCAAGCTGCTGAAAAATGAAATGATATGCAACCTTACGAGAACGCTCAGTACAACATTGCATAACTTTCTGAAAACTAACAGCAAAAACAATAGCGAAAACGAAAAGAAGAACCTGATCGAGTAAAGGCCGAGGGTGTTGCTGACGGCAGACGGAAGCTGCTAACGGCCGATGAAGAGCGGCTGAGGGTTGAATCGGAGCGTCGGAGAAAGGCCAGAGCAGTTGGTGGGAGGCAAGATGTGTGTAGGTCGATAGAAGGGTTTTCGATTTTACAAAATTCTATCAGATCAGAACTTAAAATGTTCTACTTAAAATATATTAAAATAGTAATAAAAATTGATTTCTTTTGTCGTTACCAAAAAAATAAACATGGTATAATATGATTTTTATACGTCATATACGTATGCCAATCTTTATGATTTATACATATGTTTTTAAGTCATAAACAAAGTTAGTCTATGCTTTTACTAATTCAAGCCAAGCAGTATCTAATCAAATCAAGATCTTACAATCCTGCGGTTAGGATCGATCAGGATTCTTAACTTCTGTTTACAATACATCACTTGGTTACAATTAGGCCCATTCATAATATAAAATCCCAAGTGCACAATGTAGATTTTATGCAAACAAAAATACACAAGTTTTGAATAATAAGTATCCGACAAACTTCAAACATCTAAGTAGTTTTAACACTATGCGTAATCGAGCATCCTCACTAGGTGTCTCCCTGTTCGGTCGCCTAGTGCGACACGTCGCACATCGTGACGAGCAAATTGGGGGACGCGTCCCCTCCCTTTTTTGGTCATCCAGACAACCTAACTAGGTCGCGGTGAAAAGGAAGGAAAAGGAAGGACAGGGGTTTGGTCGTCGGTTACGTGGGTCTGGTCGGAATTTTTCATGTGCTTGGTCGCAAGTGGAAATGCTAATGTGGCGCTGATGTGTCAGGGGTGACCAAACTATAGTCTTAGGCTAGTCGGTATGGGCAATAAAAAAAGCTCGTGGAAACTGATGTGGAAGCCTCCCACACTGTGGAAAAAAATTTGAACACCACCCCACCGTGGGGGGTTTTCGTGGTAGAAGAGTGGCCACTGCCACGGATCATCACGGCATTTTGTGAGACAAAAACAATAATTTGGTGGGACCCATTCACTTTTCATACCACATAATGGAGGGGGTGGTGTTCCCATATGAAGCACGGTGTGATTGGGTGCCATATAAGACCACACCATACATGACGGTGTGGACCCATACCTTTACAACCTTAAGGTCCTTGAAACCAGTCTTCTTTCCTCCCCACATTAGCCGGAGGAAATCCAAGCTGGAACTAAAAAAAAAACACAATAAATTCATTGGGATAAAAAGAACATAATACATCAAATACGTAAACTTACCAATCACAATCAACATTTGTGTTGTTGCTGAGGGATGTAGTCGTCAGAGTATGTTCCGATGCCAAAGAAGCTGCCAACAGACGCATAGCCTGTAAAACATATTTGTAGACATGAAAATCAAATACAACATCATAATTACACTTACAAAAATTTCTAAAAATTCGGCAAACTGACATTATCTTCATTCAAGATCATTTCCTGCTGTCGATATCATTGAGGGGAACCATCAATTTATCACTAAAAACGTAGCTGTTTTTTTTTTCCCCTTCAAAACCCCTATGATTTCCTTGATTAGACATGGACCGCATAAACCTCTTTTTGACATGAACAACGGTCTTTAATTTAATATAGGTTTTGATGATCGCTTTTGTACAATTTTAGTATCATGTTTACAATTGTAGTATTTTAAAAATTGACAATGCACAAAAAACTACTCCGTATTAATGAAGACAGATCAATGGCGAACAATCCAACAACCTAACACATTTAATTTCTTCTAATACGTCCAATAAATATCACATGTCCAATGAAGAAAATTCTAAGTAAAAACAGAGAATATTTTGATCCAGATAAAGAAAATTACACAGGTGATGATGCTTTGTATTTTGACTCCCTAAAACGAAATAACTTAGACAAGTAGCTATACATACTTTATTCACAAATAATTAAGTGTGACTTGACAGAAGATTCCAAAGAGATAATACAACTCAATCAGTAAAAGACTGCACTCTTTGATAAAGAGACAAGATATGATAATATATTCTTGAAGATAATAGCTACTCTTTAAGTCACATTACAATAGTTCAGAAAGTGTCTAATAGTATAGACAGATGTGCTCCATTTCCTATAGTTCCGGTGAAAGAGTTCCCTCGAAATTTGCCTATTTAAGGGATCATTAGCGCATAGAAGAGGACAAACAACACAACCAAAAGACATTCATACCCTTTCTTAGAAAAAATTAGCAATCATCTTCAATCCAAATAGCTTGTTGACTTGTTGTGATAAATTTATATGATATTATATGTGTAATTTGTATGATATTCCTTAATTTATGTAAGTTAATTCTTTTATTTACTTTTAGTTAAAAGTAAGGGATTTCCCAATAAGAAAAACCTTAAATTCATGAGATTTTAATTCTCATCTGTAATGTAATATACGCACAACACCACTCAATTCCACACACATCATGTTGTGCTTGATGTGGCTCTCAATTGAAAACTCTAATCAAGTTACTTTATATTTTGTTTGTTATTTACAACTCTGAAAATTGATGAGATCAATTCAACATGCGATTTTTCTAAAAACTAAAAAGTAAACATCTCTATCTTTTCCTTCAATTTCATCCAACTCCATGACCAGCCACTGAAAATTATTGTCTGGTTATCGTTTTTCTTGATTTTGAGATCCCAAAATCACTTTGACAGATGTTGTGATTCTCAGTATGATAATGAAAACAAATGATGCATGTACTATTCTAAAAGATAACCGATACTATTAAAATAAGAAGCGATCTGTACACCACACAAATCAATTCACACAGATTCACGATTTGCAATAAAGGTTACACAAATAATGTCCCAATCACTATTTGGAGATAACTCAGAAGTCGAAGTTGGATTAGTTTGAATCATAACCGCTTTTTATCATGGTGGATTTAATACCTTGTCTTCTTCCCTCCACGATTCTGGAAACACAAATTAATCATGTAAAAAACATTTTACTGTTTTAAAATTGAATTAAATAAATTAGACCTTTTTTGCAGGAACTCGACGATTAGATGTAGAAGCTGGTTCTAACAAATTTCCCGTACCCTAATGCAGCAAAAAAACCAAAATTGAAAAGATGAATCGTTTTAATAGTTGGATCATAAATAGAGACGCAAACGGGTACGGGTAGTAGCGGGTACTGCAAAACCCGTACCCGACCCGCTATTCCCATACCCGTACCCGCCCCGTGCCCAGTCAAATCCCCGTCGGGTACGAGGAACCCGTCGGGTACCCGTTCAATAAAGAAAATAAACAAAATAGCTAAAACATTTAATACTCTTAGTTCCTTCAGGCTTATTTCGTTCAATACGTAATGAACTAACGGGAAACGGGCTAGATTTTAACCATTATTAGATTGGGCTAATGAGAGATTAAGAGTTGGGCTAAGTTTGGGTAGTGACTAGTGGCCTGTATTAAAAGAAATTACACATTAATACTTCCTCCAATTCAAAATAAGTGACACACTTTATGTTTCACGGTTTTTGAGGCAAAAGATTATAATAATGATTAAATTAGATTAATTGAATGGTTAGTGGGAAATGGGTCCCACACCTTTTGAATAAAGTGGGTTTAATGGTGTTTAAAAGTAAAAAGTAAGGGTAAAAGAGTCATTTCACTTTGTTAAAGTAGATAGTTAGTAGGTGTAGGTCCCACTATCTTTAGCCAAATAAGGTAATTTTACAAAGTGTGTCACTTATTTTGAATCACCCAAAAAAGGAAAGTGCGTCACTTATTTTGAATCGGAGGAAGTATATATATTCGGGTCTGGTATAAACAGTGTGGGTATTATAGACCCGTACCTGACCCCGCTCTCGGGCATGAAATAAAAACCCATCCCCGACCCGTTACCCGTTTAGACGGGTAATACCCGTCCCGTAAGACTCGGGTACCCGAACCCTCGGGTCAAATTTGCATCCCTAATCACAAACTTACATTATTTGAATTTTTTTGCATATTAGTCATCATTTCGACCATTACAGACATTTGAGCAGCCATTTGTGAACATGTTTCCTCAACTGATTTAAGTCTCTCCTTCATTTCAACAACCTCTGCATTCTTCTCTTTAACCATCCTTAAAGCCTCGCTACGGTTAGGCATTATAGTTCCAGGAAGTGAGGAGATAGCATCTAATCCTTGACTTTCACATTCACGAAGTTGGGACTGTAAAAAAAAAGACAAATAAAACTATATAAAAAAAAGATAACATCATCGGTTTTTTAACATGATTTTTATAAAATCATACAATTACAGCAGCTGTTGCTTCATTCACAGGTTGACCATTTTTGTGTGTGCGAGTCAATATAAATAGTTCTGCCTGTGTGGGTTCCTGCCCATCAGGCCTTTTTGCCCTCTGTCATATTAGAATAAATAAATAAATAACACTTTAATCAATCATTATACTCGAAAGAACCTTAAAAACATAATTATTTGAAAATATAATAAATAATTTACCTCCTCCTCGAGTAATCTAGCAAAGCTTTTTGTGCCTGATGTGTGGTTGAATCTCACCTTTGCACGACTGGCCTTTGCTCTAGCACTAATACTCTGCACAAAAATCCATCAATAACAATGACATCACATTTAATATATAAAAATATATATAAAGAATCTTTAAAATATATATTTGGATTCGTGATTGTGACAAAACCTGCCATTTTTCAGAGCTCCACTGAGAAACAAGAAATGACCACTGATCAGGATGAACTCTTTGATCACGATCTGCTAATCGTTCCTCATCAGTCTCATGAGTGTCATAATGAGCAACTTTAAGTAGTGACTTAAAGTTTTTCCATTTACTTTTAAGTGACATCAGCACCCAACTTCGACAACTCGGGTCAATATCAAACTTGGTCTGTAACAAATATACAAAATTAGAAATAATTATATATATATATGAGTAAATTACACGGATGGTCCTTTAAAATTATAGCAGATTTCACCAATGGTCCTTTAGTTTCAAAAATTGCACTGATGGTCCTTAATTCTGAAAGATTTTTCACCGATGGTCCCTTACACTAACTGACGTTAATTTATTCTGTTAACTCACCCCATGTGCAATGCACGCGAGGGTAAAAAAGTCATTTTTTATTTCTTTTCATTCTTAAATTAATTTTTTTTATCTTAAATAAAAGTTTTTAGTTTAAGAATAAAAAGAAAAGAAATGAAAAATGACATTTTTACCTTCATGTGCATTGCACACGGGGTGAGTTAACAGAAAAAGTTAACGTCAGTTAGTGTAAAGTACCATCGGTGAAAAATCTTTTAGAATTAAGGACCATCAGTGTAATTTTTGAAACTAAAGGACCATCGGTGAAATTTGCTACAAACTTAAAGGACAATCTGTGTAATTTACTCTATATATATTCTAAGAAAATTTCAAAACATATACCAGAACTTTCTGCCACATTTTCTCCTTGTTCTCTTCTGGCATTTTGTTCCAACTGGTATAAGTAAGTGGGGCTAATTCTCCATCTCGTGCTGTGAGCCCTAAAAAGCTGGTTAATTTTGATGCTTCTTGACCTACAGGCTGCCCGAGCTCATTGGTCACAATTTTTATTTTTCCAACCGTCATTAACAATTTATGGCAACGTGTGGTCCCACGAACTTGGGGTTGCTTTTGAATAATTGGAAGATCTGTTTTTTAGCAAATTATGGTTAACAGTTAACTAACCATGGTGGTAAAATTAATTGGAATTTAGAAGATTAGATAGCTAACCAGGAGTACTGATGTGAGGATCAGTTTGTTGTTGGGAATCTTGGGATGGTTCTAATTGGTTAGAGCTCTGCTGCGGTTGACCAGCCTGCATGTTGATTTGACCAGACCCGTTTGATGGTTAACCAGGAAGCATAATTTATACAAAAATAGTCAAACATAATACAAATACAAATATAAATTATATAATGTACTAAACCATACTGCTAAGGCAGCATTAAATTCTGGATTTTGATGTATTCTGCTGCTCTCGTTTTCCTGAATATTAATGTTAACACGAGGTGGGCCATTGTTGATTGAGTTATTAACCAAGCTCCTTGAGAGGTTAGCAAGACCACCAGTTTCTTTGGAAATTTCTTTAATAATGGTTGCAATCATTTGACCTAATGCTTGTGGATAACTTTCCATATTCCCAAAATCAGTTGCTGGTGTTTCAGTTTGTGGTCTGTTCCTGCTGCTTTCAGGTTGTTGCTCCTTATATGAACGCCTTCGCTTCATTGTTATGTGCCTAATGATATTGAATTATCCAAATTTGGAATGTTAAATCCAATTTTGTACTCAAGCTAGTAAAAATCATATACAATGATATCAATATGATCCATCAGACAATTTACAGCATCTCAAGTAACAGAACAAACAGGCGATACGCTATTCAGTTGTTTCACTTTTGAAATTAGCTACAAATCCATGGCTAGTACCCCTACCTAGCTAAATCATGTGCATAATCAATGTTAAATTTTGCCCTAAATAAGGCAACGGCAAACTGATGGATATCTTTAGGTCTTAACTAGACTAAGAAAAACTAACAAATTGATGAATAATTTGAGTAGGGTTAACGATACCTTAGTTAAATCAAAGCAGCGAAGTAGTTTACAGCTTCTAGGGTTTTCTTGGCGACTCGATGGGGGTTGATGGAAGAAAAATGGTCACTGGTGAAGGGGTAAGATCGGGTTACAAGTGTATAGTGACGGGTGAAAGAGGTCACTAGCAAGTTGTTGTGTAAATAATAGGGGTGAGTAAAAACTTCCGGTTTTTAAAAAATTGCCAACTATTCAATAATGGTTTTTTATTTTTCCTCAATAAATCGGGTCAGTTATTTTTTTTTACTTTTTGTTATCTTAAAATTTATTAATTTACTAACTTAAAATTATGATCAAACTTTATTTTCTCGTGTTTTTAAACCATAAACTAGAGAGTTAGGTTAAAGGTAAGCCGGCTAAGAGGATTAGGAGCTTAGCTTGCTGACGATATTAACTCATTTCAACTACAAATAAAATAAATAAAAGTAAATTTTCATATAATATAAAGATAAATTCATTTAACATCACTCAAATAGTATTAATACGCATAACATCCAACAATCTTTTGAAAATCCTTTTCTTTAAATAGTTATCAAATCTTTAATAAGATAAGAATATTTTTTTTTAAAAAAATTGAAAGGTGCATATGATAGGGCGTGGGGTTCATTCGGCTCGGTTTTTCATATACACCCAAAGGGTCCGGATCCGGTGAGGACTGCGAGGACAATTCGCGTTCACTCATCTTAAAAAGGGCATAAATGTTATTTACGAAATCCTCATTTCCTCCTTTT
Source organism: Calendula officinalis (assembly GCA_963853835.1). Lineage (NCBI taxonomy): Eukaryota > Viridiplantae > Streptophyta > Magnoliopsida > Asterales > Asteraceae > Calendula > Calendula officinalis. Next base: position 12,121,237 of record OY970821.1, on the reverse strand, counting down.
GCCACTTGTCCTCTTATAATTGGAAGTGAGTTTTTTTCACCGCACTTTGTTTTCCGTCTATAACTTTTTTTTATTTGTAAAATAAAAAATCTAAAAATGCCAAAAATTTTAAAATTAAATTTTCTACAAAATGAGTATAGTCATGAAAATTTGAAAAAAAAAAAAGATCCAAAATCGACAATGATCCATAAATAACAAAATGATCCAAAAATTAACAATACTACAAAGTAAACAAAATGATCCAAATTTATATATAATATATTATTTGACTAATTATTTATGCAAAATTATATTTATGTAAGATTAACAATGATCCAAAAATAACAAAATGATCCAAAATTATGACAATGATCCAAATTTAACAAAATGATCCAAATTTAACAAAATGATCCAATATTTTATCCAGATTTTTTTTTTCAAATTTTCACGACTATGCTCATTTTGTAGAAAATTTAATTATAAGAACATTGGCATTTTTAGTTTTTTTTTTACAAAGAAAAAAAAAAAGTTATGGCCGAAATACGAACTTGGGGGTAAAAATAAAACCCACCAAATCAGAAATTGACATGTGGCGAGGAGAGAGAGTATGTGTGCGAACATGACTATTTTAAACTTAACACAAAACCCCCTAACATTCTAACATTGTTACTTTTCTTCACATTAGTAGCTAGTCATTGATTTTTTTTTATCCAAGACCCAGATTTGTCCTCGCAGTACCCACCGGAAAAAGAGTCCTCACTCGATCCCACTTCTGCACCCAAAAACCGTCACAAACATTCAATTTTTACAAAAATCAAAAGCGTTCACTCGGTTTTTCAAATGGTTTTCATTGCGGTTTTTTTGTTTCGATTCATTTTTTCAGTTTTTGTGTCTACCTCTAGTAAACAAGGTCATTAGTAGATAGTGGGTTGTAGTTTCTAAAAAAAATGACTTATTAACTTATTGACTTTTTAAGAAGTCAATAAGATGAAAAAAAATATTTGGATAGGTAAGTTAAGATAAACTTAAAAAACAGATTTAGAAATAATTCCTTACTTCTCAAAATTCTTTTTCAAGTCAATAAACACTTTTTAATAATCACATCCAAACATATCCCGTGAGTGAAAAGTGGTCTACTTTGTACAAACTTAGCTTCGTTTAATAAATTTTGTTTTTCACATATTCACAATGATACCTCAAAAGGGCTTTCATGTTCTCTATTTTTAGGCCACCTTAAATATTTATAAACATCTAACTGAATACTTATAAAGATCTAATTGAATAATTTATACATTATTTGCTTTGTGAGAGCTGTTGTACATGGTGACGGGTGGAAAAAAAAATATCTTAGTACATTGATAATTACTGCTCTAGACACACTACAAGAAAATGACCCTATTCCGACGAAACAAACGTGGGCTATCTCGACAACAACTGGTCGGGACACGTTGAGAACAATGTTGACCATAACTGACTCTTGACTTTCTCTATAGTGACAACAAGTAGTCAGCATAAGTAGAAAACCTTAAATCCACACACAAAATTTTACCCTTTACTCAGATCACCTTGTATCACTTTATCCTGAAAAACAATAAAAAGTGAGCGCGCCATGTAATTTTCTAGTACATTTAAAGTTGACCTTGTACATGCGCATGATTTCAACGTTTGCTTATAGAAATACTTTGATATGTAAATGGAGATCTTAATCAGGATTCAATGAGCAGATAGAGATTAAGGTTCAAATTTAAAAAGTTTCCTTCCGTAATATCTTTATGTGGCTTTCCAGCTGGTTCCACACCCAGCTAGGAAGTCTTTATTCTTGTATTTATCCTCCGGTCTTCAATGATGTACATTGTTGTTGATAGCCGCAAAAAGCACCTGACTGCACAGGGGCAAAATGGACATTTTGTGGTGAAATTGCAATAACTGCTTTAAAGTTTGGATAGACAGATTATGTTTCTGATCATCTGTTTCTTATAAGCTGCAAAGAAACTAATTATCCAAATCTAAAGGCAAACTTATTATCGATTCGTTTAACCTAAATAGGGACTTTCATCTCATTGTCACAAAAGAACCATCTAGAACGACTTTGGTAAATTTAGAAAAAAACTTTTTTTTTCAGGAGACTACATTAGGGTTTGTAAAAGAATAATAATCAAAACCAGCGAAAATCATGCAATCGCATGGATGAAAACTGACCTAACAAGTGATTGGAGACAGGGAAGCGATGCGATACCGCTAGGGTATCAAAAGGGCGAGGATCAGTGGACGGAAAACCGCTTTGATAGTGAAGAAAGAGGTTTCTGGGAGGTGTAAAAACTAAAAATAGGGGATTTTGATGGGGTGTTGAACCCGACGTGAATCGAACACGCAACCTTCTGATCTGGAGTCAGACGCGCTACCATTGCGCCACGGATCCCTCTGTTGACCACTTATCAGTTGAAATATATGAAGAATAAAAGAGAAATTTGACGTAAAATACATGTTTTTTTTCCCAAATTTCAAGTTGGAATTGTTGTGTTTTCATGCCTAATAACTTGCTTCTTGCACGATAATTTAAAGTTGTAAGAAAATAAGAATACGTATATAACTGTTGCGACCCTCAACAACATGAATGAAATTGTGTTCTTTATTTACAGATTTTAAAGGGGGAAACCCGAACCGAAATAGAGACATATCGATCACACAAACAAAACTTTATATTACCTAACTCCCGACATTCATTTAAAATGGTTCCTCCATCACTTCTTCTTCTCCTTCTTCAACGGGTAATATTACAGTCAGCAAAGAATACTTAATTATCCACCACAAGTCTAGCCCCCAAAACCACCCAATACCCCGGTGTCTCTTGTGGGGCCGTGTCATCTCCTTAGCATCCACAAACGTCAATAGCTTCGGTGCTTGAACTGGAGCTGGCGGTTTTAGGACAGCTGTAAAATGGTGGCTAAGCCTGATTTGCGGGCTAATCCAGGTGAGGTGACCCATCCCACTCGGGATTCTCGATTGCTGCTGCACCAATAACTTGTCGTCTTCGAGACTAGGATTTCATCGAGGAGAGTAAGAACCCTAGATGCTGGATGTGTGTAACTATGTATGAGATCTATAGAGTGATTCGTGGGGATTTGGGTTGTAAGAAAAACTGAAAAAGTATGAGGTTTGAGTTGATTAGAATTGAAGCGCTTTTGACTCACAATTTAGTTTTTATTGAATTCAACAAACTTTGTATTATTTTGTTTTATGTTTACTAAGACTAACAGGTATGGGACCACGGCATCTTGGGGGTGACCTGGAGGGCCACGGCGTGGCTGGGCAAGGGAACACCACCCCCCCCAACGGCGTGGGAGGGTGGCGTGGTGGAGATGTTGTCTGGCCAACGGCTGGAAACGGGCGTGGGGGTGAGATGGGGGTGAGGTGGATGCTTGTGATTGGTTGGTGGGTATTTTCTTTTCATTCTTATTTAAAATTAAATAGAATAAAATGGTGTGGTGTGGTGTGCTGGGTATTTCCTAGAGATGATGTGGTGTGGGTGTGGTGTGGTTGCTGAGGTGGCTATTGATGTGGCGGGCAAAGGCACCACCACATGTGGTGCCCATACCCAGCAGCCTAAAACTTATTGTTTGAGAAATCATCTTTGATTATTTAAATTTTTGTTTTTAAAATTGCTATAAAATACATGGTTTGTGATGGATTATATATTGCTAATTTACTCTATCTAAAAGATATTTTAATCATTAAAAATATTTACTCTTTTTTTAATTAAATTGTAAGTGTAAATTACGTTTCTCTTTTACAAAAGGGTTTTAAAACAAATAATAATATGCATGGGTTGGTGTTTGCAGTTTCGAATCAATTTTCTATACAATTTGTTCAATTTCCTGCATATCAATTTTCTTAGGCTATTAGGTATGGGTCTCACCATAACACTAACTTTTCTGCCACATCATCTGCCACCTCAGCAACCCCACCACACCACACCACACCACTTTTTTCAGGAAATACCCACCACACCACACCACACCATTTTTTTCCATATCATCATTTCTTTTCCATTTAATTTTAAACATAAAATAAAAATTTCATTAAAATTAAAAATTTAAACATTAAAATACTAGAAATTAAAAAATACAATACTTGAAAAAAAAACTAGCGGCCTAAATTGCGGAAAGCGGCCCTCGCCTTCGCTTCCCTCAAAATATCGAGATCCTCCCCCTCCAAATCGTCCTCTTTGTGCTTCAAAATGGAGATGGTATTGAGCATTATTGTTCCCTCGGTAGCGGTCTTGTCGGTCAGCCGTTTCTCCTTCCTCAACTGAACCTTCTCTTTTGACGTCACACCATGTTCGGCCAACATCCTAGCCACTTCATCCATCGTATTGTTCGACGATGCCTGTTGCGCCGCATGGCGTTGTGCTCGTTTGGTCTTATCTCTTCCTACCGGTCGGGTTGGAGTGGGGGTTTCTTCGACTTCATCGAATATGTCATCGGGTATGTCGTCATCACCAGCATTAAGGTCGATACGCGAAGTATTTGTATGACCATCAGAAACATCAACCGAGTGGGAACTACGAGACCGCTTTGATTGTTGTTGTTGTTGTTTTTGTTGTTTTTTTTGTTGCTCCTGTACAGTAACTGAAGCTAACCATTTTGGGTCGTCTTTTACAACCAACCACTGCTTTTCTGACTCAAAACCATGACGGCCACCAACAACTGATCTGTATTCAAGCCTTGCCGCGTCCATAACATCAAAATCACTCATCCCGCTCCGTTTTTCTGACATAAGTTTGTTGTAGATACCGTTAAACTTTGTTAAAATGGTGACTAGTTGACGCCACTTCCCAGACAGTTGGTCGTGGTTTCTGTACACCGGGCTCTTCATGAGATCGTGAAAAACTTTGGAGGCAGCCTCCCATAGCCCTTTCGTTTTCTTGTTATTCCCATCCCTTGGGTCTTTTGAGACGGTGCACCAAACTTTACACAAAGCAACTTCTTCTTCAGTCGTCCAAGGCATTGGACCGTCAGTATCAACAACTACTTTCTCCTTGGCTTTCCCCTTTCCTTTCTTTTTTGCCTTGCTACCGCTACCGCTACCGCCAGCCTCTGTTTGTTGGAATTGTGTACTTTGGAATTGTGCACTTTGATATTGACTTTGTTGAAATTGAGTTGGTTGGAATGGTGGGTTTTGGAATGGAGGGTTTTGAAATTGAGTTGGTTGGAATGGTGGGTTTTGGAATGGTAGGTTTTGGAATGGTTGGTTTTGGAAATGTGGGTGTTGGAATTGATGTTGTTGGTAGTGGGGATTTGGTTGAATGAGTGTTCCTGTGTTGAGCAAATTAACGTATTGGTCGAAGTGGGCAAATCCAAGGTTACTTTGGTCGTTGGTGTTAGGGTTTACCGGGGATGATTCGGGTGAGCTTTGGTTGGAAGCCATTTGGTATTGAGTTTGTAGAGATTGTAGAGATTGTGTGGTTGTGCTTGTGTAAAAAATATTGTATATTGTGTGTATATATAGGGGAAAAATAAATTAATTAATTTTTTTTTTTTAAATCAAACGCTCATATGACCGTTACCCTCGTCCCCACGGTCAAAAATTGAAGACTCCACAGCCGTTGCCGCTCGTTACCGTGCCCCCGGTTCATCACCACGCCCAAATACGGCGTTAAGGGGGGCGGTGTTCCCCTTAGCCCCACGCCATTGAGGTTGGGCCACCTCACCACCACGCTCACGGGCAAATGCCCATACCGAACGGTCTTATGTATCAATCAATTTTTCGTATATATTCATCGGTATCATACGTTGACGAGATACATCATGTCGACGTCCCGTGACGTGGCATCGACGGCGAGTTCCTTACCGGGATCGGCTGCTGGATCTCCGAGAAGCAAGGTCAAGTTTCTCTGCAGCCATGGCGGCAAGATCCTTCCTCGCCCCGTCGACGGCCACCTCAAGTACGTTGGTGGTGAGACTCGCGTCATCTCTGTTCATCGTGACATTACTTTCGTCGGTATTATTCTCTCCTCCTCTCTGTCCCTAATTTGATTAAGAATCCAATCTGGTAATGTAATTAGGTTTTCGTTAATGGATTAATAATTCCAATCGTCCTTTTATACGTGACCGATCAAAAATAAACAATCAATGTAGGAATTATGAAGAATATTCTGAAATTAGGCTCCGATTTCCATTCTTTTTCTGCATTTTAATCGTAGAATTGACGAACAAACTATGCAATTAGGGTTCGTTTCCTCACTCAATTTATGCTTTGCATCGCCATTTTAGGCATTCTAATTTGTGTAAAAACATTAAAAAAATTCTAAGATTTCATATGAATTGCTGAATTTTAGATCTCATGAAGAAGCTTAGCAGCCTAATTGAAGGTGACGTGGTCCTCAAGTACCAGATGATCCCTGAGGAGCTTGATGCACTGATTACAGTAAAATCCAACGAAGATCTCCGGCACATGTTTGAAGAATACGACCTCACCGGAACACCACGCCTCCGCACCTTCCTTTTTCCGGCGAACCCAATCATCATCGAGAACCAGATGGGACCCATGGACCGCCACTCTCTTGAACAGCGGTACATCAATTCTGTCAATGGCATAATTGTCAATAATACAAGACCAATATATAATCATAATAACAACACCACCACCAGACCACCCACAATGAACACTAGCCAAACAAGTTTCACCATTTCTTCTGCCTGTTCTTCCCCTAGAACACCACAAGAAACCGCCATGCCCGCTGCTAATCCCGATGTCATAAACCCTGAAATTACGGGTTTACATAAGCTTGGTGCAATCACGAGAGCCCGTAGCTCACCCAATTTGTTCAATCATAAGAACCTAACCCCGGTTTCAACTCTAGACCTGGATCTCACCAACCACCAATACCCGTACCACCACCACCACCACCGCCAACCACAACCACCACCACCCTACCACCATCCACAACCTTATACCAAACCGCGACTCGACCCCATCCCACACAAGAGCTCTGGACCTGACCATCTTATGAGAGTCGGGTCAGCCGATTACTACAGGCACCTAATAGACCATGCACCGAACCCGTATGGTCGGTCAAGTAGAGTTTACCAAAGGGGTTCACCTTATGATCATGAGTATTATGGGAATAATAACATTAACAGGTATGATCGAGAAAGCTCACCTCGTTAGCAAATGGTTCTAAGTGGGATTCGATTGGTGGACGTTAAATCAAAAAATAATGAAAAGGTTTTGCAGTGATTTTGAGCAATTTTCTTTGCTACCTTATTCTTCGTTTATGGACGTAAATATGGTTTTGAAGTTGTTGCATGAAAGTGTAAATAGAATTGAAGTTCAGCAGAAGTGTAATGACCTCTTTATACTATAAGAATATATATGGGAGGTGATTTTAACACCACATAAAGTATGCTATACACCACAATCACTGCTTTACAGTACTTGTACCTTTAAATGTTTTATAGTGTGGTGTGAGAAGCAGTTTGTGTGGTGTTAAAATCACTTCCCAATATATATAGGTACTTTTTTGAAGATTGTTGATCTTAATTTGCTTGTTTAATTTTTCAGTAATTGGTCGTCATGGATGGTTTAATTGAAACTACTATTTCAGTTGATAGATTGAAGGTACGTGTGAAATATAAATAAGGGATTCAGTTTTTATTTACAAACAGATCATTTAGAGGAAACATGAAGTAAATCCTTCCCCATAGACCAAAGTCGAATTTGAATTTGGCTAATTAGATCAAAATTCCTCACAGGGTTTCTTGGTTTCTTCGGCTTCGTTTAACAATGGTTTCTAGCACCGGTCCAACCGTGGAAACAAGAATATCTTCTGATAGCTTCCAAGTGGAATTTGTTGCAAGTTGTTGATCTTAGCAAGAAAATATAGGTGACTGAAATATGTAAATGAGTTAACAAAGATCATACCGATCAATCCAATCTACATATTATTTATTTGTTATTGATTGCATGTTTGTTGAAATCTTTGTTACTTCATGTTCATGTTAATCAAACAATATACCAACAAGGAACTTTTTTTACAAATAGCGTACTTGTGTTCAATCACTCTTACAACTTCAAGGTTTCGCCCAATCACTCTTAGCGTAGATATTACTAGTAGCCATGAAGATGAATTAAAGAAATAAGATTTGAGATAGTTGAAATTTGATGTTACTCAGTACATACATCCCAATACTATTTATAAATGTTTATGGTGGTAAAATGACAAAAAGAAACTGCAAAAAAGGGCTAGAATCGACCACCCCCAACAGACACTAACAGCTAGTATGCTAAATGGCCAGCATTGGATACTCGGTGTGCAGCGTTCGTGCCCAGATCTGTTTTTTTCCTGTTTTAGCCGGATTTTTATTTGGTAAAAATGTTGGTAAAAAAACTGGTTACGAAAAATCCAATTTTATATGGGTTTTTCGTATATTCAGAAGCACCACTAGTCTCTTATTAAAAGCCTACATAGATAAGTTATAGTTTGAGGGGTTTTTTTCTATATAGAAAAGCTAATTAAGTTTTTATTTTAACAAAAAACTAACTTTTCAAAAGTAAAAGCTTTGAGCTTCAGATATCAAAAAGGCAAACCAATTCGATGCTGATGGTCAAAAGAACCTCACAACTTGGGTGGTCAAAGAGCGGACGCTTTCAGGTTAGTCAATTAAAGCCCTTTTTTGCGCTATCTTTTGTCAAGAAAAGACTTCCCAAACCCATTCTCACACAACCCAATCAAATAACAGCAAAATCTCTCTACTTGCAAAACAATTCAAAACTTGCAACTGACATAAAACCGTATTTAAATTTATTTCAAAAATGATAAACAAAATCCATGGCATCTGGTATTTCCAGATTCATCTACCTACAATTACCATCAATCATATGAATATCCTATAAACTCACCATTAAAACAAAAACATGAACCCCTTTTTCACACATAATTAATCGGCTATATGATTTGCTCACTTGCTGTCAGTAAAATCAGCATCAATCACATCACCTTCAGGTCCCTTAGCTGATGATGATGGTTCTGACTGGTCAGGTGTGGGTCCAGCCCCTGGTGCACCAGGCTGGTTGTAAAGTGACTGACCGAGTTGCATGACTTCCTGGTTAAGTGCAGCCATTGCATCTTTAATGGTTTGGGTTGACCCACCAGAGATGGCTTCTTTGAGCTCACCAAGTTTGACTTCAACCTTTTCTTTGACTTCTGCAGGAACTTTTTCTCCTAATTCTTTCAGTTGTTTCTCTGTTTGGTACACAACTGAATCTGCTTGGTTTTTTGTGTCAATTGCATCTCTTTTTTCTTTGTCTTCTTTTGCAAACTTTTCCGCTTCATTGACCATTCTTTGTACCTGTTCCATTATTCATCAAACATCACATTAGCTTTTTCTTATCTTACATATATTGGCATTATATTAAACTTCCAAAGTTTTATATATGTTTTATTCAATGGGTCCCTGACGTATGTGTACAATTACGGATTTCGTCCCTCCATTCTTTTTATTACACGAATAGTCACTAATTTTGAAATTTGTAACATCAACGGTCCCTAAAAACTTAACTACCTCTTTTGCTTTTAGGGGGCTATTTGTGTTACGAGTTCCAAAATCAGAGACTATCATGAAAAAAGAAATCGATGGACAAAATTCAAATTCCATGCAACCACAGGGATGATTTATGTAATTTACTCAAAAAACAAAACTTGCCCCAATTTGTATTTTTAATGCATAAAACCTTGTATAGACGTATACCATCTAATTTAGAAACATAGATTATTATCAAATATTAGTAACTTTTTTACTAACAGTTGACACTATTTTTTTATTAAAAACAAAAATATCAATTTTGACCAGAATCTTTTTGACCGATTACTCAACTTGCCATTTTAACCTCTATTCAAGATTAAGATAAAAAAACATACCTCGTCACCAGGTAATGTACTAGCACCAGTGATGGTGATATCTTGCTTCTTTCCTGTACCCTTATCAATGGCAGTTACAGACAATATCCCATTTGCATCAATGTCAAATTTGACCTCAATTTGTGGGACCCCACGTGGGGCAGGTGGGATTCCATCAAGACGGAAGCTTCCAAGAGATTTGTTATCTCTAACAAACTCACGTTCACCTTGAAGAACATTAATTTCAACACTTGTTTGACCATCAGCAGCTGTTGAGAACACCTCTGATTTTGAAGTTGGTAAAGTTGTGTTTCTTGGGATAATCTTTGTCATTACACCACCTAGGGTTTCTAGACCGATTGATAGTGGTGTAACATCTAGAAGAACGATGTCACTCACATCTCCAGCCAAAACACCAGCCTAAAAATAAACAATAAATAAAGAATTACAGTATATAATAAAGTTCATTTCTTTTTGTTAGAAGATGTTAGTACCCTGAACTTAGCGAACTAGGTCCTCTACTACCCTGAACTATTAAAGGTGCATCATGGTACCCTGAACTTGACAAAATGGACGATTTAGTACCCTAACTCACTAATTTGGCCTTCTTTTTTCGCTTGACTTACTTTCGTTGGGGCTTTTGACAGACTAAAAAATATACGTTCATCTCAATATATTGATGTTAGAAGCAAATTTCGTGAGAAAAAAAAAGGCCAAATTAGTGAGTTAGGGTACTAAATTGACCATTTTGTCAAGTTCGCACCTTTAATAGTTCAGGGTAGTAGAGGACCTAGTTAGCCAAGTTCAAGGTACTAAAATGCATTTTGGCCTAAAATATGTACCTGAACTGCAGCTCCTAAAGCAACAACTTCATCTGGATTAACTGTAACATTTGGTTCCTTTCCAGTAAGGCTTTTAACAACTTCCTGAACAGCTGGAATACGTGTTGAACCACCAACAAGTATAACTTCGTCTAAATCTGTGAAGGCCAACTTTGCATCTCTCAAAGAATTCTCAACTGGTCTTTTAAGCCTGAAAGAATGATTAAAATTTAAAACACAACAATTTCATCATTTTCTCTCTTTAAAAAACAGCAAAAAAAAACACCAAATAGTATTACCTATCGAGCAGGTCTGAGCATAATTCCTCAAATTTTGCTCTTGTAAGGGTAGTATCAATGTGTTTAGGGCCATCAGCAGTGGCTGTAATGAAGGGCAAGCTAAGCAAGAAAAACAAATAATAAATCAGCAAAAATTTGTGATGAAAATATGGTACAAAATCCTAAATGACTCATTTACCTACCTAATATTTGCTTGTGTCAAAGTTGAAAGTTCCATCTTAGCCTTTTCAGCAGTTTCAGTCAATCTTTGCAGAGCTTGTTTGTCTTTTAGTAGATCAATGCCTTCATCTTTCTTGAAACTTGCAGCAAGCCAATCAACAATTCTCTACATTCATAGTTATAAAAAAAACAAAATTAAGTAATGGTTACACATTTAATGTACAACAATATTGAAAATTAAATAATGTATACCTTGTCAAAATCATCACCACCAAGATGTGTATCTCCAGAAGTAGACAGCACCTCAAAGACTCCATCACCAACCTCAAGAACTGCAAATGAGATATAGCATTACAAACATCGAGCTTTATTTTTTAATAGTGGTACATTTGAAGCTCAATTAACTGTAATTCTCACCTGACACATCAAAAGTACCACCACCAAGATCAAAAACTAAAATGGTTTCATTGTTCTTCCTTTCAAAACCATAAGCTAATGAAGCAGCTGTAGGTTCATTGATAATACGCAAGACTTCCAAACCAGCAATCCTACCAGCATCTTTGGTTGCTGTTCTTTGAGAATCATTGAAGTAAGCAGGAACTGTCACAACAGCTTTGGTGACCTTATCATTTAAAAACTTGGAAGCATCATCCACAAGCTTTCTTAAAACCTAGTCAATCACATTACAAAATAAATAAATAAAAGATGTCGAAGGAAGATCCCAAATCATCTATAATTTTCAACATTCAGCAACAATTACAGACTTTCGGCCCCTTAACATATCAATGACTTGATTCTAGTAAACCAAATTAATTATAATAATTCGAGCTTAATATGCAAAAAGAAAGAACTTATTTACCTGTGCTGAAATCTCTTCAGCAGCGAACTGTTTCCCAATAGCAGGACAATCAAGCTTCACATTTCCATTTTCATCACGAACAACTGTGTACGACACCTGTTTGGATTCCTCATCGACCTCCGACATCTTCCTCCCAATAAACCTCTTGACCGAAAAAAACGTATTCTCAGGGTTAACAACAGCTTGCCTCTTAGCAATCTGTCCAACCAACCTATCTCCGTTCTTCGTGTACGCCACCACCGACGGTGTAGTCCTCTGTCCTTCTGCGTTAGTCACAATAACAGGCTTTCCACCTTCCATGGCACCAACGGCGGAGTTTGTGGTTCCGAGATCGATCCCGACAACCTTCTCGGCCACAACTCTAAGCGGACCATTTCTTCTGCTCTGTTTCAGCTTTACAAACGATTTCTGGTGCGAAAAGGAAACGGATTTGGTTAAACCTTTACCGAAGAAGACTGTTTTTGGTGAATTTTGAGTTGAAGCGAATGGAGTGCCTCCAAGAGCGTTAATCTGAGCAGTTGAAGACGCCATTTAAGATAATTGGAAGGCTGTTAAACCCTAAAAAATGGGAAATGAGAAATGAGGAAGAATGTATGGAAGTGATATGGTGAGGTTTTGGGGATAAAAGGGGGACGGAGATTGGGAGGAGAGGGTTAGGTGGGGACACGTGAAGGCCTCTAGAATCTTCCTTAACACTGTGTTCCATAGAATTTCATTAAAAGAAAAGAAAAGAAGAGAAAAAAAGGGAAGAGAAAAGATAGAAAATAGGGAAGAAATATTTTAATTTTTTAATGTTCCTGAGTTAGGAAGAAGAGAAAAAAAATTAGGAAAGAAAATTTTCCAAATTACAAATTTACCCCTGATATGGCCTTTTTGACCCATTTAACAAATGATGTAATTTTTAGCAAAAGCAGTAAACAATGTGGCCTTTTTGACCCATTTTGTAAAACAAAAGGAGAGCAAACTCAATTTACAAATAGAGATCCATTATTATCACGCATTAAACAATCTGTTTCTCCAAACGCATATAATAAGATCATAAAATTCATTGTAAAACAAAGAAAAAAGAAAAACAAAGTATAAATTGAAACAAATGGAATCAAATTATAAGATCTTAATACTAAAGTAAGATAAAAAAGAAAAAAAACATGTGTTGAAGTTGTGGCTGCTGTTACCTGTTCGTACGTGAAAATTAAAGAAGATGGGTACTTCATAGTTCATACACTCATACGTATATGTAGAGATGCTGAGATAATATTTAGGTTAAGGGTAATTTGGTACATGATACTCCCTCCGTCCCACAAAAAACTTTACATTTCTCATGAGCATAATATTTTAGGAGATAGTTAGTGGTGGGCCATTTGTAATACTTTTGATTAAAATATAAGGGTAGATTGGAGAGAGAAAGTGTTTTATTGGTTGAATGATTGATAATATTATTATTTTATTAGGTGGGCCTCCCAAATTTAAGAAATGTAAACTTTTTTGTGGGACAAAAATTGAATAAGAAATGTAAAGTTTTTTGTGGGACGGAGAGAGTATTATTTAACTTTGATGAAGATAAATTTCCATCCAAATCTTCCCAATATTGGGAGGAAGTTTAGGAAGGAAATTATTTAAAAATCTTCTTTCTTTATCCCTTCTTTTCTCTCCTAAAAAATTCTTAGGAACACATGTTTCTTTCGAGTTCTCTCTTAATCCTTTCTTTTCTTTCGATTTTTTAACTGGGGAACACAGTGTAATTGTATGGTCGCGATAGGGGGCTGCTTTCGTCCTCTTTCTAGGGATTTCTCTTCAATTACTTCCAACAAATTGGCAAAATGCTACTTGTATATTTTAGGGTTTAATATGCTTATTGACAGCCCTTAAATAACAGTAAAACCTTATATTTTAATACTAAAGATAATAATATATGCCTCAAAGCATATGTTAGGGTGCATTAAATAACATTAAGTTTCCTAAACAATTATCACTTAAAAATGTAATATATGGACTTCATTAATATTTAATAACAAACTATTAGTAAAGTTGATGATATTTAATACACTCTAACATGTGCCTTGGGGGTAGGGGTGCCCAACGGGTCAACCCGACCTGACCCGGCTCTTATCGGGTCGGGGTTCGTCGGTTTGAGGTTAAAACAATCCTAACTCGAAACCCGACCTGATAAGGATTCGGGTTTGTCGAGTTCAAGTTGGTCGGGTTTCGGGTTTGTCGGGTTCGAGTTGGTCGGGTTTCGGGTTTGTCGGGTTGACCCACTCGGGTTACACTTAAGTTAGGAATTTTTGGTGAAAATTAAAGAAATTATTATATATATTGAATTTTATGAGTTTTTATTTAACGCTTGTAATTATTAGTTGTTTTTTATTGAATACTTTATCATATAATTTGCTAATTAATTGATTTAATAGTAAAAATTTCTTAATTTTTATAGGAAATATAATACTTAAACTTTAATCGGGTCTAATCGGGTCAACCCGAACTCGAAAAAGTTAAGAAATTCTAACCCGAAACCCGACCCGATAACGAATCGGGTTGGTCGGGTTTAAAAAAAACCCGATAATAACATGGAACCCGAATAGACTCGACCTGATTAGCATAAACGGGTTCGGGTTCGGGTTTGAGTCGGGTCGGTTCAACCCTTTGGACACCCCTACTTGGGGGCACATGTTAAAAAAACCCAAATTATACAAAAATACTATAGTAATACTTAAGCCTTTGAAATAAGCTATGTAATATGTAGAAAGTCATACATATATCTTGAGGTACATAGATTGCTTCCAATTAACAAAAACATTCACTATACATCAAACTTCAATTATACTTTTAACATATATCTTATTTATTAAAAAAAAAATAATGATATAGGTGGTCCCCACCTTATAATTGTAAAAGCAATTTCCTTGAAAGTAAAATGATGAGTTGGATTGCTTATTGAATTTGCGAGTCATTTGTAATTCTTTTGAATCCACCGTTGTGGATCAACTGAGTAAAAATATATATGAGATGTATGTGCATGCTTATTAAATATATACACAGGTAAATACGTACAGGTATAAAGATGTGTGTTCATACCATTAGAGCAGAGGGTATGGGGTGTTAAACCCCGTTATACACCCCTTTTTCTTGTTTAACATCGCCAAAGCCATACCGCCTCCGTCACCGTTATAACTTTCGCCATGGCTGTGGTGATTCGCCAAAGGGAAACCAGCAGGGGTGGGGGTGTCTAACCAATCAAAATACATCAAATAACAAATGTGAGACCCCTATAACACCACTTTAACTATAACACCAGGGAGTCACTTTTTCCTCCTCAAGTTATAGCCAAGTTATAAGCCCCAAAACTCTATAACATGCCTACAACATACCTTCCACACCTTGTGCTCTTAGACCGAAAATCCCCGTTAATGCCCTTCCCAGATGACGCATGCCCTGCCTCACCATGTTTACTTTGGGTTTTGGGTTTCCCTAGATGGATTCGGGTCTTTTTAATCCGCTTTTAAAGCTACAAATGTCTAAGGAAGGGAAGAAAATTGAGATTTGTTTACAAACAGACAACCATATTGAATCACAACTACCATAAAATATGAAATAGACCTTGACTTCTAAGCAGGACATTGATTCAAAATTGACCTATTAGTTAAACATCCACAAGAGGTAGATGCTGAGTTTGATCTCGCTTATATACTTACAAAGGTACAAAACACATGTTAGTAGCTAATTATCATCTCAAATTTGGCTCGATATGACTACGTCAAGATTATATTGTGCTTTGGATTAGAATACTTGTTTTGGCAAAACCTAAATGAAATGAGAGATGATTTTAACACCATAAAATTCTCTTGAGACACGACCAAATCAGCAAGTTGCAATGGCCCTAAACAAATTTTATTCATAAAATATTTGATATATTAAACCTGAAAACAAAAACTAAATCATTAACATAATGATCTAATAATAATACCCCGTATTTATTAGTAAAAATAATTAACAAGGTAAAAGGAGCATGCCACAGTATTCCCTTCCATATGGCAACACAAATAGCATAATAAGAAAGCCTGGTAGCATATATCTTGCAATTACAGAAATCATAAAAAACTTATGATCTATGTGCACTTATGGCAAACACATAATTATGGTTGTTGATTAAAAAGTATATACAAAGGGTAAAATCCATGTATACCGACAGCTCCATTAGGCAAGCACACTCCCAATTCAAAGGGATACTTTCGCGGGTATTATGTTTCTACGCCTTTTGTTTAAGAAATTTTTAAACCTTTTTGTTTCACTTGTTGGTCCATTTTTGCAGGGATTTTTTCAACCAGCACCACTCTCTGTTCTCGGGTCTCAAAAAATATTCATTCTTTCTTCACTTTAGCAACATGTTTTGCACTCATCAAAAGAATATTTTTCATTTTTTACTCCATTACTGCAACAACAACAAAAACAAAAGAATGATGTCAAATCTATGAATTTTTGTACTAGTTAATTATAAACTAGTGCGATAAATATGATAATGAAAACTATATTATTTCAGTGATAACCAAGTATTTTGAATAAACTGATTTCAAAGGGTTTTATGTATTACTGATACAGGCGATTTTCAACCCGTTAAAAATAAAACTAAAACAAAAATACGAATCAATCCATTAAAAAATGGCCATATTTATTATATATTTGTGATACATTTTCTTCATTAGCTCTACTTTCATTGGCATATTAGAGAAATAAATTAACATCAACGCGTACCTTATTGACACACCTAAGAACCAGAACTTGGCTTTTGAACCCACACTCTTTTCTGCATTCTCATCACAAATTACAAAATTAAAACCTTTTTTTTTAAAAAAAATAAAATCTGAAACACACCTCATGGGAAGCAGAAACACCTCTTTTTGTAGCTTTTCCTTCATTCAAGCCATTGTGTTTATGGGACCCTACATGACATAAATATATTTGCATGATTTATACTTTATATAATATGATATGATGGGCGCAATATAAATTAATTTATGATTTTTTTTTCAATTTGAGATTTAATTTTATGAAATTATGGATTTCATCCCTCAAACTTTTTTTATTACATGTATGGTCCATAATTTTGAAACGTGTAAGTTTTAACACCCTAAAGCGAAAAAGTGCCGTTTAGTTTTTAGGGACCATTGATGAAATGAGTTCCAAAAATAGGAAATATCCATAATTACATACAAACCACAGGGACGATTATGTAATTTACTGGTAGAAATACCTTGTGCAGAATCTAGTGGAGATTGAGAATTGGAAGATGATAAAGGTTCATCAGAACGTTTTAGGGGAGTCCAAACACCACGATCGGGTTTATCTTTATTTCTAGAACGTTTTTCATCTGGTAAACCATTTTTTTGTCTTTTGTCTTTATCCTCATTATTATCTTTAGATTGATTTTGTTTGTTGACAAGTATGCTTCTGATTATCCTTCCACTACCCTCGTGTCTTTGATTCTGTCTGGTATTATATGCAAGTTTAATAGACGATGATGAGTTTTGCTGAGCTGGCATGCCAGTTGTCACCTGGAGTGAAAATTTGAAATAGAAGAATAAGTTTAAATGTTTAATAGACACTTGTTGCATAAAAGATTTTTTTTCTTCTTAACTATAGATATGTTTAAAAAGGTGAGACATATGTTGGATTTTAACTTACATTGGGAATTTCTTTTTCTTTTCCCTTCAATAAAAGAAATTTCTTTTTTCCGGTATCAACAGCACCTATATGAATTGAATACCACCATCATTTCTTATGCGCCACACATCAAATACATAACAAAAATAAAGTAAAATGAAACTGGTTAAATACAAGCCTACAATTCCAGACTTTTCAGAAATGAAGGGCTAAAATTTAATGTGATCACATGTGAATTAAATGTATATATTATATTACATAAAGAGACATACCCTTTTCTTCCTCCAGTACTACATTTCCAGACTTTTCACTTTTAACATAGGTTGATTTCTCTTTGACATTTGTGTTCTTTCCACTATCCCTTAGGACATACTGTTTGTTAATCACAACAAACATTACAATTTTCACACAAAAAGGTCAAATATATCTCTTCCAGATTCAGTAACATGGGAAACAATTAAATTAACAAAATATTTTTCCTCTTAAATTGAGCCTAATTGTTCTATGTGGATTTTGACAATTAAACTTTCCTCCAAAATTAGTAATTCATTAATTAGCCCGTCCGTTTATCAGTTATAATAATTGATATTATGTTTAATTTTGTTCAAATCCTGTTAATTTTGTCCATAGTAGAAGCTACCTTCTTTTCAGAACCACGTTTCACAACTGTTGAACTTGAACTTGGTGATCTTCTCATTAATTTTCCATTAGGTAAAGATCTCTGCAGTAGATCATGAAAAACATTGAGAATATGCATAAATACCATATTACAGTAATGTATTATAACAAAAACTATAATTAGTAGCCATTATTATTTAGTCTACTTTGCTACTTGTGTAATTAAGTCATCTCCAAATTTGCAACTAAAATCATCTCAAAGCTTTCAGTTTCTCATAGATTTAATATAATTTCATATAACTTGATTCAAAAAAGAACTACTTAACCTACCCGGGGTCCACCCTTTGCAGCTCTTTTCTGGCGAATAAAATCCATTAACGGTGTGATTATAGGAGCATCCTTAACAGCACCTGAAAAAACATAGTAGAAAATTAAAGGTTTATTAAACCATTTTATGCAAACTTACATCTAACAAATTATTCCCAGTTTGCGAAATAGAATTCAGAGAAAATTACATAAACCATCCTTGTTATTTGTATAAGACTATGTATCCCGTCCCTCTACATGGTTTATTACAAGGATGGTCCCTAATTTTAAAACTTTTATCACTAGTAGTCCCTAAAGCTAAAGAGGGCGTTAAGTTTTTAGGGACCATTGGTTTTACAAAAAGATTCAAAATCAGGGACTATCTATATAATAAAAAAAAGTTGAGGGGTGCAATCCATAATTTCATACAAACTACAGGGACAATTTATGTAATTCACTAATTTTATGAGCAAACAGTTAAAAGAGCACTGCGCTGACCAGCTCGTTCAGCTTCCTTCCGTTCCAATTGTATCTCTGCACTAGGAAGATTCTCGACAGGCTTTGAAACAAATTCAAGGAATTCTAGATACTCAGGATCTATATAATAATCATAACAGGTAATGGTGAGTGGTAAATTAGGTAATAATTTCATTCAGAAATGTAACTAACATGTTTTAAAAACCTTTCAGTACCTTTCCCTATGGTGCCTTCACGACCATCTTTTTTAGACCATTGTTTTGGAACGCGCTGTGAAGGTGCATACTCAACAATTGTTTTAAATTGAGTACCTGGATGATAAAATGAATAAAGTTAATTCTCGATGCCTAAAATTGATTTCAGATTATAAAAAGTAGCTGAAAAGATGATAAGAAAATGTCAAGTATTACCGTTTTCACTAAGGAAAATATGGCCATTGAAGAACTCTGCAAACTCAATGACATCCTCTGACCGCTTAAAGTCAATATAGGCTCTGGAATAGGATTGGCACTTCAGGCTGCAAATACATTTTGAGAGAAGATTGTTATTCTGCACATGATAGGATCAAAATGATTAAGTGCTGAATGATTCAACGGTCTGAATGATTAAGAGGTTTTATATAAAACTTGTTTTGAATGTGAGAAATTTTTGTATAAGAATTCTGATTGCTTAATGATTCAGCATATGTTCTAAGGAAGAATGATTCAGCAGTTTTTTGCTGTCCCATTCAACATATACTTCATTCAGAGGCGCTAAACAAACACACTGAATGCTGAATGATTAAGCATTTAGCGCTGAATGGTTCCATTAAGCTGTAAACAAACAATAAATGTACTTTATGATAAAAAAAAACTATGTCTACCAATTCAGCGGCGTTCATTCGTTCAGCCGTTTAATAGATAAATACCAAAATAGTAGCATTGAACTAAGGCTGAAACAAAATGCACATAAAACCCTAACCTATGCTTGCCGGAACGGAAACAAAACCAGTTGTAGCGACCGGAAAAACCAGCATCAATTTGCTCCATGAGCGCCGACTGGGGAATCGTATGTGGCAAGTGCCGAAGCACAACTTTCGTCCGATCTAACGGACCCTTCATGCGTACTTGTGAACCTTTTTCCAACGAACAGCAAAACCAAACCCTACAATTATTTGTTAACTATGAGAAAACGAACTTGAGTCCCTCGATAATGTTATTCGTGGAAAACTGGGCAATTACATCCCATTGTTGTGTTACAATCGATCGTAAGTAGTCGATTTGGTGCCCTAATTTTTTTAAATTTAATCCCAAACTGTTAATTCAAAAGGAAAGGGGGGGAGAAAGATGGAATTACAGAAGAGTTAAGAAAGAGGATTTTGATTCTTGGGCATCTATGTATGACATATGCTTCTGCGTAAAAACGTTCTTGATGACGTGGACGCGTGGGAAATATGGGTTTATTGTTTATGCGGGTGGTTGTTAGGCTACTAGGTATGGGTATTAAATGTGATATCCATACTTTTTGTCATATCACCGCCACCTAAGTAACCACACCACCATCATATCACATCATTTGGTGGAAATACCCACCACACCACACCACACCATTTTATTTTCTATCTCATCATTTCTTTTCCATTTATTTTTTAAACATAATATTAAACTTCCATTAAAATTAAAATAACAATACATTAAATTAAAAATATAAATACTTAAAACTAAAAATACAAATACTTAAAATTAAAAATACTTAAAATAAAAAAACTACAATCCTAAATCGCTCATCGCTTTTCGGGCTCTTTCCTTCGCGGCTTGGAAATGATGAAGATCTTCTTGCGGCAAGCCTGACGGTGGTTGCATACTCAAAATATTCAAATTATTGATCATTCTTTGTTCGGTTGCAAGCGCCCTATCTCTTTCATCTTGCTCCTTCTCCATTTGAACTTGTAGACGACGCATCTCTACGCGCTCTTTCGTTGCCTAAACGTGGTCGTTTAATCGTTTTTGAATATCTTCCCTATGTTTGCTCTTCGCTTCCTTTGCCGCGCATGCCTACCCGCCCGTTTAGCCTTGTCTCTTCCAATTGGTCGTTGAAGAGGAGTTGGGGTTTCATCAATGTCGTCGAATAGGTCATCTGGAAATTCATCGTCCCCTGCATTAAGGTCGACACGAGAACGACCATCAGAAACATCAACCGATTGTGAACTTTTTGAGCGCTTCGATTGTTGTTGATCTTTAGTAATTGTGCCGATCCATTTTGGATCCTTTTTTAAAATCAACCAATGTCGATCTAGCTCAAAATTATGGCCCTTTTTTCAACTTTGTATTGTTTCTTGGCGGCCTCCAAAACATCAAACTCGGCCATTCCGCTACTTCTTTCCGACGAGAGTTTGTTGTATATACCATTAAATTTTGTAACCTTATTGTTTATGTCACGCCATTTGCTACTAAGACTATTGTCTTTTCGGTATGGCGGGACTCCCATGAAGCTATGAAATTTAGAAAGAATGGCTTCCCAGTAGCTTTTAATTCTCATGTCATTCCCGTCCTTCTCGTTTTAGAAGTGCCACACCAAGCTCGGCACAACGCAAGTTCCTCCTTTTCCGTCCATGGAAGTTGTGTGTCTTCTTCCACATCTTCTTCCCCAACTTCTTCAACAACCTCTTTTTCTTTCCTTTTCCCTTTCCCTTTCCCTTTCCCCTTTCGCTTGCCCCCCCCCCCCCCCCCCCCCCCGCTTGTGGTTCTTGTGTTTGGGTTTGTTGATGAATTGCTTGTTGTTGAAAATATTGGCCGATGGGTGCAAATTGAGATACATTTTGTGAATATTGGGGTTGTTGAAATTGAGGTTGATATTGAGGTGCGGTTTGTGGATAAAATTGAGGTGGGACAACACCGGAATTTAGGATGTTGACATACGGCTCGTAGCTACCAAATCCAAGGTTCGGTGGTATATTTTTTTGTGAAGGTTGTTTGGGTGTTTGTGGAGAGTTGTTGTGTGGATCCATTGTAAGTAGAGAGGTATGAAGATTGGAGTTTGTAGAGATTAAATGGGTTAATTGTATGTGTAAAATGAGTGAAAGTATGTAAATATATATAGGTAAATAATTAAAAAAAAGTTTTTTTTTTAAATTCTAACGGCTATATAGCCGTTGCCAACGGCTATATTGGCCAAATTCGACCCCTCCACGCCCCGTTCTCGCCCGTGGACCGTTGCCTCCTCCTCCTCCCACGCCGCACCCCAACGCCGTTTGGGGGGGGGGGGTGTTGCCTTGCCATGCCATGACGTGGCCGTCCACCTCACCCCCCACGCCACCCTTCCCGTGGTCCCATACCGCCAAGCCTTAGCAAAATTTTGTCATATTAAATAAATGTCACCTAAATAATCAAATAATTTTTTTATTTTTGAACAGCTTCAATAATAAAACTAAGGAGCTAGGCAAAAACAAATAATACAAAGTTTTTAAAGAAAAAACATAAGAAACAAACACAAATCATAAACAAGACATAGGATTATTACACCATTCCCACCAACGGTTATTAAGGCTCCTTGATTTAACCCTGTTTTTGAACCAAAAGTAAGAATTACTTTGAATTTCGCTAAAAATGAGGTTTTCCTTTCCCCTGTTTTCTGCACCAAATGTCTTGTTGTTTCGATTTTTCCATACAAACCATAAGTAACATTGAATCGCAGCAGAGAAAGCCTTGAGTTTGGAACTGCTAAGATTCAAATTTTTGCCCCAATTAATCAAATGCCCAATATTATGAATTTCATGCACATCGGCTCCCACCACCGGCCAAATTCGTTTAGGATAGGTCGTGTAACGAACCGAAATTATGAATTGAATAAATTATTGAAAAATATGATAAGTAAGGATAAATCATTTAAAACACGTGGAAATTGGTTTAGTGTCATTTGGACATCGTATGAGAAAGTTATGAACGAAACCGGGTCGAAAGTTAGACGAAATCAGCAAGAAAATCGGACCAAGGGTACCAGCCATGCTAGAGAGGCGCGAGCCGCGGTCGAGCGGCGCGAGCTATGGTAAAAAATTTGGAGTTCGAACAGAAGGTTGGTCGAGCGGTGCGAGGACCTTGTCGAGGGGCGCGAGCAAGTGTCGAGTGGCGCGAGCAAATATCGAGTGACGCGAGCATCTGATCCGAGAAACCTTCCAGACCTTGTCGAGCGGCGGCGAGTGTCGAGAGGCGCGGGCGCCTGTCTGGTGCGCATTTAAGACGGGATTGAGCATTTATTTCTCATTTTGAAACCCTAGTTCTCTCCTACAAGTGCTTATACTTATTATGAGTGGAAAAGGGCATTTGGAGCTGATTTTAGACTCCAAATCACGTGATTCTTCCTCCATTTTTGAAGATTAAGGTAAATCTCTTCTTTCTCAACCTCTAGATATAAAATTTGGGGAATTTGGTTGGGTTATTGCTAACCCTAGCTTGAAGGGTTTGAAGGGTTACTTCAAAGGGTGAAATGAAGTTAGTTAACTTAGATCTATGGTATTTTAACAAGGAAAAACATGTCATAACATGTGGTTGGGTTAATATTGAGATTTATGATAATCTAGGGTTTTGAATGTCACTAAAATTTGGGGGAAAGGGTGTCGGTGACTAATTAGTGTTATGAGACTAATATTGGAGACTAATGATGTCGACCTTGGGTTGTGGTTGGGTTTGGGTTTCGTTGGTGAGACCTTGGAACTAAGATTTTGGGATTTCCACCAAGTTGGATGAACTTGGTGGTTAAAGATGAAAATAGAAATTATGTGTTATCTAGTTATTAAGGATAACTAGAAATGTGATTATTATGTTGATAGGTTGCAAGAACCTAAAGGTTGGAGATATTCCAAAGGCGGGAAGCAAGGATTCGTGTTGATGAACACGATGTGGATTTAGTTATCGCTAAGGTGAGTAAATGAGACTTTTAAACTGGGTACATAACAAAGAGCTTTTAAAAACATATATAAGATATTTTCATGGGTCTTTATTAATAAATATTTGATAAAGATAGTAAATATTTGATAAAGATAAGTAAGTAGGTATAATGTGATACTAGAGTATGTCAAGTATAATTGACGATTTTAAAGGTAAACATGACAAACTAAAGTAATTGGCGATGATTTTTGCAGTAACGAATATTTATTAGTAAATTATACTAATAAAAAGTGAAGAATGAATATATATGAAAATGGATATGGTATGACTAGTAATAAATATGTATTATAGTCAAAGAAAAGATAAAAGTATTATGATATCGATAAATAAGAAATGTATCTTATGAAATAAGTAAGTATGGACCTCCCAGGGTCATAGAGGTAGAAGTAAACGTGGGTTGCATATGATCGGGTCCATGGGACCATACATGTACATTCACATTGTGTTGAACTAATTATATATAGTTATTATTAGATAACTAACTTGTTGGTGATTGATGTGATAGCCGA
The DNA here is from genome assembly GCA_963853835.1 of Calendula officinalis. Taxonomy (NCBI): domain Eukaryota; kingdom Viridiplantae; phylum Streptophyta; class Magnoliopsida; order Asterales; family Asteraceae; genus Calendula; species Calendula officinalis. Next base: position 12,096,732 of record OY970821.1, on the reverse strand, counting down.
GAGCTAGATTGACATAACTGTTGAGTTATGGTAAGATTGAGATGATGTGATGACACGGGCGACTCCCGGTCATGAGGTGTGGAGTGAGCGGCAGTTGGGTGGATTCCCATCGACTCATCCACGTTAGTAGTCTTGCTAACTGGACGTATTCCGGCGAGTAAGACAGGTATCGGTAGATTGGGCGATTCCCTCTTGCCGGTATCTTGAGTTTCTAGTTAGCTCGGGGACAACCCGATAACTAGATATATTGGAGTTCTAGCTAGTTCGGGGCAACCCGATAGTTAGATATGTTGAGCTTCCAGTTAGTTTGGGGGCAACCCGATAACTAGATATGATTGCTATGAAAGCATTGGAACGATAGGGTCACTATAGGGTGGCTAGCCTATATTGATGTGATATATATATATATATATATATATATATATATATATATATATATATATATATATATATATATATATATATATATATATATATATATATATATATATATATATATATATATATATATATATATATATATATATATATTGTAACGACCCGAAATTTGTAAATAAATAAATTGAATAAAAATATGATAAATAAGGATAAATCGTTTAATGAACGTAGGAATTGGTTTCGTGTCGTTTGGACACCGTATGAGAAAGTTATGGGCGAAACCGGGTCGAGACAAAGAACGAAAAATGCAGCCTTGCTGCATAGGCAAGTTCGCGACGCGAACTATGGTTCCCGATCGGGAACATCAAACAGGGATTTTGGGCATTTTGGTTAATCGAGTTCGCGACTGAGTAGCGATCGGGAAAAGTTCACGATGGGGAAAGTTAGCGACGCGAACTCAGTTCGCGCCGTGAACTTTTGTCGAGCAGCTTTAAATCGGGTTTTCAGCCATTTGTGCTATCTTAAAACCCTAGATACCTCTTTGGCGATTTTTGGAGCTCTAGTGCAGTTCTTGAGTGATTCCTCCACGAATCTTGATTGATTTCACTCCTAGTTGAAGATTAAAGGTATATCTTCACTCTTTGATCTTCGTAGCTTAAGATTTGTGTATTTTGATGTATGGGTTTGAAACCCTAGTTCTTGGGGTTATGGATTATGGTGATATAAATGGTGTATACACTTGATAGATGATGTATTAACAAGGAAAACAAGTGTATGATAATGATTTGTAAGAATCTTGCGGGTTGGTTAAACCTAGGGTTTGGTAAATCACCATAATTGGGGGAAATGAGTTAGTAAGTGTTATCTAGACATAGATGGACGCATTGGTAGTGGAATGTGATGTTAATAATCTTGTGATTATTGTATTAGGCTTTTGGTGAAGTCTTGAAAAGCTGATTGATTGTTGGAGCAAAGAAATTGGCGGAAAGAATACGGTTGGAGCATCTTATTGCTAAGGTGAGTACATGAGATTTTTAAAACTGAGTACATAGTAAATGGTTTTGAAATACATATAATATTTCGTGGGTCTTTATTAATAAATGTTTTGATAAAGATAGTGACTGAAAAGATGAGAAAATAGGTATATTGTGATACTAGAATATGTCTAGTATGATTGATGATATTGGAAGTAGTATGCTAAACTAAGTAATAACTGAATCTTTATTAATGTGCTATAATAATAAAGATAATGAGTAAAAGAGTACATATTGAGTCTTTATTAATAAATATGTATTAGTAAAGCAATTGGAAATGATTTTGTAGTAATGAGTATCTATTGGTAAGATTTACTAATGGAAGTAAAGAACGAATATATATATGAAAATGCTTATGATGTGACTAGTAATAATTATGTATTATTGTCAATGGAAAGATAAAAGTATTATGATATCGATATATAAGAAATGTATCTTATGTGATAAGTAAGTATGGACCTCCTAGGGTCATAGAGGTAGAAGTAAATGTGGGTATGATCGGGTCCATGGGACCATACAGGTACGTTCACACTATGTTGAACTAGTTATATATAGTTATTATTAGATAACTAACTTGTTTGATGATTACGTGATAGCCGAAGGCTTTGATTGGAATAACTGATGAGTTATGATAAGAATGAGATGATGTGATGACGCGGGGGATCCCCGGTCATGAGGTGTGGAGTGAGGGGCAGTTGGGTGGATTCCCATCGACTCATCCACGTTAGTAGTCTTGCTAACTGGACGTATTCCGGCGAGTAAGGCAGGTATCGGTAGATTGGGCGATTCCCTCTTGCCGTTATCTTGAGCAATGCGGGGGATCCCCGGTATGCTTCTAGTACGTATATGTTTATGTATTAGATATGGTTGAAGCTTATTAATGCGGGGGATCCCCGGTTAATAAGTTAATGTGGTTCTAGTTAGTTCGGGGGCAACCCGATAACTAGATATGATTGCTAGGAAAGCAAGGATGATAGAGTCACATTAGGGTGACTAGATGGTAGTGAGATAGTTTTTTTATATATGTCTATATATATTTATGAAATGGGTATTATTATTGGGGTCTAAAACCCATGTATCTCACGAGACTATTTTGTCTCACGTACTATGTTTGTTTTGTGGCTATGTACTCAGGTACAGGTTTGAAGTGATAGAAGGTTGCACTAGAAGTGGCCTAGAGATGCTTAGCTCGGGAGCTATTAGGTAGATCCCGTTGCCTATGGTTTTGATATACTTGGTGACACCGTATTTTTGTAAACTCTGATATAAGTTTTAAAGTTTTTGTTAAACTGTATTTTGAACAATATGTCAGATATTGGGAAAATATATTTTAAATGATTTAAATGATGTTTTAAAAATACGGGTGTTACAACTTGGTATCAGAGCTATAGTTTAAGTGAATTAGGTTGGATGTCCATCCTAGTCTTAGACTGTAGCAATAGGAATGTAAGATTCCTTGAGATCGATAGGTTGACCTTGAGACTTTATGTTAAGTTTAGGGTTGAACCTAGGGGACCTATAGAAGTTGTTATGAAATGTGCAATGTGAAGTCTTTTGAGGCCGTAAGGCATTAGTATGATAGGGCCGACCCCTATGAGAAATGCCATGATTTGATCTAACTGTGTTGTTTTCAACTGTTGAGTTGACCGTTTGTATCTTGTTGGTTGGTTATGTTGGTATGGCGAAAGAATGAATGTGAAAAGTGGACGAGCTCCACTAGATTGGAAAGAGTTATGAATGAGGGTGGGCGGAATGATTCCAATACCCGTAGGAAGGAAGAGTCATCGAATGGCAAAGTTCGTAGTGATAAGTAGCTACGTAAAGAGGTAGCAAGACCTAGTCGGAAGAAATGGAAGGATGTTGTATAAGGTTTTCATAGCATGTAAAACCTTTGAGTAATTCGGAAGTTCTGAACCGAAGGTCACGAATGGTGGATTCGGAGAATCGAGCAAGTGCTAGAGAGTAGCAAGCGAAGAAAGAAAGATATGATGAGTTTGACATCCATATGATTAAAGGGGTGAGGCATTGACACGGTGGAACGTGTAGTATGAAACTTTGGGAAAGAGAGTGCGGTACAATATGTTGTGAAAGGAAGTCACGAGTGAGTTGAAAAAGGGAAGTCTTCCCGGGAGGGAATCTAGAGGGGGGTTCATGATGCAACCTCGGAGATCTTAGGTGAAGATTGATGTTATGTGAGTATGGCTTAATTGTTTGGTTGTTGCACGAATTGGTGCTTTTAGAAATTGGAGACGAGTCGTACGACATGGGGGTTTATTTTTGGGAATAGTCTTCCCGGTTAGTGATGTGTGTGGAAGTATGTATTGGAAAGGATTATAGACAAGTGTGTCGCATGTAGTAAGGATATAAGGGTTGATACTAATATGTAGTATAAAAGGATGAGACACGAGATATGGTGAGTATTTCTAACAGAAGTGTAGTAGTACAATGAAGTACTAAGTCTTGATAAGAATTGTTAGTATGGATGAAAAATTTTGGAATAGGATCCTTGGAAATGGAATTTGGATATTCGGCGGGAATCCGGATAAGTAATGTAATATTATACATGAATGGTAAAGGAAAGAATGACTGAGGTGTAGTGATACCTTAGAATTTATAAATGGAAAATATGTGGAAAAGAATAAGCGTCGGGGACGACGAAATTTAATCGTTGAAAACAATTGAGTAAAAGTTGACGCGTAGCCATAGCAAGTTATGTGACAGGATTGATGGATTCGATAATCTGAGGTGAGAAGAAGATTGTCGGTAAAAGTGTCATAGCAATAGCGTGATAATGTATGACGTAGTGTAGTGTAAGATTACGATTGGGAAAGGAATAGTCCTAAGTCCCACGATGTATGAAAGTAGAAAACCGAGTGTTGGGCCATTGGGTGCTAAGTCATGGGTTACAAGTGTAGACCGGAGTCGATTGGTTGACTCAAAGATGACCGGGATGACCGGCGAGTTATGATTAATGGAATGGAATGATAGCTACTCCCGTAGTGACAAAAGATTTGGAAATGTGGTAAAAATGAAATGAACTGATTAATGGTGGTTAATGTGTAAGTGAAACGAGATTTTACTAGTTATCCGCGAGATGCAATGCATGTGCATTATATGATGGCCTTCAAAGGCATATGACAATGAAAAGGTAGTGTCATGTGGATCGTGTAGAGTAATATGTCAAGTGAGAAATATGTTAGATATGAAAGAAAACGATAATGTGATATTATTTGAATGGTGCTAGAATGCATGACGAATAATTGGGTGATTGAACGAGTGAGAAAGTAGCAAAGCTACGTGATGTGAAAGGATGGATACCAGATGGTATTGGTGTGACATATACATATGTTTGTATATGTGCACAATAGAGGTGTTTATATTGAATTGGCGTGATATATATATGTATATATATATGTATGTATATGTTTATGTGTTAATATGATGAATGTAGAACCATGTGGTTAATGAGTATTGTCATTATGTTATGGTAAATGAGAATTGGGCTTGAAATGCGGGTTGCATTTAGGTCATGAAAATGTAGGGGATGCCTACGATTTATAGAATAGAAGGAAAGAGAAACTCCCAGTGAGCAAATTACCATGTGGTAACCAAGACATAGTACACCGTATAAGGGTGCGGGACGTATTACGGTAGGGGGCCTACTACCGATGATGTAAGTTGATCAATGTGATACAAAGATGGTTGAAAGAATACTAAGTGATAGTATGAGCGACCAAGTGAAGGTCAAGAAACGGTAAATGCTATTGTGACCTTATGTTAAGGTGTGACCCTTGGATTAACGGGGACGATTGTTGAGAAAGTAGTAATGGGTAGAACTGAGAGTGATGGGTTGGTAATGATACGCCGTGTGTACGGAAATTGCTAGTTTGGAAAAGGTATGGTTGACTTTATGTAAAAGTCAACGTTAGTCAACCCGTGATTGGTTGAATTGGTCTAAGATGGACTTTGACTCTCGTTTTGATTTACTAATGAATATTGATAGCATAATGTGTCGATTATGTGTTTGTGAAAAAGTTGATGAGATGGTTGATTGAATCGTAGTCGGTTTATACGACTTGACCCATTTGGGTGATTTCAATGTTGAAATTGGGAATCGAGTGTAAGACTGTAATTGAATCATAAATTAAAGGCAAATTGTAAAGGAAATGATGATTTATGAAACCCTTAACGAGAAGGGAAAATGTTAAGGTATAGTTGACTTTGTGCTTAAGTCAAAGGGTAGACAATGTGGGGACATACCAATGTCGGGATACATCGGCTTGGTCAAGGCTAGAGTTTGACATTCGTTTTAATCAATTAGTTAATGGTATGATTGTGTCATACCATTGTTGTGAGAATGAAAGGATTGGTCGAGAAAATGACGGTGTTATGGTCAAATTGTGAAATTTTGACCCGTTTGAGTATTATGAGTTTTTAAAGTTGGGTATTGACCGTTCGGACTTAACGAAGTTAAGTGAATGTTTGAATATGTAATGTTGAAGGAATAGGAATGAGGAAAGTTTGGTGGTAATGACCACAAGGAAATGAGGGCGTAATGCTCGGGTGATTATAGGTTGGAGATTTTAGTGATTCCGAGGACGAAATCCTTTTAAGGGGTGGATAGTTGTAACGACCCGAAATTTGTAAATAAATAAATTGAATAAAAATATGATAAATAAGGATAAATCGTTTAATGAACGTAGGAATTGGTTTCGTGTCGTTTGGACACCGTATGAGAAAGTTATGGGCGAAACCGGGTCGAGACAAAGAACGAAAAATGCAGCCTTGCTGCATAGGCAAGTTCGCGACGCGAACTATGGTTCCCGATCTGGAACATCAAACAGGGATTTTGGGCATTTTGGTTAATCGAGTTCGCGACTGAGTAGCGATCGGGAAAAGTTCACGATGGGGAAAGTTAGCGACGCGAACTCAGTTCGCGCCGTGAACTTTGGTCGAGCAGCTTTAAATCGGGTTTTCAGCCATTTGTGCTATCTTAAAACCCTAGATACCTCTTTGGCGATTTTTGGAGCTCTAGTGCAGTTCTTGAGTGATTCCTCCACGAATCTTGATTGATTTCACTCCTAGTTGAAGATTAAAGGTATATCTTCACTCTTTGATCTTCGTAGCTTAAGATTTGTGTATTTTGATGTATGGGTTTGAAACCCTAGTTCTTGGGGTTATGGATTATGGTGATATAAATGGTGTATACACTTGATAGATGATGTATTAACAAGGAAAACAAGTGTATGATAATGATTTGTAAGAATCTTGCGGGTTGGTTAAACCTAGGGTTTGGTAAATCACCATAATTGGGGGAAATGAGTTAGTAAGTGTTATCTAGACATAGATGGACGCATTGGTAGTGGAATGTGATGTTAATAATCTTGTGATTATTGTATTAGGCTTTTGGTGAAGTCTTGAAAAGCTGATTGATTGTTGGAGCAAAGAAATTGGCGGAAAGAATACGGTTGGAGCATCTTATTGCTAAGGTGAGTACATGAGATTTTTAAAACTGAGTACATAGTAAATGGTTTTGAAATACATATAATATTTCGTGGGTCTTTATTAATAAATGTTTTGATAAAGATAGTGACTGAAAAGATGAGAAAATAGGTATATTGTGATACTAGAATATGTCTAGTATGATTGATGATATTGGAAGTAGTATGCTAAACTAAGTAATAACTGAATCTTTATTAATGTGCTATAATAATAAAGATAATGAGTAAAAGAGTACATATTGAGTCTTTATTAATAAATATGTATTAGTAAAGCAATTGGAAATGATTTTGTAGTAATGAGTATCTATTGGTAAGATTTACTAATGGAAGTAAAGAACGAATATATATATGAAAATGCTTATGATGTGACTAGTAATAATTATGTATTATTGTCAATGGAAAGATAAAAGTATTATGATATCGATATATAAGAAATGTATCTTATGTGATAAGTAAGTATGGACCTCCTAGGGTCATAGAGGTAGAAGTAAATGTGGGTATGATCGGGTCCATGGGACCATACAGGTACGTTCACACTATGTTGAACTAGTTATATATAGTTATTATTAGATAACTAACTTGTTTGATGATTACGTGATAGCCGAAGGCTTTGATTGGAATAACTGATGAGTTATGATAAGAATGAGATGATGTGATGACGCGGGGGATCCCCGGTCATGAGGTGTGGAGTGAGGGGCAGTTGGGTGGATTCCCATCGACTCATCCACGTTAGTAGTCTTGCTAACTGGACGTATTCCGGCGAGTAAGGCAGGTATCGGTAGATTGGGCGATTCCCTCTTGCCGTTATCTTGAGCAATGCGGGGGATCCCCGGTATGCTTCTAGTACGTATATGTTTATGTATTAGATATGGTTGAAGCTTATTAATGCGGGGGATCCCCGGTTAATAAGTTAATGTGGTTCTAGTTAGTTCGGGGGCAACCCGATAACTAGATATGATTGCTAGGAAAGCAAGGATGATAGAGTCACATTAGGGTGACTAGATGGTAGTGAGATAGTTTTTTTATATATGTCTATATATATTTATGAAATGGGTATTATTATTGGGGTCTAAAACCCATGTATCTCACGAGACTATTTTGTCTCACGTACTATGTTTGTTTTGTGGCTATGTACTCAGGTACAGGTTTGAAGTGATAGAAGGTTGCACTAGAAGTGGCCTAGAAATGCTTAGCTCGGGAGCTATTAGGTAGATCCCGTTGCCTATGGTTTTGATATACTTGGTGACACCGTATTTTTGTAAACTCTGATATAAGTTTTAAAGTTTTTGTTAAACTGTATTTTGAACAATATGTCAGATATTGGGAAAATATATTTTAAATGATTTAAATGATGTTTTAAAAATACGGGTGTTACAACTTGGTATCAGAGCTATAGTTTAAGTGAATTAGGTTGGATGTCCATCCTAGTCTTAGACTGTAGCAATAGGAATGTAAGATTCCTTGAGATCGATAGGTTGACCTTGAGACTTTATGTTAAGTTTAGGGTTGAACCTAGGGGACCTATAGAAGTTGTTATGAAATGTGCAATGTGAAGTCTTTTGAGGCCGTAAGGCATTAGTATGATAGGGCCGACCCCTATGAGAAATGCCATGATTTGATCTAACTGTGTTGTTTTCAACTGTTGAGTTGACCGTTTGTATCTTGTTGGTTGGTTATGTTGGTATGGCGAAAGAATGAATGTGAAAAGTGGACGAGCTCCACTAGATTGGAAAGAGTTATGAATGAGGGTGGGCGGAATGATTCCAATACCCGTAGGAAGGAAGAGTCATCGAATGGCAAAGTTCGTAGTGATAAGTAGCTACGTAAAGAGGTAGCAAGACCTAGTCGGAAGAAATGGAAGGATGTTGTATAAGGTTTTCATAGCATGTAAAACCTTTGAGTAATTCGGAAGTTCTGAACCGAAGGTCACGAATGGTGGATTCGGAGAATCGAGCAAGTGCTAGAGAGTAGCAAGCGAAGAAAGAAAGATATGATGAGTTTGACATCCATATGATTAAAGGGGTGAGGCATTGACACGGTGGAACGTGTAGTATGAAACTTTGGGAAAGAGAGTGCGGTACAATATGTTGTGAAAGGAAGTCACGAGTGAGTTGAAAAAGGGAAGTCTTCCCGGGAGGGAATCTAGAGGGGGGTTCATGATGCAACCTCGGAGATCTTAGGTGAAGATTGATGTTATGTGAGTATGGCTTAATTGTTTGGTTGTTGCACGAATTGGTGCTTTTAGAAATTGGAGACGAGTCGTACGACATGGGGGTTTATTTTTGGGAATAGTCTTCCCGGTTAGTGATGTGTGTGGAAGTATGTATTGGAAAGGATTATAGACAAGTGTGTCGCATGTAGTAAGGATATAAGGGTTGATACTAATATGTAGTATAAAAGGATGAGACACGAGATATGGTGAGTATTTCTAACAGAAGTGTAGTAGTACAATGAAGTACTAAGTCTTGATAAGAATTGTTAGTATGGATGAAAAATTTTGGAATAGGATCCTTGGAAATGGAATTTGGATATTCGGCGGGAATCCGGATAAGTAATGTAATATTATACATGAATGGTAAAGGAAAGAATGACTGAGGTGTAGTGATACCTTAGAATTTATAAATGGAAAATATGTGGAAAAGAATAAGCGTCGGGGACGACGAAATTTAATCGTTGAAAACAATTGAGTAAAAGTTGACGCGTAGCCATAGCAAGTTATGTGACAGGATTGATGGATTCGATAATCTGAGGTGAGAAGAAGATTGTCGGTAAAAGTGTCATAGCAATAGCGTGATAATGTATGACGTAGTGTAGTGTAAGATTACGATTGGGAAAGGAATAGTCCTAAGTCCCACGATGTATGAAAGTAGAAAACCGAGTGTTGGGCCATTGGGTGCTAAGTCATGGGTTACAAGTGTAGACCGGAGTCGATTGGTTGACTCAAAGATGACCGGGATGACCGGCGAGTTATGATTAATGGAATGGAATGATAGCTACTCCCGTAGTGACAAAAGATTTGGAAATGTGGTAAAAATGAAATGAACTGATCAATGGTGGTTAATGTGTAAGTGAAACGAGATTTTACTAGTTATCCGCGAGATGCAATGCATGTGCATTATATGATGGCCTTCAAAGGCATATGACAATGAAAAGGTAGTGTCATGTGGATCGTGTAGAGTAATATGTCAAGTGAGAAATATGTTAGATATGAAAGAAAACGATAATGTGATATTATTTGAATGGTGCTAGAATGCATGACGAATAATTGGGTGATTGAACGAGTGAGAAAGTAGCAAAGCTACGTGATGTGAAAGGATGGATACCAGATGGTATTGGTGTGACATATACATATGTTTGTATATGTGCACAATAGAGGTGTTTATATTGAATTGGCGTGATATATATATGTATATATATATGTATGTATATGTTTATGTGTTAATATGATGAATGTAGAACCATGTGGTTAATGAGTATTGTCATTATGTTATGGTAAATGAGAATTGGGCTTGAAATGCGGGTTGCATTTAGGTCATGAAAATGTAGGGGATGCCTACGATTTATAGAATAGAAGGAAAGAGAAACTCCCAGTGAGCAAATTACCATGTGGTAACCAAGACATAGTACACCGTATAAGGGTGCGGGACGTATTACGGTAGGGGGCCTACTACCGATGATGTAAGTTGATCAATGTGATACAAAGATGGTTGAAAGAATAATAAGTGATAGTATGAGCGACCAAGTGAAGGTCAAGAAACGGTAAATGCTATTGTGACCTTATGTTAAGGTGTGACCCTTGGATTAACGGGGACGATTGTTGAGAAAGTAGTAATGGGTAGAACTGAGAGTGATGGGTTGGTAATGATACGCCGTGTGTACGGAAATTGCTAGTTTGGAAAAGGTATGGTTGACTTTATGTAAAAGTCAACGTTAGTCAACCCGTGATTGGTTGAATTGGTCTAAGATGGACTTTGACTCTCGTTTTGATTTACTAATGAATATTGATAGCATAATGTGTCGATTATGTGTTTGTGAAAAAGTTGATGAGATGGTTGATTGAATCGTAGTCGGTTTATACGACTTGACCCGTTTGGGTGATTTCAATGTTGAAATTGGGAATCGAGTGTAAGACTGTAATTGAATCATAAATTAAAGGCAAATTGTAAAGGAAAGGATGATTTATGAAACCCTTAACGAGAAGGGAAAATGTTAAGGTATAGTTGACTTTGTGCTTAAGTCAAAGGGTAGACAATGTGGGGACATACCAATGTCGGGATACATCGGCTTGGTCAAGGCTAGAGTTTGACATTCGTTCTAATCAATTAGTTAATGGTATGATTGTGTCATACCATTGTTGTGAGAATGAAAGGATTGGTCGAGAAAATGACGGTGTTATGGTCAAATTGTGAAATTTTGAACCGTTTGAGTATTATGAGTTTTTAAAGTTGGGTATTGACCGTTCGGACTTAACGAAGTTAAGTGAATGTTTGAATATGTAATGTTGAAGGAATAGGAATGAGGAAAGTTTGGTGGTAATGACCACAAGGAAATGACGGCGTAATGCTCGGGTGATTATAGGTTGGAGATTTTAGTGATTCCGAGGACGAAATCCTTTTAAGGGGTGGATAGTTGTAACGACCCGAAATTTGTAAATAAATAAATTGAATAAAAATATGATAAATAAGGATAAATCGTTTAATGAACGTAGGAATTGGTTTCGTGTCGTTTGGACACCGTATGAGAAAGTTATGGACGAAACCGGGTCGAGACAAAGAACGAAAAATGCAGCCTTGCTGCATAGGCAAGTTCGCGACGCGAACTATGGTTCCCGATCGGGAACATCAAACAGGGATTTTGGGCATTTTGGTTAATCGAGTTCGCGACTGAGTAGCGATCGGGAAAAGTTCACGATGGGGAAAGTTAGCGACGCGAACTCCGTTCGCGCCGTGAACTTTGGTCGAGCAGCTTTAAATCGGGTTTTCAGCCATTTGTGCTATCTTAAAACCCTAGATACCTCTTTGGCGATTTTTGGAGCTCTAGTGCAGTTCTTGAGTGATTCCTCCACGAATCTTGATTGATTTCACTCCTAGTTGAAGATTAAAGGTATATCTTCACTCTTTGATCTTCGTAGCTTAAGATTTGTGTATTTTGATGTATGGGTTTGAAACCCTAGTTCTTGGGGTTATGGATTATGGTGATATAAATGGTGTATACACTTGATAGATGATGTATTAACAAGGAAAACAAGTGTATGATAATGATTTGTAAGAATCTTGCGGGTTGGTTAAACCTAGGGTTTGGTAAATCACCATAATTGGGGGAAATGAGTTAGTAAGTGTTATCTAGACATAGATGGACGCATTGGTAGTGGAATGTGATGTTAATAATCTTGTGATTATTGTATTAGGCTTTTGGTGAAGTCTTGAAAAGCTGATTGATTGTTGGAGCAAAGAAATTGGCGGAAAGAATACGGTTGGAGCATCTTATTGCTAAGGTGAGTACATGAGATTTTTAAAACTGAGTACATAGTAAATGGTTTTGAAATACATATAATATTTCGTGGGTCTTTATTAATAAATGTTTTGATAAAGATAGTGACTGAAAAGATGAGAAAATAGGTATATTGTGATACTAGAATATGTCTAGTATGATTGATGATATTGGAAGTAGTATGCTAAACTAAGTAATAACTGAATCTTTATTAATGTGCTATAATAATAAAGATAATGAGTAAAAGAGTACATATTGAGTCTTTATTAATAAATATGTATTAGTAAAGCAATTGGAAATGATTTTGTAGTAATGAGTATCTATTGGTAAGATTTACTAATGGAAGTAAAGAACGAATATATATATGAAAATGCTTATGATGTGACTAGTAATAATTATGTATTATTGTCAATGGAAAGATAAAAGTATTATGATATCGATATATAAGAAATGTATCTTATGTGATAAGTAAGTATGGACCTCCTAGGGTCATAGAGGTAGAAGTAAATGTGGGTATGATCGGGTCCATGGGACCATACAGGTACGTTCACACTATGTTGAACTAGTTATATATAGTTATTATTAGATAACTAACTTGTTTGATGATTACGTGATAGCCGAAGGCTTTGATTGGAATAACTGATGAGTTATGATAAGAATGAGATGATGTGATGACGCGGGGGATCCCCGGTCATGAGGTGTGGAGTGAGGGGCAGTTGGGTGGATTCCCATCGACTCATCCACGTTAGTAGTCTTGCTAACTGGACGTATTCCGGCGAGTAAGGCAGGTATCGGTAGATTGGGCGATTCCCTCTTGCCGTTATCTTGAGCAATGCGGGGGATCCCCGGTATGTTTCTAGTACGTATATGTTTATGTATTAGATATGGTTGAAGCTTATTAATGCGGGGGATCCCCGGTTAATAAGTTAATGTGGTTCTAGTTAGTTCGGGGGCAACCCGATAACTAGATATGATTGCTAGGAAAGCAAGGATGATAGAGTCACATTAGGGTGACTAGATGGTAGTGAGATAGTTTTTTTATATATGTCTATATATATTTATGAAATGGGTATTATTATTGGGGTCTAAAACCCATGTATCTCACGAGACTATTTTGTCTCACGTACTATGTTTGTTTTGTGGCTATGTACTCAGGTACATGTTTGAAGTGATAGAAGGTTGCACTAGAAGTGGCCTAGAGATGCTTAGCTCGGGAGCTATTAGGTAGATCCCGTTGCCTATGGTTTTGATATACTTGGTGACACCGTATTTTTGTAAACTCTGATATAAGTTTTAAAGTTTTTGTTAAACTGTATTTTGAACAATATGTCAGATATTGGGAAAATATATTTTAAATGATTTAAATGATGTTTTAAAAATACGGGTGTCTTCGATAAATGTTCACATTTGGCACGTCAAGTCCTCTCACATGCATTACAATTTACACATGATCGAAAATATATCAAAAGGTTTTTACTGAAAACCTCGACCGGCCTACGCCAGACAACTCCATGTCCATCATGTGAGAGGTAAATCGAGTTGACCAAGCGGTAGAAAAACGGGGATGGATTCAAATCAGGTCATGTTACCAAATAGACCTCAATGTCTTTCCAACTCAACTACACAGCCGGGTTACATGATGGGTAAAATAGTAAAATTCTTTTACCCCCGCTAGTAGTTATCGATTTGAAGATGCATCCACTTTTAAGTGATTTTATGAGATAATGATATGACACCGAATGGTCAATCATAAATGAGAAGGATTAAAATGTGCAATTAATAACTACCATGATCACAATGGTTGAAAATTGCAAGGTGTAAGGGTGAGAAGATCCATTATAGCTACCAAACTCGTAATGAAATAGTGAAATCAAAGACACCCAACATAACTATTGAAAGCTAGGGGACAACTTTTGTACCGTTTTCCAAACCACTTGGACAAAATTGCACTTCATCGTATTCATAATAATATATTTTTAATAAAAAAAATTAAGCAATTTTATGTATTACAAGTACACTGTAAATTATTCTTTTTGTATGATTTTGCCACATGCCCACTTTAGACTCGGGTTTTGCCTTTGATGGGATTGAATATTGTTGTCTGTATGCATGATCTTTTGGTCAGCAAAAAGAATAAATAAGCATTTACCAACTCAATCTAGTTACTTTGCAACATTTCGTACAGAATACATCACAAGAAGAGAGAGTATGAAAAAAAAAAACAAAAAAAAAACTACTTTATATGAACAGTTTGAACACAAATGATATAAAACTTAAAAAATGTGAATCTTCCCATGTATGGTTGCTGCCATTTCCTATTTTGGGTACTAGAAAAGTCCCATTCCATTTACACCTGTTTCAGATAGGCCGATTGTTAATACAGTAATACACTTCTCACAAAGCAATTAACAAAGAAAACCTAGCATGGAATTTGGAGGAACAACCAAAAGAGAGTTTACCTCCATGAAAATGAACCGGGTCAATCACGAATACCAAGTTCAAGCTCAAGTTCATCATCTTCTTCAAACAGCTTTAATAAACGAGCATACTGCTCTTCACGTTTCCTCTTTTGCCATAACTTGAAAAGGAAAGATGACAAGGCCACAATTGCTGCAAGAGCAAGGCATATTAAGAGTATTTTGGATCCATTTTTGCTCTTTGAGTAATCACCTTTGTTATCTTTTTTGGAATTTGAATCATCAGAAAAACCTGAAATGATTCAAGATATTATAAGTTATTACACTTACAGAAAATAGTCAAATGTTTATGAATTTATAATTCATTTATATAAATATATTTTGCTAAAAGAAATCAAACATTTTACTTATTTCCAGCTGATACTTTATCCTAAACATAGAGTATAGGGAAAGAAATGTGTTGGTTAACTAATGAGGGACTTAAAACCCCAAATCACCCTCTTCATTCATATTTTATTAATCTTTTATTTAAACTTTTGTTAGCTTATCCTCAGCTAAACCTTAATATGAAACGAAGAACACGATCATTATATGCAATAGATTGAATTCTGTTCAACTAAATGTAAGCAAGCTCGTTCAGAAGACCATCGTCTAAATTATTAAAAAAACATCAGAAGAAATGCTCCATTATATATTTTAGGGCGACGTAGAACCATTGAAACAAACCCTAGAACACATATTTGATCACGCGGTTTAAAAGAAAACACACAACGCCAAATATACATTCATAGTGACAAAAACCTACCCAATTACCACCAAAAGACGCGAAGAAATTCAATAATTCACCAACATTCAGGTACAATTTGCGACGAAAAGAAGGGGAAAAAAGAAAGAAAAGGAAATGGGATAGAAAGATGAGAGATACGAACCAGGGAGAAATTGTAGGGAAATTGAGAAGAATAGCAACAAGAACCGCAATGATCTCCGGCGTGAGATGTCAGTCATCTCTGAATTTGGTGAACCCTAGGCCTAGGCGTTCACTTTGATACAGGGTTGGGGTTTCACGGTTTGATCCGTTCTTTCCCGGTCCGGTCAGCCTTCATTTAATACTTCACAACCGTACCCCCCACCGGTTCGGGTATAAAAATCTCCATCAGATCGATATGTATTCAATAGTTCAACAAAATAAATATAATAAACACATCTCATCTAGTTGGCGTGCATTAATACACACCTACATGTTATCCATATTAATTGATGGTTAATAACTTGCTAGATAGATAATAACTTGATGGTGATAAACATGTTCACCTGTTTAGATTCGCGGGTTGAAAATTCCAACTTAACCTAACCTTTTTATCTAAACGGGTTGAAATCTTCAACCCAACTATGTATTAAACATGTTGACCCAATAAAACATCAATTTATAAAAAAATAGAAAAAACATATAACTGAAGACTAGAATGTTAAAATAAGTTGATTAGTTGCAAAATACAATAAAAAATTAACTACTAAAAATTGTTCAAAATACAAACAAAATTAACGACTACTAGAAGATGTTCAAAATACATCGTCTTTCCACATAGATCTTTAACGAGGGGTTACATGTTAGCTAAGACATTTGAAATAAACAATGCAAATTAATAATTATAGCTAAGACATGTAGATATATATAATATTTAAACGGGTTGACGGATCATAAATTAGTTGTAAATTTGAACCCAACTTAACTTGTTTTATGACGGGTTGTAAACGAGTTGGTCCGTTTACCACCCACGGGTTGAAAGTTATGACCCAACCACTAATTGCAGGTTTTAAATGGGTCGAGTTGACAGGTCGAGTTTGTTTTTGCCAGTCCTAGCCAATGTTGTAAAAATCACTCGGCGGTACCTAGGCGGTCGACCACCTTCAAGCGATAAATCGGTCTTGGCGGCGATTAATCGGTTTCTCGGCGGGTACCATAAAATACAAAGGAATATATTTTTATATAAGTAAATATTGACAATATCATAGCAAAATAACCAAATTAGTCAATAACTATGAATTTATTTAACAATATTTAAAATGAAAACTATAATAAAAATTATAACATTAAAGTTATTCACTGATTTTACCATTTAAAAGTATAATAAATGAATGGGCTTATAATACTTGGGCTTTAATAATTGAGCTTTATGTTCTATTTGAAAACTAAAGATGGGCCACGTTAAAATAGACGTATCAGTCTTAAATTTAGGGTTAGCAGCCCCCTCGATCTCTCCAATGAAGATGAAGATAAAGCTGCTCCGATGAAGATTTCCGACGAAGAAGGCACTACGGACGAAGATGACATCTCCGACGAAGATGACATCTCCGACGAAGATGACAACTCCGTGAATAAAACAGCTCCGACGAAGATGACAGCCCGTAGATACTCTGGCGGTAATAAATCTGACATCTTTAACAATTCTAGCTTCATCTCTAACCATTTTCTGACCGCCTAAGGCCGCCAAGGGCCGCCTAGGACCGATATTGACCTTGACCGAAAAAGTTTACCGATTAACACTTTTTTCACTCGGTGGGGGTCCGCCAAGCGCCTAGGCGGCCGTCAAGACCGATTTTTACAACACTGGTCCTAGCTACGAGGGTTACACTTTTATAAATGTAAAAGCTTGTTTGTGAGTTGTATTCTAGCAATGTGAGATCTTAATTTCTTTGTCGTTGTCGTCGTTAGAGTGGTGTCAACCCTCATATAAATGACGCCTTTAATTTTTGTCACATCAATGTTACGTCACCTACATACAAAATACTAAAATACTAAAATTTATTAAAATACGTCAGCGACACTATACCAAGAATGCTACATACAAAATACTAAAATTTATTAAAATACTCTCATCGTATTCCGCATCTCTACTCTTCGGCTAGACAAGGCCAAACAATGGTGGCACAAATGCTTAACCCTTCAATTTTTGAAAATCCTAGTCATATCAGTGTTCACTGTGGAGTTTGGTGCTTTCGGAAGAAACGCTCGTACAATCAGGTATCCAGCAAATCACTATCAACTTTTTCAACCAAACCTTATCACCTTTTTCTCAATTACTCACTTCTTATGTTTCTGTTATTCAGATCTGACGAACATTGATTCCGTTCAGCAATGGCGCTGGTTAGTTCTTTTTACGTTTGATTTTGATTTCTTCTTACGAACATTGACTGAAATCACCTGCTTCGGCATGTATAATTTAGTATGCTTCGAGACAATATGTTTTAAAATCATAATTTTGTTGTAGGTTTTGCACGCTGGAAAAACCCACAAGAATACCTTCAAGGCATTAATTGCTGCTGAATATGTTGGTGTTGAAGTTAAATTGGCTGATAATTTTGAAACGGGCGTGTCAAATAAAACCCCCGAGTTTCTTAAAATGAACCCCATTGGAAAGGTATGTTCTTCAAATCTGATTTGCTGCCCAAAAATTGTTTTATTCAATTCACTTAATACAATTGGCTTTCATTTTCAAAGTTTCCTGTTTTAGAGACCCCTTATGGACCTGTATTCGAGAGTAATGCAATTGCTCGTTATGGTGAGAAATCATGTGACATTTGTCTATAATTTTAATTTTTAATGGTTTTTGGGGCTGATTGTAGTAATTTGGTCACTGCAGTTGCTCGTCTTAAGGCTGACTCTGCTCTTTTTGGATCTTCACCAATAGAATATGTAAGTTTTTTCGTGTTCCTATTTGTTATATATTTTTGGTATAGTAGTTATGGTTCATTTAAATGTTTTATTTAGGGCCAAGTTGAGCAATGGATTGATTTCGCCTCATTGGAGATTGATACAAATTTGTTGGCATGGATCAAGCCGAGATTTGGTTATGGTAACTATGTTGCTTCGGTTAGTTTCTCTCTAATTATCCGAGTTCTGACATGATTTAGTAATTAAAGTAAATTACATAAATCATCCATATGGTTTGTATGAAATTGTAGATTTCGTACTGACTTTTTGTTACATAGATTGTCCCAAATTTTAAAACTTGTAACGTGAACGGTCCGTAATAAGTAACAACTTAACCTTCTCTAGGGACTGTTGGTGTTACAAGTTTCAAAATTAGGAACTATTTTGTATCCCTAATAATTTATGCATTGAAGGTTGAGGAGGCATGTGTTGCTGCTTTGAAGAGAGCTTTTGGTGCCCTAAACAAACATCTTGCAACCCAAACTTTCTTGGTTGGACACAATGTGACGTTAGCTGACATCATCATGACATGTAACTTGTACCTAGGGTTCAAAGTGATGATGACAAAAACCTTCACATCTGAGTTTCCTCACGTAGAGAGGTACTTTTGGTAAGGTAATTGGTGAGGTTAAGCAGACAGAATCTGTACCTGCTATTGCTAATGGAAAAAAAGCAGCCCAAACACCAAAAACTGAGCCCAAAAAAGAAGAAGCACCAAAACCTAAGGCAAAAAATCCTCTTGATTTGTTGCCACCAAGTAAGATGATTTTGGATGATTGGAAGAGGCTTTATTCTAACACAAAAACTAATTTCCGTGAGGTTGCAATTAAAGGTATTGAGCAATTTATAAGTAAATTGTTGAAATTGCCACGTGTATATCATTTTTGTAACTGTTTTTTTTTTTTAGGATTTTGGGAGATGTTTGATCCAGAGGGCTACTCGCTATGGTTTTGTAACTACAAATACAACGATGAAAATATGGTATCATTTGTGACCATGAACAAAGTGGGAGGTTTCCTTCAACAGATGGATTTAGCAAGGAAATACGCGTTTGGGAAAATGCTGATTATTGGATCCGAGCCGCCATTTAAGGTTAAAGGTTTGTGGATTTTTCGTGGGCCCGAGATCCCTAAATTTGTGATGGATGAATGTTATGACATGGAGCTTTACGAGTGGACCAAAGTAGATGTTTCTGATGAAGCACAAAAGGAACGTGTGAATCAAATGATTGAAGATCATGAGCCTTTTGAAGGAGAAGCTCTTTTGGATGCTAAATGCTTTAAATGAGGTACATTTCATAGATTGTTGCTATAGTATGTTTCAAGGTATTGACTTTTAGTCTTGTAATAGTTTTCTCTAGAGTGATTAGTGAGGTTGAATTCGCATACATTAAACGAATGCAACGTCTACCAACATAAATCTGGCTGTACTTTTTCTCATTGGGGCGTTTTGCCGAGTAACCAAGAAAGAAATTACAAAAATTGCTGTATTGATTCATCATGATCTTTACCAAAAGCAGAACTAAGTTTTTCCTAAACACCTTCTTTCACCTTTTACATTAGATTATGTAAAACTAGGCTAAAACTGTACAAGACATCCTAAAACTAAAACATTTATGCAAATTCAGAAGCCCAGTTTGGTTTCTTATCTGAACCACATGAATTTCTCCTCCATAGTTAGCTTAGCTAGCTTTGATCTCAAACTTTATATATAATGTGTTATTATCTAATTGGCGTAGGGTAGCAATGTTTACATTTGAAATTTTCCCTTTTTAATGTTGGTTTTTATCAAGACGAGCTTTGCGTACAGCAAGTTGAATTTGTCTTTCGTGTTCTTTAAGCATTTCATCCATATTTCCACCATGTGGAACTAATGGTCCCGAGTAGTGGATCCGGTTTTTCTTTGGGGCATAACCCTGTAATCAAATTAATTATAGGGTAAACTACAGTTTTTGTCCCTGACCTATGGCCGATTCGGGGTTTTTGTCCCTAATCTTTTTTCTTCCGTTTTTTTGTCCTTTAAGTTTTTAAAATTCTGAAAATTTGTCCTTCCGTCTATTTTTAGCCGTTAAGTGACTAAAAATGCAAAAAAAAAAATAAGGGTATTTTCGTCTTTTTTCCTCATTCTTCATGTTCTCAAAAACCCAGATCTGACCTCCCCTTTCTTCATCCATGTTCTTTATTATACCCAAACCACACCTAATTAATCATCACTGCGAATCATCCATCTATCCTTTGATTAGAGAAATTCATCATCACAAATTCATAAAGTTCATAAAGGCGGAGCATGAGCCGAGAAATCAAATTGATACCTTGTGAAGGCGGAGGATGAGCAGAAATCCAAAAGTTAACAATCGTCGGCCAGCAATCGCTCATCGTTGGCTGTCTTCTCCGGCTCAACCACCGTCGGCCTTTCCGGTCGTCTTCTCCGGCATTAGCGAAATGTTGGCGGTGGTGTTTGCTTGATGAAATCCACCCGCCAAGAACAACTTCTCCATCCAGATCTGCATTTCCTTAAAGATCGCCGCCACCAAACAACTTTCCGGCCACCACCTCCATTGCCGCCTCCAACACCACATTTCCTTAAACTAAGATCGTCGGGTACTACAACAGAGCAACGACCGATTTCGCCGGGTACTGCAACCTCCGCCTGCCTCTGCACCACCGTCATTTTTCGATCAGATTTGTGGTGTTAATTTCAGATCTGATTTAAAATTGAGATCTCCTCTAGTGTTTACGTTTATGGTTCTTCAAAAGGGGTTCTTCAAAAGGGGGCAATGCAAAGTTTGCTTACGTGAGAGTTTTGATGTCAATAATCTTGCATCTTTTGAAGAATTAGCGTCAATTATGAGTGATTTTAGTATTAGGGTTTAATTGGGAAAGAACAAATAAATGAGGAAGATGATGATAGGGGTAATTTGGGGAAATTGATAAAAAAAATCGTCACTTAACAGCTAAAAATAGACGGAAGGACAAATTTCCAGAATTTTAAAAACTTAAAGGACAAAAAAAGGGAAGAAAAAAGATTATGGACAAAAACCCCGAATCGGCCATAGGTCAGGGACAAAAACTGTAATTATATCATTATCAAAAATACTTTTGACCATTTTAACCTTCAACGGTTAAACACTTTCGTTTACCATTCCATAAACCCAAGGGCAAAATGGTCAAACTCAATTAAATTGGTGTACAAATCACCTCCATTTAATTGAGGGGTAAGTTAGTCACTTGATAAAATATTTCTACATACCTTTGTAGGCGCATGTGCATGTTGATGCTTCCTATAAGACCGCTGCCAACGGGTACGTCGGGGACACGTCTTCGACACGTCGGGGCGGGATGCCGTTGGCACGGGCACGTCGGGGGCCGGCGTCGTGAGAAGGCGTCCGCAGGAGGACGGTGGCGGGATGGCGTCGGCGTCGGAGAGAGAGGACGGGGAGAGAGAAGGAGGAAGATGATCTGTTTTTTTTTTTAATTTATTTTTTTAATTTATATTTTTTATATATATTTGTTTTAATAATAAAATATATAACTTTTTTTCAAAAAAATTAACTTTTTTTGTTCTTTAAATTTTAATAAATGTAATATTTTTTTAATTTACTATTATTTTTATTTAATTTAAACAATGTATTTTTAAACTAATGTAATATATTTATTTTATAATTATTTTTTTAATAAAAAATGATGATGTGGAAAAGATGATGTGGAAATGATGTGTTTAGTGATGGGTTAGTGATGGGTAGGGTTGTCACGATCGTGTCAGTAGCGGGTCAGTAAGGATGCGATGACGTGGCGCTAGTGATGGGTTTAGTGATGGGTAAGGGTTGGGAGAGGCCTAAGAAGAATTGTTTGTTCCATCCATCACATGATATGATGACTCAGCATCATTTTAATGGTGATATTTTCCATTTGAACGATCAATGTGCACTTGTACCTTTACTATGATCCAACCGTGAACTACCATGCCAAGCTAATGAATTTGAAATTTTGGACAATTGGGCCCCACGGTGTTTATGATATTGGGCCGAATCTTGATTTTCTTCTAATTGTTTAAACCGACTGTTGTTAGACTGTAATGAAGGTTCTATAGGGAATCCAGAACCGCTGTCTTCTTCATGATTGAATTTCTCACTACTACTTTTAGGGTTTTGTTTTTCTAATCGTTTCTGAATGGACTTAAACAAATTCATCATGTTACTCACTTTTTAGCAGAGTTATATAAATTTTAAAATTTAAAGTAAAATTAGTAACTAGTTACCTGTATGGAAGCCTGTAATTCTGCATTGGCATCAGGTTCTGGGTGAGCTCTGGTACCCCTTCTAGAAGGTTCCATTGCACGTGCACTTGCTTTGTTCCTGCCATAATCACAGAAAACAATCCGCTATTATCACATCTTGATTATCTAACATCACAAACTCACTTTGAAGAGTGCCAACACCGTTGTAAGCGTCGGTTAAGCCGGAGACCATTTGAAGGACCAACCGATCGTTAGAAACCTCGGTCCCGACATTTCGCAATTGATCGGTGAGTTCTTTTAAGCGTTGGCAATATGCTGAAACGCTGTCAAAGTCGGATAACACCGTGTGCGAGAATTCTTGTTCAAGGGTAACGGCTCTCGCATGTTTGTTATCTTCGAATAAATCGCGAAGACGATTCCAAGTGTCCATTGCCGTCGAGCCCGACACCATGATGGTTGTGATTAAATCAGTAGATATAGTGGCATAAATCCAACCGAGAACCGTGGCGTCTAGTGTTGCCCACTGTTCTTCGTCATCAGTCATGCTCGGGCCGGCATCGGTGGCTGACGGAATGATATGACGCAAGACGCGCATTGAGCGAGCAAAAATTTTGAAAAGCTCAGCTCATGTAGCATATTGCACATTTTTGGTTTCGAGTTTAATCGGTATATGATTCCGGATATTGGAGACACCAAGAGCGGGATGAAACTTAGTGTTGTGGGTGGGAGTGGTGTGGGTATCGTGGTTAGGTGCCATTGAAACTGTTTTGGAAGGAAACAAAGAAGAAATGGTGGAAAAAAATGAAGAATTTTGGTTCTGTTAATACCAAATGATGAATTTGAGCGGAAGAAAAGAAGAAGGACCACGATTAGAGAGAAAATCGTATGGTCTCTGATACACTATAAATATACATAAAATGATAAATGCTAGCCTATAATCACTACCATAATATAAGCCTACCAACTATACAATATTGACATACTAAGAATACATTGTTGACCAAATATCTTGCATTGATGATTCATAAAGAGAATATATTATCATATATTCTAACAGTTTTGATTCTTTCTCTGCATACTCATTTGCTGAAATGCCTTTGGAGCAAATGCAGCCCATAACTGGTGTTTGTTTCCAGATGGGAAACTTCACAGTTCACTCCAAATACTCAGTTTTTTATAGACCTTCATTGAATCGAATACAAATAACTAAACTAATAGTTATAAATCAAAACCATTATTCACACCTTGAAACCCCAAGTTCTTAATTGCATAATGATACTTTGAAAGATTATATATTTGATTTGATTCGGTGTCCATGTAATCAAATCAAAACCCTAATAAATACACCAAATAAATATGATACTAAGCGATTAAAGATCCCCCAATTGAGATATATAAACCTACCTACTGTGAAAAACTGAAAATTAAATTAGAAACTTGAATGACAGGAGAAACCCAGATCGGGAAGTTTGAAATTAAGGGATTATTTTGTAGTTTTTATGATGATATTCAGCAGTTCAGACGAATGAAATGAAAATTGGGTCGTTGAGAAAGAAGAGTGAGGTGGTGTGACAAATGAGAGATGTTTTCGGATCTCTGTGTGGAATTCGAGGAATCGATTGGAGTATGTATGTATGAGAGGAATGGAATTGGAATTGGAATGAGGAAGGAAATGCAAATGGTAATAAGTTGGGGGTGGTTTGTCATTTGAAATTGTGGGGTAGAATTTTTAATTTTTTATAATTAAGGGGGAATCTCTAGCTACACATGGCATATTTTCTGTCATTTTCCTACCAATATACATATGGGCCCGTTTTTGTCTTTAAGGATCCAAAGACAATACATTAGACTATTCGTAAAGGGTATTACACCAGGTTTGATCACCTGCCGTCATAATAGTGTCATATTGACCCGATTAAACCCATGTTAAATCCTGATTAAATTCATGTTACAGGTGACTATATCTTTTTCCTTTGAAACTAATTCATTCCCCTTTAAGAATTTGACCATCGTTGCACGACCAAATACACTCAGGGACACTCGGGCTCTGCCTCGTGTAAGGGGATAAGATGCGTCAGGCAAGAGGACGCATGGGTGCGACACACCCTATTACGGGTAGTCTTGCTTATGGGTTCGTAATCTTATCCTATTAGAAGGCATCTTCCTAGTTGAGTTGATTTGAAGTGTTTGATAAATTCTCTAAAGTTATTGGGTATAAGTCGTGTGGGCCACATTTTTTTTAGTGTTACATCATCTGTCACCTCAGCAACCACACCACATCATTTTGCATGAAATACCTACAACATCATTTTAATTTCAATCTCACCATTTGGTTTTCATTTGTTCTTATTAAATAAAATTAGCATTTCATTAAAATAAAATTACAATACTAGAAATTTAAACGTTACAATAAATAACCAAAAACAAAACTATATTAAATTGTCAATTTTAGCACGAGCCTTTGCTTTCATCATCTCTTGAGAAGTTCAAGATTTTTATCCGCCAATTCATTCTTTTTCATACTCAAAATATTGAAATTATTGATTATTTGCTTTTCATGTGCAATCTCCTTTTCTTCTTCACGTTGCTCCTGGTCCATTCGACATGTTTTCGTCTTAACTCCAACCTTTTTTCTTATGTTGCTTCCATGCTCGTTGAACTTCTTTTCTATTTCTTCTATATGCTTTAGTTTCAATTCTTGTTCCTCGCATGCTTACTTGCTCGTTTCGTCTTATCTCGTCCAACGAGTCGTCGAGTAGCGAGGATATCTTCAATTTCATCGAACAAGGCATCCGAAATTTCATTCGTCCCCGCATTAAGGTCTATTCGAGAATTGAGGTGGGGGTGTGGAAATTGCATTGAGGTGAACCTTGGGTGTTAATAAAGAGTAAGGGCCAAATCCAAGGGGTGAAGATGAGAGAAAGGACATGTATTTGTGTGTTTGTAATTGTGATTTGTGTAATCTGAGTATTTGTATTCATAAGGGGTTAGTGTCAGTGGCGGACTCAGAAAAAAAAGTTGAGGGGTGTCACCGCTTGCACATATTTTTTTTAGGAGTGTCACCTACACTAGGAAAACGAAAATTTATAAATTTTAACGCGATGTTAACACTATCTGGAAAAATTCCAGGGGTTATCCGGATAACCCCTTGCACCATACTAGGTCCTTTTAGTGTTGCATTTTCCCGTTGGAGGCTTCAATGGTCGCCACATGCTCGTGCCTCTTCGTAAAATAGCGATTAAACACCTAAATTTCCATTCAATCATTCCAAACGTATATTGGAAAGCTATTACTGTTGAATATAATAATGATCGAAAATACTTAAATACGTGATTTATTACGTACATTATTTAGAGGGTAAAGTTGTAGTTTAGTACTCCGTATATACTTTCTGTTTTTGTATTTATTATATTTCCATTAGCTCATTAATTATTTAGATTTCCTATTATTAGATTTTTTTCCTTGAATGGTGTATTTGCTGGAGACAGGCTGTCATCAACAAAGCCCCCCTCTCTCTATTTTCCTTGGTCCTTCCCTTACCTTACGTTCTCTTCCGCCTTCTTTCTCTCAGACTGTCTCTCTCTCTAGGGTTTTGATTTGTGAATTCGGTTTTGATTTCAGCTCAAGCGATCTGCAGTTGTACTTTGCCTCGTAAGTTCGTTCATGATTGATCTGCTTTTATCTCTCAATTTCACCACTTACTTGGTCTAATTATATCAATTAACTGCTTCGTTTATTGTTTTTTAGGGTTTCAAAGTGAAATCTGTGCAAACTAGCTTTGATTTTTAGGTGAATTCTTCGAACAAAGGCGTTTAACAAATTGTTTGTTGTTAGTTCTGTGTATGTTCGTTTACTGCCTTTTATAAGTTTTTTAGCTATATTTTATAATTAATTTGCTTCTTGAATTACTAACACACGAAGATGTTAATTGAGTTATAATTTTGTGCATAATGAACGAAGGAATTCGGTTTAATGTATATTTATGCTATCCGTGTTTGATTTAAATGAATGCTAAAAATGTTTGGACTAATTAATCAGGAGGAATCCGTTGAATTAATATAAATTATAGGGTTTTCTGGAATTTAGTACTTGAGTATTGTGTTCTGTGCTGTTTTTTTCCTGATTCAGTTGTTTTATTCTAGAGAAGTTTTATTATACGCTAGAGCTGGTGGTTGGAGGCCTGAGGTTGATTGCGTACTAACAGATCCTAGTTGAAAAGTTGGAACTTTTTATAAACATTATGCCAACAAATATAATTTGCTCTTTCTAGAGATTTTTTCAAGCTATGTGTAAAAAACTACCTTTATTGGTTAACAACATATATTACCAAAGTATGAACTTTGCTTACATGTATGACACTAACTATGCATGTTTATAGATTCTTGCAACTGGTAGGCCACTGCATGCACTTTCCTAGTTTGTTCTAAAAATGTAATTACCTTATTATGTTTCTCTATTTTAATTGAGAGTCTTAGCAGTTAATAGTTAATACTCCTTTCTAAGGAAACATATTCCAAAGTGGCTTCTCTGAATTAATGTACTGACTTTTTATAAGATTTAATGAGATTTACATTATCTGTAGTTAATCGCTAATAAAAGTATATATAACAATATCTTGTTGTACCACACTGTAACACATACCATATGAGACCACGGTCCATGGACCACGTGCTAATAACTACCTGTACCATAAATTAGGTATCATTTATTCTTCTACTAAACACTAATGCATATATTATATATAGTTTTGCCTATTCAATGTGACAAATAAATAAATTTCCTTATCTGTTATCTTATTTCCCCACACTTATCCGTTCACTAATAATACATTTCCATATTTTATATGGCAGGCTGTTAGAATCAGTTGCAGTAACTGTCTACTGGCTACACAAATCCAAAAAGTATTCTCATTAAAATTAAATTAAATTAAATTCTGTATTATTATTATTATACGTGCAGTGGGACCCAAAAGTGACCTAATATTTTCACGCATCCATGCTGTCAGAGAGAGAGCATGCGTGGAACCCGTGTTTTGGGTGATGCCCCTGACAAAATTAGTTGCTGATGCACTTGGTGTGGTCACAATATCACTCGTTGCTATTTTAGGTTTAATCGGTTTACTCTGCATTTTATACTCCTTTTATTTCCGGTCCCACATTCGCGCACACGGTTATAACCGACTCGGGTATTTCTCCGGCCCGTGGGTCATCCGCATCGTTTTCATTTTATTCTCAATTTGGTGGGGTTTTGGTGAAATATTACGCCTCGAATTTCTCCGACAAGAAGGTCGGGTTTTGCACACACTTAACCTAAAATGGCAAGATATCGTTTGCAAATGTTACATAATGTCAAACCTAGGGTTTGCAGAACCGTGTCTATTCCTAACTCTTGTGTTTCTTCTCCGTGCATCGTTGCAAAAAACCGAATCGGGCCCATTGAGTCAGAATTGGAATTTCAAAACAGTTGTTTGTGTTCTCCTATGTTGTTTCCCGGTTTTTGTGTTCCAAATGATGGTTGTTCTAGTTGGACCTCACTATAAAACCGAACTGCACACGAAAAAATGGGGTCACTTTTTCAAGATTACATCTGATTACCAAAACGATGTTGCGCGTTGCTATTACCCGTTAATGAGTACGATATTTCTTGGTGTGTTTTCGATAGTGTTGACACTTTATTTGTTCTGGCTCGGGAGACAAATATTAAATTTGGTTATTAGCAAAGGGTTGCAAAAACGGGTATTAATATTGATAATTTCGGTTTCTAGTTTCTTCCCGTTACGGGTTTTGTTACTCGGTTTATCCGTTTTGTCAAAACCGGGAGATACGGTGTTTGAAGTTCTTGCATTCTTGGCGTTTCTCTCTCTTTTATGTTGTGCGGGATTGGGTGTTTGCATGCTTGTTTATTTCCCAATTGCGGATTCATTAGCATTGAAGAGTTTGCGAGATATAGAGGATAGGAGAAGGATTATTGAAGAATATAATGATACTTTTTCATTAATCACTAACCAAAACCCTCTTGATGAATTTGATAATAATCATGATCAATTTGGAAAAAACGGGTCGATATCGTTTCGTGCAATGGAAAGAGATGAGAATGATCGTTCGGGTGCGTTTGTGGAATTGAGTCTTTTTTCGCCTAGTCAGCATTCGACCCCGATTGGGTCGCCTCAACTTTTGGGGTGGCCTATGCTGCCTTCAACAGCACCTTGAGTTTGTAAAGGACTTAATAAGAATTGGTGTTTGATTTTTTTTTTATTTTTTTTTTTTTTGTGTTTTTGAAAATTGAGATATGTTGGTTTGGGTGGGAATCCATCTTGTTTTTTATGGTGGAAAATTATGATATGTATCTCATCACCTTCTGTTACTTTCTATAAATCCTTGTAAAATTTCATCCATGCTCAATTACTACGTTCTCCTTGTGCTGTTTAAGTGTTTATGTTGGTATATGGGTTGTCTAAATAATCTTGATATTTTAATTACTTATTATCATTACTGTATATGGTTTAAATCAATATGTCTGGTGTATTCGCTTAAAAAAGCACCAAGCAAATTAGGGTTTGAAAAAACACCGAATGACAGGTAGTTCTCAAGAACACTGCCAAGGACAGTTGTCCCATTTGATTGTTGAAAAATTGACAATTGATGCAACTTTTGTGGGATTGACAAGGCTGGTACTTTCTTCTTATCCCCCCTTTTGTGTCAACTGTCAAGAACAGAGTGTGTTAGGGTTTACGATTGTTACTGTTTGCCTTTATATTTTGAAATAATTACTAAAATATATATGGACTGTGCGACCGGTTCAATTCCCAATTAAGAGTAATTGACTTTAAAATTCCCAAAATCAATCGTGCGACATCATTAACTATTGAGCAGTACTAACTTTTGAGTAGCACAAACTTTTGGCAGTACTAATTGTGCTAACTTTGAGCAGTAGTAACCAATTTTGAGCAATAGTAATAATTTTTTTAGCAGTACGAACTGGACACACGACGACTATTTAGGGGAATAGTACTGTCGCACACATTTTAGAATTTTTTTAGAATTCTTGGTTTCATTTGGTCTATATTAGGAAATCACCCTTATATTTTTTATTAATATTTTAATTTTATATTTTGAAATTTATACTTAACATTAAATTTGAAAAATAAACTATTTTAGCAAAATACTACAAAATCTAGAGGATTAACGTGTTTAACCATTTTAAAACTAATTTAATTGTATGATAGAGTTGTATTCAAAGTAGTCCTTAAATTTTATATATATATATTGGGGAGGGTTTCTTTGAAAATTAGAAAAATCGTGAGAATGTGAGAACTTTTATACACATAATGTATTCATATATGATTCTTACTAATCATATATGAATAAGAATCATATATGAATAAGCATATTCATATAAGATTAGACAGGGCGCACGCTCAGATCTACGGCTGAGATCTATTCTCGCATTCTCAACCTTCATATTAGTGTGAAAATTTCCATTTAGTTTTTCAGTTGGTATAGTTAGTTTTCAAGGTATTGTGAGGTTGGTTTTAGAAGGTGTCGTCGGCACGCAATCTATATTGTGTAGTTTTTCATGTTTTGTTTAAGAGTAATGGTAGTATTGCTTCCTACCGTTTGTTCGTACTTAGCTTCCCACTCAGTAGATCAAGACTTGTGTTAAAATCAAAAGATAATATTAGAAGAGAGAATTAGTGGATTACACATATCATTTTATCAAGTGGGTAGGAAGATAAGTAGGAATAAATGGTAAGAATATGTATAATCTCTTTTTTAATTTTAGTTTTGTAAACTTCAGTGTGGGTTTTTAATGTGTTGCTTGTTAAAAAAAAGTTATTTTCAAAAATCTTTTAGAATCTATGAAGTTATTATAAATGAAAAAATTAAGAATATTTGACTAATTAATGGAACGACAAAATTTGAAAAAAATACTATATGGTATTTAATTACTTATAAATGTATGAATTTTGTCATAAATGTTTTTTTATCACCAACTTTAGTAAAATTGATTATAAATACCTAATACTGTAGTTCAAAGCTCATGATATAATTCTAGATATTTTGTATGGTCAAAACATAGTGAGTTCATAATGAAAAAAAATATTATTTATTTTCTCGTCTTTTACGTGTTATTTACAAATTCTACGCACGGGAATGATGTAGTCGTAAAAGAATATTGCAAAGCTCTTGGTAATGCTTTTCATTGAGTTCCATTTTCTTCATTTCTATGTGTTAATCATGGAAATTTTATTATCTAATGATTTGGCGAATCATGGTCTTATTTATTTATTTATTAATTTATTTTGCTATTAAAAGTTTTGCATAACTTGTGTTGTGAAACAGGTGATGATGTTAGATCTTATGTTTTCGATTCTCCACCAACACTTTGCACAGAATATGATTGTGGTAAAGCATGCTTAAGTGTCGATCTTAACAGAAGAACAGTACTACACTCATGGTGTGATACTACCATGTGCATCTGTTGTATTGTTGATACATGTTAATGATTTTGAGTTTTTGTAGCTCTTAATTTAAAATCATTATTACATCTAGAAGGAAATTGTGATATGATCATATAGTCACATGAAGTATTCATTTATTTTTTAACACATGATTCATAAACTATATCTTAATTTTTAGAATTTAAGCAAGAATTTGGTTCTCATATCAATATTGGAACCAAGACCGATGTAAACGTGTTCTCAAATAAACATTAATTTAATAGTTAATATATTTTTTTATCAATTTAATTGGGAACTTCAAAATCACAAATAAAATCATTTCTCATCAAATCTTTAATGGAAAATTTACAATTTTATGAAGGTTGGTGATTTACACAAGGAGAGTTATTATTGTGCCTAAGAATGTTAACATGCAAAGGTGATAATGCCCAATTAGCCAAAATATATTACTTTTTAGTGGGATGTGATAAAGTTGCTATGGGACTATTTATTTTTGTTAATGAAAATAATCTCATTTATATTTCTTTTGATCATTATATATTTTAAGTGCATTTCAATTTTTTCAAGAAGGCATTCTTTTATGCTTCAGGTTCCAAGAATCGGTGTGGATAAGGGGAGGGGAAACCCTACATACCCTCTTTTCACTTTTCCATTTTTCTTCTCTTTCCAAAGCATTCTCCTCCAAAAACCTTCTCTAGTTTTCTTCTTGTTCTTGAGCCAAATTGAAGATCCCTTGCTCGATTCTTAGCCACTTCGGATTCTAAGCTTGGTTTTGTGTAGGTTTCGAAGTAAGCTTCCTTCTTTATATGTTTGTTCTTGAGTGCTTGCAAGTTGTATGAATTAGGTTTTAAGCTTTTTGGTGATTTCTTGTTAAATCTTGTGTTGGATGCTTTATTAAGTGTTTATCTAAGCTTTTACTTGTATTGTGTGTTTATTTGGTGGAAGAAGCAAGGTTTTGGTGAAATTTATCTTCAAACTCCATTTATGGAGGTTTGAAGAAGATGAGTTTTGTCAAACCTTTGATTTCTTGAGAATTTGATGGTTGTTGTTGTTTATTATGTTAAGATAACATGTTCGGTAAATTATTTATGTTGATTGTAAAATATTGGTGGATTTTGTGAAATAAATTAGTTAGTGTTTGGATGATTTTGGTCAAAAAGATAAACTAGTGATTTTGGGTAAAAAAAATACTTAGCCAAGAAAGGTTTTGATTTTGTTATATTATGTAGTCAGTCATGACTTGCTAAATGTGGTGTTTATATGAGTTAAAAGTTGAGATTTAGTAGTATTAGAACTATGTTCGGGTTTTGACCCGTTTAGGCCATTTAGTAGTAAAGCTTAGTAGCTTGATTTGTATAAGTATTGATGGTTTTGACATGTTTATGTGTTAGTGTTAGTATTGGTAACACTTGGTGGAAGGTTAACATTGGTTATTATTGATATTACCGATTACTAACTCGGTTTTCTTTGGTGTACAGGAACTGGGATCGAGACTCAGAAACATTAGACCTCTGAGTTCAGCAGTTGGAAGTAAAGGTGAGTGTATTTAATCTCCAACTTGTGTTTGAGTTGCATAAGGAAATAATTCAATACATTAAATGTCATCAATCGCACATATGTAACTGAAATTGTATTCCTTGATTCTTACTAATATGGTTATCACTTCCAAAAACTTATAGCAACGCTTATCGAACGTGTTCATTCTCTTTGTGACTCTCTTCGACATCTCTCAAAGGGTAACACTATCGTTTCTGAATTTGTCGCAAATTTAAAGCGATTTGTGATTAATTGTCCGCTCTTGGACACCCGGTTGATGAAATCGATAAAAATCCAGTGGTTCTTGTGTGGATTGTGTCCTTCATATGATACAATTTAAAGCGATTTGTGTCGCAAATTTAAAGCGATTTGTGATTAATTGTCCGCTCTTGGACACCCGGTTGATGAAATCGATAAAAATCCAGTGGTTCTTGTGTGGATTGTGTCCTTCATATGATACAATTTACACGGCCATACGTGCTACTAAACCGGCCCCTTTATATCAAGATTTAATCTCCCAAACCAAAAGTCACAAATTTTTTACTTTCTTTACACGGTATAACACCGCCACCGGTTGCTTTTCAAGCACAAACCGATACCAACACAGCATCCCATGGATGTGGCCGGACCTATTACGCCCGTGGACCATCTTACCATGGCCAAGGTCGTGGCCAATATATACGACCTCCTCATTGTCAACTTTGTAGAACAAACGGACACTATATATGCTTTATCTTGTCCTAACCTTGCTACATATGCTACTCAAGCATCTACTACCCATGAGTCCATGGCCAAAGCCTTCCTTGCACAATGTCACGTTAACACCAATGCTCCCGATTGACATTTACATATATACAGTGTTTTTATTAAATGCATAATATTATGTATTAATATGTGTTGATAATATTAGTTAAATTTTGATCACAAGCTCGACGAATATTTTCTCATTATAAAGAATCATTCGAAACTATAAGTTTCAAAAAAAAAAAATATGTACTATGATATATTTATGCATGAGATAATCATGATACTAAAATCTATTCAACCGAACCTATCTAACCTGCCTTTCAAATTGAATTGTTCTGACCCGAACTTGTTATGACATGTTAACGTACCCGGCCACTTATTGTGATCTTTGGCTTTATGCCCCCCAAGGTCCTATTTGTGTTTATGAATTTGTTTATAATCAGAAACAAACAATGCTTCCAAGGTATAAAGAAGACCAACAATTATGTCGAGGGAAATTCAGACAACGATGAGGTTGGTGCTTCCTCGTGAACGGAAAAACTAGTTGCTTCTTATAGGGGACTACTAACTCGTGTCTAAATTTACAAGTTTATAGATCTCGGGGTTAGGTTTTGTGATGCTGATGAACTATTAATGATATATCTTAAAATGGTTGATAACATTTGAATGGACTAAATTTACATATTCTTAGATCTTATTAAAAATTAATTTATTGATAACATTAATTGAATGGAATTGGAAAGTAAATTAAAAAGAAAACAAGTTTGTTAATTTGTTAGAACTAAAACTAGTATAACCTAAAGTTATGAGAATTCATAATTTATTTTGTGATTAGAATTTAAGAGTGAGGGGTGTGGTGTCCGTGAGATGTGACATCACCTGAGTGGCATGCCCAAGAGGCGGCTCCATGACACCGGGCGCATGGGAGGACTTAGTATGGTTTCAAATTAGTGTTAATTATTTCTTTTTAATGTGCGTGACACCCCTAAGAAAAAAAATTCAACAAATATCCTTATGTAATAGAAAAAATATAATATATGTTCAATTTAAATATTTGTTAAAAAGATAACGTAAGAAAAATATAATTAAAGTCCAATAAAAATTAAGTAAAGCCCATTACTCATTATTTATTAAGTTTCAAATAGAAATATACTGTTCTTTCCCTTCCTTATATGAAGGTTATTAAAATTGGTTTTGGTTTTGCTAGTTTCAAATGCAATAGTTGAAAGATGCTTTCTAAAATGAAGCTCTTCTAAAGACCAATTTGCGCATTAAAATGAGTGATGATTTTTTAAATCAAGTGTTGATTTTTGCATTAGGAAAAATCCCTTTTAGACGTTACCATTGAAAGTGTAATCCACGTTTTCAGAAAATGAAAGAACGAATAGCTCAACTTTATAATGCAATTTATAGACGTTTTTGACATATGTAATGAAATTGTAATTTCCAATTTCTTTTTTTTAATTTAGTATGAATACAAAATTATGCAACCTCTCAAACTTTTTTCTAGGGTCCGCCACTGACTGGGCGCCACTTCAATGATGCCGTGTGGGTTGGGTAGCGAAGGTGGCGGACCAATCACGTTTCTCCATTTCAAAATTAGCCGCTTAACGGCTTTAAAATTTGATTTTTTTTTATTAAATTCCAACCTTTTATAAATATCTCTTAAACCTCTCATTCATATTTTTTTCACACTACATTTTTAAAACATTATACAAACCTCAATGCACTTTCATATTTTTCTCAGCCACCCACTTTCAAAATGTATATTGATAATGATGGTCATGCTTCCGATATCAATGATGAAACAAATGTTTTAATTTCTTTGTTACTCAATCTCAAACTTCAGGGACCCGTCGACAAATATTCCTTGAACGTGAAGTTGTTAAACAACATTTAATGGAAGACAATTTTGGTGACAATCCTAAATACACTAAGGCGTATTTTAGAAGTCGATTAATTTAAGCATTTACTTAGATGTTGCTATATATAAGTTTTTGCAGTATTAGTCTTTAATGCTAGAAAGTCCATTTTCAAATCCAAATTTAGATCTAACGGAGTATTTTAATTCTGTAAGAAACAACCGAATTTTGCAAAATGATTTTAAACACATATATTTTTTAAGGGTTTTTCTAACGTATGCCTAGGGGTGAGCATTTGGACCGAAAAAACCGAACCGAACCGAAAACCGACCGAAACCGAACCGAACCAAAACCGATAACATGTTATCGGTTCGGTTTCGGTTTTGAAAATTCATCGTTATCGGTTCTATCGGTTCGGTTCGGTTCGGTTCGGTTTTCGGAAAAGGATGAACATTTGTCCTAAAATAACCGAACCGAACCGAAAACCGACCGAAACCGAACCGAACCAAAACCGATAACATGTTATCGGTTCGGTTTCGGTTTTGAAAATTCATCGTTATCGGTTTTATCGGTTCGGTTCGGTTCGGTTCGGTTTTGGCCCGATAAGCACCCCTACGTATGCCCCTGGGGCATACGATAATAGCATTCAATAAATCAGTAATTTCCAAATATGTATTGAATAACATTAATGAATTCTAACTCCTACCATTTTTAGAAGATGCATTTAATACGGTTATATGTTTAAAAGGAAATTACTTCTTCATTGATTGCCTTATTGTAATCCCCAGGGGCATACATTAGAAAAACCCATTTTTTAAAAACTAGACTTGTTTTCTTCTTCTTACGCGGTCTATCTATATAAACCAATTTTAACTTCTTACTCTGTTTTTCTTTTCCTCTTTTTTTCTCTAATCTCTGTTTTTCTTTGAGTATATCGCCGCCAGCACGGTGGCCTCTAACACCACGTACTTTGTCTTTAGTCGTACGGTTGGTTCATTGTTCTAATTTTAAAGAATTTCTTAGAATTTAATTTCATAATAAGCTAAAAGTTACGGGAATTCATCTATCTTATGACTATAACCTAATGTTTTTCTTTCGTTTTGTTTGATACAGAGAGTCTTTATTAGAGCCGTTTTGAGAGTCGAAGAGATATTGGGGACCAACTACTTCAGAGGATTGAGGAACAATTCCGTTCAACAAATAAGACTAATATTTTCAGCACTCGTCACTTGCTACGTGATCTTCGTAGGCATAGTGAATCTTGTTCGTGTCATGAATCCACGTGCCAAATTTGTTCAGCAGTGGAACCAATTTATTGTCGTTTCTTGCTTAATTAATTGCCATTTTCATAGACCCCTTATTCATTTTCTTGCTCTCATCCAATAAGGTAAAATGTTTGTGTGTCGGTCATTTTATAAATAATTTATGACTAATCTTTTTGACTATTTGGTCAAGCAGGACAACAAGTGCATTCAAATTGACTGGCCCATGACAAAAATTGTTGCGACATTCAGGAGCCTAACAGACTTTATAAACCTGTTGCACATGTTAGTTCAGATAGACCGCATTATATAGTTAGTTTAGTTATGAGAGCAAATATCTACATCACAAAAGTTTATTCATATATCACAACTTATATTTTGATATACTTATACAGTCTGCTTTAAAACTCATACACCACGTTAGTTATTATATAATGTGTGTTTGCATTGCAGTTTAGGTTAGCATTCATAGCTCCAGAATCGAGAGTTGTTGGTGCTGGAGACTTGGTCGATGATCCTAAATGAAAGAAATGGAAATCTTGCCTTTTCTCATTACATGCTTTCCTTTAAATATACAATCATACAATAAACGTTGCCATACATCATGGCAAGACTTACGCTATTATAAAGAGCCTACCTTAATTATCTTTGACTAAATATATTCTACATAATGATACATTATTACTAATATATTCTAACACTCCCCCGCAGTCGTAACGGGGGAAGAATGAACACGGAGACTGTTGCGAAAGTCTTTGAATAAGATCAATGGGAGACTCTTGGTAAAGATATCGGCAATTTGATACCGTGAGGGAACATGTAACACCCGAACTAGTCCACGGGCAACTTTTTCGCGAACAAAGTGAATATCCATTTCAATATGTTTGGTACGTTGATGTTGAACCGGATTTCCAGATAAGTAAATGGCACTAATATTATCGCAATATACTAAAGTTGCTTTCGAAATCGGACAATGGAGTTCGAGTAATAGATTTCGTAGCCAACATGATTCAGCAACGACGTTAGCTACACCCCGGTATTCCGCTTCGGCACTTGAGCGAGACAATGTTGGTTGCCTTTTGGCGGACCATGAGATTAAATTGTCTCCCAAGTAAACACAATAACCGGAAGTGGAACGGCGAGTGTCGGGGCACCCACCCCAATCGGCATCCGTATATGACAGGAGTGTAGAAACCGATGATTTGGTTAATGTTAAACCATAGGACCGAGTGCCCTGTATGTAACGAATGATTCTTTTAAGAGCAGCCATGTGAATATCATGCGGTGCATGCATGAATAAGCAAACTTGTTGAACCGCATACGAAATATCCGGGCGGGTGAACGTTAGATACTGAAGTGCACCGGCGAGGCTACGGTAGAGAGCGGGATCGGAAAACAAATTGCTCGTGGTGGAACTAAGTTTCGGTTTTGTGTCCACCGGGGTGGATGATGGTTTGCAATTTGACATACCGGCGCGCTCAATAATATCCGCAGCATAAGTTGACTGAGACAGAAACATGCCATGAGGTTGATGGTGAACCGAAATGCCCAAAAAAAAAAGTTAACTGCCCCAAATCTTTCATAGCAAATTCTTTGGCGAGAGAGGTGATGATCGTATTGAGTAGGTGTTCGGACGATGCCGTGAGGATGATGTCGTCAACATATAACAATAAATACGCCATCTGTGTGCCCTGTCTAAAAATAAACAAAGAATTATCCGAAACACTATGAGTAAAACCAAGATGAGAAGCATAATCCGCAAATCGAGTGTACCATGCCCTAGGGGCTTGTTTAAGACCGTATAGAGATTTCTTTAGCAAACAAACATAATCGGGATGATTTTTATCACGATAACCCATGGGTTGATGCATATAGACGGTCTCTTCTAACTTGCCATGGAGAAAAGCATTTTTGACATCAAGTTGCCTTATAGGCCAAGATTTTGATAATGCGAGGCTAAGTACCATTCGAATAGTCGCGGGTTTGACTACCGGACTAAATGTTTCCCCACAATCAATGCCCACTTTTTGTGTTTTGCCATCACCTACAAGTCGTGCTTTATGTCTTTCAAAAGATCCATCGGCCCTGTTTTTATGAGTTAAAATCCACATACAACGCATAATATTAACGTTAGTAGGTCTCGGGACTAAAACCCACGTCTCATTTTTAATAAGAGCATGGTATTCGTCGTCCATAGCCATTTTCCAATTGGGGTCCTTAAGGGCGGTCATGGGATTTTTGGGAATTGGAGACGGGGTGGCGACCGTGTGGAGGTTAAATAAAGTTTTGGGTTTATATATACCTCGTTGACTCCGTGTAATTGGTTTGTTAGGCATAGGTGGCGGTGGTGGAATGGCCGAGGGTGCATGGGCTGGAGTGGGAGTGGACACATTTAGAGGTGGGCTAGTAATTGGGCTTGGAGGATTGGTGGGAGGCGTGGGATTGTTGTGCGAACAGGGGGGTGGGCTGGTTTGGGTAGGATTAGACACATGGGGAGATGGACTGGACTGTGAGGCCATATTATGCATATGGTATCTTGTGTACGGATTGCCATCAGTGTCTAAAAAAGAGTATGAAGGTGTAGGTAATATGCTAGAAAATGGGAATTTGGTTTCATCAAAAATGACATGTCTACAAATAATAATTTTCTTAGATAGCATATCATAACACCTATATCCTCTATGATTATCCGGGAACCCTAAGAAAACACAAGGTTTGGACCGAGCTTGAAGTTTATGTAAAGTAGTAGATGGTAAAAGTGGGTAACACAATGATCCAAAAACCCTTAAGGTGGACAAATCCGGTTGTTTTTGATACAACCGAGATAATGGTGTTTGAAAATTAAGAATTTTGCTTGGTAAAACATTTTGAAGATATGTGGCCATATTTAAAGCATATGGCCAAAAAGATGGTGGGACCGATGCATGAGACAAAAGGGTTCGTATGACATTATTTAGTGAGCGGATTTTACGTTCAGCCTTACCGTTTTGAGAAGATGTGTATGGACACGAAAAACGGAGACCGATACCATGGATGTTGCAAAAATTTTGAAGATTGTGGTTGTCAAATTCTTTGCCATTGTCACATTGTAAGTTTTTAATATGACGTTCAAATTGTGTACGAATAAAAGCATGAAATTTGGTAAAGATTGAAAACACATCTGATTTCCTAGCCAAAGGAAAAGTCCACACAAAGTTAGTAAAATCATCAACAAACACAATATAATAGCGAAAACCCGAAGTACTCAAAATAGGAGAAGTCCACAAATCACAATGTATAATATCAAATGGAAACAAAGTTTTATTGGGAGAAGTGTGAAATGGTAACTTTTTATGTTTACCTAAAACACACGAACGACATAAAATGTTTTTATTCGGACCACACGATATCAAATTGTTTTGTCTCAAAGATTCAAACACCGGGAGTCCCGGATGACCTAAACGATCATGCCACAAAGTTGAATTTAAAATTGCGAAAATAGAATGTTGTTGATTTGGCACCGATGTCTTGGAAGTAACCGGATATAAATCGCCATGGCTATCACATCTCATTAAAGGTTTCCCCGTCCGAAAATCCTTCACAGAAAATCCAAAAGGGTCAAATTCAACACTAACAAAATTATCAATGGTAAATTTGCGTACCGAAACAAGATTTTTAATAATATGAGGAGCATAAAGGACATTCTTTAAAGCTAATGGTGGGTATGGTTTAGGGAGTTTGGTGTGACCGTACCCAATGATTGGAATATGTTGGCCATTACCGACTAAAATACCATTAGTTTTGCTCGAATTAAAAAGAGACGAAAGTTTACCTTTTTCCGAGGTAACATGAGATGTGGCGCCCGTATCCATAACCCATGGGTTATTCGGTGGGTTGATACCTAGAGTATACATTGCAGCTTCAATGTCAGTAGGTGTATACTCATTACCAGCGATGTGGGCCTGTTGGGCCTGACGTGGGCCAGACCCCAAAATACCATCTTGGCGGTGTTGGTGTTGATTAGTGCCAGAAAATTGCCTATTGGGCCAAGGCATACTAGGAAAAGGACACGGTGGGACTGGCCAACCATAATTCGCAAACATGCCAGCCCAAGGAGCCCATGGAGCACCCATTGTTTGGTTGTGGTTACTGGACCCGCTGTGCCGCTGCTGCCCTACGTGATTATTCCGGCCGCCAGGCGGGTATTGACCGCGACCACCTTGCTTGTTCCGGCGACCATTTCCCTTGGTTGTGCCCCGAGTTTTCGAGTTGGACACAAAACCACCACTGTTCGACACATCTACGGTCGGAGCAATCATTGCGGAGTTGGAGGAAGTTGCAATCTTTTTCGCTAACCCGGCCTCTTCTAATGTGAGCATGGAACGGGCATGGTGAAACGCCGGCAAAGGGTTACTTTGACGTAAAAGAGTCCCGACACCGTTATAGGCATCGGTTAAACCGGATACCATTTGAAGAACTAACCGATCATTGGAAACTTCAGCACCCACATTCCGTAATTGATCGGAGATTTCTCTGAGACGTTGGCAGTATGCCGAAACGTTCTCGAAACCTGCTAAGACGGTATGGGAGAACTCTTGTTCAAGAGTTACG
The DNA here is from genome assembly GCA_963853835.1 of Calendula officinalis. NCBI lineage: Eukaryota > Viridiplantae > Streptophyta > Magnoliopsida > Asterales > Asteraceae > Calendula > Calendula officinalis. Next base: position 12,055,506 of record OY970821.1, on the reverse strand, counting down.
GCCCGGGAATGTTTGTTATCTTCGAACACCTCGCGAAGACGGTTCCATGTGTCCATGGCGGTGGATCCCGGTACGATTACGGTGTTGATTAGATCCGTTGAGATAGTAGAATATATCCACCCTAACACCGTAGAATCAAGGGTGGTCCATGTTTCATCGTCCGGGTTGGAGACCGATGTACCACCGGTAGTAGGCGGGATGATGTGATGCAAGACCTTGAGCGAACGAGCACAAATTTTGAACAATTCCGCCCAAGTCGAATATTGAACATTATGCAATTCGAGACGGATTGGAATATGGTTCCTGATATTTGACACTGCGAGAGCTGGATGAAATTTGGATGCATCGTTGGTGGTGGTTTGAGGATCGGTAGGAGCCATGGATGAAAGAAAGAAATGAAAGAACACAAATAATCAGTGAGCGATGTGGAGAGGAAAACAAGAATTCGGCTATGGAGAAACCAAGAAGAAAGTAGCGGAAGAATGAAGAGAATATCTCAATTCTCTGATACCATGAAAGAAATGGAAATCTTGCCTTTTCTCATTACATGCTTTCCTTTAAATATACAATCATACAATAAACGTTGCCATACATCATGGCAAGACTTACGCTATTATAAAGAGCCTACCTTAATTATCTTTGACTAAATATATTCTACATAATGATACATTATTACTAATATATTCTAACACTAAACAAGTTGCATTACATTATCTTTCTGGATATTTTCCCATCGACTTATTTATTGTATTTGCCACTTCCGCATGTAACATTATATTGTGACTAAATTACAAGGATAGTCCCTGAAGCTTATTTTAAATTTCATCTATGATATTTTAGTTTGAAAAAATTAAATTGGTAATCATTTATTTAGAAACCTTTTGCACCTACAATCCTTTAGCCTAAATTTTTCTGTTAAAAAAAATACACCGGTAGTCTTTTTTCTGTTAAAATTGTTAACTAACATTAGGCTAATGGACCGTAGGTTGAAAATGTTTCCAGAAAAAGACTACCAGTGTAATTTGTTAAATTAAAGGATCATACATGAAATTTAGGGTAAACCTCAAGGACCACCTTGAATTTTACTCTGATATTATCTTTCAATCATTTATGCATGAATTCCTCATAACTTAATAACTTATTCTTGCAGATAATCGTATTATTAATCCTACAAATTCCATTGCATCATCCGGAGGGCAATGATTATACTAAACTTTGAGAGCCACGTCAAACTATCTTGTCAAAATCCGAAATAAGACAATTCCAGAAGAAGTTGAAAGATGGAAAAATATATATGGATGAAACTGAGCATGAGTTTGCGATGGCACCCAAAGAAGGCAAGATTCATAGTGTTACCGGATGCTATAAGATATGTAAATTATAGTTGTGATATATCGTATGGTGTTTTATCGACGGACAAAAATCAGTCGATAAAATGTGAACAACATTTATAATAACATAGGCAACATGTTGCATCTTTTGAGAGTCAACGTTAATTCCTAATTATGTTTTACAAGTAAAATGTAAAATTTTTTAATCGTATGCAATTAATTAAGCTTCAAAAGTGTAGGTGAAATTGAACGTAAGAGAACAACCGAATTGAATCAGGTGAATATTGGGGACTGGACATCCCTACATTAATCCTTTTATTGTCAATGTTGACAATTCAAATATAATATAATAAAACGATCAAAATCAAAGAAATATACAATGGAAAATCACAAATTCATGAGCATACTGTTTGTATTCCTATTATTTGCGGGCTAAGGGACTTGTTAGTAGGCCTGTGCACGGTCCAAGAACCGGATCGAACCGGACCGAACCGACTAGGACCGAGAACCGAAAAAATGGATTTTTCCGGACCGAGGACCGAACCGAAGATGCTCGGAACCGAACCGGACCGAGAACCGTCCGGAACCGAACCAAACCGAGCTAATTTCTTTGACTTTTTTTCGGTTTTTCTCGGTTGTGGACCGAACCGAACCGGTTGGAACCGAACCGATTGGGACCGAGAACCGATTTTTAATAAAAATTAGCTCGGTCCGGTTCGGTCCGGTCCGGTCTGGTTATGCGGTCCGTGTCGGTCCTCGGTCCGTGTCGGTCCTCGGTCCAATTTGCACAGACCTACTTGTTAGTTTGGGCTAAGAGCACAGTTATAAACCGAAAAATTGATTTAGGATCCTTTTTCATTTACTTAACTTTTGCTTAATTGCTTATGCTTCCTCCGTTTCAAAATAAGTTACACAAATTCGATTATACGCTTTTTGAGGCAAAAGATTGTAATGAATGTTAAATTGGATAGTTAACGTGTGATGAGTCCCACATATTACGATTAATGTGAGTTTAATGATATTTAAAAGTAAAAGTAAAAATAATTAAGGTAAATAAGTCATTTTACTTTATTAAAGGAGATAGTTATTGTGTATGAGTCACACTATTTTTTACTAAATAAGAAAAATTTCAAAGTGTCACTTATTTTGAAACATTCCAAAATAAAAAGTGTTCGAAACTGAGGAAGTGCCATTTCTTTGGGGCATGAGTTTTATGGGTTTGCGCATAATTTTTTGGCTGTGAGTTTTATGGGTTAACTATTCAGCTACATATTATTAACATATAATATTTGTTGAATTTCATTATTAACTAAAGTGTATACATAAATAAATATTTTCTGAGAAGAGAAATTTTTGGCGAGTGGGAAGATGGTCATGAAAGGCTCTTCACATTGATAGATTGATCTTTTTTTGCACCCAAGAATTCTATCGTAAATTGCGAATACAATTCTGCTCGTTAAGGAGCTTCTGTTGGATTAGAACCGAGGACGGGAAACTGACCCGAATCATCGAAGGTCTAAATAATATAGACAACATGTTACATACATATTTTGTTATTCGATGTTAATTCCTGATTATGTTTTACATGTTAAATATCTTAGTGGCTGTTTTTGGGTTGCTTGGGGGTAATTTATATATCAAAATCATAGAAATTTAAGAAGTTGAAAGTGTAAACTTAGCTAGGTTTCATTAGGGTGTTAATCGGGTATATTTTTCGGGTTTCGGGTACTTTAGGTCGGGTAGTTCGGGTTTTATCAAATATAAATACCCAATTCCCAAACCAAATTAAATTCCGGCATTCGGGTATGGGTAGTTCGGGTAATAGGTTGGGTAGGTTAATTAAACTAATACCCGAGAAATTGCACACTTTTATTGTCTGCGGCTACAATGTTTATATTTCGATCTTAATACATCATCTTTGTCCGTAATTTCATTGAACTCCAATCAACACGTGACTCTATTATTGGCTTTTAGATGAAATTCACGTACTACAAGCATAACTGTCGTATTTTATTTATAAAACTATATAAATTACCTTAAACAAATCCTTTTAAAAAAATTCGGGTATTCGGGTATAACCGCCCACTTAAAATATTACTTTATACCAGATCTGTATTATTTTCGGGTTACCTGATACCCAAATGTTCCTACCCGATACCCGAACTACCCGAATTCGGAACATGGGCGGGTAAAGCGGATTTCGGTTATTTTCGACTAATAACTAATTGGGACATCTGAGCATTTTCGCCAATTAAGACTAATATAAATGTATTATTATTATTATTATTATTATTATTATTATTATTATTATTATTTATTATTTATTATTTTTTACTTTTATATTATCTTGAACAAACATATAAACTACATCAGAACTTTGCGGGTTTTAGTAAACTATTTTCTTTTCTGTAAATTGATTTTTCCAAACCAACATTCATTTATATTATCCTACACAATCATACATTTCAAATGTCAACTGTTAAACACAATATTTCTTTTTAACTCCTAACAGTGACCCAATTTTCCTGTGACACCATCTCATTTTCTGTACACTGCTTTTGTGACGACCCTCTCTTTTCGTAACGCCTAACCGAAAACGGTATTTTACTCGCGAGTTTCAAATCCACCGACTCATCTGAGTCATAACCGTCATCACCGAGCCCCAAATCCAGAACACTAAGAGGCGAGAACATGTGATCATATACATGTTTTTTGGGTATACTAGCATTTGTTTCGCCTTTAATGAAAGGATTGCTTAGGAAATCATCGCCTTTTATGAAAGGATGGTCTAGAAGTTTGTCAACCGTTGATCTCCGTTCTGGGATCCTCACAAGACACTTTTTGAGAAAATCCAAACCATCTTTTGAGAATTCTTTAGGAAATGAAGGCCTTTTGTTGCTCGAGGCGATCTTCAAAATTGCAGCCATTGGGTTCGAGACACCGAGCTCAGCCCATGGGGCCTTGCCCGTTGCCATTTCGATAATGGTGCAGCCTAAAGACCAAATGTCGGCCGAGAAATCAAGTCCTTCGTTTCTAAGGACTTCTGGGGCCATCCATAATGGGGTCCCGCATATGAACTTATGATTAGTGGTTTGGTTTTCCGATTTCGGTTGTGCCAAACAGGCACAACCGAAATCGGCTAACTTTATGTTCCCAGTTGAACCCAAAAGCATGTTTTGACACTTGACATCACCGTGCACGATCCCGTTATCGTGTAGATACTTCAATCCTTGGAGGATTTCTCGAGTGTACACACGGATGACTCGTTCGTCTAATTTTCCTCCTAGCTTTTCAATCACGTCGCCGAGACTTCCTGCCGCCATGTACTCGATGAAAAGATTTGTTTTCGCGCGCCCGTTTTCTCCAAAAGAAACATCTTTCCCAAGGCATTTTACAATATGAGGGGAATCCAGACCCTCGAGAATTTTAGCTTCGTTCTCGAGGGCCAGATTCCCTTCTTGAGATTCAGAGGATTTCACCACGAAAAGTGCGCCGTTAGATTTGTTGATCGCCAAATGAACAACCCCGAATGATCCTGATCCGATCATTTTGCCACGAACCCATTGGGCGGGCGAAAGACACCGAGTCAACTCACCTTTTCCCGCCATTTTTTTTTGTTGCTATAATTTTCACTTCTTCTTGGCTTTGAAGATTACGTTTTTTTTTTCAATCCGAATTGGGTACGGGAGTTACCTTATTCGGATCTAATAACGTTTACACATTACATATATGACAACCTAATTTGAATGTTGAGCAACTTCAAAGAAGAAGAAGAATGTGGATTTACATATGTAGGGAGTTAGGGCATTAACACTGTAATTAATTAAATTAAACCTTTGAAAGAAACCAGATTCAGGTGGCCGGAGTTACAAACTACGGTGGTGAGCGGTCTCCCAGTTGCCGGAAACCGCCCTCACACAGTAGCCTGTGACAAATTTGGTAATCTGTTCTACCAAATAAGATTGTGAAGGAGGAAAGAAAGGGTTGGATTGGTGGATTGTGTCTATATATCAATTCTCTCTCTCTCTAAACACCACAAATTTTCACACACAGAGAGAGAAATGATTCTTGGTGATCCCTGAAATGTGGAATTTTGTGGTCAACGGTTTTCAACAATATAGTTATTTCATCCAGGAAGTTAAGTTAAAATTGTTAACTGTAAGATGCCTATCGAGCTAAAGGGTACTCGCAGGATAGATATTCATTTACGGTCACTTATATTGATTTTATGTGCAATAACGACACTACGAGTATATGTATACACTATATTACATTTTTTTTTTAATTCTTAGTGAAAGTTAGATGTTATTGTTTTCAAGACTCTTTTGTTCTCCGTTTAAATTCTCAAGCTTTATACATCATATAAATTAATTCACAAAATACAAGTTATGTTTTTTTGTATATATGTGCCGTCTGCTTTATCTCAAACTTATAACTGAAGTAGTTTATATAGTGTATAAAAAACGAACAATACTTGAGCTACAATTCTTATTAAATAAACCAAAATTGTAAAAAGAGTAGAAAAGGTACCAGGCACTGTTTTAAAACCCGGGTTGACCCGGCCGGTTGAACCGGTTCAACCGCGACCCGGTGTAAGAGGCGGTTCAACCGTGACCGGGTTTTTGCTTAGAATTGACCTAGTTTGACTCGGCTGGTTATGGTGAAAACCGGCGACCTGGTGACCCATGTTGACCCGGTTTTAAATTTTTTACTTCAAATGTACAAACTTTAGTGTATGATGCACACATATTTTATATAATATTTTTTTATATGTTGTTAGTTGATCCGTTTTTTAATCTTTTTTACTTCTAACATACATAAATGTACAGAATTTATTGCATAATATACATACCTTTTATATAATATTTTTTAATATGTTGTTAGTTGACCCGGGTTGACCCGCCGGTTGAACCGGTTGACCCGTGACCCGGCCATCTTACTGGGCCGAGTAATAACCCGGGTTTTAAAACATTTGTACCAGGTCTACATGTAATAATTAGTCGGGGATCGATTTTTGTAATTCAGTCAAGTAGTCAACCATAACAAGCCCCTCAAGGCCTCAATAGTCAATCCCGCTGGCGTCTTCCTGGAACTTCCCACGAGATTGTAAACGTAAATGACGATAAAATATTGGTAAAATAATATTTTTGTGATTTTTGTAAACTTGCCATAATGTTTGTTAGGACAATGACTAGGAAATCCCCAAAATCGTTACATATTTCTAAATTCAACCCTGAAGTTTAATGGATGTCTTTCTAGAGCTTGTATTTCCATCTCATGTCGATTTATACCATCCATTTACAAAATATAAAACATTGCTCCGTCTCATATGGAAATCCCAAAATCGTTGCACATGATATGTGATTCAGTTGTTCCATATTTGACTAATACTTGGATAAACTCAAGCTATAATGGTATGGAGACATAGAAAATTTGGAATACTTATGAGTGGCATATAGAGTGTGAAAAGATATCCGTTAAATTACAAAATTCTACGTCATATTCAGTCTTTTGTCGTCGTATAATACATACTTGAAATCTCACTTCTATATGTACTCTCACTTCGCGCAATAATATGTTTATGAATCTATAAACTTTAGTCAACGCTAATGACTATTTTGACCTTCACACATAATCGAATCGTCAAATATTCACGCACCGCTTTATTGCGAGGCTTGGTCCAATCCACCTATCGAACATATACAGGTTTAATATCTTACTTGTTTGACACGTTACAAATGTTATACTTCGTATAAGAATATTATACATTCCTAGCAACTTGTCTTTCCTAGTTTTTTTAGTAAATTAAAATTAGATTTTAGTTGCCTCATAGAACTCTAGAGATAGCTAGAAAATAACTCAAATTTGTATAAACATTCATTCGAGTCAAAGAAACATATTAATGAATGGAGCTCCGAAGGATTATTATCTATTAAGATTTACTTGCTTATTTAAGAAAAAATAATTAAACTACTAAATATTAGATCTTACTGGCTCCTTTGTCTAAAGATACAATTGAATTAGGAATCCCGCTTCATCATGTTACCATGTTTAGTCCAAATCATCCGCGTTGACATCTTTTTAGATTTTCCAAATTAATCTTTTTATACTTTATAGAGTGTTTCTGCATTTTATACGAGTTATATTTACGTAATCTCTTCGTTCTCAAAGCAAGAATTGGAGCTTCAATGGATACAAAGAACTTTATAAACTAAAGAGAAATGAAGTTTTATACAACAAACATGCCTAGAGTGATTCATAGAGTTCTCTAGCTAGATTTGGAAGGTAACTTGGTTACTTTCAAAGGATTAATATATATTAAAGAACTTTATAAACTAAAGAGAAATGAAGTTCTATACAGCAAACATGCCTAGAGTGATTCATAAAGTTCTCTAGCTAGATTTGGAAGGTAACTAGGTTACTTTCAAAGGATTAACATATATTTAATAATTAATATGGTTTACTAAAGTTCTCTTGGCAAAATCTAGTAGAAATTTACGTGTGCTATCTTTCGTTTTGTGAAAACATAACAAACTGAATATTCATATCCCAAACATACAAACAATATCAAATCATTTAGGCGTCTCGTTCTGTCGTGAGTAATGAAATTTCAGCATCTCCTTTAACATTTCTGTCGCAAGTAATGAAATTTCAACATAACGCGTCTAACATTTTGTTAAACAATGATTAGATGTTTCATACTTTATTTTTACGGAAAATGACTAAACTGTGAAATTATGGCATTAAATCACGAAAGTATCTCATCCTATCGTCAACCTTTCTAGATAAGCCAGCAACACGTCTAAGATTTTCCGATACTCGTTAGATGCTTTACAAAGTGTTTTTCTAGTTCATTAAACATAACTAAACTATAATTACAAATAGAAAAACTCTACAACAATCATGGTTATTTAAAAACTTAAGAAAAGTGCAAGGTCTGATAAAAAGAATTAGTGAAGTTGAAGGGGGGCAAATATTCATTTGAGAGTATATAGTGGATCTTGGATGGTTGTCCGGTTAAAAGAAGACTAACAAATTCAAAAGTCAAAATGTCAACCTTTTGACCTAAGCTCCACAGATATTTCTTGGATCTTATTGAACCTAATCAATCATCTTCACTTCGATTATTGGATCAGATCTCAACAGCGTTAGGTGCTACCAGGTAAGAAATTTGTCTTTATGTATATCCATATAGTTCTTAATATATCTAGGTTTTGATCTCATAAATTTTCGATCCCCTTTTTCAGATTCACGCCGATTGATCGACGAACGAAGGTCCAGCGTTATCTTAGAATAGGTAATTTTTTAAATTTCGTAGAAATTGCATACCACGTCGGTGTAAGGAAAGTAAATCTTGTCGTATTATTGTTGATTTGTTGTTATAGTTTCGATTCTATTGCATAATACATCTAAACCTAATTTACCGTCAGACCTTTGATCTAAACCTTGTTTCTTGTCTGATTGATTTTGAATTTTTTTCAAATAAAAAGATAAATTAAATGGTGCTATAGCCTGGCTTATTTCATTCTAGTGGTTTTCAAATGCACAGATATTATGAATTGTGATCGTTACAATTGTCTCCCAAAGGTTTAGAGTCTGATAAAACATGAAGTTTAAATTTAGGGTTGATCCACTCTAATAAATTTCTTTTATATACCTTAAGATGTCATGTTTTTATAGGAAATTCAATTCAGCTTGAGTGAATATGGGCTATTTGAATTCTATATCATCTGCAATCCCGGGTCAACCCAATGGTGATTCCCCTGATAGTGGTGGCGGTTTGAGTGAAGATTCAAAATTCAGTTATGGTTTTGCAAGCTCTCTCGGAAAAAGATCATCAATGGAGGATTTTCATGAAGCAAGAATCGATTGTGTTGATGGTGAAATAATCGGCCTTTTTGGAGTCTTTGATGGCCATGGTGGTGCTCGTGCTGCAGAATATGTGAAACAACATCTTTTCAGTAACCTAATCAAGCACCCAAAATTCATATCTGACACAAAAGCCGCCATTTCTGACGCATACAGTCACACCGACACCGAGTTTCTGAAATCAGAAAACAACCAGAACCGTGATGCTGGATCAACCGCCTCAACCGCCATCCTAGTTGGCGACCGTTTATTGGTCGCTAACGTTGGCGACTCACGAGCTGTCATATCCAGAGGCGGGAAAGCATTTGCAGTTTCTCGTGATCATAAACCGGATCAATCCGACGAACGCCAACGGATCGAAGATGCTGGCGGGTTTGTGATGTGGGCGGGAACATGGCGGGTTGGCGGTGTTCTTGCTGTTTCTCGTGCTTTTGGTGACAAACTTTTGAAACAATACGTCGTTGCTGATCCTGAGATTCAAGAAGAAAAAGTTGATAACTCACTCGAGTTTTTGATTCTTGCAAGTGATGGACTTTGGGATGTTGTGACCAATGATGAAGCTGTTGCAATGGTGAAACCGATTGAGAGCCCTGAAGAAGCTTCTAAACGGTTGATGCAAGAAGCTTCTCAAAGAGGAAGTGCTGATAATATTACAGTAGTTGTTGTTCGTTTTTTGGAAAATCATGCAAGCGGGTCGAGTTCTCATTAAAATGGGAATGTGTTCTTTATCTGTGTATGCCCCTATATAACCTGCCAGGAATGATTTTAATATTGGAAAACACATTTTAGCTGAATTAAAGCACCAACTTGAATAATTGACAATGGAGTTGAAAAGTGTTAAAAGGGTAAGGGATTCAAAACGACATTCAGATGGTATGATTTAATTGTATTTTAATGGTTTAGTTCTGTGGAACTTGTATACACTTTTGATTGTGAACAAAAAATGATTTTTTTGACAGTATGATTTTATTATAGGCTGCTATAGTGGACAATGTATGAATTTTATTTATGATGGTACATGAACAGTGATGAGGTTAGTAGGGATTACCCTGTATATATAGGTAACTCCCCAAAACCTAAATGATGATGGGCTTTTATGCTCACGAGCCAACGTCACAATTGATCCACCACTAATGATGGCCCACGTCACAATTCCGCTACTAATGAGCGCCTGTCAAGTCATGACTGTCGACCGCCTGTCAAGTCATGACTGTCGACCCCGCCTGTCAAGTCACGAACCGCCTGTCAACGCCTGTCACCGCCTGTCAAGATCGTCAGCGCCTGTCATTAGAGTCGTGGACGTCCCGTCATAATGGCGCTTCATGACTGCAGTCATAATAGTAAGGCGTTACACGATCATTGACGCCCTCATAATGGCGCTTCATGACTGCTTTATTGCAGTCATAATGGGCCAACGTCCATGTACCTGAGACTGGCCATATAAATACATGGCCTAACTCATTGTCGAAAGGACACACTGAGACAGATTCAAAAAGCCTAAAAACACAGAGTTCACACACTCTTACTTTCACTTTCGCACTCAACCTTGATCACCCTAGGTTCGCCAAGAACTTGTTGGGTTTGCACTGTAGCTACAGGAGATCCAAGGTTGACTTCGTGTTTGACAATCGTTGCTCGAACATTGGCGCCATCCGTGGGACACGTTTTTAAACGGCGTTTCACTTTTCCAAACTTTTTCTTTCTTTCTCAGTAATCAAACCGTTTCTATGGCGGATACACAGCCATCGCTGATCACTTCTTTAGCGCCATTAATAACCACTATCGTGACTACCACTATACCCGAGGCGGTGATAACCTCGCCTAGTCGTATCATGGAACCATAGGTCGATTCAGAGTGGACAATGTCGGATGTCAGGTCGACACGAGGGTATCCCTCTTTAACAAGTCCACTTTTCTCCACAAGGCTGGTTGGATCCAGTTCGTTTACCTCACCACAGCAAGTGACGCCCATCCCTTCATTTCAACCTCTTTTGTCCCACGGGACAAGCTCTCAGGAGGATGGCACGGATCAGGTCCGACAGCCTGTTGCAAACTTCCCCCAGACCGCTATGCCAGGGGTTCGGGAGGATCCAATTGTGGAGTTACTCAGAAGGTTGGCTCAGAGTGCTCAGCCACCCCACCGCCTCCTCCACCACCTACTTCATCGGACATGTTGTCTCAGTTGGTAGCGGCGTTGCGCCCAGCACCGCAGCCAACGGTTGTTCAACCAGTCGATCCGTTGTCACAATTACTGGAGCAGTTAAGACAACCACCCATTCACACCCCACCACCACATCCACCATAGGACACATCTAATGACATGTTGCGCGTGTTGCAAGCACTCGTGGCCGCAGCCGCACCACCCCGAGCGGCCACTATGCCTTTGTCGGTGGTCAGTTCGAAGTTTTGTGACTGGGTGGCCAGATTCCCTCTCCCAGATAAACAAAAAGTTCCGTCCATAGTTGGTACTTACGACGGTACACGGTATCCCGATGACCACCTTGCTCTTTTTGAGCAGGCCATTATGACAGAGAAGTGGCTAGACCCAGTCGCTTGTCACATGTTCCCTGGGACGTTGCAGGGTTTCGCTCGTGATTGGTTTGCTGACTTACCGGAGAGGAGTATTCAAGTCTTTGCAGATCTAAAGGCTAAATTTGTAACTCACTTTGTCCAGCAAAAGAAGCAGCAGAGAACTCATATAGAAGCACATTTGCTGCGACAAAGGGAAGGCGAGGGGTTACGCGACTTCATTCAGCGTTACACGCAGGAGTGCCAGAAAATTGTCGCCTTACCCGAAAGTCAACAAATTTCGGGTTTTATCCTCTCCTTACTCCCAGGACAACTGCAAGAGAAGCTGATCAAGCGAACTCCGGTCACTTTCAAGGAAGCCACTGATCGGGCATATGATTTCCTGAGATCCAAGGAAACTGTTACTCTCACACGGGGAGTTCTCAACAGGAGAGACAAATGGGGGAGCTCGTCAAGCACTAGACCTGACAATCGCCTAGACACCAGGCAGGATAGCAGACGAGACAGAGACAGCCGCAGAGATTTCAGGCGAGATGACAGAAGTATGATTTTATTATAGGCTGCTATAGTGGACAATGTATGAATTTTATTTATGATGGTACATGAACAGATTAATTACTTTTGAATTTTAGTTTCTTACATAATTTTGGTTATAATTGGTATATAATTTTGGTAATTGCAAAGTTCTCCAACAGTTGAATCATAGGTTATTAGTAACTTCTTGTAGTAATGCCCTTTTTATGTGATTCGCCATTCAAATAATGTGATGAAAAGGCCATTTAATGTGAATATGTGAGGTTGCAATGCATTTGTGGAAGTTCAATAATTCATATGCTTTAAGTGCGTGTATTTGATTGTTCAAATATAGGGGAAGATACGCCTTATCTATGTGTATTTGATTATTTCCTCTGTGTTCTTGAATGCCTATAGTTGATGTTGTTTATTAGAGAAACGTTCATGTAAGTTTATCATTTTTACGTAGTCAAGAAAAATAAATCTCAATTATTGATCAATAAGATTTAATGGTCAAGATTAATCACATATTTTATACATGAAAGGGGTATTTTGGTCATTTAGCACTTAAAAAATATTTGATTTTTTTTAAAAAAAATTATTTTTTATTTATTATTATTTTTTTTAAAAAAATAATATCTATTTGATAATTACGTGTAGTATTAATCACATTGGACTTTAGAGTAAAATCACATGTGATGATATATTTAAACACATTTGATGTTTTAGTACAATTACATATGATTCAGTATACAATCACATGTGATTTAGTATGCAATTACACTATGTGTTAATAATGAAAAAATAATAATTAAAAAAAAATCTAAAATAAAAATGACTAAAATATCCCTCTATGTATTACATATGTAATTAATCTTGACCATTACTTATAATTAATCAATTGTTTAAATTTATCGCTTGAGACTTCATCAAATCAAGGACTTTGTCGAATACAACTCTATTCAAGTATGCTTAAGTTAGGAAGTGCAAGTTGGTGTTCCTTCAAGAAGATAATCAGTCAAATAAGTGTATGCTATTATTTAAATCCATTGATTGTAGCTTTTTTTTTTTTTTTTTCCTTCATTTTTAATGCTATTAGTTTTGACGGTATATAAAACCATTTCATTCTTTGGTTTTTGTTATTAATTCATCATGTCAAATATCTGACATTACTAAACATTCAAATCCATTTCATTTATGAGCTCATTTCATTTCTTGCACTCTTTCACTTCTCATCATTTCTCCAAACAAAATACGCCCTAATTTGTGTGGTCAAGTCCCTTTGGGACATGTGTTTATCCGTGTGAAAGTATATGCCGTAAACACGGTTTTTTTTTTTTCTAAAAAAAATAAATTAGAGCATTAAGTTAACTGCTTAAGTGAGGAACTGATACGAATCCATATCATACTAGGTTCACATCATGCCACAAAATTTAGGTGTCTCCTCCTCCTTCAAGCTAACTTTTGGAAGCGTGTTATACACCTAGACTTATGGCATGATGCGAGCCTATTATGGGATGAGTTCATATCAATTGGTACATAGCTAGTCTTACGTTTCGAGGTTCCAACACGCGGAGTGGTGGCTTGAACCCGAAAGGAGGGTGCCAACCGTTACCAACGAGCTCTGAGTGGTGGCCTATGGAGTGGTTGCTCGGACCCTAAAGAAGGGTGACCGACGAGCACTGGCGGATCCAATAGCTATTAAGGGGGTGCAAGGCCCCCACTTGATGGGACACTTCTATGTGGAAAAAATTTTGATAAAATAAAATTAGTGTAAAAATTGTATATGGTCTCCGGTTAAAGTTTCGTGAAAGCCCCGTTTAACTTTAGTCCTGGATTCGCCACTGCCGACGAGGACGTTGATTCTTGAAAGCACGCAAGCAATTAACCTTTATATACATTGATCATAATATATTTACTGTTCATTCAAATCTTCAAACGGAGTTTTAGATATCACATATTCCATTATGCATGCATTTATCCCTAATATGAAAATCATTTACATTATAAAATTGAAGGTTGAGAATAAATATATTTTTGGTTTGGCTACAATATTGGTTTTATTTATATAAATAAGCTAGCCAAATCATTCCTAAATTTAGGAATGATATTGTTGGTTTGGCTACAACATTGGTTTTAGTGGCTACAATATTGGTTTTATTTATATAAATAAGCTAGCCAAATCATTCCTAAATTTATATTGATTTTATAACAATAATAATAAATATTATTGTTTTTATTATTGTTTTCAACTAGATTAATCCACTTTTGTTTTGTTCCGAATCACAAACAAACCACATCTTAATATAGAAATTAAAACCGATTAAAATAATAATTTACTCTTTACGTCTAAAAGATTAGATCTAAAATCTCGTCGCAACGGGCGGGTATATCATAACTTGTTGGTAACAAACTGAGATTGAGATGAAGAATCTAAATCAACAGGCAAGGTTATATTCACTTTTAAGAAGTGAATATCTCTCCCAAGTATACACTTTACAACAAAATGATTGGATGAATGTAACTCTCTGTTTACAAACTCTTATTAGCAATTTATTAATGGCTAACAGACTATGTAACTAACGAAAAACACATCGAGGCGCTATTTTAGATATTAAAACCTTGTTTTTAATTATGACCTCAGTACAATCTTCACGTCGATGGTATACCCAACTTATTAGTTATTACCATCAACCATCGGCCAAAGTTTCCGAAGTCGCTAAGCGATAGCTGGTCGACTCATGTCGAGTGACTAATCAGTGTAGGCGGATTAAAATTTTCTGTAGGTTAATATTATAAATTTTAAAATTATAAGTTAAATTGACATAAATAATTAAACTTTAAGAATATATAAACTAGGTAAAATAATAAATTTTAAATATATAACCAATTTTATAAATTTAACCTATTAGGTCATAAAAATCAAAAAGTCTAGTTCTTTTATCATGCTCATAAAAAAGCTTGGTTCTTTTATCAGGCACATAATTCTCAAATGGGTATTAAACCCATTACGACAACCGGCTCTATATCTTTCCTTGTTTCTGGTTAGAGCTGCAAAAAAAACCTGTTTTTTATCCGAAGCGATTTTAAAACCGGTTTGGAACCGGTTTTAAACCGGTTTTTGCCATGTCGTACCGGATCGGTTTTAAAACCTGTTTGGGATCGGATCGATGTTTTGCGGATGACCAATTTTAAAACCGGTTTTCAAGGTTTTTTAAAAACCGGTCCTTAAAACCGGTTTAAAAACCGAAAAACCCGGTTTAAAAACCGGAAAACCCGGTTTAAAAACCGGTTTTAACCGGTCAGAACCGGTTTCAACCGATGAGCTGCGTGACCAGAAATTCCCGCTGCCATGTACTCGATGTAAAGATTTATTTTCGTGCGTCCGTTTTCTCCAAAAGAAATAGCTTTCCCAAGGCATTTTACAATATGAGGGGAATCTAGGGTCTCGAGAATTTTGGCTTCGTTCTCAAGGGCCCGATTCCCTTCTTGAGATTCGGAGGAGTTCACCATGAAAAGTGCGCCGTTAGATTTGTTGATCGCCAAATGAACAACCCCGAATGATCCTCATCCGATCATTTTGTCACGAACCCATTAGGCGGTCAAAAGACACCGAGACAACACACCTTTTCCCTCTATATATTTTGTTGCTATAATAAACGTGCATGCTAAAGTATAAATATCAAAATGCATCTTAAAAAATTCATGAAATATGAGGGATCAACTCGCACAAATTTAAGCACGTACAAGTGAATATTAACACTGTGTTCCGAGTTTTAATTTCAAGAGAAGAGAAAGGAAAAGGAAAGAAATAAAAGTTATATCGTATTCCAGAGTTTTTTTATAAAAGAAAGGAAGAGAAGAGGAAGAAAATATGGAGCATTTTTTCTCTTCTAATTAATCTTTGAAGAGAAGAGAAGAGAAGATTAGTTAAAAATATTAGCAATTACCAAAGTACCCTTAACATTACCTAATATATTTATATTTTATGGATAAAATTATAAATGTAGTCTATTTTCTCTTCTCTCCAACTTAGAAACACAAAAAACAACAATTTTCTTTTCTTTCCTATCCGACCCAGGAACACAAAAAATAAAAATATTTTCCTCTTAGAATCTCTTCTTTTCTCTCTACTTCTTTTCTCATCCTCTCTCTTCTTTCACTTAAAATGTCTAGAACACAGTGTAAGTAAGAGCATCCACAATGGTTAACCTCTCCAACTTTTGACACATCATCTAAATACCTATTAATTAAAAACTTCTCCAATAGTTAACCTTTACAAAGACTTTATATTATTAATATTATTAATTTACCTTAAATTATATCAAATGTTTTATAAAGGTCCCTCACTTATGTAATTTCATAATTTTTATAGCATTACAAAACTTAACATTATTTAAAATGTCTCTTAATGATCATATTTGATAATTCTTAAAAAGTATTGAAATATGATAAAATTTTAATTTTTAGTTATAGAAATAATAAATGATTCACATATATATATATATATATATATATATATATATATATATATATATATATATATATATATATATATATATATATATATATGGGTTTAAAATGTAAAATTGTTAAATATAGTGTAACGACCCGAAATTTGTAAGTAAATAAATTGTACAAAAATATGATAAATAAGGATAAATCGTTTAAAGTACGTAGGAATTGGTTTCGTGTCATTTGGACACCGTATGAGAAAGTTATGGGCGAAACCGGGTCGAGACAACAATCGAAAAATGCAGCCTTGTTGCATAAGGAAAGTTCACGCCGTGAACTTGGGTTCCCGATCGGGAACTCCCTACAGGGATTGGTGGTTTCTGGGAAACGAAGTTCACGCCTAGGTAGTGATCGGTAAGAGTTCACGTTTCGCAAAGTTAGTGACGCGAACTATGTTCGCGCCGTGAACTTGGGTCAACAGCAATAAATCGGGAAAAAAGCTAGGGTTTTCTCATTTTCCACTCCTCCACTTGGTGCAACCGAGATTGGAGAAGAAGGGGGCGATTTTGGTGTTCTGAGCTTAAATCTACACCATCTTTGAGGGTCTATGCATCTAAGCTAAGATCTAAGGTATATTGCATCTCCTAACTAGTTTATGAACTTGTATTGGGAGAAATTGTGGTTATGGAGTTGGTGTGTGGAAGATCTTGTTAAGGGTGTTTATGGAGGGTGTAAAACACCCATAGGTAGTATATGGATCATGTGTTCAAGTTGGATTTATGATTTGTTGGTGAAATCATGAACTAGGGTTTATGGATTTCCACCAAGCTTATGAGCTTGGTGGTTGGGGTTGAGTATGATGATGTTAGATGATGTCTAGTTATGGATGATAACTAGAAATGTGATGATTATGTTGATAGGTTCCAAGGACCTAAGAGTTGAAGTTATTCCATAGGCGGGAAGCAAGGATTCGGGTTAACAAACGCGATCTGGAAAGCATTGCTAAGGTGAGTACATGAGACTTTAAACTGAGTACATAGTAAATGGTTTTGAAATACATATGATATTTTTATGGGTCTTTATTAATAAATGTTTTATAAAGATAGTGGTTGAAAATGATAAGAAAATATGTATAATGTGATACTAGAATAAGTCTAGTATGATTGATGACTTTTCGAAGTAAGAATGGTAAACTAAAGTAATTATGGAATCTTTATTCATGAATCGTAATAATAAAATTATTGAGTAAAAGAACGTATATTGAATCCTTACTAATAAATAGGTATTAGTAAAGCAATTGGGAATGATTTTTTAGTAGTGAATATCTATTGGTAAGATTTACTAATGAAAGTAAAGAACGAATATATATGAAAATGAATATGATGTGACTAGTAATAATTATGTATTATAGTCAACAAAGAGATAAAAGTAATATGACTTCGATAAATGGGAAATGTATCTCATGATATATGTAAGTATGGACCTTCTAGGGCCATAGATGTAGAAGTAGATGTGAGTTGCTTATGATCGAGTCTATGGGACCATACATGTACGTTCATACTATGTTGAACTAGTTATATATAGTTATTATTGGATAACTAACTTATTTGATGATTTATGTGATAGTCGAAGGCTTTGGTTGAAATAACTATTGAGTTATGGTAAGAATGAGATGATGTGATGATGTGGGGGACCCGGGGGTCATGAGGTGTGGAATGAGGGGCAGTTGGGTGGATTCCCATCGACTCATCCACGTTAGTAGTCTTGCTAACTGGACGTATTCCGGCGAGTAAGGCAGGTATCGGTAGATTGGGCGAATCCCTTTTGCCGGTATCTTGAAGCTTATTAATGGCGATGGATTTCGGTTAATAAGTTAATGTGAAGCTTACTAATGGCGATGGATTTCGGTTAGTAAGTTAATGTGATTCTAGTACATATAGTTTATGTACCAGGTATGTTTGTGCTTCTAGCTAGTTCGGGGGCAACCCGATAGTTAGATATGATTGCTAAGAGGGCAGGAATCGATAGGGTCACAATAGGGTGACTAGACAACATTGACATAGTATGAATATATATATATATATATATATATATATATATATATATATATATATATAGTGAAGAATTAGTTTCAGAACCAATTAAGGCTACAGAACCAGCAGAATTAATATAGACCAATCACATTTAAGATAATTCAATTATTTTTAATTGTTTTTAGTTATTTCGTATAAGGGTATTATAGGGATTTCGGTTTGAAGTTATTCCTAGTAACTGATACGAATTCAATACCCCCTTAATTGTGGGATTGGTAGTTTCCATATACGCATGTGATTTGCAAATCATTATCATATCAGATCAAAATTTTCAATATCGTCGTTTATTATGTTCTAAAGAACCCTATACAAATTAACAACCAGAGACGAATTCAAAAAAATCATGAACGATGAAGAAGCTGGAACAAACCAACAAAAAATTATATGCACCGACATGATCGACTCAATAGATGAAAACCTAATATATACAGGTCATCCAATTCCTCCATTTCCGCAAGAAGAATATTTCGATCAGCCTCATGATGTTCATTCGGGTATAGTTTTTCCAGCATAAAACACTTCAAATGTGTATTTTTGTTTGTTCGTAGTAATTCATGTGTAATCATATTATTATTTACAGTAACCAATTATAATTTTATTGTTGATGTAATCTTCTTCACTATTATGTATTCTGCCCCAAAGATTATTGTATAAATTTCTGTAGTATTTAATAAATTCTGTTGTATTGGTATATTTTTTTTACGTCATTTTTAGTACAGTAACTCATACGTTCATGTGTTAGTTAATAAAAAAAATACCCATAAAAGTCACATTTCATTTTTAGTACAGTATCCCATACGTTCAAAAGGGTTTTTTATTTATTATTTTAGTTTAGTAATACATAAATGTATTACTAAAACAACATGTGTTAATTTCATTTCAGTAACTATTTCGGTTGTTGCCTTTGTGTATAATTGGGTTATTGCATTTTTTTTGTAGATGATGATGATGATACAAATGAGATTTTACCCAATGCAAATGGTATTGATAATTGTGTTCCAGAAGTCCATGCTGACGAAAAACCAAAAGTGGGTGACATTTTTGAGAGCTATGATGTTTGTTATGAGATGTACAAGTCATATTCTCAAAAAGCTAGATTTGACATTCGTAAGTCAGGTATAAAACGAAAAAACGGGCAGATCAGTCATAGATATATATTACGCAGTCGTGGTGGTAAAAAAAAGTTTATGATTTTGGATAATGTACAAGATGAACCAGATGACGGTGTTAAAAAAAACGTAAAGCTTCATCTAAGGTAACCGGATGCCCGGCGATGATTGGCTTTAAAGCCATTGAGGGGTCTCAATCGTTTATGATTCATAAATTTATTGAGCACCACAATCACCCTTTAATTAGCGAGGGTAATATGGATTTTTCAAAAGCTCAAAGAGAGTTAAATTATAGTCATTATCTATATATCCATCGAGCGTCGATGACCAATTTAACCGCAACTAAAGCCCATAGATTAAAAGTTTCTCTAAATAGAGGTTATAAAGGAGTCCCGGGAACTCCTAACGATTGGAGGAATGCTAGAACATCAATGAAATTGTTCATTGGTGACCAAGATGCCAAGATGATTGTGGGTAAGATGAAGAACATGCAAATGCATGTTCCCGGGTTCTCATTTGAATACCACCTTCGTGAAAGTAAGCTTGTTAGCATGCTCTGGTCTGATCAAGTAATGAAGGCAAATTATGAAGTTTTTGGCGACGTCATTGTAACGACCCAAAATTTGTAAATAAATAAATTGGATAAAAATATGATAAATAAGGATAAATCGTTTAAAGAACGTAGGAATTGGTTTCGTGTCATTTGGACACCGTATGAGAAAGTTATGGGCGAAACCGGGTCGAGACAACAACCGAAAAGTGCAGCCCTGCTGCACTAGAAGTTCACGCCGCGAAGTGAAGATCGCGATCGGGAACTCCGATCAGGGATCTGGGCCATTGGTCGTGATGTAGTTCACGATGGCTTAGCGATCGCGAACCATGAAGAACGCAAACTTAGCGACGCGAACTATTGTTCGCGTCGTGAACTTCGGACGAACAGCCTTAAGTCGGGTTTTGGCTCATTTGATGCCATATCAAAACCCTAGTTTCTTCTTTGGCGATTTTCGAGCTTGGGGACTGATTGAGGTCGGATCCTTCACAAATCTTTGGTAGATTTCACTCCTAGTTGAAGATTAAAGGTATATCTTCACTCTTTGATCTTCGTAGCTTAAGATCTATGTATTTTGTTGTGTGGCTTTGAAACCCTAGTTCTTGGGGTTATGGGTTATGGTGATATAACTGATGTATACATTTAATAGATGGTATATTATCAAAGGAAACAAGTGTATGATTATGACTTGTAAAAATCTTGAGGGTTGGTTAAACCTAGGGTTTGGTAAATCACCATAATTGGGGGAAATGAGTTAGTAAGTGTTATCAAGAGATAGATAGACACATTGGTAGTAGTATGTGATGTTGATAATCTTGTGATTATTGTATTAGGCATTTGGTGAGGTCTTGGAAGGTTGACCGAATTGTGAAGCAAGGAAACTGACATAAAGAATACGGTTGGAGCACTTTATTGCTAAGGTGAGTACGTGTGGACTTTACTGAGTACATAGTTATATGAAGTATTTTGATTACTTATGATTGGTCTATTTAATGTCTGTCTAGACTTATTATGTGTTGAGTTAGTATATATTATTGATATTAACTAACTAACTTGTTTGATGATTGATGTGATAGCCAAAGGCTTTGACTGGCATAACTGATAGAGTTATGATTAGAGATAGATGGTGGTGACGCGGGAGAGATCCCGGTCACTGAGATGGGTGTACATATGTTTGTACACTAAGCACACGGGTGCTTCTAGTTCGCATATGTTTGCGTACTAGGTGATCTAGGAATCTAATGCATATATGTTTATGTGTTAGGTTCACTTGTGTTCTAATACATATATGTTTATGTATTAGATATGACTGTTTTCTAGTGCATATATGTTTATGTACTAGATATGTATGCTAGGAAAGCAGGACCGATAGAGTCACCATAGAGTGACTAGGATGTGTTGGTAAATATAAATATGTATTTATATACGATGTGATACGTGGTATTATTGGGTCTAAACCCATGTAGCTCACGAGACATTTTTGTGTCTCACGTACTCCTTGTTTGTTTGCTATGTACTCAGGTTCTGGACCGAGGATTTAGGTGCGCATGGATTGAGATATACGGGGCCTAGAGTAGAAGATCATTAGAGTGGATTTGTGCTTAACCTTGGTTTTGATATATTTTGTAACACCAAACCTCATACTCTGATTTTCATATCAAAGGTTTTCGTAAATCCGTGTTTTGGAACTGGTCTTCTATTTATGAAAACGCTTTTATTTGGGCAAATGTTTTGTATTAAAAATTGAGGTGACTTGGTATCAGAGCTACTGTTTAAGTGAATTAGGTTGGATGTCCATCCTAGTCTTAGACTGTAGCATTAGGAATGTAAGATTCCCTGAGATCGATAGGTTGACCTCGAGACTTTATGTTAAGTTTAGGGTTGAACCTAGGGGACCTATGAAAGTTGATGTGATTATGGATATTGAGTCTTATGCGACTATTGGATTGTACAAGAAGTACTAAATGTTTAATGTCTTTCGTATAGTCTTGGTAGAAAGAAATGGTGAACACTCGTCGAAGTGGGAAAGCCCCGGAAAACCGGGAGGAAGAGATGCATCATGTCGAGAGGGTTGAACAAGAAAGTCAACCATCGATGCATCGAGTGGATGAGTCGGAGGTTGGAGCTAATAAGACTCCGGTAACCATGGCGGATCTCCAAACTTTTATTGATCAAATCAAAGGGACGGTGGCCGATGAGGTGCACCGCATTGGAAACCGTGAGAGGTCGGGAGGAGATCGCGAATCCGAGGCTAAGTCGGATGAGAGAACCGGTGGTGGTGGCACCCGAGTGGAGAAATCCTCCACGGGTGGTTGTAGTCATGCTAGGGCACGACCCGATGGAAAAGATGGTTGTTCTTTTAAGACTTTCATGGCTTGTAAGCCAAATGTATATACGGGTAGTTCGGACCCGAAGGTGACTATGAGGTGGATCCGAGAGACCGAGCGGGTCATCGGAAGTAGCAAGTGCAAGAAAGCCGATATGGTGACGTACGCGTCACAATTGCTAAAAGAGGATGCTATGGTTTGGTGGGACATAGTCTATGAGACCCTCGGAAAGGAGGTGATAGAGAGAATGTCGTGGGAGGAGTTTACCACGAGATTGAGAAAGAAGTTTTGCCCCGAAAGGGATTTGGAGAAGATGCATGAGAAGTTTGTGACCCTAAAGAAGGGCGATATGACGGTCGAGGAGTACTCGAGGGAATTCACGGGATTACTCCCGTTTGTTGCTAGGACCTACTCCGAGGAGAGGTCGAGAGTGGTTAGGTATGCTAGTGGGCTACCTTGGGATTATCAATTGGAGGTAAAGAGGGCGGTCACGCTAGATGAGGCCATTAGTGCCGCCCGAGGTGTGGAAGAGGTGAACGAGGCAAGGGTTGCCGAGAGGGCCTATGTGGGCGAGAAGAAGAAAGCCGAGAGTGGCTCGAGTAGTTTCAAGAAGGGGAAGTTCACGTCGAACTTCTCTAGGCAAGAAAGTGTAGCCTCGTGCAAGAGGTGTGGGAGGAATCATACCGGCGAATGCCGAGGATAACCGAAGATTTGCCATGATTGTGGCAAGACGGGGCATTTGGCCCGGGATTGTAGATCCAAACCGGAGGCCGAGGTTGAGTGTTACTCATGCCATGAAAGAGGGCATTATAGTCACGTGTGCCCGAAGAAGAAAACCGAATCACTTGTGTCCACGTCGCAAAAGAAGGTGGAACCGGCGAAGGTGAAGGGACGATCCTTCCAACTCACCCGAGAGGAGGTAAAGGAGGCGCACGATGGGGTGTCAGGTACTTTATCTCTTAACTTCTTATCAACTTAAATATATCGTAGAATCGAGTCCTACTTTTTGTTTATGTCTCATGAGTTTGGTAGAAAGATAGATTGTGTCGATCAAATGGTTAGATGAAAAACGTGAAAACGAAGGTAAATGGGAAAACCTAAATGGTAGAACGTGTTATTAGAATTTGGGAGTTAGAAATAAATGGGGAAAAGTCTAAAGGCAATTTATTACCCGTGGGAATAAAGGAAACTTGACGTGGTTATCGATATGGATTGGTTGGGTGTGCACCAAGCCACGATATTACGTGATCATAGCGTAACGGTTGGATTGCCGCATGAATCAGTGATCATAGAAATTTAAGATAAGTTGTATGATGTGAATATTCATTGGAGAATAATCTTTCCGGTTGTTTATGTATATGAAAACTCAGATTTTTGGAAAGAATTTTGGACCGTAGTGTCGTATGTGGTAAGAAAATAAAGGTCGATGTTAATAAGTAGTATAAAAGGTCGGACCGCGAGATCGGTGAATATCGGTATCAAGAGAATGATAGTATAATGAAGTACTAAGTCTTGGTATGAAATTGTTGTTTGGATGAGAATTATGGAAATAGAAACCTTGAAAATGGAACTTGAATATTCGGCGAGAACCCGGAAGAGTAATGTAATATTGCTATACGTGAATGGTAAAGGAAAGAATGACTAAGGTAGGATGATACCTTAGAACTTATAAATGGAAAATATGTGGAAAAGAATAAGTGTCGGGAATGACGAATTTTGATCGTTGAAAACGATTAAGTAAAGGTTGGCACATAGCCATAGCAAGTCTTGTGACGGGGTTGATGGATTCAACATTAAGGGTAAAAAGGACGATTATTGGTAAAATGTCATGATAATGGTATGAAAATATGTGACATAGTGTAGTGTAAGATTACGATTGGGAAAAGAATATTCCTAAGTCCCACGATGCGAAAAGGTAGAACATCGAGTCTTGGGCCATTGGTTGCTACGTCATGGGTTGCAAGTGTGGGCCGGAGTCGAATGGTTGACTCAAGGATGATTGAAATTGCCGGTGAACTATGTCTAATGGAATGTAGTGGTAACTACTCCGGCGGTGTCAAGAGACTCAGGATTTGTTAAGGAAATGAACCGGTTAAGGGCGGTTAATGTATAAGTGAGACGGTAAATAACAATTAGAGAATGTTATTAGTTACCCGCGGGGTACAATGCATGTGCATTATGTGATGGCCTTGGAAGGCATATAATAGTGGAAAGATAATATTATATCATATGAAAGGTGCTAAGTAGTATGTCCTATGGAAGACATATGAATGGGAAAGAAAACGATAACGCGTTTTTGTGGGAGAGGTGCTTGAATGCATGATGAATGATTTGATGATCGAATGGGTAAGATAGTAGCAAGGCTACACGATGCGAAAAGATGGATGTCAGATGACATTGGTGTGACATATACATATGTTTGTATATGTGCATGATGATGATGTTTATATGTTATTGGTGTGACATATACATATGTTTGTATATGTGCATGATGATGATGTTTAGATGGTATTGGTGCGGCATATGCATATGTTTGCATATGTGCACGATTGAGATGAATGGACGGCATATGTGTGCACGGTAGAGATGCTTAGATGGAACTAGCAGGATAAATATGTATACTCACGTATATAGGTGCTCTGGAACGAGTATAGCGAATGTAGAACCATGTGGTTAATGATGTATTACTATTATGACTGGTAAATGAGGACCTGGTTCGAAATGCGGGTTGCATTTAGGTCATGTAAGTGTAGGGAATGCCTACGATTTATATAATAGGAGGAAAGAGAAACTCCTAGTGAGCGAATTATCATTTGATAACCAAAGTATGGTAAACTTGTATGAAATGGTGGAATTTGTTGCAATAGGAGAACTAATTCCGGTAATTGAGAATAAGAGTTGTGAAATTGATTGATGTGACGCAAAGATGGTTGAAAGAAAACTAAGTGATGGTTTGAGTGACCAAATGTTGGTCAAGAATCGGTAAAGGTCGATGTGACCATATGTGAATGCACGACTCTCGGATAATTGAGGAGAAAATGAAAGTGTGGAAAAACGGGGACAATTGTTAAGGGAACGATAACGAGTAGAACCGGAAGTGGTAAATTAGTGATGGTACCACGTGAGTATGAAATTTATTGGTCTGAAAGAGTTTGGTTGACTTCACGCAAAAGTCAAGTTTGATCAGTTTGTGATTGGTTGACTTAGTCAAAGATGGACTTTGACTTTCGTCATCAATGATTACTGAATGTTGAGGGCATAAGGTATCGATTGTATGTATGCGAAAGGATTAATGGAATAGTTGAAATAGTTGTAGTTGGATTATACAACTTTGACCGTGTGGGTGTTGTCAAGATGGAATTTGGGGATCGAGTATACGATTATAGATGGATCATAAATTATAGGTCAATTGTAAAGAAAAGGAGGATTTATGGGATCCTTATCGAGAAGGGAAATTGTTAAAGTATGGTTGACTTTGTTCTTAAGTCAAGGGTTAGACGAGGTTGGAATATGGCAATTTGGTCGAAGCTAGACTTTGACATTTGTGTTGGTCAATTAGTTGATTGTAATGCGAGGGTCATGTCATTTCTATGTGTATAAATGATCGGTTAAAGGATTGAAAGTCTTGCGGTCGGTATTGTGCAATTTTGGTCCAATTGGGCACTAAAGGCTTAAGATTGATTTTTGACCCGTTTGAATCTAACGGAGTTATTGTTGACTAATTCGGGATGAGAAAAGTTTGACGGTAATAACCACGGGAGAATGAGAGCGGATACTCGGTAGAACGCGGATTTGAAATTTTTTTGAGCGATTCCGAGGACGGAATCCTTTTAAGGGTAGATAGTTGAAACGACCCGAAATTTGTAAATAAATAAATTGGATAAAAATATGATAAATAAGGATAAATCGTTTAAAGAACGTAGGAATTGGTTTCGTGTCATTTGGACACCGTATGAGAAAGTTATGGGCGAAACCGGGTCGAGACAACAACCGAAAAGTACAGCCCTGCTGCACTAGAAGTTCACGCCGCGAAGTGAAGATCGCGATCGGGAACTCCGATCAGGGATCTGGGCCATTGGTCGTGATGTAGTTCACGATGGCTTAGCGATCGCGAACCATGAAGAACGCAAACTTAGCGACGCGAACTATTGTTCGCGTCGTGAACTTCGGACGAACAGCCTTAAGTCGGGTTTTGGCTCATTTGATGTCATATCAAAACCCTAGTTTCTTCTTTGGCGATTTTCGAGCTTGGGGACTGATTGAGGTCGGATCCTTCACAAATCTTTGGTAGATTTCACTCCTAGTTGAAGATTAAAGGTATATCTTCACTCTTTGATCTCCGTAGCTTAAGATATATGTATTTTGTTGTGTGGCTTTGAAACCCTAGTTCTTGGGGTTATGGGTTATGGTGATATAACTGATGTATACATTTAATAGATGGTATATTATCAAAGGAAACAAGTGTATGATTATGACTTGTAAGAATCTTGAGGGTTGGTTAAACCTGGGGTTTGGTAAATCACCATAATTGGGGGAAATGAGTTAGTAAGTGTTATCAAGAGATAGATAGACACATTGGTAGTAGTATGTGATGTTGATAATCTTGTGATTATTGTATTAGGCATTTGGTGAGGTCTTGGAAGGTTGACCGAATTGTGAAGCAAGGAAACTGACATAAAGAATACGGTTGGAGCACTTTATTGCTAAGGTGAGTACGTGTGGACTTTACTGAGTACATAGTTATATGAAGTATTTTGATTACTTATGATTGGTCTATTTAATGTCTGTCTAGACTTATTATGTGTTGAGTTAGTATATATTATTGATATTAACTAACTAACTTGTTTGATGATTGATGTGATAGCCAAAGGCTTTGACTGGCATAACTGATAGAGTTATGATTAGAGATAGATGGTGGTGACGCGGGAGAGATCCCGGTCACTGAGACGGGTGTACATATGTTTGTACACTAAGCACACGGGTGCTTCTAGTTCGCATATGTTTGCGTACTAGGTGATCTAGGAATCTAATGCATATATGTTTATGTGTTAGGTTCACTTGTGTTCTAATACATATATGTTTATGTATTAGATATGACTGTTTTCTAGTGCATATATGTTTATGTACTAGATATGTATGCTAGGAAAGCAGGACCGATAGAGTCACCATAGAGTGACTAGGATGTGTTGGTAAATATAAATATGTATTTATATACGATGTGATACGTGGTATTATTGGGTCTAAACCCATGTAGCTCACGAGACATTTTTGTGTCTCACGTACTCCTTGTTTGTTTGCTATGTACTCAGGTTCTGGACCGAGGATTTAGGTGCGCATGGATTGAGATATGCGGGGCCTAGAGTAGAAGATCATTAGAGCGGATTTGTGCTTAACCTTGGTTTTGATATATTTTGTATCACCAAACCTCATACTCTGATTTTCATATCAAAGGTTTTCGTAAATCCGTGTTTTGGAACTGGTCTTCTATTTATGAAAATGTTTTTATTTGGGCAAATGTTTTGTATTAAAAATTGAGGTGTTACAGTCATATCTTTCGACGCTACTTTTCGGACGAACAAGTAACATTTGTGTCATATATTTTTCCTTATTTACATGTTTCAGTAATTCATTATTTTTATTTTATTTCAGATACGATTTTGTGTTCGTCCCTTTTACCGGCATTGACAACCACCGACTTTGCGTTACTCTTGGGGCTGCTCTTCTTTCCGACGAATCGTATGATTCTTACTGTTGGATGTTGGAAGCATTCTTGAAGGTCCACGGGAAGCAGCCTCCTTTAGCATTGACTGATCAGGATCCTGCGTTAAAAAAGGCAATTATGAAAGTTTTCCCAGAATCACGACATAGGTTATGTATGTGGCATATTACTCAAAAACTCCCTGCAAAGGTACATACGTGTATATTCATGTAATTAATCATGTTTGTAGTTCAAATTCAATCTTTTATATTTCCTTGCCATTTAATAATTTTTTTCGTCAGGTTATACATGATTTGCCCACGGATTCGATGTTTAGGAGAGATTTTCATAACCTTATTTGGAACGTTTATCACGAGCCAATGGTTTTTGAAGAACGTTGGGCTGAATTAATAAGTCGTTATGATTTGAATGGTAACAAATGGTTGAATGACATGTATGCAATTAGGCAACGATGGATCCCTGCCTATTTTAATGATTATCCCATGTGCGGTTTGATGAAAACCACATCTCGTTCCGAAAGTTCAAACGCATTCTTCCAGCTTACTACTGAAAAAGATCACATTTATCCAGTTTATGTCTTCTTTTGAAACAGCTATATTACTGAAAAAGATGACAAATTTATCCAGTTTATGTCAACATAGCACATATGTATTACAGAAAATAACCAAAATAATTTAAACAGTGTTAACACATCGACACCATAAATTTAATTTATTATGTAACTAATGCATATTAAAAAAAACAAAATGATATAAGAAGTTATTACCATTAACAGAGTCAATGGTCCACGGAAATAGATATCCTTTTTACCTTTCACCCAACCATTCTTACACACTTTTAAACATTCCCATACATAGCTTCACCAATTAATGTTGCTCAGATCAGTTGTTGATGTAAGAGACTCAAGAATTTTTAGATCGCACATCCCTCCTTGTTTAATATAACCCATTGTATTACAGAAAAGTATAATGAGATTTAGTTTAAAATTCAGATCCGACACCCTCGACTCTCTAATTCTCATTTTTATGTTAGCAGGCTTTATTTCTTTACAGTCTTTATACTGTTTCTTCCAGTTAGTAATCATCTCTTCGTTATTCTCAGGCTTCAAATCTGTGATATTCACACCCAGGTTCCTAACACCCAACATCTCTTCAATCATTTCCATTGTTATAACGATACTACCATGTTCGACCTTAATCTCCATTTTTATCGGGTCAAATTTGTCTACGACATATAGACTCAATTTGGTTGGTACACCATCTACTTTGAATTTGATGAAAGACGAAAATCCCATTTTATCAAGGCATCCTTTTTGATGAGGATGTAAATTACTCATCACTGAATACATTGTTTTCGGGCTAGATCTAGTGAACAGTACCGGCTGATTTAAGACTGTTCCAGAATTTGCAGCTTCGGCATCCTCATTTTTAACACATTTTTCCTTTTCCCTTTTACGTTTTAAAGGTTTCTCCTTTTCTGCATCAATGTCAACAGATTAGTCATAGCTGATAAAAACATATTACCACAAATACAATCTAATATTACCAAAAAAACAAACAAATACAGAATAATATCAGTATTGTACCTTTTTTAATCACTTTCAATTCGCCCGCACTTTCACCAATCGCAATATAACCCATTCCTAATCTCAAACGTTTATGTTTGGCTGAAGTCTGCATTGGTGCATCCTCCATTTTTTTTCCCTTTACGTGCAGTGTTTATAGCTTCTTCATCATCAAGATCTAAAATCATTCACCATAATTAGCTAAACATTTTATGCATATTGGGTAAAAAATTTACCTATTATTTCGGGCTCCTTCTGCTTATTCCTTGTGGTTTCACTGTAATCAACAAACTTAGCTGTTTTCCGTCCACTTCGTCTAACACCTTTCAAAAATTAAATTGCACCTTAAAAAACTTTCATGTATATTTATATATCATATGTTTATAACTACTATACCTGATGTGTTGTCAACTCAAACATCTTACGTTATACATATTACAAACAAAACAGTTTTGTACGGGTACTTGATTTAAAAATACAGTCGTGTATACTTGAATGATAATAACCAATACCTTAACTATCAGTCGTGAATTTCTAATTCTCAGTCTTAAACAATCATTCAAGTAAAACATAAAGGCATTCCTAGGTCTGACGTTCAAATATGTAACACTTACAGTAACGTATTCATCTACTTAATATATTTCTAGACAAAATCAAAACAACTATACTGATTTTTTCTAGTCAACATACTTTCAAGTACAAATTACGGTCATGTATATTTGATTTATACAAACCAAGAACTAAACAATCACTTATTAACATCGGTTACTCAGAAAAACATCAATGTAAAATACCGATTAAGAAAAGATGAACCATTCACTGACATTCATGTTCGAAACCCTAAACATTACTAAGAAAAGATAAACATTACGATTAATCTTCAAAACCAAAGCTAAAAACTTAAGGAACAACTTACCCGACATTGTTCTTCAACCTTCAATTCCGGTTTATAACGTCAATCTTGCCGCAAAAAACCCTAATTTTGCTTTCAATAATGCCGAAAAAAACCCTAATTTTACACCCCAATGTTTCCACAACACTGAAATTCGCAATATATAAACCTTTGATTTATACAGATTCAACGAAAAGAAGAAGATATTGGAGATTTTCGTTCAAGATAGAGCATCGGATAATTTGGAAGTTGCGTGAAATAAGGAAGTGATTACGATTGTTTCCGTCTTATATGTGCACGTTTGGGATACGGAGAAGATTCCAATTGAAAGATATTTCCATTCCCACTTATACCCTTACCCGCCTAAATTTATTTATGTTTTCATTAATTAGTTACACTTCCACCCCCTTTCAAATCTACCGTACATTAAAATAGATCAAGGGCCACATTAGTTCTGTAGTACTGTAGCTTTAAATGGTTCTGCATCTAATCCAACCCTATATACATATATATATATATATATATATATATATATATATATATATATATATATATATATATATATATATATGATTATATATACTTATGAACTGATTATTATTATTGGGGTCTAAAACCCGTGTATCTCATGAGACCATTTTGTCTCACGTACTACGTTTGTTTTGTGGCTATGTACTCAGGTACATGTTTAAAGTGATAGAAGGTTGCACTAGAAGTGGCCTAGAGATATTTAGCTCGGGAGCTCATAGGTAGATCCCGTTTGCCTATGGTTTTGATATACTTGGTGACACCGTATTTTTTGTAAACTCTGATAAAGGTTTTAAAGTTTTTGTTAAACTGTATTTTAGACATCATGTCTATTATTGAGAAAATTGTATTTTAATGATCTAAATGATGTTATAAAAATACGGGTGTTACATATAGGGACTAAAAGAATCAAACATTGAAAGATGTTCAAGTGGTTGGGGAAGAATAAGTGGTTGGAGTGACCTCTTAAAAAAACCATTCAATCTAATGGTAAAAAGTGATCTTAGAGGTTATTCAAATAGTATCAACCTCTTCTTCAACCTCTCATTGGATATGCTCTAATTTCAAGTAATAAATATATAAATATTGGATTACTTTTTTAATTCTAACTTTAAAGTCTTAATTTCTTTTTATGCTTAAAAATAACAATTAAATAAACCATATATATAAAAAAAATATAGATTTCTTTTTTCTAAAATTAAGGGTGAGGCATGTTATAAACAGAGCTTATTGGAATTAATCCACACCCGACTCTTACTAAAAGGGTTAACGGATACAGGTCGTTAACAGGTAAACGAATCACAAACTATAATCCAATCTAATATAATTCTTGTGGGTTCTGATCGGATCAGGGTCAAGGCTCGTTCCATTTCCAGGTCTACTTGCACCAGGCTAGAATCTGGATCGTAAATGGACAAAGAGCTAGAAAATACAAATTCCAGAACTAAAAATTATGTGTTTTCATCTTTTGTATAATTGTGTATATATAACTAGAGTAATTGTATTGGTATATACCTTTGTGTCTACTTATGTGTCTGCACATTCAATCAAGTCATGTGTCAAAATCAAAAGGTAATATTAGGAGAAAAAATTAGTATACTACACATGTCATTTTATTATGTGGATAAGCACATAAGTAGACACAAAAAGTAGGAATCAATATCATTTCTCATATAATTATAGTTTTTATATATTAAATTATCTATTACATCAAGCCTAAGGAAATAGTGACGTCATGTTACGTCTCACATTATTTAGAACCATGCTCAGGATGCTCTAAAGTTTGTGAATTATACACAAACCACAACTTACGTTTTGATATATATGTGCAGCCTACTTTAATACTTATATAGTGTGATGATTGAAGTAGTTTCTATGGTATATGAAAAACGAATACAATTCTCATTAAATAAACCAAAGTTGTAAAACAATAGAAAAAGTACGGGATCTACATATAATAAAAAGTTTTAATAATAACAACACTTAAGTATGTCAATAAGATTAAATAAGAATGAACAATAATAAATAGTTAGAGATCGATTTTTATAATCCAGTCAAGTAGTCAACCATAACAAACCCCTCAATAGTCAATCCCGCTGGCGTCTTCCTGGAACTTCCCATGAGATTGTAAACGTAAATGACGATAAAATATTGGTAAAATAATATCTTTGTGATTTTTTTAAACTTGCCATGTTGTTTGTTAGGACAATGACTAGGAAATCCCCAAAATCGTTACACATTTTTAAATTCAACCCTGAAGCTTAATGGCTGTCTTTCTAGAGCTTGTATTTCCATCTCATGTCGATTTATACCATCTATTTACAAACTATAAAACATTGCTTCCCTCTCGTATGGAAACCCCAGAATCGTTACACATATTATGCGTCTCAATTGTTTCAAATTTGACTACTACTCGGATAAACTCAAGCTAAAATGGTGTGGACACATAGAAAATTTGGAATAGTTATGAGCGGCATATAGAGTGTGAAAAGAAATCCGTTTAATTACAAAATTCTATGTCATGTTGAGTCCTTTTCGTGACGTACAATACATACTAGAATCTCACTTCTATATGTACTCTCACTTCGCTTGATAATACATTTAGAGATAGGCGAATGAAAAGAACTCAAATTACTTATATATAAAATTACCATAGGAAGTTTACTGTTCATAATAACAATATACTTCCTCCGATTCAAAATAAATGATACACTTTCCTTTTTGAGGTGATTCAAAATAAGTGATACACTTTGAAAAGTTTCCTTATTTGGCAACTAAAATGGGACCCACACCCACTAACTATCTACTTTAACACAGTGAAATGACCCCTTTACCCTTACTTTTTACTTTTAAATATCATTAACCTTACTTTATTCAAAATGTGTGGGACCCATTCCCCACTAACCATCCAATTAATCTAATTTAACCATCATTATAATATTTTGCCTCAAAAACCGTGAAACCCCAAGTGTATCACTTATTTTGAATCGGAGGAAGTATATAAAATTACCTGGGATCGATCCCTTCTTTCTTGACTTTTTACTTCTATTTTTTTTCTTTTATTTTATTTCTATACAGGCCTTACATGCTACACGTTAACTTTACAAAAATTACAAAATACTACATATATTATTTAAGATACATATTTAACTCATTCTATTCCTTAAAGTATACTAAAATTATCTACATAATCTTTTTCATCTGTTTAGGTATATTTATACCCAACTACATAAGTTGAGACTTAAAGAATTAAAAGAGACGTAGTATTGTTTCCTACTATTTGTTCTTACTTATCTTCCTACCACTGAATTATGACAAATGATAAAATTAAGAGATGATATGAGGAATATAAAATTAGTGGATTACACATGTTAAATTTTGAAGTGGGTAGAAATATCGGTCTGTGTATAATATAGAATTGAAAAAACAACCCAAACTATAACAATAAAAAAAACCGTAGTAATTATGTAGTATGCAAATTAAAATCATTTATAGAACCGAAAAAATCGTATAAAAAACCGCAGCGAAGCGCGGCTATATTATGCTCGTTATTATACAAATTCGTTCGAGTCAAAGCAACATACTGAATGCAACTCCGAAGTTTTATGTACTTCTCAAGCCAAATTTCTACGATGACCCAACAAACGCTAAATTTGAAAACCATGAAGAGAGATCATATGTAAAACGCAGTTTAATGTTATGTTGTTCGCAAAACGTACGAGGTATATTATCATCTATTAAGGTTTACTTGCTTAATTAATAAAAATAATTAAACCACTAAAGTTTAGATCATATTGGCTCCTTTGTCTAAAGATACAACTGAATTAGGAATCCCACTTGATCATGTTACCATATTTAGTCCAAATCGACCGTTGACAATGATGAGTTTGTTTCAACTCTATATAATTGATCTTTAGGCTCCTGAATAGTTAGTTCATAATCTTGGAATAAGCATATACAAATCATAAACAATGCGGAATTAAACGAACAAATTTGTATTGCTAAACAAGGTTTTCATCATCATCAATTTATACAATGATTACTAAAAGCCCCAATTCTACATAAAATATGTAGAACGGATTTAAACTTGTAACAGGATCATAATATGACCTTGAGGCTTAAAGAACACACACATACATGTTTTTGATAAAACGTGGGTTTCAAGAACGACTAATTCTATGTCATTAGGTCTCTTTATATAATAAAGAACCTATTACTTACAAGGAAAAGATAATTACTAAATCTTTTGAATTCTATAAAGATATACTAAATCTTTTACATTTATCATTATCTCCTAAATCTTCATTCAAATCTTGAATTTCATATCAACGATTTAGGTCCTTGTAGTTTCCAAGTTTTGGCACATCAAATCTAAATGAATATTATCTAGAATATTCCTAACAATCTTCCCCTATTTGATTTGACAAAACTTATAGAATTAGCTTGGAATCTTCAAGTCTCTTCCCCTTTTTGACATAATCAAATACAAATCTGAAACTTGAACTTCCCCTTGAATGATCAACACTTTTTCTTCCCCTGAAAGTGTTCTATCATTCTTGTGTCTTCGAGGCTATATCAATTACATTGAAAATAAATCATCTTCTATTTGAGGTTGAAGTAGAAATTCAAACTATGCATCACATCCCGTCTAAATCAAGTAATCAGCAACATCATATCTTGTATGAAGGACATTCTTGCCTTCAACAGATCTTTTCGTTAAGATTCTGTTGATTTGCAGTTACATCAATACATAACATCTTATGTAGTAAGACTTTCCACTTCTTCTTCAAACAAAATTAAATAAATCTTCTTCTGTAATTGACTAATGAAGATCAAATATATAACAAATAAACTTTCTTCATTTATCTTCATCAAGCCTTCAACATGTGTGTGTGAATAATGTGATTCGTTTCACATTAATATCACGAGTTATTTTCATCCTCTTTTTATCGAGAATAAATAATAATAAGTGATTAAACCGGATACTATCAATAAACCGTAGTATGGAATGAACATGGTGTGTGTCATGTTTTCTAAAGTATGATGTATTGGTTATGAGGAAGAAATCATGGTTACTTTGTACTCATGAAGATCAGTAAAAAAATTTAATCAGCATTAATAATTTTTTTCGGGTCAGTACCCTTGTTTAATACTGATCAGTAGTAAAGAGTTACGCGCGATCAATAGTAATTTTGTATTGATCGGATACCGGTAGTAAAGAACGTACAACAGTAACAGATCAGTATTAATCGGCTCAGCAGTAGAAACCGAATCATCAGTAGAATCTGGATCAGTAGTAAAAAATTGATCAACATAAAAGATTGAGACCAGCGGTAGTATATGTGATGAGCACTAACCAAATAAGGTATTTTTTTTCTTTTTTTTAAAAAAATTAAAAATTAAAAAAATTAAAATTCGAAGCCTTACAGCTGCGTTTGCATCCGTCTGTCTCAACTCCTTGCCTACGTTTTCTTTTCTTTTCTTTTTTTTAATTCGCACCCTTGCAGCTGTTTTGCTTTTCTACGTCAAAATCTCCCCAAAACAATTAATTGTGTGTAGGGGTGAGCAGAAAAAGAGGGTAACCGGAATCGGAACCGGAATCGTCTCGGAACCGGAGGTTCCGGACCCGGAACCTGTTAGGAGGTTCTGGTTCCGGTTCCTAAAATCATGGAACCGCCTTAAGAGGTTCCGGTTCTACTTCTCAAAATTAAGGAACCTGGAACCGGTGGATACCCTGGAACCGGTGATTACACGGTATGTTTTTATTAAAATATATAATACTATATATTATATTATACATTAAATTAAATAGATTTATGATTTATATAAATGTAAAATACTAGTCCAAGTAAAAATATAAAATTTCCTTTACTCGTTATAATTGAGTGAGATATTCATTCGTCGTGAGTCATATATTTGTGACTGACTTTCACACCTTTCACACATTTACTATGTTTTAATCATAATTATTCACTTATTTATATTTTGAAAAATATTCGTAATCGTTGAACTATATTTAAAACTATTAAACGATATTTCTAATCGTTGGTTCGTGTGATTTATTGTCTTGTTTATATAGTAAGTAATGTTAAATTTTTTTGAATTTAGAGACAGGGTAACCGGAACCTGCCCTGGAACCGGCGGTTCCGGTTCCGGTTCCCGAAATTTAGGAACCTGTCTTCCAGGTTCCGGTTCCTATATCTCAGGAACCTGCGGTTCTGGTTCCGGTTCTGGTTCTGGTCGAAACCGGCGGGTACCCTGTTATGCTCACCCCTAATTGTGTGGGTTCCCTTTTTGTGGCCAACAACCACGTTCACCAATACTCAAAAAATTGAATAGTAAAAAAACAGCACAAGTAAAAAAATTGTTACCTCCCACAAAAGTACTCCGTAATAGTTTACTGCTTTCATCCGATTCTCTTGCGGCCACTTTCAATAAATCGATTTTTTTTTCATTTTTTTTTCCGCACTTTCTTCATGTGATCAATGATGAATCCTTGTTTCATTCCAGATCTGGAGCCACCTGCTCTGATACCACTTGATGAGTTTGTTTCAACTCTATATAATCGATCTTTAGGCTCCTGAATAGTTAGTTCATAATCTTGGAATAAGCATATACAAATCATAAACAATGTGGAATTAAACGAACAAAATTATATTGTTAAACAAGGTTTTCATCATCATCAATTTATACAATGATTACTAAAAGCCCCAATTCTACATAAATATGTAGAACGGTTTTAAACTTGTAACAGGATCATAATATGACCTTGAGGCTTAAAGAACACACACATACACGTTTTTGATAAAACGTGGGTTTCAAGAACGACTAATTCTATGTCATTAGGTCTCTTTATATAATAAAGAACCTAAGACTTACAAGGAAAAAATAATTACTAAATCTTTTGAATTCTATAAAGATATACGAAATCTTTTACATTTATCATTATCTCCTAAATCTTCATTCAAATCTTGAATTCCATATCAACGATTTAGGTCCTTTTAGTTTCCAAATTTTGGCACATCAAATCTAAATGAATATTATCTAGAATATTCCTAACAGACATATTTTTAGATTTTCCATATTAATCTTTTCATACATTATAGGTGTTTCTGCATTATATGCGAGTTATATTTACGTAGAGAAGTATTCTCTACGTTCTCAAAGCAAGAATTGGAGCTTCAATGGAAACAAAGAACATTATAAACTAAAGAGAATGAAGTTCTCTATAACAAACATGTCTTGATGATTTGTAAACTTCTCTAGCTAGATTTGAAAGGGAACTAGCTAGGTTACCTTCAAATGATTAACATATATTTAATGCGGAAAAATGGTTTACTAAATTTCTCTGGGCAAAATCTAATAGAAATTTACGTGCGCTATCTTTCATTTTTTTAAAACAAAACGAATCAAAATATTCATATCCCAAATAGTATCAAATCATTTAGGCATCTCATTTTGTCGCAAGTAATGAAATTTCAACATAACGCGTCTAACATTTTGTTAAACAATGATTAGATGTTTCATACTTTATTTTTACGGAAAATGACTAAACTGTGAAATTATGGCATTAAATCACGAAAGTATCTCATCCTATCGTCAACCTTTCTAGATAAGCCAGCAACACGTCTAAGATTTTCCGATACTCGTTAGATGCTTTACAAAGTGTTTTTCTAGTTCATTAAACATAACTAAACTATAATTACAAATAGAAAAACTCTACAACAATCATGGTTATTTAAAAACTTAAGAAAAGTGCAAGGTCTGATAAAAAGAATTAGTGAAGTTGAAGGGGGGCAAATATTCATTTGAGAGTATATAGTGGATCTTGGATGGTTGTCCGGTTAAAAGAAGACTAACAAATTCAAAAGTCAAAATGTCAACCTTTTGACCTAAGCTCCACAGATATTTCTTGGATCTTATTGAATCTAAATCAATCATCTTCACTTCGATTGTTGGATCAGATCTCATCAGCGTTAGGTGCTACCAGGTAAGAAATTTGTCTTTATGTATACCGATATTGTTCATAATATTTCTAGGAGGAAATGATATTGTACCTACCATTTGTAGCTACTCATATGCTTTACTTATGTAGCACATGAGTAAGGTACAAGTAGTAAGCACAAATACCACTATTTCTAGGTTTTGATCTCATGAATTTTCGATCCCCTTTTTCAGATTCACGCGTATTGATCGACGAACGAAGGTGCAGCGTTATCTCAGAATAGGTAATTTTTCAAATTTCCTTCTAATCCTAAACTGATTCATTGAAATTGCATAACACGTCGGTGTAAGGAAAGTAAATCTTGTCGTATTATTGTTGATTTGCTGTTATAATTCTGATTCTATTGCATAATACATCGAAACCTAATTTACGTAAG
Organism: Calendula officinalis; assembly: GCA_963853835.1. NCBI lineage: Eukaryota > Viridiplantae > Streptophyta > Magnoliopsida > Asterales > Asteraceae > Calendula > Calendula officinalis. The sequence goes on along the minus strand of OY970821.1, from coordinate 12,016,147 downwards.
CGTCAGACTTTTGATCTAAACCTTGTTTCTTCTTTTATTGATTTTGAATTCTTTTAAATAAAAAGTTAAATTAAACGGTGCTATAGTCTGACTTGCATCATTCTAGTGGTTTTCAGATGCACGCATATTATGAATTCTGATCGTTACAATTTCTTCCCCAAAGTTTTAGAGTCTGATGAAACATGAAGTTCAAATTTAGGGTTGATCTACTCTAATAAATTTCTTTTATATACCTTAAGATGTCATGTTTTTATAGGAAATTTAATCCATCTTGAGTGAATATGGGCTATTTGAATTCTATGTTATCTGCAACGCTGGCTCAGCCCAGTGGTGATTCACTCAGTGGTGGCGGTTTGAGTGAAGATTCAAAATTCAGTTATGGTTTTGCAAGCTCTCCTGGAAAACGATCATCAATGGAGGATTTCTATGAAGCAAGAATCGATTGTGTTGATGGTGAAATAATCGGCCTTTTTGGAGTTTTCGATGGCCACGGTGGTGCTCGTGCTGCAGAGTATGTCAAACAACATCTTTTCAGTAACCTAATTAAGCACCCAAAATTCATATCCGACACAAAAGCCGCCATTTCTGACGCATACAGTCACACCGATACCGAGTTTCTGAAATCAGAAAACAACCAGAACCGTGATGCTGGATCAACCGCTTCAACCGCCATCCTAGTTGGCGACCGGTTATTGGTCGCTAACGTTGGCGACTCACGAGCTGTCATTTCCAGAGGCGGGAAGGCATTTGCAGTTTCTCGTGATCATAAACCGGATCAAACCGATGAACGCCAACGGATTGAAGATGCTGGCGGTTTTGTGATGTGGGCGGGAACATGGCGGGTTGGCGGTGTTCTTGCTGTTTCTCGTGCTTTTGGTGACAAACTTTTGAAACAATATGTCGTCGCTGATCCCGAGATTCAAGAAGAAAAAGTTGATAACTCACTTGAGTTTTTGATTCTTGCAAGTGATGGTCTTTGGGATGTTGTGACTAATGATGAAGCTGTTGCAATGGCGAAACCGATTGAGAGCCCAGAAGAAGCTTCTATACGGTTGGTGCAAGAAGCTTCTCAAAGAGGTAGTGCTGATAATATTACAGTAATTGTTGTTCGTTTTTTGGAAAATCATGCAAGCGGGTCGAGTTCTCATGCAAGGGGGTCGAGTTCTCATGCAAGGGGGTCGAGTTCTCATGCAAACGGGTCGAGTTCTCATGCAAACGGGCCGAGTTCTCATGCAAACGGGTAGTGCTGATAATATCTCTTTGTGCACTAATACAGAACATAGAGATTGTCTTTTGGGTTTTCTTTTAAGTAATGTTTGATGTGAGTCTTTACTGACAAAAGTTTGTTTTCCTGTTGCTGTGTTGTATACAGTTTCGACGGTCTAGTTGTTTTAAGTTTGTTTGAGTGCGTTGGAAAAATAATTAATGTACAACTACTGTTTATATATGTCAATTTATCTATAATTTCAAAGTGTGGAATCTGTAGTTTGTCTACTTTAGATGAACGGCTGATAATCAATCATTGGAGCATACCTGTATGGTTAATTACACATCATCATCACATATTGCACTCTGAGCACCAATGGGATTCACTATCGATATGGTTAAATTTATAATTATAAGGTAATGTTCTTGGTCGTATAGAGTACGGAACTCCAGGCGTTTGAGTCAATGAATGTGGCGTATCGATGCATATAGGTCGTGTAATGATGAATTTCAGCAATTAAATTTGTCCGGTTTCGTTTTTTATGAGTATATATTTTTGCATTTGTTGCTACTAGTGAAGTTTAATAGTTTCTGTACTTAGGATTATTGTATATATGTTAGAAGATTAAAGTTTGAATTTTGTATACATCAAGTGCTACATTTGGTACCTGCGCCAAGAGGCGGGTCTAATAGAACCTTAAAATCCAAATTCAGAATCCGATAGTGAAATCAAATTTAAATTGACCCTCAAATCTATATCCTAACATAAATCTGATAAAAACAAAACAATCTGGAAATGAAATTTTCCAAAGTGAGAAAGTTCAGAACTAGTCGTGTAAAGTTGTAATGACAGGTTTGACATATTTAGAATTGTTGTAGAGGTGCTGCGGAACATATCAGGTATTGGGTCCAACTTTTTCGTGAAATTGGGTATCGAATCTTTTGCGTACGGGTAAATTGGGTATACAACAAATCGGGTCTGGAACCGAAATTTAATTAACTATGTGCTTGGAATTTGCTTTGGCATAATACTATTGGTAGTGTTCGGTTCATATTCTTTACACAATTTCTATTGTACATCATTCTAATACTAAACATCCAAAATCAGCTCAATTACTATTTCAGTTCCAATCGGGTCTCGGGTATTTCGGGTCCATGTCAATTCAGGTTAGTTCTAAATCTGATCCCATCCCTATTGAGATGACGCAACAGGTTGGAAGTTTAAATGGTTCGGTATTTTCAAATTGGCCGACAATGATGGATAATTCACCATGAAAATGTACGACTAATTCTAGTTATATTCCCCATGGGGTCACAGTTTCGAACTCAAATTTGTTACAATTAGAAAACGTGAAGGAAAAAAAACAAGACCAACTTCACCATCAATATCTCTATCCAAAAATTGTAAACCATACATGTATAAGGCGTGGATAGCCCATGCCCGTCTTATGCATACAAAAACCAATAATAAACAGAAAATGAAAAATAAAAAACAAAAAAAAACACACCTTCAATCCGCAAACTAGAAAAATAAGAGTACAAAACCAGACAGACAATACGATACTTGTTGTCATATCTACAAAACAAGCGTACCACCTCTACAAAAACATACTATAAAAAGTATTCAGCAACAAATGCCTCCTCAAATCAATTTCCCTTTCTCTTTATACTTATAACAACAATGAATTTAATATCTATAACCAGAACTGGAACCAGAACCAGGTGGTGCCGGTGGCACGCGGTTGGGGGTACGACGGCTGCCAGAACCCACATCACCGTTTTCCGTTGGGTCACTATGACCATTAGATGACCCGAACCGGTTTAAAGGCCCGTTGTTGGCAGCTGAGTCAAAAGCAGATCTCCAATCATCGCCTCCACCATTTCTCGGTGACTCTGTTAATGTCAAAAAGATTTGTTAAATTAAATCAAACAACCTTGGTAATTATTTATTTATTTATTTATTATTTACCTGCAGGACTTGTACCATTGGACATAATGCCAGAAGCTGCAGCTGCTCGGTTATCATGGATGCTTAATTGTCTGGTGAGCTTGGAAAGCAACGAGGATTGCTTCTGAATTCTTTCTCTTTTGCGTTTCACATTTCCATCCTCTTGAAGCAATTCTTCAATTCTTGGTGTACTCTGGGAGCTTTTATCCAAAACAATTTAAAAAAATAAATATCTCCACTTGTAATTAAAATTAATAGGTTGTTTTGCTTTGCTTACCTAACAGAACTGTAAAGCTTATTGAGCATGTCTTCTTTAGCTTTTTCCACTTGGCATAGAACAACCGCCTGCACAATTTAAATGAACATTATAAATTAAATACATTTATTTAAAAAATAATAATAAAAAAGAAAAATAAAAATAAAATACCTTTGGAACATTTGCTGCCAGGCTGTTCAAAACAGCTTCAACGTAACCACGTACTTCCTGAGCCATCCAACGAAGTTCTTCCTCTGGGTCTACTGGTTTTCTCGCCATTGTATCCTATTATTCACAATTAAGTCACTCAATAAATAAAATAATATTAATAATAATAATAAAAGTATGAGTAAAAGAAACTGACAAGAGATCCTTCTGATTGGCTATGACGAATGGGAGCACCATCTGGTTTGATAATGACTTGACCTCCTTTTGCACCAATTACATTTTTCAATTTGTTTAACCACTCCACTTTGTGTACAACACTCTCAGCTTTTAATATAACCGCACTGTGAGCTGTTGAAGCTCGAGTTAGAATTTACCCATGTATGAATCTTATTATAATAAAAAAATAAACAAAAAAATAATTACATTTTAATACGGTTTTGTATGCAACTTTGCTTGTTATCTTGAATGCTAGACTCGGTGCTTTTTCTTCCACTTTTGACTTTTTATCTTTTGAACTCTTGGCTGGTGCTGGTGCTTCTTCCTCTTCAATTTCTTCTATATTGCATTCCTGAAATATTTAAATCATTCTTTATAACTTTATTATTTAAAACATTAATAATGGGTTACAAAATAAGTAATATAATTATGAGAACTAATTAGCAGAACACATACCTCCAAGTTGATCACGCCGCGGAAATTTCTCTCCTCTTGTTTATTAGTGTAACCAAGCTGCAAAAAGAAAGAAAAAAAGATTCATTTTTATAGGAAATGGATAGTTAATTCTACAAGGGGTATAATAGTAAAATAGTTAGTATTTTGTTAGAAAGGAAAATCAATAGATACATTAACTAACTAACCTTCCCAGTTTTCTCATTTAAAACAAACCACTTTTTACTCCATCCATTAGTTTTTGAGCTTTTCTTTAATAAATATCCTGCCACAAACAACATAACATTTATGATGTCATATTTAAAACAAACATTAGAAAATAGGATTTATGATGTCATATTTAAACATATACCTGCTGCTATCTCTCCATCAGGTCCTGCGATTTTTAAGGCGGGTCCCTCTTGTGCATCCTTGTTTGACTTTAAGTTGCCACCTGTCTGAGGACTAGCTGACTACATAAACCACAAAAAGTCAGATAACAATAAATTATTAATTATTAAAAAATTAATTAATAATTTTAATGCTACAGTTGGTGTACCTACCCTATTTAGTAAGGACTGTTCTGCATCAACTGCCTTCTTGGAAGATTTGTTCTTGATTTCTTCCTCTCGTTTCTGTCTATCCATCCTATTAACAACAAAATGTGTTCACTGCTTAACAAAATTCCACCCATTATTTAAAAAATATATATAAAGGTTGTTCATTTACCTTCTCTGGACCAAACGGATGAAGTGCTGAGGTGGCACAAACACCCGTTCCATGTCAACAAGTGCAACCACCATTTTCTTTGCATCATTCTTAAAACCCTCCAATGCACTAGTGGCAATTGCTATAACCTTATTTATTAAAAAATATATAATTGTCAGACCAAAAGCAGATGTTAATAACATAAAATAAGTTTTTTTTTCTTCAGAAATTAGATAATACCTCTCTCTTAAAAGGAGGATACCTTCCTAGCCCAGGTGTTGCATTTGCTGATGCTGAAACTATATCCACAAGCACGCGATGAACCTATTACAATTATATTCATTAAACTAATTAAAATTAATTAAAATCAGAAAATGACAATTAAAAAAAAAAGATGTAAAATTGAGCCACCTCATCAACACAAAGACGTGAAGGTTCTTTGGCCATTTCTAGTACAATCTTAATCAAAGAACGCAGTCCTTTTTCTGGAGATATAAGATATGGTTGGTAACCATCTGCTTCTAGAACAATCTGATACCAATTTTATCGTGTTATAGTCATGACAAAAAGTGGAAAATAATATTAACAAATGAACAAAATAGAGGTTTTTCATACCCTTTTGACATTATTTATATCAAAATGTCTGTCTAAAGGAAGCTGCTTTATCCGATTAGGAAAGTTGCCCTCAAAACTTGCCACAACTTTCCACCCGCTACCCTGAATATGATTATGATTATGTACACAAATTTATTAAAAAAATGTCGACATAATTACATAGACAAAAACATAATAATAGTTAATTTAATTACCTCTCCAGTCATAATGTGCTGAAGAAATTTATCCTCAAATTCCCTGCAAAGTTCCAAAGCTAAAGCCCGTGTACCTTCAGAGCTACTAACCATTGACTCACCCAATCTGACTAATTCATCTTGCACAATCTGAGATTTCCCCTGAAGCCTGCATGAAAACCCTAATTTTACTTTTGTAATATACTCTATTAAAAAATATAAAAAAATAAAAAATAAAAATAATCTAATTACCCTGATAAAAGGCTGGGAACCCTAATTTTCATACGGTTACGGATTTGATGAGCTAGGGTTTCAACCAAAGCTGATCTACCAAGTTTGCTCTGAGGAGCTCCTGTTAAGATAGATTTCAAGCTTTCAGTTTCTGCTCTCCAAGCAGTTTCTAAGGAATTATCAGATCCTGATTGTGCAGATGCAATGGAAACTGATTGGCCAATTAGGGCAACCCAGGGGATTTCTGCTGCACTACGTGGGCCTTGGCCCAATAAAAGTGCTTGACAAGCTGCAAGAACTTTTGGATCTGCAGATGCTTGGTCTACTTTGCTAATAACACCAATCGTTCTTGTACCTATTTACAATTAAAACATCATAAGAAAGGTGGGAATTAAGTAATATATCAAGGTTTAATATGTATTAATCCTCAAATTTTCAACGATTTAGTGTTTTAGCCCTTAAAGGCTTAAACTTTGTTGATATTGTGTTTTAAGGTATACAGGTAGATTTAACATCTTAACCCTCAAAACTTTTTCTCAGATTTGAACTAATTTATTTGCTTAATAACACTATCATTAATACTTGATATTGTTCAAAAAATATAAAGTGAAGTGCTTAAATGGTGTTTGTAAGTATTAACTTCTGATTAACCTGAGATAGCATGTCAAAATAATTTTGTTAACAAGTTAACTAAAGTATAGGGATTAAATCATGTGGTGGGTGTGTGTGTGTGTGTGGGGTGGGGGGGGGGGGTGGGGGGGGAGTTGAGGGGCTAAACTGAAAATAGATGAAAGTTTGAGGATCGAAATATAATTAACCCATAATTGAAAAAAGAAAGTGAACCCACATTCTCCATCATATTCCTTTGCAGTTCTGAGGGCTTTAGCAGAAGCAACTTCTGGTGCTTGAGCAGCAGGAATTACAACCAATAAAATTGCATCATTGTGTTGAGCATATTGACTCTGCAAGAATGCTAGGTTGTTAGATCTCTTTTTAAGAAATTAAATTTATAAAACAAATAATAAAAGATTTTTTTATATATATAGCGCACCAGTGAATCATCCAGATTCCCTTTCTCGACTCCAGGTAAATCAATCAATTTCAAAGGAGGAGCTACAAATAAATTAACATTCAATTAAGGAAACAAAACAAATACAAAATTAAAAAAATAAATGATACAATATAAGAACATATTTAAACTAACCTGTGCTCGTTTTAAGCTTCAAATATATTTCATCACGACTTTTGCTTGATATTTTACTAAGTCTATCCTGTAAAGAATGTCGAAGAGCACCTAGATGAATTTGGAGTCAGTTTCAGTATATTATAAACTGAAGAAAAGATATTAATAACAATCCAACTGCCTTAAAATAACTGTAAGATATAAATAGCTCACTTGCAGAAACTGGCTGTGATTTGCTATCAATTTGCAAAATAATTGCTTTGTTGCTTAAGTTTTCATCCCTGTTTAAGTCGATACATATAGGTGCACGTGTGGCACCTCCTTCACCAGTTGGCTGCACAAATTGGAATTAAAAACATGTAAATTTCCTTTGTGACATAATAGAATAAAATCATAAAGTACAAAAAATCATAGCCATTGTTCTAATACAGACGTGAGATGTGTACAACTGAAAACTAGAAAGTAAATAGAAAGTAACCGAATGAAATTCTTAGTTCTTACCAAAGCAGGATGTCCAATCAAACTGTTCAAAACTGCAGATTTACCTGCACCCTGAAAGAATTGAGGTCCAAATTAGTAACTTGTTCAGATAAACTAATAAAACGAATAAGCTCATATTTTATTTTTAACGAAATAAGAACAAATAGAGTCCCAATAAAGCTTTTATCTTTAACGATCTGACAGAAAACTACACAGCAAGTTGTTCAAATGGCGTGACCACTTTATCAGGCTTTTCTGTTTCTAAAATTCCTTGCAGAGTATTTAAACTTACAAGATCAGGTATCAGTCTCCAAGAAAACCTTCCCGTTAAGATAAATGGACATATGATTCATAAAACATATGGGTAATATTTAAGAATGTTCAGTGAGCGCCATAAATGCTTCCATTTTTATGAAAAAAGTGCTGCATCATCAATAAAACTACTCCATCTGAACACAAATTTCAATGGGCATGTGAGCGTGTACCAACAAATTATTTGAAGTTCAAAAGAGACATCAAACACTTGTCAAGCTTAGATCATTGAAGTATATGACTGTAATACCAAATTAGGCTGAAGGTAAATGTGTTTTGCAGTAGAAATGATCGACAAGTTAAATAGAACAGGACGCTAGGGCTCAGAAACAATTCCCAAGTACATAAACCTAACGTCAATAGAATTATGGATCTTACCGAAATCAGATCACAGATCTGTTCAGCCAAATAATCAATCCAATCAAAAAGTAACTAGTTTTTAAAAGACAAAAACCACTGGATTCAATTAAAATTCTCCTACTAAATGAACTTACCGTATTGCCAAGAGCGACAACGTTTAAAAATGTGGAACCACGCCTTGAGGATGACGATGAGTTTTCGTCAACATCTTCATCATTAAGTAAGGCCGCCGCCTGCCGCATCGATTCCGACAGCTGAACCAGTTCTTCGATCGCTTCCATTTTTGATCTATCAATTGCAACAAGCTAAATTCTGGAAGAGATCGAAGTGAATCAAACTAAGAACCGGGTAGATTAAGAAGCCCAAACAAAGAATCTAGAGGTGGTGGAAAGCAAAAAAAATGTAAGCAATTCACAGAAACCCTAGATATTTGATCGAAAAAAGGGTGGATCGAGTAATTAGTGATGATTTATCTAGGGTTTCTGTTGAGATTTGAAATAAGAAAAAAGGTTGAAGTTTGAATTGGTTGTGTGCGTGAAAGATGGATGAGAGAGGAAGATTCAATATGGTGAGAAGAGGAAGGACACGATCTACCGTTCCTTGATTGCAATTTTGTACTATCAAAAAATCAAATCAAGTACCGTAGTCATTTTTTACACCAAAGTTCTAAAACATTTTATTGCTAAAACATTTATTTATTTATTCATTTTGCAGCAGGGTTCTGGTTTAAAGTTAGATACATGGGTGTCAAGGGCACTAAACCGAAGGCATCAGTTATCACAAAATGTCGTTGTCTGTTGGCACCATTCGTCGGTTACTTATCGTATGTTTTTCTGGTCAGCTCCAGGAAAAGTTAACACCCTTAAATTGATGGGGTCATAGTATTTTATGTGTGTGTATATTTTATAATGATGGATCCAAAAAACTAAAGAAAAAATATGGGTATTGTTGACATCCAGTATCTTCTGAAGAACCATGAGTATCCGATAGTCTCATGGGTGTCTGAACATCGCTTGGCGTTGAAAGTTTCAGTTGACACAGAAAGACACAAGTACAATACAAGATCAAAGGTCACCGAAAAAGGAAATCCTATGCATATCTTCTAGAAGATCTCGGCGACCACAAGACGACAAAAAGTACTGTCAGAATTCTGTTAGTTGTGTTCATCGCATAAAAAACATCCTTAACACCAACAAGATTCTTACACGTGCACAGTTGCTACATGAAGAGTACATTTATGCATTTTAACATAACTTTTATGCATTTTAACATATGGCTTTTTTCTAATAATTGTACTTCTAGATAATTAATCTATAAATTATTGATATCTCACCGGTCTGACACGTCTTTCATTTAAATTCATCAACCAACCTAAGAGTATTAGGTGTGGTCACATCAAGTCGGAGTACCATCCCAGCGCCACCTATGCGCCACATCATTATTTCACATTTCACATCAAAACTCCAAATACCCCCTCTACCATAACTTAACTTAAAATATATTTTTTGGACCCACTAAAATACCCTTTACCCAATAAAAACACCCAAAACACACTCTCTCTACTCCCTACTCGCGCGCTGCCTCCGCCAGTAGTCCGACTTGGGCCCTCACTCACCCCACACACGGTGTGGTGGTGAGGGTGAAAAAGCTCCACCTCAGCAATTTGATTACGGCGAGGGGTGTGTTTCGTGATTGCACCGTATACTCTAAACCCCCATCAATTTTCCTAAAGTTTTTACATATTTTTTGCATAGTGTACAACTTGTTGCATCAAATCCTTTTAAGTTGCTTTTTATACAATGTCGGCTGAGACCTGTCGAACTGGAAACTGGAAGGTAGCCTGTCAGAGGAGCCAGATAGATCAGTCTTTATAATTTGGTTGGAACACACAGGTTGAGCATAAAAATCTGGCCAAATCCGAAAAAAACATTTTTTCTAAAAATATTAGATAAATAATATACACATATACATTTTGGAACATAAAAATATCAATGTAGTTAGATTGGGGGTTAGGGGGTGTTAAATTCTTTACGATATTTAATTTGTATTTTTCTAGATTTTTGAAATTTATATACCATTTAAAAATAAATAGTAAAATTATAAATACTTAATAATATTATCATAAGATTCAACAAACCAGCTCATTCAGTTCGATAAGTTCAAATGTATTAAAAGTATTAGCCAATCTAATGTACAAACAAGTTTGTAAAACATTGCCTTTAAACACTTTCAATACATCCAATGTACAAACAAGTTTGTAAAACATTACTTCTAAACACTTCCAATACTAAATATTATACGACAATTTATATATTTAAAAAAAAAGAATGTTAAATATGTAACTTTTTACCTCCTTTAATTTAAATGTGCATTATGGTCATCATCATCTTACTACTTACTAATGTATTTAGGACTACCATTTTAAGGAATTTTAAAAAGCTCCTTAAATTTAAGTTTAATCTTACTACTTACTAATGCATTTAGGACTACCATTTTAAGGAATTTTAAGGAGCTCCTTAATTTTAAGTTTAAGGAGATTTCCACTTTTAGTAACTTCTTCAACTAAAATAAAATCAAAAAGTGTGGCCTACAGGATTCGAACACAAGACCTCTTCTAGGTAGTCACTATGTGTTAACCAATTGCTATAAATTACACTTTATTTTATCCCACCAAAACAAATTATAAGAGGTTGTACATCATCGCATTTGACCAGCCTTTTATTTCCGTTACATTTTATATTTCTAGAAACTATTGACTATACTAAATTGTCTTACCATCTTTTATTTCCGTTTCGGTTTATATTTCCGGAAACTATTAATTGTCTTACCACCAAATTAATTGACCTTTTGACTATACTAAATCTTAACAATATAGAAGGCTTTTGTTCATAACACCTCGACCAAAACCAAACGACCACAACCTACACATAAACACAACCTACACATAAACACGATGCTACAAATCAGGCGACATTATACCCGCCTGCGATTTCCAGCAAGAATTTTTACCCATGACATATGCTCCGGTGTTAAGGTTTGTTGTTCGTTTAAGATCATATCTTACTCCTTTATAATGTGTTTAGGACTACTAAATATAAAATTACTTAAACTTAAACTTATTTCTACTTTTAGTAACCTCTTAAACACCACAAAAATACAAAAATGTTGCTTACAGGATTCGAACACAAGACCTTTTGTGAGTACTGACTGTGTGTTAACCGATTGATCTAAATGACACTTTGATTAATCCCAACAACTAATATATATAACCTTTAACTTCAACATAACTAAAAGGCCCATATTTTAAAAAACGTCAATTTCGGATTTAAGGAAACTTATGAGATATTCAACATAGCTAAAACGGTTCATATTTAAAAAAACGTCAATTTCGGATTTAAGGAAACTTATGAAATATCTTTATTAATCTTTACAAAATTAAAATTAACATCACCCATCATCCGCACGATCACAACCAGCAGCCACTATCACTACCGTCGTCACCACCCACTACTTGATCGCCGTCAAATTTAGTTACGGGGTATCCGCCGCCGCATTGCGCGGGTAACCTTCTAGTTTTTAATAATTCCTTAAACATTAAAAGATTGAAATAAGTACACACAACCACAACCAAAACCACCACACAAATTCACCACTAGCCAACATCACTACCGTGACCACCACCCACTAATTGATCGCCACAAAATATAGTTATCATTTATGTAACGCCCCGAATTTCATAATTACGTTTTATTTCTCTTAAAGACATTATTGTATTCTTACGTGATTTTTATTTATTAAGTTATATAAATAGTGTCGTTTCGAGTTCGTGTCTTTTGATCTCTATGGAGTGGCGCCGGTTTGTGTGTTTGATTAAGAGTGTGACGTTTAGTTTATCGTGAATGTATCATTTATATTTCCGTGTCTCTAGAGAGTGCTAGTTTCAGTGCTGAGGTGATGCCGGCCGGAGGCCAAGGCCTATAATTGTTAACTGCGATCTCGTTGAAGTAAGTCGGATCACTAAGAGCTCTTAGTCCCGTTTTCTTTTCCATTATAAAGAAGAAGTGAAGATCCACGTGGGGCCAAGCCCATATCATTCGTTTTTCTGCTCTTGATCGTTTAAACCGGAAATGCTAGAAGGGCTCGTGGCCCAAGATAACTAATACGCCATATATATTTATTCATCTCACCCTATTCGATACCGTCATCTTCTTTCCTCTCTCAAACCACCGTGCGGCTGCTTAATCCTTTCGTCCCTGGTTATTCTCCGATCAAAGCCATTTCGCTGTAATCTCAAGTAGTCGGAAAGAGCAGAATTCGTGGTCTGCTTTATCGTGCGTTTCAAAGGACTCGAGTAGAGCTCCTTTCGGTAAGTAATTCTCTTTTTTTTTTTTGACGATTACTGATCTATAGAAGCAGCGTTTGATTGTTCCTTGTTGTTGTGATCATCGAGGGAAGGACAGGGAACGAACGGCCAGTGAGCGATCGAAGTCGAGCGGTGAAGTTCGTGTGCGTGCGAACCAGTGGTAAACCCTCACCGTCTCAATCGTTCTTTTTCTTCCGATACCGCTATTACTGCTTTGTGTTTCTTAAGTTTAATCTGCTGAGTCGAGTTATAGGGCTGTTAAGACCGTAATGGGTACGAACCGAAGTGTTAGTCGTCCCGTCATCGATTAGTCTATCGAGTTCTTTAGGTTTAAATCGACCACTCTAGTGATGATTGTTTCGCAGCTGCTGTTGAAGTGCTAAAACAGAATCCGTAGGCACAAATTAATCCAGGGTTGGGTCTCGGGAATCCATTTGACCTAGTCGGTAAATATAAGAAAGGGAATTGAGACCGAAGGGGGGGAAACCGAACCCGTAGGGTTCTCGGTTCCCCTAACCGGGAGACTTTTTACCACCAAGTTTGGGAATCGTATCTAGTTCAAGTAACTATTAATTGATGACTGTCGGGTTGCTAAAACGAATTTTGTAAATCTATATTTTGTGGCAGAATCTGCCCCTGTTCTAAACTGTTTTTGGTACATTTAAAATAATCTTTAGAATTTTTGGCCCGTGATGGGACCTTGGTTTTTGAATTAACTTTCCAACGCCGCAACCCGCTCGTTAATCCGAATTACGATTTAAAAGTTATAGTCGATTTAGTATGCTGATGTTAGGAAGACGACCTGTGCAGCATGTCTGTCTTGCATCACTGTTTTGAGACACTTAGAGTCTGTTTTGGACAGTGACCGTCTCACAGTAAATTGTAGTTCTGTTTGTCTTCTAGTCATGGTAAAAAGATGGGAAAAATCTAATAAACCGTTTAGGAGTTATGGCAGTTTCCGTGAGACTGACGGGGGCTGCCAGTTTTTGAAATAAGCCCTCGGATAAGATTTTAATTCCGGGTTTCGCTTTTTGGTTTTAGGACCGTCTAGGAGATAACGTGCTATCCTTCTGATTGTCGGGAACCCTTTGGAGCTTACGTTTCTTGAGGTGAGTATTCTCACCGTGTATTCAGTTTTAACGTTGTACATGCATGACTTACGTGTTACATTTCTTGCACCATAATTGTTATTCGAGATTGATTTGTTATTCGAGATTGATTTGTTATCTGAGATTGATCTGTTATTTGAGATTGATTTGTTATCTGAGATTGACCTGTTATTCGAGTTATCTGCTATCTGAGCTTTCTGTGATCTGACATTTATGAGTTCTGAGTTTCTGAGATTTGAGTTAAACATTAAACATAATATATCTGACTTGACACCGAAGAGCACTGGTGTCAGACGTTTTGACTTGGCACCGAAGAGTACTGGTGCCAGGCCTTTTGACTCACACCGAAGAGTACAGGTGTTGAGGTGGTGTGAGGCGGGTCGAGGTTGATCTCTCGTCCCAAGTCACCCTAGCGCGCTATATAAATTAAAATCTGAGTAATAAAATCTGAGAAATAAATCTGAGTAATTAATCGAGTAGTTTCTGACTAGGAGTACACCGATGTGCCCTCATGTGTTGTATGTTAGAATTGTTTGCATTTTGAGATATTCACTCAGCTTCCTCAGCTGACCCCTATTTTCCCCCACTGTTTCAGGTACTAGCAAAGGGAAGGAGAAGGTGGACGGTTGACCGCTGTATTCTACCCATGCTGATGTGGACAGCATTTATTATTATTACAAACTTTTTACTCTATTAAACTATTTCCGCTTTTAAGATTTTTTTTGTTAAATACGATCTTACTATTTTGGGATTTTAATATTTAAATTATTGGGACATTTTATATTAAAATATTATACTTAAAAAGTTTTAAATTCTTGTAAAATTTTAGGTGTTACAAGTTGGTATCAGAGCTCTGACTTGAGGGACTTGGATTTGCAAGGGGCAAATTCAAACTCAAGTATGAGTGTCGAGTTTTTAAATTAAGAAAAGAGTAAAATATTTTTCTGAGGAAAGTTCCACATCAGACATACAGCATGTCACGTCGACCTCTCGTTTTCCCGCTGCCGGTAATCTTTAAGAGTTCGTTTAATATTTTATACTTCGCGACATCGACGCCGAGAATGCTATATATATTATATATATATATATATATATATATATATATATATATATATATATATATATATATATATATATATATATATATATATATATATATATATATATATATATATATATATATATACTTTTTGAATCTATCTGTAGTGGGTGATTGATATGGGAACGGAGGATTGTGACGACCTCAAATTTTGCTGAAAACCTGTTAAGGGTAGGTGCCGAAAAATAATAGAAGGGCCCCTATTATTGTACGCACCGAACCTAAGACTACGTTTTCAGGAGAAATTGAGAAAGTTATTAATTTGACGTTTAAGTATCATTATAGGCAAAATTCTTGTTTTCTGATAATTTACTCCCTTTCTATTTTTAGCAAGATGCCGCCAGCTAGACCTACCACACAGGAGTTGCAAACCATGATGACTGCAATACTGGAAGAGATGTTACCTGCTATGTTCCAGGGCATGTTTGATGAGATCACTGATCAGGTCAGCCATATGTTACAGACCGAGTTCGCTGCCCGAGATACTGTGGTGCCACAACCACCAGCACCAAAAGCCTTCACCTATCGTGACTTCTCTGTGTGTTCACCCCCTGAGTTTAAGGGTGAATCTGACCCGAAAGTGGCAATACGTTGGCTTGCCGATATGGAGAGCGTCTTTCGAATCTCAAGATGCCCTACCGAAATGAGGACTACTTATGCATCGCACTCATTGAAGGGCGAAGCCAAAGAGTGGTGGAAACCACTAGCAGCATCCATGACCGAGGAGCAACTGACCTGGGAGGTATTCGTGGACAGGTTCAAGTTGCAGTATGTGCCACGTGTGGAGGTAGAGCGAATCACTAGAGATTTTCTGAGTCTTCAACAAACCAATGAATCCGTCAGTGCTATTACTACAAAGTTTCGAGAACTGGCTTCCTTTTGTCCCGACTATGCTGCTACTGAGGAGATGAAGATGGCTCGATATCTGGATATGTTGCGCAGTGATATTAGAGAGTTTGTGGGGATGATGCCCCGTAATTCCTTGGCTGAGATGATAGAGGCGGCACGTGGCCGCGAGATTGAGCTAGACCGCCAGAAGAAAGATTCCAAAAGATCCCTACCAGCATCTCAAGGGAACTACAATCAGGGCAATGAGAAGAAACGTCGGTTCGAGTTCAAACCATACAGGGGCGGTAATTCGAGTAGGAGCAGTCAGTCTGGGAGTGGTACGCGTTATGGTAACGCACATCGTGATGACACGAGGGGTACATCTCGTGATGCACCTGGTAGAGATGAGGGGAGAATAGTCCTTTGTTATAAGTGTGGACAGACGGGGCACATGGCGAACACATGCACTCTAAAGGGAGTGGTATGTTTCTACTGCAAAGAAGAGGGCCACACGAGGGACGACTGCCCAAAGAAGAAAGATATCGGGAGAGGAGGTGGTGCTAGAGGAGGGCCAGTGGTAAATCCGGCCCCGGCTACTCTCAGGATCGCTGAGGGGGCTACTACTAGGGCTCGAGGACGAGCCTATCAGATGACTGGGGAGGAGGCCAAGAAGGCTCCTAATGCTGTTGCTGGTAAATATTTTTACCTTCTGAGTTATTATCTGAGTTATTATCTGAGATTTATCTGAGGAAAATTTGCATGAATACTACTGTGTGTTTCTAATTCTGCGTGCATGTTGTGATCTCTGTGCAATAGGTACTTTTTCTGTGAACGACATACCTGCTTTTGTGTTATTTGATAGTGGGGCAACCCACTCGTTTGCCTCTCATGCTTTTAGCAAACTGATGTCTCATAAATTAGAGAACCTTTCTGAGCCTTTAGTGATAGAAGTCGTCAACGAAAAAACTCTAACGGTTACAAAAGTTTACCGGAAATGTCTAATCGAGTTGTGTGGGAAGAAATTTCCTATAAATCTTATTCCTATCGCTATGAGAGAGTTATGTGTGATTGTGGGGATGGATTGGATGACCGAATACCATGCCGAGATTCTCTGTCATCAAAAACAAATCCGTATCAAACCCCCAAGTGGGATTGAATTGTTAATTCAGGGCGACATAAACCGATTGGTGGCGGCACTGTGTTCGGCTGCGAGGGCAAGAAAATATCTTCAGCACGGTGCCGTGGGTTATCTGGCTTATGTTATCGACACCATTCTTGAAGCAAAACCGAGGTCGATAGAAAGTGTTCCTATTGTTAGCGAGTATGCCGATGTATTTCCCGAGGATCTGCCGGGAATACCACCTGAGAGACAGGTGGAATTTCGAATTGATTTAGTACCGGGTGCTGCGCCGATTGCTAAGGCTCCTTATCGCCTTGCACCGCCGGAAATGAAAGAACTGTATGACCAGTTACAAGAATTGCAAGAAAAAGAATTTATCCGACCGAGTTGTTCACCGTGGGGCGCACCGATATTATTTGTGAAGAAGAAAGATGGGTCACAAAGAATGTGTATCGACTACCGAGAATTAAATAAATTGACAGTGAAAAACCGTTATCCATTGCCGAGAATTGATGATTTATTCGACCAGCTTCAGGGTGCATCATGGTTTTCAAAGATCGATTTACGTTCAGGGTATCATCAGATGCGGGTGAAAGAAGAAGATATTGAGAAAACCGCCTTTCGAACACGTTATGGCCATTATGAGTTTGTAGTGATGCCCTTCGGACTCACTAACGCACCAGCGGCTTTCATGGACCTTATGAACCGGGTGTGTAGTAGTATGTTAGATCGTTCGGTGATTGTGTTTATTGATGATATTTTGGTTTACTCAAAGACCAAAACGGACCACGAGGTTCATCTTCGCGAGGTGTTAGATACGTTGAGACGCGAAGGTCTTTATGCGAAATTTTCCAAGTGTGAATTTTGGTTACGTGAAGTGCAGTTTCTGGGGCATGTTGTGAATGAAGAAGGTATAAAAGTTGACCCCGCAAAAATCTCAGCAGTGATGAAGTGGGAAGTACCAAAGACGCCATCAGAGATTCGTAGTTTCCTGGGTTTGGCTGGGTATTATCGTCGTTTTATCCAGGATTTCTCCAAAATCGCGTCACCGTTGACAAAGCTGACCAAGAAATCAGCTGCATTTAGTTGGGGTAATCAGCAGCAAGAAGCTTTTGAAGCATTGAGGAATCGGTTATGTGAGGCGCCGATTCTAGCCCTGCCAGAGGGTGTGGAAGATTTTGTGGTTTACTGTGACGCATCTATTCTGGGTTTGGGTGCCGTTTTAATGCAAATGGGTAAGGTGATTGCTTATGCTTCGAGACAATTGAAATCTCATGAAGGAAATTATCCTACGCATGATCTCGAGTTAGGTGCCGTGGTGTTTGCCTTGAAGATCTAGAGGCATTATTTATATGGCGTGAAAATCACCATCTACACTGATCATAAGAGTTTGAAATATTTGATGGATCAGCAATATTTAAATATGAGACAGAGGAGATGGCTTGATGTGTTGAAGGATTATGATTGTGAGATCCTTTACCATCCAGGTAAAGCCAATGTAGTGGCTGATGCATTGAGCAGAAACCCTATTCGGGGTGTTTGTATGAGGTTGACAGCAGTAGCATCGTTATTGGAGTCTATTCGTAGGGCACAAATAGAAGCTGCTGAAGCTGAGCAGGCCAAGAAGGAACGGGTTGTAGGTGTGATTGGCAGTTTTGTGAAAGATAGTAGAGATCTTTTGACACATCTTGGTAGAGTTTGGGTTCCTTCACACGGTGGTAACGGTGATGTTTTATTAGACGAGGCTCATAAGTCTAAATTTTCTATTCATCCGGGTTCGACTAAGATGTATCGAGACCTCCGGGAAAACTATTGGTGGCCGGGTATGAAATTAGAGGTAGCCGAGTATGTTGAGAAATGCCTGACTTGTCGCAAAGTCAAGGCCGAGCACCAGAAACCACACGGTATGTTGCAGCCTTTAGAGATTCCAGTGTGGAAGTGGGAACAGATTACTATGGATTTGATCACCAAGTTACCGAAAACGCCAGGAGGGTATGATGCTATCTGGGTGGTCGTTGATCGTTTGACCAAGAGTGCCCATTTTATTCCGATTCGGGGGAGTTCTTCAGCCGAGAAGATGGCAGATATTTTTGTTCGTGAGATTGTGGCGAGACACGGTATACCAGTCTCTCTGGTATCAGACAGAGACACTCGTTTTACGTCGAGATTTTGGGAGAAATTCCAAGAGGAGATGGGTACGAGACTTCATTTCAGTACCGCGTTCCATCCACAGACAGACGGTCAGAGTGAGCGGACGATCCAGACACTCGAGGACATGCTGAGAGCATGTGTGCTTGATTTTGGAGGTAGTTGGGATAAGTATCTTCCGTTGGCGGAATTTTCTTACAACAACAGCTACCACTCGAGCATTCGTATGTTTATAACTTTTCTCTCTTTCTTTTAATTTTGTGTATGATTGATTTCATAATCTTCCCTCTGAATTAGGTAAACCACCATTCGAGATGTTATATGGTAGGAAGTGTCGGACGCCCATTTGCTGGGGTGAAGTTGGGCACAAAGTACTGGGTAGTACTGAGATCGTGTTGAAAACTACCGAGACGATTCAGATGGTTCGTGAGAGGTTGATCACCGCACAGAGTCGCCAGAAAAGCTATGCAGACAAAAGGCGTTCTGTTCTAGAATTTCAGGTGGGCGATTATGTATTGCTAAAACTTTCCCCGTGGAAGGGGGTAATCAGGTTCCGGAAGAGGGGAAAGTTGGGGCCTCGTTATATTGGTCCTTATCAGGTGATCGCCAGGGTTGGAAAAGTTGCTTATCGTCTAGACCTACCAGAAGAACTCCATCTTATTCATAATACTTTTCACGTTTCACAACTTAGAAAATGTATCGTTGACGAGTCTGTGGTTGTGCCATTAGAAGACATTCAGATTGACGAAAAGTTGAACTATATCGAGCGACCAGTTGCGATTCTTGACCGCAAGGTCAAGACTTTGCGCAACAAAGAGATTGCGTTAGTTAAGGTGCAGTGGCAGCACCGTAAGGGTTCCGAGTGGACATGGGAACCCGAGCACGAGATGCAGGATAACTACCCTGAGCTATTTCCGAGTAACGACTTCGGGGACGAAGTCTGATTCAAGTGGGATTGAGTTGTAACGCCCCGAATTTCATAATTACGTTTTATTTCTCTTAAAGACATTATTGTATTCTTACGTGATTTTTATTTATTAAGTTATATAAATAGTGTCGTTTCGAGTTCGTGTCTTTTAATCTCTATGGAGTGGCGCCGGTTTGTGTGTTTGATTAAGAGTGTGACGTTTAGTTTATCGTGAATGTATCATTTATATTTCCGTGTCTCTAGAGAGTGCTAGTTTCAGTGCTGAGGTGATGCCGGCCGGAGGCCAAGGCCTATAATTGTTAACTGCGATCTCGTTGAAGTAAGTCGGATCACTAAGAGCTCTTAGTCCCGTTTTCTTTTCCATTATAAAGAAGAAGTGAAGATCCACGTGGGGCCAAGCCCATATCATTCGTTTTTCTGCTCTTGATCGTTTAAACCGGAAATGCTAGAAGGGCTCGTGGCCCAAGATAACTAATACGCCATATATATTTATTCATCTCACCCTATTCGATACCGTCATCTTCTTTCCTCTCTCAAACCACCGTGTGGCTGCTTAATCCTTTCGTCCCTGGTTATTCTCCGATCAAAGCCATTTCGCTGTAATCTCAAGTAGTCGGAAAGAGCAGAATTCGTGGTCTGCTTTATCGTGCGTTTCAAAGGACTCGAGTAGAGCTCCTTTCGGTAAGTAATTCTCTTTTTTTTTTTTTTTGACGATTACTGATCTATAGAAGCAGCGTTTGATTGTTCCTTGTTGTTGTGATCATCGAGGGAAGGACAGGGAACGAACGGCCAGTGAGCGATCGAAGTCGAGCGGTGAAGTTCGTGTGCGTGCGAACCAGTGGTAAACCCTCACCGTCTCAATCGTTCTTTTTCTTCCGATACCGCTATTACTGCTTTGTGTTTCTTAAGTTTAATCTGCTGAGTCGAGTTATAGGGCTGTTAAGACCGTAATGGGTACGAACCGAAGTGTTAGTCTTCCCGTCATCGATTAGTCTATCGAGTTCTTTAGGTTTAAATCGACCACTCTAGTGATGATTGTTTCGCAGCTGCTGTTGAAGTGCTAAAACAGAATCCGTAGGCACAAATTAATCCAGGGTTGGGTCTCGGGAATCCATTTGACCTAGTCGGTAAATATAAGAAAGGGAATTGAGACCGAAGGGGGGGAAACCGAACCCGTAGGGTTCTCGGTTCCCCTAACCGGGAGACTTTTTACCACCAAGTTTGGGAATCGTATCTAGTTCAAGTAACTATTAATTGATGACTGTCGGGTTGCTAAAACGAATTTTGTAAATCTATATTTTGTGGCAGAATATGCCCCTGTTCTAAACTGTTTTTGGTACATTTAAAATAATCTTTAGAATTTTTGGCCCGTGCTGGGACCTTGGTTTTTGAATTAGCTTTCCAACGCCGCAACCCGCTCGTTAATCCGAATTACGATTTAAAAGTTATAGTCGATTTAGTATGCTGCTGTTAGGAAGACGACCTGTGCAGCATGTCTGTCTTGCATCACTGTTTTGAGACACTTAGAGTCTGTTTTGGACAGTGACCGTCTCACAGTAAATTGTAGTTCTGTTTGTCTTATAGTCATGGTATAAAGATGGGAAAAATCTAATGAACCGTTTAGGAGTTATGGCAGTTTCCGTGAGACTGACGGGGGCTGCCAGTTTTTGAAATAAGCCCTCGGATAAGATTTTAATTCCGGGTTTCGCTTTTTGGTTTTAGGACCGTCTAGGAGATAACGTGCTGTCCTTCTGATTGTCGGGAACCCTTTGGAGCTTACGTTTCTTGAGGTGAGTATTCTCACCGTGTATTCAGTTTTAACGTTGTACATGCATGACTTACGTGTTACATTTCTTGCACCATAATTGTTATTCGAGATTGATTTGTTATTCGAGATTGATTTGTTATCTGAGATTGATCTGTTATTTGAGATTGATTTGTTATCTGAGATTGACCTGTTATTCGAGTTATCTGCTATCTGAGCTTTCTGTGATCTGACATTTATGAGTTCTGAGTTTCTGAGATTTGAGTTAAACATTAAACATAATATATCTGACTTGACACCGAAGAGCACTGGTGTCAGACGTTTTGACTTGGCACCGAAGAGTACTGGTGCCAGGCCTTTTGACTCACACCGAAGAGTACAGGTGTTGAGGTGGTGTGAGGCGGGTCGAGGTTGATCTCTCGTCCCAAGTCACCCTAGCGCGCTATATAAATTAAAATCTGAGTAATAAAATCTGAGAAATAAATCTGAGTAATTAATCGAGTAGTTTCTGACTAGGAGTACACTGATGTGCCCTCATGTGTTGTATGTTAGAATTGTTTGCATTTTGAGATATTCACTCAGCTTCCCCAGCTGACCCCTATTTCCCCCCACTGTTTCAGGTACTAGCAAAGGGAAGGAGAAGGTGGACGGTTGACCGCTGTATTCTACCCATGCTGATGTGGACAGCATTTATTATTATTACAAACTTTTTACTCTATTAAACTATTTCCGCTTTTAAGATTTTTTTTGTTAAATACGATCTTACTATTTTGGGATTTTAATATTTAAATTATTGGGACATTTTATATTAAAATATTATACTTAAAAAGTTTTAAATTCTTGTAAAATTTTGGGTGTTACAATTTACCCGCTGGTAAATTGCGCGCGCATACCTTCTAGTTATATTTAATGCATTTGGGTCTTCCCAAATAAACAAGATTTAGTTTTCGGCCAACACATTGTTTTTTTCCGAACATATTAAAATTTTTGGCAAAATGTGTTTCTAAAAAATGTGAACCGTTTGAACCCGTGCAAAAAAATCTGTTTTTATTCAATCAAAATTTCACAACCAATTGTTTACGAATCGCTTTGTGACATGCCAACACATGCTTTGAAATGAAATAGAACTTATTGAATTATATGAATACTAGCTTCAAATCCCGTCCGACTGGACGGGCATGGTTCAAGAGAGATATAAGAAAATAACAAAATAATGATATTATTGAAATAACAGAGTGATATTATTAAAATAACAAAATAATCCATAATTGAAATGATGAGAAACAATTTTTAATACATGAATAAATGGTATAGGAAATTTAGAGACGAAATAAAACTTCTTTGTAAACGATATTTTTTGTTGAGTTGATGTAATTGTTCGATTTTATTATATTAGATATATAAATAAGACAAGAGAGAATGATTAAATATTAAGCAGAAAAAAGTAAAATTAATGTTACATGGACACAAAATTGAAAGGCTATTTTTAATAATTGTAAGCAACTAAAGAAAGCAGTGTATTGGCAATATATTGACCTTAATGAATGAAATATTTAGCCATGAAAGTGATAAATTTGCAAATTTGACTGATTTCATAGCAATTAATGCAGATATCCATTTTCAAACTCCACCTGAACCTTGATTTTGGACTATTTCAGCTTGCTCCATAACCTGCTCAATTGCTTGATTTTCTTATCAAAGAGCTTGAACTTCTTGCTCAATGGATTGCATTGATGATAGCTTCTTTTGTAGATCCGAGATTTGTGCCTGAAATCACTATATTGACATATTGTAATATTAGCCACCAATACACATCGAAGACTTAATCTTGTTCAGTGGGGATAGTAAAGAAACAAAAAGGAAAATGTACCTCAAGATTATCACATCTCGATCTCTCGGAAGCCAGTTACCTCAAGATCATGAGATCACATTGAATATGTGGATGGGAACATTCTTGAAGGATTTATGTGCACAGTTAGTCAACCCATGATGATACATCCATGCCTACGAAACACTTAAGGGTCACACCGGTGAGTGCATGTAATACGAGCAAGATATGCAATGATACTACGAAGAGGAATGATTCATAATAGTCATTATGAATCAGTTAAGTATTAAGTTAAGTTTAACTTATTACTAGATTGGTTTAACTAACTAATTAATACAAGTACTTGTAGTTGAGTAAATATACAATGTGTTAATTAAAGATTATCCATGATATGATTTAAAGCCATTAAATCATATAGTAATTGGATAATATTGTTGTATAAATTATATAAAGGTTATTATATAATTAATTATTAAAAGTATAAATACGAGTATATAATTCGTGTATATGGGTACCGAATTATTAGTGTATTAATACTAGACATTTGATAGTTAAGTGCAACAATAATAAACTAGTTAAACTATAAGGGATGGAAGTGTAAAAAGGAAGTTTAATTAAGAAGTTAATATTAATTAAACTAGAAGGGTTTTAAGTGTAAGATCTTCTATTATAAATAGAAGGCTTATGGCTTAAACCTAATGTTGATTCCTTACACCTAAATCACGAAATCTCTAGCCCCACTCTCCTCCATTCGGCCGAAACTTGGAACACGAGTTTGTGTTCTTCGTTCGTGCTTCGTGTTCTTCAAGTATTGAAGAACAAGATCGTTGCAAGTGATCAACTAGAAGATCGCTCGTCGTGTTCATCATCAGTGGATCTATCTTAAGCATTAACCTAAGGTATGTTTCATGGAACACACTTTCTTCCTCTCCTCTTGTTCGATCGAACGAGAACACCAAGAACCCTGGGTTCTTGGTGAGTGTTCGACGAACACACACAAGTATGTGTGTGTGTTCGAGTTTTTCATACAAGGTTTCTTTCTTGTTAATCTAATCTAGATTTCCAACATCCCAATCCTTTAGGGTTTAAGGATTAGGTTTAATCCCACTTCCGCTTTTAGGGATTAAATCAGCTAGTTGGTTTTAACCGGTCAAGAACAAGTTCATGTTCTCGGTCAGTATGATCGAACCAAGCATACTAGGTGGTTGACCCAAGTGGTCGATCAGTGTTGTGAAGCCCTTCAATTCTAACTGTAACACAGAAGGAAATTTATCATTCTAAAGTACTCTATGCTAGTGATGTAAATATGTGTAATATAGGCACTTATTATCTACAAATCCAGCACATGGAGATCTTGAAAACTGAATGCGTATAAAGGCTAAACATCTGAAGGTAACAGTCTGTAAGCACTGCAGCAATAAAACTCAACCATCACATGTAAATCTCACCTAAATACTAATCTTCGACATTTAAGCATATAAACCTACCATGTTCGTCTTTTGAACCGGATTAGTGTGTCGAATAAGAATTCAAAATTGAATTTTTTCAATAATAACCGTATTTTTTTAGGTTAATTAGTTACTCCACTTTCTACAATTTTGTGGAACTTTATGCAACAGTTTTGTTAAACCTGCAGCTAACATCGTTGCATTAAGTGTTAAAACAGATTAAATATGCTGAGTTTTGGTAATTATTTTACACACAAATGCATGAATATGTTAGAACGCTCATAAAACTAATTCACATACATCTGAAAAAAGTTCAAATTATGCTATAATTTGGTGCAATGAAGGGTATTATATGTGATTCGAGTTTGTTGTGTGATTTAAAAGCTGGTGAACACTTTTTATCGTTTTGATGAATAAAATTGTTTATATCTATGTGCTTATTCTAGTTTGAAATAAGTCAAAACTTTTGCTTGAAGTGCTTTGAGAAATGCGTTGGTCAGGGGAAACGAACATGTGCAATCTGTCGAACATCGATGCCTCCTAAAATGGCAAGTCAACCTATACCCAATTCATCACTTGTAATTGCAATCAGAATGGCAACAATGACAAAATCAAATGCTGCTTCTGGACCACCGAAAGCTTATTATTCTGTTTTAAACAAAAAGAAACCTGATCAAGCGAACACCACTGACCATGCAAGGTACAGTGAGAAGGTTAATGCTTGCAGTGGAAATATATTTGTGACAGTTGCACCTGATCATTTTGGGTCAACTACTGCTGAGAATGATCCGGAAAGAGGAATGGGAGTTTTGGTTAGAGAAACATGGGAAGATCATTTTGGGCCAATCTTACACTCCAGAAGTTTGAAATTTGAAGTAATGTGTTCTTTAATATGAAAATCAAAGTGTTCCCACATCCCCATTATCTCTGATCTATAACTAAAGCTTTTACATTAATTTCCAAATTCTGGAGTGGTTCACTATGTTTCACAACATCATTAAGATGCAATACATGATGAGAACCATCGTCGAGACAGAAGGAAAGAAACCCAAATTCACAGGTTCTCTACACTGGTGCACCTTAACTATTCCACACATCATATTACTTAATTAAAAATTCAATTAAATAGGTCAAAATTTCGAATATTATACCATGTAAATCAATCTCTCGTCACCTTGCCCTAGCTTTTTACGGTCCAATTCCTGATTACGGAGAAATATAACATAAAGTTACAAAACCCTAGCACCGTGAATAACCCAAGTATAAGCTATTAAATTACCTCGTTGCCGGAGCTTTGAACATGATGATCGGAAATTGTAGATGCAGCAATTGAATGGAATTAACGGCATGGAAGGATGTTGAGAGCAAACAATCAGCATACGGAGGTCAATCATATAATTGTGAGGTTAAGCGAATCGTCAAAATCTATCTTAATTTAAATCCCGTTATTTATCCCCATATGTTAATTCCGTGATACTTTCAATATTTCCTTTAATTTCTTGTAAGTTTAAATGAAGGAATTATAATACGATTTTGACCAGAGTTTGTTGAGCATTAACTGGGCGGCCAATGGGTGAATTACACATGGCATATTCGACCAATAAAAGAGCTCGAAACTGTTGAGTTGTCAAACGTAAAACAAATGTAGACTCATATATAGGAGAAGATAATTTGATGCACGTATCTGGTGAATATTTTTAAAGTGGAGAGAAAGTTCGACCGCTCTTTCACAAAAACCCCAAATTCTCCGCCGACAACCACCAGATGATAATAGATAAAAAGGCCCGACACACCTACGCAACAAACATTTATTTATAGGTTGTATGAAGAGTTGCATTCAAGAAGGTCCATTATTTTTACGAAATTCCGAAAAACAAATATCAACCATTGGTCAATAAGATTTAATGGTCAAGTTTAATCACATATTTTAAACATGGAGGGGTATTTTGGTAATTTTTTAAATAAAAATATATTTTTTAGATTTTTTACTATGAAGGGGTATTTTGGTCATTTGACCTTAAAAAAAATTTGATTTTTTTTATTTTAATTTGATTTTTTTTATTAATTTTTTTCATTAAAAAATAATATTTATTTGATAATTACTTGTATAAATTTATTACATGTGATTTTAGTGTAAAATCACATATGATTGTATGTTTTATAACATTTGATGATTTAGTTCAATCACATGTGATTCAGTATACAATAACATTGATTCACTATGCAATACATTATGTGTTATTAATGAAAAAATAATAATTTTTTAAAAAAATAAAAATTAATAAATTAAAAAAAATCTAAAATTAAAAAATTAAAATGACCAAAATACCCCTCAATTAAAAATATTAAAAATTAAAAAATTAAAAAAAAATCAGAAAGTTTAAAATCAAAAATCAAAAAAAATTTAAGTGCCAAATGACCAAAATACTAATTTATGTATAAAATATGTGATTAATCTTGACTATTAGATTTTGTTAATTAATGGTTGAGATTTATTTTTCGGGACTTGATAAAGATAATGAATCTCCTTAAACATTTCTCGTACGAAATTGCATAATATCTTTTGGAAATTAATAGTTTGGTACTTTCTTAATTAATCGTTTGCTACTTTTTTGGTTGATGTGCGTAACACCACTATTTAACATGAACAAAGATAGTTCCCCATAATTGTTTATGCGTATTATCGAATTCAAACTTTTGCTTCATGTTATGATTTCTTTATTCAAGTTCACTTTTTGCTATAATGGTCGAAAAATAATTTAATTATGGTTTGAAAGTTATAATTATTTTAATTATTTGAACTTTTGTTTTGCAAATTTTATGAGTGACCTGTAATTTATCACATGTTATAGGTCAGTCATGCTAAAAAAACAGTTGGGCCGCTGAAAGCATCCCCTAGTTTAAAAGATTTAATGAAGACAAATAGACAATAGTTGGAAGACAATCTGAAGATTAGTTCGTCGGATTGTGAGTGCTTGAGAATCTGATACGTTCAGATTCTATGCACTTGGCTACACTATCTGAACAACAATAGAATCAACGATCAATTTCCCGTGCGGAATCAGAGACTGATCAACAGTTCAGATAAATGTAGTAGGTTCAGCGTACACTTGACAATAACGTTGAGTCTTGAAGATAAATACTTCTCTAAGTAAAACTCTTAGTGAAGGCCACTGAAGCTGTCAGTACCCGAAGAATCATGGGTATCTGAAGACTCATGGTAGTCTGAAGCGTATCTCAAGGTCTGAAGATTCAGTGACACAGGATGACATAAGTATTACACAAGACCGTATATCTCAGACAAATAGTACTGTCAGAATTCCGTTAGTAGTGCTCATCGCATGAAACATCCTTAACACTAACGGTATTTTTACACGTGTACAATTCGTACATCCATAAGATGTCAAGTCTCGCAAACTCTATTAATAGAAGACTTGATGGACGAATTCATGTATGCCCAACCAACAACGTTTTCACTCTGCTAAAAGCTGTCTCAGCAAAACATTCCAAGCAAAGTGAAAACCACTTGTGATATTGTTTCATCACTTGTTTCATCAATTGACTCTAAGTGGTTACAGTGTCTGATCTTGTGTTTGATTATTTGTTAATCAATACCTGTCTTAGATATTATTTTTAATTATATATCTTTTTCAAGTAGTTTAGTTACGATTCGTGTTCTTAACTATTCTGCAATTACTTGTACTTTGTTTAATCATAATTGATTAATAAAGATATTTACTTTGTGTGTTCGTTATTTTTAATTTGATGATAAAACCCGTATAAATTGTACTCAACCCCCTTCTACACTTATTAAGCACTAGTTGCGGTGGTATCAGAGTGGGATAATTAATCTATAATTGTTGATCTGCTTATTTACTGATTAAAATGAGTGAAAGATTAGCTATGATGAACCTTGGTTGAAAAAGTAATGCCCCATTTTTTACTGATGACAACTTTGGTCTATGAAAAATACGTTTCTTGGGATTCGCTAAAATGCAACATCCATTCTCTCCATTCATTCTCCAATTTGGTTCATATGTATCAAAGATGTTTGTCCCAAGAACCACTGTTTCTAAAAAGAAGAAAGATTATGGAGAATCATCAAACAATAAAGAAAAGGAAGATGGAGAGATTACGTTTCATACGAAAGAAGAAGATTTATTTGACGATGAAGTAGACAAACCTCAAGCTCAGTGAACAGAGTAAGAAAGAGAGCAAGACTTGATGCTGAACTCAAGTTCTTACTTCAGACATTATTTCCAAGTGATGTGCTCATTACGGTAAAAGAATGTGAAATCGCAAATGAAATATGGGACACATTAACCACTTCTTATGAAGGAACAACTCAAGTTAAAGCTTGCAAGCAAGCTGAAGGTTTCAAAGTTGTTAAGGGTGAGTCACTGAGAATGTCGTATAGAAGATTTACCATTCTGATAAATGACATGAGGGAGGTTGAGGGAAGAATCGAGACCTTAAATTATGGGCCCAAGTTAATATAATATGATATTTTGTATTTTTTGTGTGTGTTTTATAATTGTGTAACTCAAAAAATTAAATAGAAGAAGTATTGATAACATGAGTAATTTCAGTGACATATAAACTAACATAACACTAATTTAATAAAAATTGACAGCATCACTTGAATTACTTGTAGTGGTCTAAGTTGAAAGTGGGTTGAGAAAAAGAGTAAATCTTAATGAAAAATCTAAATCTAATTTACAACAGCACGACTCTAGCGATTTTAGTCTTAAACCGATCATCAGATCATGTCATGTTGGATTCTCTCTCTCTCTCTCTCTCTCTCTCTCTCACACACACACACACACAATCTCTCTGTTTTCGATAGAATCATCAAACACACATATTCATGTTTTGTTCCTCCCTTTCGATCTTTTAAAACACAAGGTCGCATGTTGGTGTTTGTGGCTTTTTTAAATCCTTATAAACCCTAACATGTGTTCCCTTTGATTTCTACTCTTTGAAACAGTATAAATTTGATTTGGTGATCCAATTCACTTCAAATTTTAAAACCTAGATCCGACTCTTCAATTTCAACCACCGATTGCAAGAACTCGATTTGATTTCCAAGATCTTGTACTTCAATCCCGACAGTCGGAATTCATCCATACAATGTGGCTTCAGTTATATTGAATCTAGCACTTGGTACATACTATTTATTTTTGTGAATTTATTGAATTTGTATTATAAAATGAGGGGCAAAGGTGAAAAAGATGAATTCGTATTCAAAGATTCATCAACTGGATTAATGAAACTTTTATGTATATTAATCCTGTTCGTGACCGGTATAATAATCGGATTGACTTCAAGCTCACATGTTGATAGATATTTCACTTCACAACCTGATAATTTTTATATAAATTACATTTCTTCTGCTCCTGCACCAAGTTATGCTATTAGCATACCCAAAACAATTAATTGTAGTACCGATTCGGTTAATTGTAAGAACGAAGATTGTTTGAGTATGGAGAGCTTTAAAATGCCTAAAAATGTGACCCATAAAATGACCGATAACGAGCTATTTTGGAGAGCTTCATTGGTTCCTGATAAACCCGTATACCCGTTTGAAAGAGTGCCTAAGGTTGCTTTCATGTTTTTAACAAGAGGGCCTCTTCCTTTATTGCCTTTATGGGAACGGTTTTTTCAAGGGCAGGATGCGAATAAGTATTCGATTTATGTGCATACGAATCCCGCACAACATTTGAATGTTACCAATTCTTCGGTGTTTTACAACCGTCAGATTCCTAGCCAGGTATACATCTCTTCTTATTTGGATTTTGGATCCTGTTTATGTTGTTTTGTGCTTATGATTGTTCCGATATTTGTATGTATATCATTGCATATAATGTTAATTTGTAGTAATTTGTGTGTCTCAACGCTATACAAAGTGGTTTGATTCGAGGGATTCACTCATGTTTTCTAGTTATTTGTCTCAACGCAATAAGATTAAGTAATAATATAAATTCTTGTAAAATGATTTAGGAGGTTTTATGCGTTAAAGATACACTTTGAGCGACTTTTGACTGTTCCTCCCATTTTCCTGTTAGCTAAATATTTTTATTTGAGCCAATTGAGATAAAACAGAACCCAAATCGACGAATTGACGAGTAAATTGGTCAAAACTGTGACCTCTAATTTCACAATTTTATTGTAATTCTTCCTTTTCTAACTAATCTTTGTTTTGCTATTTATTTTTTAGGATGTTAGATGGGGAACGGTCACACTTGTTGATGCCGAGAAACGGCTTTTAGGCAACGCATTGCTCGATTTCTCTAACGAACGATTCGTTCTCTTATCAGAAAGCTGCATCCCAATATACAACTTCCAAACCATATATGATTATTTAATTGGTTCAAATTATAGTTTTCTTGACTCTTATGATGATCCGTCTCGTTATGGGCGGGGCCGCTATAGCCGGCGCATGAAACCGGCTATTAAACTTCGTGACTGGAGGAAAGGGTCTCAGTGGTTCGAGATTCAACGCACTCTTGCAATTAAACTAGTCTCCGATACAAGGTACCTTTTTTATTTTATTTTACAAAAAGGTCATTATCCGATAAAACAGTACGGGTGGTAGAAATGGGCGGGGCGGGCCGGGTTAAGCCGAAACTTTTTTGATAAAAAAATTACAGAGTAGATTACATAAATGGTTTGTATGAGATTATGCATTTTGTCCCTCAAGTTTTATTATTACACGTCATAGTCCCTAATTCTTTAAACTTCTAACACCAATTGTCCCTAAAGCAAAGGGATCTTTTCAAGTTTCAATATTAGGAACTATTCGTGGAATAAAGAAAGTCGAGCAACGAAATCCGTAATTTCATACAAATCACATGGACAGACAATTTATGCAATTCACTTTAAATCAAATTTCTATAAATAATTAGTTTGCAGGTATGATTAAAAACACACTTTGTGTGACTTTTAACCAGGTTCCTCTGTAGCTATTTTATTGGTTTTACACTTTTACTCATTTGACCCATTAGAGTAGGGGTGAGCTTGGTCCAAAAACCGAACCGAAACCGAAAACGATGAATTTTCAAAATTGAAACCGAACCGATAACATGTTATCGGTTTTGGTTCGGCTCGGTTTCGGTCCGGTTCGGTTTTTTAGGCAAAATGTTCATCCTTTTCCGAAAACCGAACCGAAACCGATATAACCGAAACCGAAAAAGATGAATCTTCAAAACCGAAACCGAACTGATAGCATGTTATCGGTTTTGGTTCGGTTCAGTTTCGGTTCGGTTCGGGTTTTTCGGTCCAAATGCTCATCCCTACAGTAGAGATATAAAACCAATAATATCGACCCATTCGTTAGACATTGCCCGTCTTAAAAAAATTGAAAACAGAGTATTGATATTTTTGGTGATTTTGACATTTTGTAATTAAGATACAAATTAATGATACTAGGTACTATAGTCTCTTCAAATCATACTGCTTACCTTCTTGCTACCCAGACGAACATTACCTACCAACATTCGTGAACATGTTTCATGGCGAGCTTAATGCTAATCGGACAGTGACATATGTGGATTGGTCATTGGGGGGCCCACATCCGGCAAGTTTTCATGCCAAAGATGTAACCGAGAATTTGATACAATTTATTAGGAATAACGGGACATCTTGTTCCTATAATCAAGGGACCACTTCTATTTGCTTCTTGTTTGCTCGCAAGTTTAACAAGAGTGCACTCGGTAATTTACTCAAACTCGCATCAACACTGCTCGGATTTTGAAGTTAGGGTTTTGTTGTCTGTTTTGGGAGGGAAGTTTTGTCACATTTGTTTCCCATTTGTTGTAGATTTTGATTTTTTTTCTCTATTATACTTGTAATTTGCTAGTTGTTGATTATACGGGCCTTGATTGATCAGGTACAAATTCTTCACAAAATAAAAATGAAAATCAGTTTATACAAACGCTGATGAAACTCCAGTTATTTGTAATGATCGAGTGAAAAGTTGGAATTTAAAAATAGCGACTCTGCTGGGGATCGAACCCAGAATCTCTGGTTTCGTAGACCAGCGCCTTATCCATTGGGCCACAGAGTCAATTTGGTTATAACCTTAACTGGTAACTGTAAGTCTTATAAGAGAGCAACTGTTAAAATATCCGGTAGACCTCTTACTGAGTTTCGGTAATACTATATGCATTTTCCTTAATAATAATATAAAATTAAAATAAATCAAAACCACGCACCTTCAATTTCGATTCTTCTAAAGCAAATCGTATCGCTTAAATCAAAACCACGTAGCACCTGCAGCTTCACATCTTCTCTGAATTCGTCTTCACACTTTTTCAGATCTTTGATTGTTTGGTCGCTGTGATCTACACATATTGAGATTAAGGTTCTTCTCTTTGTTAGTTTCGTATTCATTTTTTTTATTGTTCTTTTCAAAATTAGGGTTTTTATATGTTAAACTTTGATGGAACACCTTTACTTTTTAAATTTTCATTAAATATTTTCCTTTTAGTTGAGTCTGATTTAGGTTTTATAGCGAATTATTGATGGATTTGGTTCATTATCTGCAAATTGTAGTATTGTACTAGTAATTGACATCTATTCCGAAGCTCATGCAAGTTTAAGTGATTAAAAGTATCACAGATGGATTTATATTTATCATAATAGTTCCAAACAGTATATAGGATTAACAAAACCTGATAGTGTTTGTATTGTATTTTGCAAAGAAACTATAGTAGCAGACCCTTTATAGCTTGTAATTTGTTAATTCAAACTTAATCATTATGTGAGGTTTGCATCTCATTTATTATGTGAAAGGAAGGCTATGAATTTATTTTTCTTGTTTACTATGTATGATGACAATGTTTAGATCAGTTTCATTTAGTTTGATGCTATAAATGTATATTGATGAATAGCAGTTTAGTTTCTGTAATTGTGTTGAATATGCTGGTTTTAATCTTTCCTGCATTTGATAGTTTAAGTCGTGAATGTGTTACTTTTGTGCAGTGTTTTCTATACTTATTGTGAGATGCATCCTCCTCTAACGTTACATAGACATCCAATGTGTGCTGAAGTAAGTTCAAAAACTCGTTTTTTCTTTATTAAAATATAATATTCAATTTCGAATGTTTAATTTTGTAGATAATTGAACTGTTTCAAAAGTGTCATAACGACCATCCTTACGCAAAATTCTTTGGTGAGTGCACAGATCTCAAGGTAAAGCTCGATAAGACCGCTGCCAACGGAAGCCGTCGGGGGGCGTCGACGGGGCGTCGAGCCACGACGGCGTTGGCACCGAGCCGTCGTGGCCGGCGTCGTGGGCGAGACGTCGTCTTTTCGACGGGAGAGAGAAGGCGTCGGGGAGCGTTTTGTGAGGGAGGAGGGGGGTTAAATGTAATATTTTAAGGGTTAGTGATGTGTTAGTGATGGGTTATGGTTGGCACGACCGTGTCAGTAGCGTGTCGGTAAGGATGTGATGATGTGGCGCTACTGACGGGTTTAGTGACGCGCCACTGTTGGGAGAGGCCTAAGTGTTTCAGACAAGAAGTAACCTCTCTTTTCTATTCTTTATTTTTCAAAAAATCGATAACATTACAGAAATCTGAAAACAGGCTTTCTTTATTTCTTGTGTAATTTACTTGCAGAAAGCTGTTAAGAGGAAGGCAAATTTTGAAGAAAGTAAGAAACTGAAAGAGAGATTACAAGCTTATAGAAAACAAACTAGTGCTGAAACTGACAACATTTTGTAAATCCAAACTAACTTTTGGAACACTAGTATTTATTCAATAACCAGATAAGTGTTAATGTAGCAAGATTTCATACCTGAAGTGTTTTCAAATGCATAAAACCGCATACATGATGTTATTTAAATACAAGTTTTGGTATTCAGATTTAACCCACTAATTACTTAAAAAAAATTAAGAACAAAACACCATATATTAAGCACAACAAACTAGCATTAAAGAAAAAGTTCAACATAACACATAAATCCGTCTTGACTATAATAACCCTAGTCCAAAACCCACTGGTCAGTCAGTCTTATATAACAATAACCTTATTCTAGACTTGCTTATAGAACAGCACATACTACATTAGTTTGACTTTTACCAAAGTCAAAACACAAAGTTACAGAAAGCATCATTTTCCAGGAAAAGCAAGACCAAGCACAAAAGTCAACGGTTTAGCCTCCTCTTTGGTTTGACCTGTTTTATAGATCTTAGACTCAGATGCAGCTCGGGTTTGACTCCAGTTCTTAAGAACTGACAATGAAACGGGGCCCACCGTATCACCATTTGAGGTTGTTGTGATGTACCATTGAGAGGTTCCAGTGTCTTCAACATCCTCCTTGCTTATGTCATCAATGGTTGACTTTTGGTCAAACAATTGACTTGGGTTTTTGACCACAGATGATGATGGTCTTCTGAACTTTTCTTTCTTCTCCAAAACCTCAAAAAAATTCTGCAGTTTCATTGCCATTTCAAATTCTTCAGATGCAGGCACTTCTTGTTTTGCTTCTTCTGCATAGAAATTGAAAAGTAAACAAGATTACTTAATTGTGTTTGTGTTTTGTATAATTTTAGGGAAAATGTTAATAAAAAATACCCGAAGTAACTCCAAAATCTTTAAAAATTTCAGATGATGAATTTGTTAGAATAGATTTTGGTGAATCTTTGTTGTCATCTTCAACATCTGGAAAAACGGTTGGGACTTTTTCTAGTAATTCTGTCTGATTTTTTTCACTTTGTAGGAATTCTCTTCTCTTCAAATACTCAAACAGCGTACAAAAAGTTAAGGACTACAAAAATAATAATAATGTCATTTTTCTGTGTTAAATTGATCACCGAAAAATAGATTATTCAATAATGATGTAATTTACATATTATAAATTTCATTAACTAGTAAAAAAAGGATATTCTTTTCTCCATCCTTTTTCATTTGCTTGATCGATACGGTGTTTCAATAAAGATAGCTCCCTGGGAATCCACTAATTGACAAAAAAAAAAAGCAGGGTTAATAATAATAAACTTAAAAGGTAATTAAAAGAGAAAAAAATAAAAATAAGATGCATTATATTAATATTAAAAACACTAATTCATGTTTGAAATGTACATGTGTCACAATGTCCCTGTGCAGACTCCTGGCCTTTTCTTCAACTTCAATCTGATACACAACTCAGTTTGGTCAATTTCTTAATAATATTCTTGAAAAATAAAATATTTAATGATTAATTAAAAACATGTTCAAATCTATGGAAAAATAATGCAACATAATAAAAGTTAGATTAAAATACCAATTCAAGCTTTTTAAGCATGCCAGATTTCACTTTGTTTTTCAAATCTTGACATTCTTCCTGAAATTAATAAGGTTTAGTAAAACTGTTAAAAAATTTAAAAAATAAAGGATTATTAATATTATCGACTAGACAACACATTAATTACCTCACTAAAGTCATCTTCAGAGAGTGAACTGATGTTAATATCTGTTTCTAATGCTTGCAACATAAAAGTTTCACCAACTATACATTTCTTCACACCTGAAGTACATTATACCACATATATTAAACGAAAATCAGAGTAAATTAAATAAATAATATACTCGTGCCTATGAAATTTTAGATTTTGTCCATAATTTTGAAATTTGTAACATCAACAGTCCTTGAAGAAAAAAAAAGCTGTTAATTCTAATGTTACAAGTTCAAAAATTAGATGTCGTTCATGCTACAATTTTCAAAACTGTGGACCGTTGATGTTACACATTTCAAAAGTAGGGACTATTTGTGTAATAGAAAAAACTCGAGGGACTAAACCTGTTATTTGCATAAGTTTAAAGGAATTCTTTGAATAGCAACCATTTGCATCTTCCTTAACTCTCACAAAACTTCCAACTACTTTACTCTCAAAAGTTTCGGTTTCTTTCTCAAATTTCTGCACTAAACTCCTTCTTAAATACACAAGTCTGATATTTTCAGGAACAATCGATGCAAAACGGTAATTTACAACCTCTTTTTTCTCAATAATTTTATCTTCAGTTTTCTTTTTCTTGTTCTTATGGATTACCGAATAATCAATTTCATCAAAATCATGTTTTTCCTCTGAATCATACCCAAAATCATCTTCATCTGACGAAGAAGATACCTGATTTTCTGCCAAATGTGTCTCCAGTGAATCATAAATTCGGTTTAATTTTATTGTTTTTCTCTTAAAAATGGATCGTAACAATTCATCACACATAACTACCTTGTTCTTTTCCATTAAATTTTTATCCTTACTATATCTTTTCACAATATTTTCCAACTCATGTTGAGATAATGCATTAGTTGTATCTTTCCCAATACAATTAAGAAAATTCATAAGAGATCTTGACCCCCATCCTATGAACTCTTCCTTGTTTGACTTTTCTTTGACTTCTGCTTTGACTTTGACTTTTGTGTTTGCTTTGACTTTCTTCTTTGATGACTTCGGCGGCTTTGCCTTTTTTGATTTCTTTCCTGAATCATGTGCTTCCATTTCTTCATTTTCATCAGAATCTGGTAACTGATAGTCTTCTTCTTCACTTTTGTCAGAATCATAATTTTTTCCTGATTTTAGATTTTCTTTTGCAGATAAAAGAACATCGAGTGTCAACTTTTCGGTAGTATTAATAATTTCCCAGTATTCCTTATAAAGTGTCTCATACGTTTCACGGTCATTAAAGTCTACTTCTGTTTCCTGCAAAACAAATAATTTTTTGAGTGATTAATGATGTTATGATACACAAGGGTAAAATGGTAATTTTGGGATAATATTAATACCCCATCGGAGTCGACATCTTTTTTTTCTTCCACAAGTAGTGTAAGCTTCAGGCAGTTTTCACAAAATCCTTTTTTCCCTTTTATATGAACAAAGTTAACAGATTTGATACAAGATTCGCGTTTGCATACACTTCTTGGACAGCCATAACATTGGAAATCGGGAGCTCGATCACAATTTATACATTTATGCAAAGCTGGAAACAAAGAAAAAAATCGGTCAAAACTTAGTCAAACTCGGTCAAATTCTCCAAAAGGCTTACTTTCCAACCGCTCTCCAAAATACATTTTAAGTTATTAATCTTTTGTTAATGTTACTTATATATTTATATGCATACAAGTAATTGCCGAGTAACCAACATTAAACAAAATACAATAATAAATTTACATTTAGCTAACCATACTTTTTGTAATGAAGTTGGTTTTCAAGTATAAAAGTTGAAGTTGCTTACCACATATGAACTGTTTTTTGGCTTTTGCAGATGTTTCATCGAGTCCTGTACAGTCAGGATGATACGATTTCAAGCATTCCCTGAAGTAAATAAATAAAATTAGTTTATGTTTCCACAAATGTCAAAATTAAGACAATAATTACAATTATAATAGAGACAAATATCAAACAATGCTGTCATCAGTTTGTTAATTTCAGATTTTAGTTGAGCAAATCATCAAAGTAAGCACATGCGAAAAGCAAATAAAAAAAAGCCCCAAATATTTGCATAAACAATTGATTTTGGGGGTTTCGTGTTGATCCAGTCTAAAAGACCAATATGCCCTTGAGACCAGAAAACATGAGTTCAAACAAGGTCAAATTCGTCTTCTTCGTCTATAAAGAAACAAAAACCAGTCAAATAAAAAACTCACCTATGGTCGCAAATGATCAGATCGCCACCATCTTTGCAGAAAAAACACCATTCTTCACAATCATCTTCATTTTTCACAAACTTTTTCGATTTCTTCATCTCTGTAACTCAAATGTCTTCTGGGAAACCCTTTCCGTACGAACCCTCCCTTTTTCGGTGAAAGCAGAGACAACTCAAAGCAAGAATGTGGGAAATTTGATAAACGTAAGGAGCTAATTTGAAGAAAATGCTCAGCAGAGAACGGGTGGTTATGATCAAACACTAGACAGTGTGATGGAACATTGAAGCATATTGAAGGTAAGAAAAGCAAGAGAAGAGAGAAGTATTTTGCTTGACGAGGGTTTTGGGTGAGTGGGTTTTAATTATGGCCCCCTTAATTATTACTGTCAATTTTTGGCATTTTTGGAAAAGGTATATTTCAGGGATTTTATAACTTTATCTAGTAGTATTGGTGAAAAAAATAAAATATTTCTTATTATTTAGGTCATAGGTTCAAGTCTTGTCTTGGATAATTGGTAGAGTTTATTCCCTATATGTGGAGGGTTCGAGAAAAGATATACTGCCCTTTGTAGTATTATTTCTATGTAGATTATTCGAAAGGTAAATGACCTTACAGTAAAAAGTTTTTATTTTAAAAATTTATTATTCTTTAAAACGTTTAAGATACAAGAAAAAAAAAATCTTTTTTTAAATTAATAGATATTAGACAAAAGCGTTTTAAAAAACTTATTTGTTAATATTAAGTGTAAAGTCTAGTTGTCAATTTTATAAGTTTTTGTAATAACTTATCCATTGGATATGCACTTAGCTTAAATAAATTTGAGGGTTTTCTAAGATGTGGTATACACTTAGAAGCATTTTATTAACTTAAAATTATCATTGAAATTGAAAAGACATTTAATACATTTCCAGAAAAAGTAAAAAATATAATCCATTAATGCTAATTAATTCATGTTTTGAAAATTATTAGTTTCTTAATACACCTAATCATATGCTCTATGATGCATGTTAGAAAATCTATTAAAATAATTTTTAATACACCTAAATTTAAATAATTTTGAAAGTGAAAGTTTATTTGAATTTATTATTTATATAAATTAATAAGTTCAAACATCTTTTAAATAAATAAAGTTTACCAAACACCCTTTTATAAGGTTTATTTGGATATATCTTTTGTTTTTATAAAATGTTTAAAGCAGAGAATGAAAGTTTCTACATATTTTTTTTACTATAAAACTTTAATTAGCATTTAAATTATCTTGGGTATCTCTTTACATGGTGAAGAAGACAATGAAAATGGGGTTGTGGGTCCATAATAGTGCTAAGTGCTATAGCCTATAGGGGTTGTGGGCATAAAATAGAAAACGGTGCTCATTCGATTCCCTAGAATGAATGATTTATAATTTCGGTTAAAATAAGAGCATCCTAATGATTAAGTTTTTATAATGAGTTATTAGAATTATCATATTAATTTCCATTTAATGTTGACAACAAAAAAACTTTTAAAAAAGCTTTTAGACTACCGGTAACGGGCGACCGCCCAACCGGTCGTGACCATCCACCTCAGCCACCCGACGCGTCCCCCCCCCTACACCCGATCACCGCTGACGCGTCCCAACCCTTGAAAGGTCGAATAGTCGACTGATGGCGTGTTTCTTTGGTCGCCGTTTTTGCCCTCTTTCTCTCTTATACATATATATATATTAATAATTAATAATTTAATAATATATTATATATAAAATAAATATTATATTTATACATATATTAATAAAAGAAAATTCTTAAAAAAATTAAAAAAAATGGTCGCCGATTCGGTCACTCGTTACGAGGGTTTGGTCGCTGTTTGGTCATGTGTTTGATCAGGAGAGAGAAAGCTGATGTGGCGCAGAGGTGACAGAGGTGACCAAACTCATTATGGGTAGTCTTACTCAAATACATAAAATGTCCATAAAGCTAAGAATTAGAAAGGTAGGTAGTGGAAAGGAGCTAATGGTTATAGTTTAGACTTATGGTTATAGTTCATCGAGTCCTTTTAAAAATATGTACAAAATAAGCACGCAGCAACGCGCGTGACCCTACACTACTTTGTAATCAAAATAATTGTCATATTCGGAGCATTGACTCTTTTAACACAAAAACTGACTTTTAAAACATGGCTTAAAATTTCTACATGTACACAGTTTTTTTTTCAAATGGCTTTTCATGTGTACTCATATATGAATATGGATCAAGAAAGAAGCTAGTATATTTAGAGAAGTTAAAAAAGCAATTAAGAGCATTGATTTAGTTAAAAGATTCAAGGGCAATTAAGGACTTGATTGTCATTTCCCTCCTCTAATGTTATATACCGTCTTTTTCAATTCCCCCCATTCTTAGATTTTTTTCCTTCAATTTTCTCTATCTCATCTTCTCCCCATCTCCTCCACAGCTCCATCAATGACTTCTCCTCCTTAATTAAAGCCTAACCATTACGTGCTTTCAGATCTGGTAAGGTACAACTAAATAACTGAACAATATATTGGTTCCCCTGAATCTCCTCCTCATTTTAACGTTTATTAACCCCATTATGTGATTTCTATGGCTGCCTCTTTCTATTTGATTTCAGATCGACAAACAAAGTTGCACAAATCCTATATGGATCATTACGTGATTTCTCTTCCTCCATCAGCTCCAGGTCACGTGATTTATCCTCATCAATCAGCTTTAGATAACGCAGCTCATATACGGACGACTCTAGGTCATATAACTCCTCAATCAGCTCCAGATCCTGGTAGCTCCTCAATCGAGAGATGTAATCATCCATTAAACAAAGTGATTTTAATTTCAGTCATTTTAGTTTCAATTCATAAACATCACCTGTGTGAATGAGTTGTGAATGTGTTCTTATTCTTAGAGTTTTGGTCTAAGAATGTTTTATCATATTACTTGCAAGTATGCATATTCTAGAATTCTAGCTTTGATTTGAAAAATTGACTAACTATAATGAGGTGTATGTTCTTATGAAGATATTATCTTAGTTTGTTTAGTCCAACTTACTATACCAAATTTCTTAGATACACAAATTGATGGAATAAATTAAAGGAACGAATACTTAGTATACAATTCCCTTGTCAAACAAATGAATTTTTTTTAAAGGAGAATGATATCTAACGTAGGCATTTGAACACAAATATTTCAACATTGATTTGAACTCAAGTATACATAAATTTTAAATTGTTGTTTGAAATATTAGCAATTGCATTTGCATTTTCATACATGCAGTTCCAGTTGCAGTTGCATTTTCATTTTATTTAGTTATTTTATGAAGTTTGACCCTTTATTGTAGTTTTTATTTATTTTGTTTTTTCTTTTATAGATTTTAATCATGTTCTAACT
The DNA here is from genome assembly GCA_963853835.1 of Calendula officinalis. Taxonomy (NCBI): domain Eukaryota; kingdom Viridiplantae; phylum Streptophyta; class Magnoliopsida; order Asterales; family Asteraceae; genus Calendula; species Calendula officinalis. The sequence continues at coordinate 11,974,222 of OY970821.1, read as the reverse complement.
ATCATTCGAATTGGGTTTGAAAAAATATTTTCTCTTAGTGATAAGTCTCTGCTTCATAATGTTATTGTGACAGTTATGATCCTCATAATATTGGCACTTCTCCAGAAAGGAAAAAAAGTAGAAGATGCACAGAAAAAAAACCCACAACAAGTAGAGATGATGATGTAGGCTTTTCTTGAGTGGCACATTATTTTTTTTATTGGTTATTTTTTGTATTCTTACCAAATGTTATTAAACATACTTTGACATTTTCAATTTTGATATATCTAGTTTTTCATTGAAATTATTAAATGATGATTATGTTTTAATTACTGTTAGTTACAATTGCATTATCATACTTACAGTTGCATTTGCACTTTCATACTTGCAGATGGATTGAATTTTCATTTTACGTAGTTATTCTTGATCTAATAACCAACTTTTTTTTTTGAAAAATTGACATTTTATATACTTATAGCTGGATTCTTGTAGTTGCTTTTTTATTTTATGTAGTTACTCCCTACAGATTTTACATTATGTTTTTGCTTTAAATACTTAGTTGCATTTGCATTTTCATACCTGTAGTTGTACTTTTATATTATTTACTTTTATTTTATGTAAGTTGCAGTTTAACTTTCTGGTTCTATTTTAAATATTCAATTGCATTTGCATTTTCATACTTGCAGTAGAATTTTCACTTTCATACATGCAATTAGAATTTGCCTTTTTACTTTATACAGTTATTCTCTAAACTTATAAATAAGAGTTCTGTTTGAAATATTAGTTTTTGCATTTTTCCTTTTCAATATTGCCATTATTTTTGCATTTTCATTAAATCTAGTAATTCTCTTAAATTTTAACCAATTATTTTGAAAAATGATAGATGTATTTGCATTATCACAATTACACTTACATTTGCATTTTCATTACATATAGTTATTTCATAATTTTTTTTTTTGTTTACCTTTTCATATATCATCACCACTTGATCAAATTTTATGTACCTACACTTGTTGTATTGAATATCATAACCGAAACAAAGGGGGGAAAATCAAAATGGTAACAATCTATATTACTTCTATAACCATCCATCATTCTATATAATCAAAATCCAACTAACCACCAATAAGTTCAAAAAAAGAAACCAACATCGAAAACACATCCAACCACATAAATCCAACAATCCGTATTACCAAAACCTAACAAATTACATAGTTTATAGTTACACATAACAAACTTAATTTGTAGTTAGACAAACATCCATTTTTTTCCCACTTCTATGTAACTTGTTCATGCCATTATTCTTCTTCATCCCTTTAATTGTTTCATTATCTCTTTATTCGTTTGCATTTTTAAACATATGGTTCGCCTCTTCTCCCCTCTACATTTTCACTTTAATCTGCCTCTACGTTTTAATTTTTTTTTCTGGATTTGCGTTTCATTTTTCTCTGCATTTGCATTTTGATCTTCTGCATTTGCATTTCACCACCTTCTACCTTTACGTATGCATTTTCATCATTTGCATCGTGTGTGTTAAATTCTTGAGTTATGTCCATCTCTAATCACCATCTCTAAAATTAGAAAATAAAAAGGATTATTTAAATATAAATTAAAATAAAAAGACCTTATTAACATAAATTAAAAGAAATATTTGAAAAATTAATAATATATAAAACAAACAGGATGTATTTGACATTGTCTTTTTCAAATGTTTCTTTTGCCCTTTTTAGTTCCTTTGGTACTACCTTGCCTTTCTTTTATTTGGTATATCTGCGTAACTGAAATGCATACACAAATCATAAACCATTTTTCCTTCTACAAACTAAATTCAACTTTTTAATTTTTTTAAAAAAAAATCATTACACAAAATACAAATCAACATAATTTCTATAAATCATAGAAACATCAATGATTACCTTCTTGAATTTCATCTATATTGTTTATCCTTTCAGTTTTGACCCAAAAAACTTCGTCATCATCTTTGTTTGTTTTCTTATTTTTTTGGATCATTACGAACCTTTGCTTGAATTGTTGTCCATCTTGTTAAATTTTGTGTTTTTGATCTTTTATCCATCTTGTAGGTGTTAACGAAAGAATTCAAGTTCTTTTTGATTTACAACCCTACGATTACCTGCCATCTAGGAAGCATATTAGCATTGTCGGTCAATAAACTTTAAATAGATATTCATGCAAAAATCAAATGCAATTTAGCATTTTTCGGTGCAAATAAAGGTATTACCATATGAAAATGCAAATGCTAATAGGTTCTGGATCAATAAACTTTAAATACATACTCATGTCATATAGCATTTGTTACACCAACTGATTATATGATGAAAATCACATATGAAACAATTTTGACATACAATTTAAGCAACATGAAGCACAAATATGTAATAACAGGCAAATAAAACCACCAATTCAACTTATTCAACATTACTATTATCATTGGCTTTGTTGAAACTTCCCTTGCCTTCTCAAATCTTTTCTAAGATAGAGATAATAAATTTTTCAAAACCCTAATTGCTTTCATATCTAGGTTTGCCCTGTTTTTGCTTCACTTGTTTTTGTCAATCCAGTTAAGTTTAGTCCAACCGAAAATCAAAACCAAAACACTAATTTCATTTCATATTGCTTTAATACAAACACAAATTATTCTATAAGCAATTTTCAAAAACTTACCTTTTAGAATCGCGTTCCTGAAATCAAAATCAAAATCGACGGATCTGAAATCGACACAACATAGAGTGATAGAATCTCGTATCTATAATTGACTCTATTGGCTTCGACAGAGAGAGAGAGAGAGAGAGAGAGAGATAAAGAGAGAGAGAATCGCATAGAAGAAGTCATTGTGCGAAGATATCACCATCTGAAGAGAATCAGGGTCGTTGTTGAAGAAGCTTTCAAAAAACCATATTTTGATCTCACGTGAAAAGCTTTTTAGGAGAAAGACCAGTCACTTTCCCAAATTACCCTCCTAGCTTATATTTTTGTCCAATATGGTTTCCTAACAAAAGTGATGCGCGTGATTTAAGATCCCCTCATCTGGTCCATTCAATTTTTGATCTATTGGTTACAATTAGTTCTTTATATTCTTTAGTTAATAAAGGTTTCCTATTGATCCCCACCCAATATATAGGTAGTAAAAATCCCATTTGATTCTACTTATATGTCGTTAAATTCATGTTATAAACGTTGTCAAAATAAGTCAAACATATGTGCCATAAATTAACAGAGGACATCTATGTAACAATCTGTTTATATCAATTTCATGCCAACAAATGCAGTTAAATTCCATCAATCGGACAAGTAATGCCCGTCCTAACGGTGTATTCCAATCTTGTTGTTATCCCATGTGTAACTCGTTAGTCCACCGACGCCGTTGGAACGGTGTCGTCGGTGGATCTCGTCGCTTAATCTCGTCAGATATCCGACACGTAGAAGGATGCGTTTCTCGGTTTTCGAGGGAGCGTCTGAATGTTCGTTAGTGTTCGTTTAAGTTCACTCATGGATGTTCGTTTACGTTCGATTGTTTGATAGATTCAGCTAGTTTTTCTGTTTTTATTTAATAATGAATTTGTCTCCCATGTCGTAAACAAGTATTGTAGTGCCCCGCGCTTCGCTGCGGATATTTTACGTTTTTAATAATTAGCTACGTATTTTTTGTAAGTACATGTAAACATATACATGTTAACATATATATTACGTTTTTAATAATTACCTATTTATTTTTCATAAGTTTTGTATACTTTAGGGTGGAGGAAATTACGTATGAATGGATTGTATGGTATAGTTTGATAGGTGTAACTTACTTGTAAGAATGAAAAAACAATAAAAAAAAAACCATAAAATAATAAAAGACAGGTCTCGAGCTTGGGTCATGGGTATAGAAGTGTAAAGCTCTACCACTCAGCAAACCCCAACAGTTATCAACTTTTCCCAACAAAATCTTATATAATATAAACTGTACATAATATTAGCAATCAAATCCAAGTGAACAGTGATTTTGAATAACAATTGTATATATAGGTTAATTCCATTAAATAATAAAATGACCATAAAATGTATAATGAAATGGAAGGTGCGGTAAACTATAAGTTCACAACTTATAATTTATACATAGCTTATGCGATGAGTTTATGACTTATAATTTGTAAGTGCTAATACCCTACAAATTCTAGGCTTATGAGCTTTTTTTATTGAGTGTTTGTTTTAGCTTATAATTTATAAGATTTTATATTTATTTAATTAAATAAACGAACACGAACATATACCTCGTTTGTTGATTTACTTTGTGAATTGTTCACGGACTTTTCATAAGCACTAACTTACATAAATTGTCCCCGTGGTCTTATAATTCTACGATTTTGTCCGTAGACCTTTTTTCATGATTTTTGTCTTTTTGGTCTTTGTTTTTCTGAATTTTTATCTTTTCATTCGGGCGGATTATGAAACTAGTTAGATTATATACATGAAAAATAAATTTATTGCTATTTATTAAAATATAAAATACACAGAAATTTGAAATAGTTTTAGACATCCCGAATCCGAAAACAGGGGAAGAAGCACCGGAAAATATGAGCACCGATATTAAACACGCATCCAACGGCACCGGCAGATCTCTCTGCTTTTATCCACGGCAACACAGGAACTCCGTGCACCGGATTTTCAACCATGTATTGCTGATAAGAAGAACCCGTTTCCAGATCTCCAGATGCAGATAGATTCACAACCCCAGATTCAAGCAACGCATTGCTGGTATCATCTTCAAATTGAGCTTCATGTGAAATTGGCAGTCCTTGGAATTCATCGAACTTCATCTCAGATGCCAACAGATATTGATTGTAGCTCTGCTCTTCGTAATCTAGCCAGGAGGGTAACGGCGGAGCTGAAGGCTGAACCACCGTCTGGCTGCCGTCGTGTTGGTGGCAGTAGCAGCATGGTGGTGCAGAGTGGTGATGGTTGTTGTTGCTCTTTTTCTTCTTCTTTTTCCTGGACCAGAACTTGAGGGTTTTTAGGGTTTTCATGACTTTCATGGATAGTTACTGATTGAAATTTGGATCAGGCAGAATATAAATTCAAAAATTGGATGCTTTTTTTCTTCTTCTAATCTTGTAGCCGTTGCTAAAGTAGATGAAAGGGGAGCCTGCTTTCAAATAATTTTGTGGAAAAATGATAAAAAGATTTCACCTTTTATTCATTTAAATGTTTAATAAAAAGGGAATTAATTTGCCTATCATACTTTTTAATGTCTATATGATGGTGGACAAGTAATCCTGCATATTGTACAAATAAATAATATAATTATTGTGGTATATAGATCAAAATATGTGGTGTTAAAATCACTACCTAATAAAAAATATGTGGTATGCATATCACATCCCTCATACCATGTATCGTTGTTTTTGTTGTTGTATTTCGTTAATGAAAAATCATAATAATTCTGTGAAATTCATTTCTTAAAAATTTTAAAAATATCATCTGAAGTTCTATATATCAAAGAAATTCTCAACGGTGATTCTTTTTAATCTTTATTTCACTATTTTTTTTCTCTACTATGGTTCAAGATTTATTTTTAGATTTAGTTTTATCATCTCGACAATTATTTTTTTGATTTATTAATCTAAAAATACACCTTTAATTTGGTTATTGACAAGATTTGAAGGTTGAAAAGTAATTTTATTACTCCCCGTTATTTTAGCATAAGACCCGCGAATTAAAACTAACTGTCTTCCTCAATTTAAGTTTACATTTCTCTTTCTCAACCAGATCTTCAGCACAACACAGGTTCTTATTGGAAAGATTCAACTGGTAATTCAATTCGATCCTAATTTATCATATCATAATCATCAGTTTGTTCCTCAATTCATCTTAATCATACATATTTTTGTTTTTTTTATTGTTTTTGTATTAGGGATCAGCTTGTTCTATCAGGTAAGATTTCCTAAAACTCATGAATTTTATTCGTGAAGGACTACTTTTGTACAATTTCATATAAACACATGAGGTTTCAAAGTTTTCTGAATAGTGTTACCCTAAGCAAAAATAATATGTAACTGGTGATACTTCTCAGTTGCAAATATTTCTGGTTGATCCTGACACTTGCAAATATATGTGTACAGATACTAGAATTTAGGAAAAATGGCTGGAGCACCACCCGGGACTGCGAAAATGATTATAAAGGAAATATGTGTTGCGAGCGTGTTAGGTGTCATTTGCGCTGGTGCATGGAAATACACATACCATAACGACCTCACTAAAAAGACCAAATCGTTCTACAACATGCTTGATAAAGGTGAGATCGCCGTGGTCGTTTCAGAAGATGTCTAGATATTATTATATGCTATAATTAATGATCGATCTAATGCGGTTACTCGAATAAGTTATATCTTTGTTTGTTTAGCTCATAGAAACTTTTCTTGAACTGAAAATTATTAATAAAAATGATACCTTGTAATCATTGCTAGCAAACGATGATGACTTGATAGATCTGATTTTGTTATTGTTATTTTTCTAAAAGCATCGATTCACCTATTTTCTTATCCTGCCTCGGTAGTTTAAAAAACTGGATCCAAAGCTGCAAAAGTAGCAAACAAGAATGTTAATCGTGTGTTAGGTCCTATCGTTTCTTCTGGTTGGAATTCTTTTGAAGGCATTTACTATGAAGGATCCTTTGTTGAGGGATTTCCAAAACCGTTCCCAACCGTGACACTCACTGAAACTTTAGTTTTTATTATGTTAGTGACATGTCAACACTCTAATTTGTAATCTATTGACACACTAATGCCAACAATTCACATTCATTTAATATTTTATACATAAAATACACACAAAATAATATCAGTACTTACAATAATATCCTAAATCCTCGTCTTTTTATACGTCTCGAATCGAAGCTAACGAACCGAAAGGAGGCGTGACACTAGTGTGGGTAACAGGAAACGTCGGCACCGTCTAAGGGGCACGGGCACAATGTTTTTTGGGCATATATTGTAAGGTTTTCTTGAGAATAAAGATTTTGAAAAATTGGATATTTGGTTGGAAGTAGACTGGATAGTTGGATTGGACTTGGAAGAAACATTTGGGCTTATGGCATATGATGTTGCTTTTGGTGTGCATTTCTTGCTTCACTTGGGTCGAATAGAGTAACATGTACAAGAAAGAAAGGACAATAAACACTCATATATTAAACACTTTAATCTTAAATAAAATTATAATAATTTTTAAGCTTTTTTTGGTACCGCTTTAATCATCACACAATATCTTGGTTAAAAATAAACAAAGTAATACACGTGTTGCTATCATACAAGTTGACAATATATGTGCTCAAGGCGGCGTCCCCACAATACTTTTATATTCCTCACGTGCTTGGACAGTCGGCAAGTTATTTATTTATTTCTCAACAAAAATTAATGGATAATTGCATAAATATTAATTAATATAATATCCACGTCAGGCACTCAGCTCATATATAAAACCCCTCAATGATCTTGTCTTAAATAATTTATATCACTAAAATAATTTAAATATAATGACATAAATTTATTGTTTACAGTTGTATTAATAAATACCGAATAATTAAAAATGAGTTAAGTGTATATTTATTTAAATTTGTTTTTATTAAAAGACATTGAATTAACGAGATCTAGAGACAGCGCTCATGATAAAGGGTCTAAAGGCTCATAAAAATGTATTTTAGGCGGGGGCCTCCCCGAGATTCTAAAAGCCTTGTGCGAATATAAGAAAATAGGCCCCTAAATACAAGATATATAAACAAAATTAGACTATCTAACTTTTTCCAGTTAACTTATTATGTTGTCTTAAAACATTAAGATTATACATATAACATGTATATAAAAAATTGGGCCCCTCTGAAATATGAGCTCTATATAGCTACACATGTTGAACCTTCTCAAAGATACCCCTAATTTTAGGCTAACTTGTTTGTTTTTATTTTTATTTTTAATGAACTTAAATATGTTTAGAAAAAAAGGAAAATGTTTTTCTTTAGAAGTTATTATCTTCTTGTAGAATGAAATACAATGGAAAGTGATGACCTTATCACTTTTAGTGGATACGATGGACACACAAAATATTGGGTGATTATGTAAGAAAAAGATGTCATGTGTTCAAAGTTTTTATTTTATCTTTAGATTTATTTCTTCATATCTCACTTCACTAAGAGCATCTTCAATTGATAAGTTATTCCAAAGACTTATTACAATTATCACCTATATTTCCCATTCAAATTTGATAGATAAGTTTTTCAAAAAGTTTTTGCTCTAATTCATACAAATAAAAATAAAGCTTATTTTGTCTCTTGAGAAAGACTTATAAAATAAAAAGCTTTTAGAGCAAAAGCTTTTTCCTACAAAGTCACTTGTCCTTAGATTGCCTAAATAAGAAGTAATAAGCTTTACAAAAAGCTTGCATTAGAGATGCTCTAATACATCGTATTTGTTAGAATTAGAAGTATATCTTTGTTTTGTTGTTGTTTCTAAATAATATTTGAATATGCTAACTCGTTTTACGTTTTTATTATAATAGCTTATGTATTTATGCACCTAAGGCTTGTAGTCTAATGGTATTAATGTAAAGTGTAATGTGTTGTTCATGACAAATGGGCAGGGGCGTCTCCGAGATTTTAAGTGCGAAAATACGAAAATGGGCCCCCTGAATACAAGAGTTTTTTTTTTTTAAATTTGGACTTTGAATTTTTTTCTATTAAATTATTAAGTTGACTTAAGTTTTAATACTCCCTCCGTCCCACAAAAAAGTTCCCATTTCTATCATAAATTTTGTCCCACAAAAAAGTTCCCATTTCTATTAAATAATATTATTATTATGGGCCCCACTACCAACTATCTCTTAAAAACACTTTCTCTCTCCAATTAACCTTATATTTTAATCAAAAATAGTACCAAAGACCCCACTATCAACTATCTTCTAAATACTTGTGCCCAAAGGAAATGGGAACTTTTTTGTGGGACGGAGGGAGTAATATACTAGCAGGTACCCGCGCAATGCGACGGCGGGTACCTAAAACTATATTTTGCACTGATATAATGATGGGGTGGCTGACAGTGCCTATAGACCTGCCAATGAAGCGGGTTTGGAGCGGATCAATTGGTGGTGGTGGTGATGGCGATAGTGATGGTGGCTGGTAGTAGTGGCTAGTGATGGATAGGGATTGTGGTGGTCGCGGATGATTGTAGGTGGTGTTGGTGTTAAATAGCAACCCCTACACAATCAGCAGAATAATTGCTCAAGAATCATATCATGAACTGTTAAATTAAGCAATTTAATTGTATAAAGATGATTTTCAATCGACAACAATAGGAAAACATCCAAAAATAAGTATATAATTAGAAGATCAATAAAAAATGTAGAACCCAAGATAATAGATTAAGCTAAGCATCGGATTTCTTTGACCTTCCCCTCGTTACAAAAGGGGAGATTCACCTCCACTCAACAAAATATATATCGTATTAGTTTCATTTCCACCATATGATCAAACCAGGCCAACTACTTGTAATTTATCATTTACACCTCTCAACCTACCTAAAGAAGCAACTAATTAAGTTTACATAAGACTTTACATCGAAAAATACAATTGTTGGGTCTTCAACTCTTTTATTTTGATTTCTTTAGAAGCGCAACTAAAGATTATACTACTATAAGATATGTTTTGTGTGGCCAATTTTTCTTCTGGCATTAAAGGTACAAATGAAACAAAAACAGAAATATAATAAAACATGAATGACATCAACAGAAAAGCAATATAACCCGTTTCATCTAAATATTAATCACATACTAAGCATAAACACATGAAATTACAACAAACACATACAAAACTATATAGGACATACTTTTGTTGTCAACAATAATATCATCCACGAAGAAGAACGTTCTCAATGTTGCAATAAGGCATACTATCGCTGTCAACAACTTAATCTTTTTTTATTTCACCTGAAATTCAAATTAACAACACATACTTACAAGTGAAATCTCCAGCCGTGGTGGTGCTAAATCAATCTGCAACAAGTATACTATATTCTAAAAATCCGAGTATCCGACAAGCAATTTTAGTCAAGCACAAATTAAAATTATTAATAATAATTATAGTAATAGTATAAACAGTGAGAACTCTTGCAAGAAAAGGTGCATCAATACCAACAAATCCATCAGTTGTTGAACCGTTAATTAAAAACGTGTGCTAAACACATTCCTACTTCATTTTCAGAGGCAGAAACGTTTTCCATTTGTGCTAATCTGCAACAATGAATGAGCAAGTAGCAACTAAAAGACCATTTGTAAGTTATATGATTTGTAAACTTCCAACTTCCACCAATGTAAATGATGTAAAGTTCCCCAAATATGATATCAATAGCCAATATTGAAATTCCAGTTTTTCAGATACGAAAATTAGTCTAAGAGACAAAACTTTCCATCAATGTTTATGTCGGTCACCGACATTCCAAAATCGAATATTAAGTCACTTTCACTATTAAGTGTGGATCCACATGAATTGTCTGGATATCTAATCCCAAATCCAATACCTTCAAGAATGATACTTTGAAATTAAATTAGAAAAATAATCTAAAACTAATTACAGTACAACAATAGAACATATGCTGATCACTAAAGTTTTTTAGGAGTCTTGTTAAACAAACAAAATCACCTAAAAAGAAAATTACCTCCTGCACTTTCCCTTCGTTGTTCTTCCACTTCTTTGCTCTTCCAAAAACCTACACATTTAAGAAAAAAATCTACTCTTGGGGGATAGATTACAAATAATGAAACACCCAGATTCTAGAAAATTAAGAAAAGAAACAAACCCATGAAATTTCAAACATACCTTTCTCCAAGATCTACACGTATGAATGAAAGTGGTCCATACATGAAACACTGTTATATTCACGTATTCAAAGATGCATCGTTCGATCTGCAAGCCCAAAAGAAGAAGAAATTGAACAGAATACTTTACCTAGGGTGTGTGATCGTGAAATATTGAACTGATTCTGTCTCCCCATACAAACGATTGGTAAAAACCCTAAGTAGGTTTTAACCCAAACCTCAATGCAATGAATTGTGAGTTCCAAAACGTCTTTTAGTTTCCCTTTTTCAAAGTGTCGTTTGATTACCTTAGATTTGAATTTTGAAACTTATCATTCAGTGGGAGGCTTATGGCGGGTCGAAGCCCATTTAATTCTGAAGAGGCTTATGGGTTATGTTTAATAGATGCGTGTTTAGGGTAATTAAAGCATAATTAGTTCAGCGTAGTTGGTTATTGTCTTGTGTTTGACCTACAGGTAACAGGTTCGAATCTTGAATTGTTATTTTTTTATAGCAAAAGTTGGAAATGCAAAAAATGGAAATAATTTGGCTGAATTTTCAGCTAGCTATTTAGGGAAAGGTCCTAAATGCATTATAAGTAGTAGAGATATAAGATATATATAAAAATTGGGCCCCTATAAAATATGGGTCATGTGAGGCTTGCACCTCCTCAAAGACACTCGTGCTTGTAAGTAATGAGTTTGTATCCCGTTGTGCACAAATAGGAGTGGATTATGGGCCGTTTAAAAAAAGTTCATGTATTTATGCAAAAAAATATTCTTTGATCTAGCGATATGCAAGGATAGATTTGTTATGGGACAAACAGTGGCCCGTACAACTCAATTTTCTTTTGTAATGTGTGTTTTTTAGAATTTTATGTTTGTGTTACAATGCTGCTACCGGGTTTAAAAAAAATCTACACAACATCAAAAAGCAATTTAAAAAAAATATCAAGTAAACTCAGAGCTTAATTCAATATCTAAATTATATAATAAAAAAACTCTAAAGTACGTGTTTTGTAGGTTTTTTAGATCTTAGGTTTATATGATTAGTACATGTCTTTTAGTTTATGAAATTAATTCTTAAAACTTATTGATATACTTCCTCCGTATCAAAATAAGTGACACACTTTCCATTTTAGGGTGAATCAAAATAAGTGACATACTTTGAAAACTTTCCTTATTTGGTAAAAATAATAGGACTCATACCCACTAAATATCCACTTTAATAAAGTGAAATTACCTTTATACCCTTACTTTTACATTTAAAACTCATTAATATCACTTTATTCAAGAAAAGTGGGACCCAATCTCCACTAACTATGTACTTTAATCTATTTTAACCTCTACTTTAATCTTTTACCTCAAAAAGCGTGTAAGGCAATTTGTGTCACTTATTTTGATACGGAGGAAGTATATATATTAAAATGAGATGTTTTCGTAGTAATAGTGTCTCTTATGTTAAATTTATTTTTATTCCCATCCAACCTTTTTTTATCCCAATAAATATGATATTGTTGGTGGAAATTTGTTAATTTCTTTTACTAGGTGAGGTAAATGGTGTAATTATTATTGAATAGAAGGATGCGAACTTGGTTTTGGATGTTGATTTTTATATCGAAGGTGGGTTAGAGATTTACATATAACTTTACTCTAGTAAATATATGTTAAAAATAAAAAGGTGATGGCGTGAGGGATGTTGGGGCAAAGTCTATCCATGAAGTGAGGTCATGTCATAAGTCTTCTAAATCTAATTGGAATTCTTAGTCATCATTGGCTTGTGGGAGTTGAGAGAATTTGAAGTCCACGCAATTCATCTTTTCTTTTACACATTAATTCTACATCAACGTTAAACATCGATATCCAACAAATATATACGTCATCATAATTCAACATAGATATATATCTTTCGTTTCCTGCTTTATAAATAATTCTAGATAATACATTGTTCTAAAAAAAACTCACAAACTCTATTAAGACTTAAGTTTTGACCATGTCATCATGATGTAAGACTTGATTTATGTTAATGTGCAACTTGGTTCATCTTTACCCTTCACAAACTATGAATTTTATGCGTATTAAAGGTATTGAGTCATATGAGTCAAATATGTATACTTATTTAGTTATAAGAATGATCCTGAAGTGGCATTCGGTTGTACAGAGTGTCAAGAATAAGTAATGTATGAACATATGTTGTTTCTTTTGCGATTAATGATTTTAACGATTGTTAACATAACATTCGTAGATCAAATTACCATAAATAGATGAAAATTACTATTTGGAAGAGTAAAATCATATATAGGCCTAAAAGATCTACCGAAAGATATACTTAATTCAATCAATGATTGACACATCTCTTATATTCCCCCCTTATATTCTGCCTTGAATTGGCACCAACACATTGTTAGATCGACTTTTAGGTATAGTTATCTTGGTATACATGTCAAGTTGTCAACCATTAGAATAGAACCTTTGTATTATCGAGTGCCATTTTAAATAACATCACAAGATCGTTTTAGAAACGAACGATATTAAACTTAAGGGGGTAGAGTGGTAAGAAGGAAAACTCACGAAGCTTATATTTCTCCTGTAAGTTGATAAATCCGCATTTACTTCATTATTTCAAGGGTTATCTAATATATTACGGATATAATATTAATAATAAGAATAAGAATAATTAAATACATTACTTTTGATAAAACATTTTATAATAATCACTTGTGTCACACATGTTAAAACTAGTTACGTATAAAAGCATTGCTAGGCAGGTTGTGGTTGGTAACTTGGTATATTCCCTTTGTAAATGAACAGAAAATGCATATTATGAAAAGATAAAATGTGATTTTCTTATCCACAATAATACGAACAATGATTGGTTATAAGTGAAAGCGTGAGGCGACAACAGTTCAAGTCTTCACAAGATTCATTGTAATTTCAAGTCATTCAAACATGAATAATGATGTGGTTATTTGTCTAATCTAAAAACAAATTTATAAAGGGTCATAGATGTATTTTAATATTATAAATTTAGTTGGCCAAGTCTTTCATTAACTATTAAAGGTGCAACATAATACACTAAACTTGAAAAATAATCAATTTAGTATCATAACTTACTAATTTGATCTTTAGTTATAAGTTCATTTGCTTCTAATTTTCCTATATTGAGATAAACTTATATCTTTTTAGTTCTCATAGAAAATCAATAATGTAAGAAACTCGATCAAATTAATGAGTCGAAGTATTAAATTGACAACTTTTGCAAGATTGGTGTATTATGCTGCACTTTTAATAACTCAGAGTAGTAAAGAATCCGAACCAAATTCAATGTGCTAAAATGCATTTTGAAATTCATGATTTTTCTTTTCAAGAAATGCACAAATCAAATATAAATATAAGTAAAGAGAAAATATATGCGCCATATGTCAAATTTAGAATGAATTTCGTTAATATTAGATTGAAAATGTGGTCACATTACTCTTCAAACATATAAATTTGTAAAACTGGATGGATTCTTATGATATTCGTTTCATATGTCATTCATCTAGGCTCGTATAATTTGATCCGATAGCTGAAAATAGTTTTTTGTTTTCAAATAAAGTTCATCTAACAACAACAATTATATCCAGTTCCTACAAAGAAAAGAGACGGATAAATAAACTTCATCTAACATATGTATATATCTAAATATGTATGTGTATATTACGTATATGTGTGGGGTAATCGCAATGACAATGAGGTACGTAAATTGACTAGCTTGTAAAAAGTTTTGCACATGTTTGGAAGCCATTTGCAGCCGCCCCTTCCACTTCTGCTACTAATTTATTAGATTTTGTGTCCCACATCTCTCGCCACTCCTGCAAATTCTTTTGAATTTAATCTGGATATTGCTCAAAGGAAATACTATTTTGATAACGAAGGTGATAATGTTTTTAGTATACTTGTACGCTTTGGTTTAAATTTATACGTTGTGATGTATAAATATTTCTCTGATAAATATATCGTAAACATGACAAGTCGATAAAGTAAATTTATTCAAATACAAATACAAAATAACTTTGTCAACAACACATTTATCAAATGAAATCAAGAAATTTCACGATAAAGCTGTTTTAGTGGATTTTGACGAAAATAGCCTTTAAATATATTAAACTTATCCAGTTACGATTATTCTATAATATTATTCTAGTTAGGAGTAATGGTATTGATTAATACTCATAATCCTACTAATTAGATGAAGAAATGTATCAAATATAAGGGTATTAACGAGTCGAGCTTTTAACGAGCTACTCGAGTTCGAGCTCGTTTATATCGAGCCCGAGCCTATACTTATTCGATCTCGAGTCGAGCTCGAACATAAAAAAAGACTCGATTAATCTCACGAGCCGAGCCTAATAATTTAATACTCGACTCGGCTCGTTCGATAGCTCGTTTAATCTCGAGCCGAACGAGAATCTTGAGCCGAACGAGCCAGGCGATCTTAACGAGTCGATCCTAACGAGCCGAACAAGTGTTTTATACAATAAGTACAAGTGTTGATACAATAAGTACAAGAAATATACATATATTAAAAGTGGTGTTAACGAGTCGAGTAATTAACGCGCTTTTCGAGTTTGTAAATTAGTTATTTTAAAAAAATATGGAATCATAAACGAGTATCAAGCTCGAGCTCGAACACTATATAAATATTCGAGCTCGAGCACGAGCACAGTTTTAAAAGCTTATTCGAGCTCGAGTCGAGCTCGAGCCGAGTAATTACTAAACGAGCCGAGCCCAAAATTTCTGATATTCGACTCGACTCGAATCGTTAACACCCCTAGTCAAATCAATGAATAATACTAAAATAGGGAATTAGTGGATTACATATATCATTCTATCAAGTGTGTAAAACTATAAATATCAACAAATGGTAGGACTAAATATCATTTCTCCATAAAATAAACATATTCACACTATTTGATTACGAGGTGGTAATTATACAGACAAAATTGATTATTAAAAGTAAATGTGAATAATGAAAAGTTAATCTTACATCTTTTAATGATAGTACATTTTGGAATTAGGATTATTAAAGCAACTACTATCTTACTCTTATTTAAGAGTTTAGGACTATTAAGACCACTTCCAACGGTTTGGCAAACTGATATCGTCAGTTGTTGTCAAATCAGCGTCACGCAAGCTCACCCTCCAACTGACACTAAACTGACGTACTCATGCTAACAATATCACTTCCTTTTAATTTTTTAGGACTCAACATTACAAAACACACACACAAAATACCCCTTTGGGCCCACCCACCAAACTGGCGGAATCTTTCCCTCTCGTCTCCAAATCGGCTAGCTTTAAACCGATGGTAAACTGGCGGAGGCGTGCCAACGGTGGCACAACCGGCGGACAAGTGACGGTGCCAACCGGCGGTGCCGTTGGCACCCGTCTAACTATAGAAGTTCTTAAACTTAAACTTAATCTTATTTTTATTTTTGATAACATTTTAAACACCACAAAAATAAGAAATATTGATTACAGGATTCGAACTCAAGACCTTTTGCAAGTACGGACTGTGTGTTAACCAATTGATCTACTTGATATTTTGCTTTATCCCAACAACTAATATATATAACCTTTAACTTCAACATAAATAAAACGCTCATATGTTAGGACCACTTTTGTTATAGGTTTTGACCTTTAATCTTGTTAACTAACACTTGTAGTGTTAAGTGGTAAGGGGTATATATTGATGTAGTTTGACTTGTTATGTAAGCTTTTTCCCACAATTATTGAATACATGTTTTGAAAGCTTCATCTCCATCTTCATCTCTATCTCAACTCACACACACACACACACACACCATACACATACTTGTTCTTCAATTCTTCCATAAACACCATGAATTAGCTTGAATTCATCATCATTTGATCTCTCATTTGGTATCAGAGCAAAAACTCTCTGCGAGTAGATCCAAATTCGTGCTAATTCGATCAAGATCTGGAAATTTTGAAGAAAAGTTACGTTTGAGCTGTGAAATTTAATTCGAGAATTTTTCTGTTTAAATCGATGAATTGAGTGAAGATTAGTGTTTCTCCATCGATTCTAATAGGAATAGAATCAAATTCCGATCAATTCCATCAACAATCGATCGAGATTCAGTGATTTTAGTGAAAAAGTTGAAAAGTTCAAAAATCTTTGAAAATCGAAGAATTAGAGCTGTGTTGTTATGGATTGAAGGATTTTATCGGATCAGATTGTTAGAAAAGAGATTTCGAACAAATAGGGATTGGAATCATTGAATTCGGTCAAGTATTGAGCAAGAATTGGATCAAAAGAGTGAAGTTTTTAAGGCTGCGTACAAGTCTTCGACACCAAGAACAAGCTCGATATCAATAGGTGTTCGGCTATAATTGATCGGCCCGAAGACAAGAGTTCGGCCCATACCCCGAACACAAGAGTTCGGCCCAATTCACTGTTCGGCCCATATTCCAATAATCCATAGTTCGGCCCGAACTTCACAGTGTTCGGCTCTTGAAAGACTTCGGCTGCTTCCATTCGATCTTGAATGTTCCAGCTATAATCAATTCCCGATTTCCTACTTCAACACATAAAACAATTCGATAAATCTCGTCCTAAACCTAATTCGATCAGAATCTAATTCAATCTTGAAAGTCGATCAGAATCGGTTAATCAAAAAGTTCGTAATCTGTTTTTAATTCTGCAAAATCAAGAAATCGAAAATCAAAATCAAGAAATCAAAAATCGGCAAAGATTCAATCCTTTCTGATTTCGATTAATCAAAGAAATCAAGAAATCAAAGATTAACGTAATCGGTTAATCGGCACAGACTTCGGCTGATCAAGATAACAAAGAGTTCGGCTCATTAGTCACGTTCAAATTCCGACTTCTAATCAATCAATTATTGCTTTAATCGGTTTTGAAGATCTCGCCCATATTGTCTTTGACGTCGACTGGAGACTTGAAATCCAAATCCTCGTGCTTAATTCTGATCCAAATTATTGCTTTTGAAACCTGTTGATTCCTACTCAAGAAAGAGTTCGGCAGATCTTGAACTGCTTGTTCTCATTTGTTCGGTCAGTGTTCGGCCCAAGTTTAAAACATAAGCCCAATCACTAATAAGCCCAATATAAAATCTAAGCCCAAAACGTCAAATTACTCTTAAACAAATATAATAAGCCCATGTTCGATATATGGTTTTTTTTTAAAACAATTTTTTTTAATTACGCTTAAATTATTTTTTTTTACACAAAATTTTTAAAACAAATTTAAAAGAAAATTTTTAAAGATTGAATGCGTGGGACCGAAAACGTTTAAATATTTTTAAAACCCGATCACAAAATTTTAAATCTTTTACATTTTTTTACCCAAACTCGATCAAATTCTCAAAATTTTTTTAAAACTTTTTAAACACTTTTAACTTCTACATTTTTTTAAGAGTTTTTTAAAAGAAAATTTTCACATTTTTAAACACAATGACTTTTACCCCTAATTGCAAAAAATATGGATAAAGACCTTGCCTGTAACATCCCAAAACCCGACCTAGTAGTTTATTGATCTTAAGGTATCTTATTAAATGATTATCTGATTAAATGCTTAGTTAATTTAATTAGCCTGCTGTCTCTTGCGGTATTTTAACCAAGGGGTTAAAATACCCGACTTGTGTTATATTTGGAATGAAAACATGATTTTTATATCTTTGGATTCCTTGTTAAATATCGTTTCCGGAAATGCTTTCGTTTTTAAAATTGGAGTCCGTTTGCTATTTTAAATAAATTATTTACGAAAGGGACTTTACATACGTATACTGTTAATTAAAAAGGAAAAGCCACATGGGGCCCCACCCCATATGTTTGGCCGGCCAAGAGAGGAGGGAACACCCTCCTTCTCCTCATTTTGAAACCTTATCCATCTTTCTCACTATTCCATTGCCCCCTCTCTCTAGAAACCTCCATCTTGTTCTTGAGCTTTCTTGGTGTTTTCTTGTGCTAGAGTCTGAATTCTACACTAAAGTTTGTGTAGGAGAAGTTTAGAAGTAAGTTGCATCTTCTCCTTTACTTGTTCTTGTTGTTCTTGAGCCTTGAGATGAACTAGGGTTTGTGATCTATAGTGTTTTATGGATGAATCTTGAAATGGATGTTGTTTTATGTGTTTATGCAAGATTCTACATCATTTGTATGGTAGATTGTTGAAGGAATACAAGATTTGGTGAAAATCACCTTCAACCTCCATTAATGGTGGATGTTGAAGGTGGGTTTTGACAAATCTTGAATTTCTTGATGTTTGAATGGATAGAATTGTTTATTAGCTTGAGAAATCATGATTGGTAAGTTATGGATGGTGAAAACTTAGTATTGATGATTGTGTGAATTGAAATAGTTAGTGTTTGGGTTAAAATGGTTAACTAGAGATTGTGCAAGTATGATACTTGCTATTGTGATAGTTATGAACTAAATAGAATTGCTAGTTTATGGTGAATTGCTAGTCTAGAAGTTGTGTGCTAGTTGATGGAATTGTGGAAGTAATTTAGTCATGTTCGGGTTTTTGGGCGTTTGGATGAATTAGTGATAGGACGGTTTATATGGTTATAAATGACTATTTGGTGAATTGTATTTGTTATACAAGTTGGTGTTGTCATAAAATATGCATTTTATGAGCCTTAGGTTGCGGTTTGTTAAAATTATCAATTTTGACATTTCGGTGGATTGGTCACTAACTTGGTATACTTGTTGACAAGAACCGGGAAGGATACTCAGTGGTACTAGCTCACTGAGTTAAGGAACGGAAGTTGAAAGGTGAGTGGATCTAACCTACAACTCGGGTTCTGGTTTATTCCGTTTGGAAATTGCATACTTGTGAAAATGCAGGATTTTGGCTGGTCTGGGGAAGATAGCGGCGCTATCTCCTAGATAGCGACGCTATCTTGGTAGTTTTGGGGACAAGTCGAAACAGCAACCCGAAATAGCGTTTGGGACCGAGATAGCGGCGCGATCTCCTAGATCGCGGCGCTATCTCCTAGATAGCGACGCGATTTATTGGCTGAGCAGCTTTGACACCTTTTTTCTTAGCTTGCTTGCTTGTTATGTATGCCTAGTGTTAGGGAATACCATACATGACTATGTGCACATTCAGGACGAGGTCAGTGTCGGATGGATAACGGCTGGGCAGAGTGTATCGACTAATAGGGTATCCGACCTTACCTGTATGCGTTACATGGTTAAGGGGAGGGAGTTGCCCGGGGTGTTGGATACAGTGCTAACGGTTACCGTGGTTTTGGATGACCATGGTTTAAGGCCCGCAAAGCCGTCGATCCTCTCAAATAAGTGTTTACCCAACCGGAGATGTTTTATAACTTCCGTGCTTATGTGATTAGTGTAGTTGGTAGTGTTAGGAATTCATTCACTTAGCTTTTGTGCTAATCCCTCCCGTATTGACACATTTCAGGTTGGAAGGCTTGAACGAGTCGGGCTTGGACGGGAAGTTTGACCATGCTTAAATTATATGTTTTTGTAAAATGAGCCGTGTTTAGTAATACCATCTTTTAACTAACACTGGTTTGTAATATTTTGTAGGACCACAGTTTGTAAACCTAACTTAGCTAGATGCTTCCGTAACTTAGATTAATACTTAATTGCCTTTAAAAAAAATGGTTTCAAAAATGCGGTGTTACATTGCCAATGCAATAAAAGCTACCAAATTATAAACAAATGGAGACTAAAAAAGTGTTATCTGAAGATGAAGAACAAATAGCAAAATTGTGCTATATGCCAAAAGAAATTGCTGAGGTTTCTGATCAGTTCAATGAAAAGACCAACAAAGAAATTAAGGTAATCCGTTCTCTCTTATCAAAGAATTAACTGAAAATCTTCATGAACAAAAAATAATTTCATTAAATGAAATGAAAAACAAACAAAATATCATAAACACACTCAAGCATGAAACCAATAAATAGAATTCTCATATCAAACATCTTGAGGAATTGATTGTCAAAAGAGGACACACTGATCAAACCATTCATCTTAACAAGCCCAAAGACTTCAAATATTTTAATTCAAGAGAAGGGCTAGGAGCTGACAATCCTGAATATCTTAAGACCCCGTGCAAAATGGTTCCTACATTATATGATTCAAGATACATGCACAATGGAATCTCGCAACGCTTCATTCGGATGAATGATGAGGAAGAAGAAATAGAGACCTTCAACAGAGCTTAAAAGGAGAATGCTCAAATTAGTTTCAATTACACTAAATTAAATAAAACATACGAAACTAAAAAGGCTCAATTTGAAAATGATGATTATTTTCCTATTATAAACCAGAAGAATTTGAAATTAAGGGAAATGTTATTATTCAACAAAAGGTTACACCAAAGATTTATGTACCAAATCTAATTCTTGAAAATAAAATTTGTCAATTGGAAACTGAAATAGATGAAACATATAAGGCGTTTGACAAAGAAAAATCAGTTTTACAAACAAAAATTCATGAATTAGAAAATAAAATTGATGAATCACATAAATCTTATGATGAAGAGAAACTAAAGTTGCAAACACAAATTCAAAATTTAGAATCTAAATCATCTTATCTTCAGAAACTTAAGAAGCCTAGTGCATCTATAAACTTAGATTCTCCTTTAACTGCAAAGAATAAATGTAAAAACTTAAGAATGTTTTCTCCTGACATGGCATATCGTGATTTATATACAATCAAGCAATCTGAGGTTAATAGAGGAAATTCTAAACCTAAACCGAAATCACAAATAAATTCCTCTATCAAGCCTAAGCCTAGGAGATCCACGGTCCCACCAAACTCTGATACGAAATTGAATGCTCTTAAACAAGATATTAGAGGATATTCCGCACCTAAAACTCCAAATAAATTAGGTTCCTCTGATAGACTTAAGCATTTCAAGTGGTTAAAACTAAATCATCAACCGTGTTGAAATATTCTACTTCTTCAAAGAAAATATTTTCCAAAACTAAATCTTTAAGATATTCAAGAAAAGATTTACTTTCCTTGGCACCTAAAACGACTTTTACACAAGTGCCAAAAACATCTCCTGTTTTTGTTTATAAAACATCCTCGATCTTAAAAGCAAAATGGGTTCCCAAAACTCCAACATCTCAAATAATTCACCGGAAATTATTTGAAAGTGAAACATCAAGTTTCAATTTTTCTTGGAATTCTCAATCTTTAAATCAAATCGATACAACGTATCGGTGGTTTAGTTCCCACACTAACATTGTCGGACCCAAACAAAAATGGGTACCAAAAGTTGTATAATTTGTTTGGCAGGAAATGACTTATACACGCATCAGTGTATAACTCGCTTTTCAACAAAATGTCTTATACACAATTCAGTGTATAACTCGCGTTTCATCAGAATGGCTCTTACACACTTCAGTGTATGACCCGAGCTTCAAAGAAATGGCTTTCAAATACATTAGTTTGAAACCCGCTCTTAAACAGTTTTTCACATAACTGTCAAAACTCTTTCCCACCCCTCTAAAACTGTAACTTTTTCACTATCTTTATTTTATCGAGGGGGAGAAATATTAATTCTAGGGGGAGAATTAGTATTTCAAGGGGGAGAAAATTTCTTATATCCATACTCTTATACCCGATTGAATTTTTTTAAATGATATTTTTTTTTCTTTTCTCTCTCAAAAGACAATACCTTCCCATGGTTTGCCAGAACCGGTCTAACCTTCCAAGGGAAATATCTTTTAGCCGATTGGTAAATGTGAGGTTATAAGTCTAGGGTATAGATTTAGGTGAGTGCAAGGTGATGTGAAAACATGATAACATCAAGAAAACACACATTTGAGTACATCCAAACCGTCAATAAACCGGGAAACCTCACTAAAATATGTTCATTCATGTGTTGAATGTTTCACCAGACTTAACTGGCCCAGTCAACCATTTGCACTCCACCACCAACCACTCGGATTCCTCTCAACAGGAATTTGTTTCAATTCATCAAGGGACGTAGCACATAATCTATCGACTGCTCATTCGGAGTATGTTGGTATTGAAATCATTAACCTCCTGCCCCAGGTTACGTCTTTATTCAATTGACAAAGTGTGTAGATCTCACCATCAAATATTTCCAATTTAGGACACATACACTTTTATAAATGAATCTTTGTGTATTCATCGGAACACTCATAGTGGCATCACGATCTGATGTTTCACGAGGATTGAGTGGAAATCCTACTAGAGCTAAAATCACGCCAACTCTAACAGCAGGTCACACATTTGAATCAACGGTTGTGCAAACGACTATTGATTCATATGGTGTGTTAACGTATACTCTATGTGAGTCCGATATTACCTAAATTGTTCAAGTTGTTGTGCCTAAACTTATAAATCATAAAGGCAACAACGTATGCCGGAAACACATACATTTTACGATGAAAAATACATGTTATTCATACAAAGTAACATCATAAATGCTGATAAATTGCACATGAGCGTTATAGTTCACTCTCAAATTACTCCTATGATCTGCTATAACCGGCATGATCTTCCCCATGAGCCACCTACAATATAGGACAAAATGTAAGGGTACATAGGTCTAGGTGAGCAGAATCAAGTATCACGAGATCTTGATTGGGGTGTGCTGAGATAAAATTTGAGAGGGGAATGAAGTATGGGGTGCAATTCAGCTAAACATGGTAAAATGAAATGAGGGTGTAGTCGAAAATTAGAAAAGTAAGCTTGAGTGAGGAGGGTGTGACAGGGTTAAAGAAAACGAAAAACCCTTACCAAACCGATTCCAAGCCGGGTTGCCACGTCTCTATCAGATTGCATGTGTTGCTCTCTGATATTGAAATAGACATAATGGACCCAGTGATGCAATGCACAACCCCCCCCCCCCCAGGCACTCAAGTATTTCTTAAAAAGTACTTGTTTCAATTTCTCAGAGATAAGCTCATATGCTATCGACATCTCACTCGGAGATTGTTGACATTGAACAAGAGGACAAGCCTCTCCAGTCCTCGCCTTCGTTTGTCCACTAATTGAGTCTAGAACCGAAATACACTTTTAGGGCACATGCAAAATACCAAGCTTATCTTTGTGATATAGCCGGAACATTCATAGTGATATCTCATATGTTGATATTTCACAATGATTGAATGGAAATCCTACCCAGTGCTAACATAAAAGCCAACACTGAACGTAGGTCACAAAGTTTGTGTAACTGTTGTGTTAACGGGCAATCTATGTGATCCCGGTTTACCCTGTTCGATTCCATGTACATTTTTTATGACTGTACTCCATCGCTATCAACAACAGTCGGGATATCAGATGATACACACGAGACTGTTCTTTT
The DNA here is from genome assembly GCA_963853835.1 of Calendula officinalis. Classification (NCBI taxonomy): domain Eukaryota; kingdom Viridiplantae; phylum Streptophyta; class Magnoliopsida; order Asterales; family Asteraceae; genus Calendula; species Calendula officinalis. The sequence goes on along the minus strand of OY970821.1, from coordinate 11,950,069 downwards.
GTGTCATCTACAACGGTCATTAAGATTAAACGATAAAAGATTTGATCGTATTTCTACATACTCAACACCGATCTGGGTTTATCTGATAAAATGTGTTATATATTGATTCATTCAAAATATGAATACATCATTATTCAACACATTTTTATCCTTGAGCTTCGAAGATTTTCTCTAAATTCCAACTCGAAGGACTTCATATTTTACATGATAATTCAGATAAATCTTAATCATCATGAGGGGGAGAAAATATTACAGAAGTTCTTATTATAAAGATACATTTAGAAGATAGAATATAATAGCTCAGTTTACTCCGCATTAAAAAGATATATGCACCGATTAAGGGGGAGTAAACAAGAAACCGAAGATTCGTTAAGAAATAATTGTTTGTTTGAGGGGGAGCGTGAGCTGACATGGGATTGATGTGACAAAATCTGAAGATGTCAGTTAGTATCACGATTGACACTGGTCTAAGATCCTGGATTTAACAATCTAAGGTGTGGATAAGTAGGCTAAACTTGATGGCTGATAGTGCAAGCAAAGCAATGGGCTTTCCCTTTTTTTATTTATCTCATATCCCTTTGCCTCCAATTCCCACATAAACTCATGTTTAGTACTTCACACACCTCCAAAACTCCCCATATTCCACTGCTTCATCTGTTTTAGTTCCACTTGCATAAACCCATCCAGGGGTAGAAATGGAATTTCATCAAAATCAAGATCAAGAAGAAGACACTCCCCTCCCTATCAACAGCACACATGAGCATAATCACATTGTACCAATATTATCACTACACCACCACCACAAACCACCGCTCACAGATGTAACCACCACCACCACCACCGTAGCACCACCACCACCACCGCCATCCATGGTGATGGTTGTAAGGTACAAAGAATGCTTGAAGAACCATGCAGCTTCCATGGGAGGAAAAGCAACAGATGGGTGTGGCGAGTTTATGCCTTCCGGTGAAGATGGTACAATTAAAGCTTTGACTTGCTCAGTCTGCAACTGCCATAGAAACTTCCACCGGAAAGAGATTGAGGGCGACCACCACATTACCACCACCTCCTATGACTGCATTTACCATAGTGCCCCTCCCCATCTCAAAAGATTTGATCTTGGAAATGGTAGAAACCTCATCTTGCAAGGTCATCACCTCCTAAAAACAGAATCTTTAGGGTACAACCACAATAATGCAGGAGCACTTGTACCTTCTAAAGGGCCACCGCAAATGGTAATCCCATACAATATGGGAATGGGAATGGGGTCTTTTGATGACCATGAAGATGGTAATTGTGGTGGATTTATGAGCAGGTATCCATCAACACCACTGCAGCAAGTGGTGAAAAAGAGGTTTAGGACAAAATTTACACAAGAACAGAAGGAAAAGATGGTGAATTTTGCTGAAAAAGTTGGGTGGAAGTTGCAAAGCAAGAGGAATCAGTGGTTCAAGAGTTTTGTCAAGAAATTGGGATCAAAAGGAGAGTGCTCAAGGTTTGGAAGCATAACAACAAGCAACATCTTGCTAAGAATAACAACAACGTTAATCCAGTACCCCCTCAACACCCTAATCCCTCAATTAACTAATTAATTAATTAAGGAGATATTCTTTTTCTCACTTTCTATTTTTCTTTTTATGTGGTGGGTTAATTAGTACTAAACCTTTAATTTCATGGATTATAATGATAAAATGGTAGCAAATTATGTAATGTGGAAAGGAGATTTGGCCGCATATATGTTAGGGTCATTTATATTGTATTCAATAGTTGGGGGACTAGATGTGTAATATTGTATAAGAGATAATCTAGTTTTAGCCTTAATCATGATGATTAGTGAGTTAGGTATTTAAGAGAAATTTACCTTCACTAATTTTAAGCTTTCCCACACTTATTGAAAAACACAGATTGAAAGCTCATCACCATCTTCATCTCTCTCTCTCAACTCACACACACACCATACACATACTAGATCTTCATTTCTTAGCATAAACACCATGAACATAATAAACACCATACACATACTAGATCTTCATGTCAATTATCTTCATAAAAATCCATGTTATTCATACAAAGTAACATCGTAAATGCAGATAAATTGCACATGAGCGTTATAGTTCACTCTCAAATAACTCCTATGATCTGCTATAACCGACATGATCTTCCACAGGAGCCACCTACAATATATGACAAAATGTAAGGGTCCATAGGTCTAGGTGAGCAGAATCAAGTATCACGGGATCTTGATTGGGGTGCGCTGAGATAAAATTTGAGAGGGGGAATGTAGTATGGGGTGCAATTCAGCTGAACATGGTAAAATGAAATGAGGGTGTATTCGAAAATTGAAAAAGTAAGCTTGAGTGAGGAGGGTGTGACAGGGTTAAAGAAAACGAAAAACCCTTTCCAAACCGATTATAAGCCGGGTTGCCACGTCTCTATCAGATTGCCTGTGTTGCTCTCTGATATTGAAATAGACATCATGGACCCAGTGATACAATGCACAACCCCCCTAGCCACTCAAGTATTTCTTAAAAAGTACTTGTTTCATTTTCACAGAGACTATCTCATGTGCTATCGACATCTCACTTGGAGATTGTTGATATTGAACAAGAGGACAAGTCTCTCCAGTCCTAGCCTTCGTTTGTCCACTAATTGAGTCTAGAACCGATATAAACACTTTTAGGACACAGACAAAATACCAAGCTTATCTTTGTGATATAGTCGGAACATTCATAGTGATACCAATATTCTTGGTATTCCACGATGATTGAATGGATATCCTACCAGTGCTAACATCTACGCCAACGCTGAATGTAGGTCACACAGTTTGTGTAACTGTTGTGTTAACGGGTAATCTATGTGTTCCCGGTTTCCCTGTTCGATTCCATGTACATTTATGATGACTGTACTCCATCGCTATCAACAACAGTCGGGATTTCAGATGATAAACACGAGACTGTTCTTTTATGTCATCTAAAACGGTCATTGAGATTAAACGATACAAGATTTGATCGTTTTTCTTCATAATCAACATCGATCTGGTTTATCTGATGAAATGTGTTATATATTGATTCATTCAAAATATGAATATATCATTATTCAACACATTTTTATCCTTGAGCTTCGAAGATTCTTTCTACTTCTAACTCGAAGAACTTTAAATTATACATGATGATTCAGATAAATCTTGTTCATCATGAGGGGGAGAAAATATTACAGAAGTTCTTATTATAAAGATATATGCTTACATTTAGAAGATAGAATATATTAGCTCAGTTTACTCCGAATTAAAAGACATATGCACCGGTTAAGGGGGAGTAAACAAGAAACCAAAAATCCGTTTAGAATTAATTGTTTGTTTGAGGGGGAGCATAAACTTCATCAACATTTTACCCTAACAACAATTATCAATAATCACAAATCGACAAAGCCACAACTTCAACAAAATACTTCCGCTATAAAACAACTCTATGGGTCTACATTTTCGTCGATTTACATTTGTGAAAAGAAGAAACCGAGACATTCATAAAAATGTCAAACCACAAATTCACATCCATTTCCATCCGAAACTTAATCGTATAAATATTTCTTTCCAAACTACAAAACAACCATATTAATTCAAAATTCCAAATTCCTCAAAAACCATTTCTTTCCAAATTCCATAACAACCACATACGTTCAAAAGCTTAACCGTTCAAATCCATATTTCCAAAAAAAATACAAATCATCCACACCAAATCAAATCCTAAAATGTACATATCATTCTTTCCTACATACAAAACATACATACATATCCAAAACTTTTAACTTTCAAATCATTCTTACCATAACAAACACACACATCCAAAACTTTAACTGACAAATCTTTTAAAAACATTATCATTCTATCCTCAATAAAATCCTCTACCACAAAATTCCAAAACAACCTCTTCATTATCTGAAATCCCAGACAAATCCTTACCTAACTGATATTCCATTTCCCGAATTTAAAAAAAAAAACTTTAGTAAATCAGTTATAGGATTTCCTCACTCAAACTTTTTCAACGAAAAAAAATATTTTCTTTGAGTATCTGAAACTTCCAGATTTCTGCAATATTATGTTCTTGAAATTCACAAAACATTTTCTTGCCAAAGACAGTCTATGAGAAGAAACTGAAATCAGAAGACTGGGATGACGTATTAAAGCTCAAAAAGGGGGAGATTGTTAGGACCACTTTTGTTATAGGTTTTGACCTTTAATCTTGTTAACTAACACTTGTAAGGGGTATATATTGATGTAGTTTGACTTGTTATGTAAGCTTTTTCCCACAATTATTGAATACACGTTTTGAATGCTTCATCTCCATCTTCACCTCTCTCTCAACTCACACACACACACACACCATACACATACTTGTTCTTCAATTCTTCCATAAACACCATGAATTAGCTTGAATTCATCATCATTTGATCTCTCATCATATTTTATAAAAACGCCAATTTTGGATTTAAGGAAACTTATGAGATGTTCAACATAGCTAAAACGGTCCATATTTGAAAAAACACAAATTTCGGATTTATGGAAACTTATGAGATATCTTTATTAATCTTTAAAAAATTAAAATTAACATCATCCACCATCCGCACGACCACAACCAGCAGCCACTATCACTACCGTCGTCACCACCCACTACTTGATCTCCGTCAATTTAGTCACCGAGTACCTGCCGCCGCATTGCGCGGGTAACCTGCTTAGACTCTATAGTACTATCATATGAATACAAATCTTCTTATCAAACATGATTTTTTTTAGGAAAATGATAATACAACTCTAAGTGCTGTCAATAAGAAGACAATATCAAAGTAAAAACCGCCCCCTTAATTTTAGGATCGTTACTTTATCAATGAATGTACAAGCTTTTTATGCATTTAATGACAGTCCTAAGAGTTTTCATTATCAAAACCTTTTTTTTTAACATGATTTGTGACACTTACCAGATTCACTTATATTTCCCCCTAAATTCTCGAGTTGCGGTCTCTATTTGCAACGTCCCCAACCTCGGTCTTGACTCTATTGATGGACAAGGTCAACTCTTCTACTTTTTATTGAATGGCAAAAGGGAAGAGGGAATGGAGCTTCGGCATGACCATCACCCCCACCAAAATCCCAAAAAGACATATATATTTATATAAAAACAAAACACTTCTAGTAAGGTGCTAGAAGAGATACAAGAGTTTCAAAGAACAAAAAGTGGACATATAATAGGGATTTCAATTCATCCTGAATTCTAGACACCGATGCATTTAGGTTTTCAAACGCCGCTTTGTTTCTTGACTTCCATATTAGCCAAACGAGACCACCAATGGCTGCCTGAAAGAAATTTTTTTGTGGAAACCGAACTTGCAACCTCGATGATACCCTGAATCAAATCCATCAGCGACCCGTGATTGGGCACACTAATTTGACACCATCTCAAAAACCAGTCCCAAACGTTTTTACTAACCGGGCACGAGTAGAATAAATGCTCCACCGACTCGACATCATCATCACAGAATTGACAGCTTAAAGAGGGAAGATTTATGCCTCTCTTACTCAGGTTTAATTTAGTGGGTATTCTGTCCTGAAACAATCTCCAAACGAAACAATTTACCCTCGAAGGCATCCAATTGTTCCAGAAACATACGTTTGATGGGGAATCATAAACTAAGTCAACTCTTCTACTACTAATGCGCCACATGACTCTTGGACCTTGTTCCAACCCAAAACCGAATACTTGCACTATACATTCAAATTCAATTCATGATAAGCTTTAGTCCTTTAATGTTGACTAGCAGGTTATCTGCGCAATCAGGTGGCGGGTACTCTGTGACTAAATTTGACGGGGATCAAGTAATGGGTGGTGACGACAGTGATGATAGTGGCTGCTGGTTGTGGCCGTGTGGATATTGGCTGCTGGTAGTGGCTGCTGGTTGACTGAGCGTTTTAAGTTTATGCGTTATGTTGGATGTTTTTTTGGGATAAAATAAAGTATCAAGTAGATCAATTGGTTAATATAGAGTCTGTACTCGCAAAAGGTCTTGAGTTCGAATCCCCTAAGCACTATTTTTTTATTTTGTGGTGTTTAAGATGTTTCCCAAAGTAGAAATTTAAGATTAAGTTTAAGATTAAAACCTTATAAACTTAGAATGCCTAAATGATTTAAGGAGTAAGATAAGATAATAAAAGTTGTATATAGATAAATACTTTTTTATTTTAATTAAAAATCTATCCCTTTCATTATATCAAAATTTAAAAAATCATAAAAATAAAAGTTGAACGTTAAGCGTTCATTAAAAAAATAGTTTATGTATATATATGTGTGTAGAGACAACTTGAATCGATTTAAATTGAATGAAATATTGAAAAAATAGACAGACTATAGGATTTAAAGAAAAAACTTTAAAATTTAAAAAAATAACTGGCTTAAGATGTTATTTTTTAGATTTTGCACCGTCCCAAAAATGGATTCTTTTTGTAATTTATAAACTTTAAATTATGAGTTATAAAAAAAAGTTAGTGCCAATTCTACAACTAAAGATTAAAAAAAAAAGTAAAAACTAATTAATGTTGTGATGACTAGTCAAAAGGCGAATGTGAAACGGCCCCACAAACTCCTTTTAAATCCCCCTCCCTTTCCACTCTCTTTCTCCCCCGATTCTGTTTCGCATAAAAGAAAAACACCAAAAACAGAGCAGAATCCAAGTCACCATCATTATCATTATCAATAAATTCAATTAATCTTGTTTTTTCCATAAGATTCTGCATCAATGAGGGGTGATCATTTTCATAGCAACTGGGAATACAATGGCAACTTTTATCACCACGAATCTATGAATGTCTCTGCTTCTGCACAATTTGAAGGAAGCAGCGACAATGGTGGAAATTTTCCAGATTTCGATCACACTGCTAACAACAATATTAATCTCCATCTCCATCCACAGGTTTAATTTCTCTATATTCTGCATGTTGTACATACACGATTTTACAGTTTTTAACTAATCAATGCTGTGTTTGTCTCCAACGCTGAAATTTAGAACTATAGTTACCTTATTTGTGCTTATTTTGATTTCATATTTAAACAGTAATCATAAATTATTGATAATAGTTAAGATCACTGACAGTTTTTTTCAATTTTTTTGAATTTTTAGGAAGGTAGTCCGATTGGTTTGACTTTAAGAAAGTCAAACTCGTTAATCAACCTGGTAGAAATGAGGTTATCTCGAGAAAGGGAACAAAAGAAAGTTGAGACTCAACCAGCTCCTGAGAAGTTGAAGGCTTCTAATTTCCCTGCTCGTCTTTTACAAATTGGCTCTTGGAAGGTTTGTTCTTTTTTATAATATATTATATTTAAGATGGAAAAAAAGGCATATGAATTGTCATTCTATCATAATTGTCCAACACGTCCAAATGATTTCTAAAGGTTTGGGATTCGATCACCTCATAACTAAAAAAAACCTAGAAAACCATCATGATAACGATGAGATCGCGTGTATCACAGGAAGATGTATCACGAGTACAAGCTCGACTACTCTAAGAGAGTCTAACGAAATATCCTTTAATCTATAAATAAATAAACGGATGTTATAGAACATATACACGTAATATGTATGGGCCCTTTAAATGTTATTCTTAAAATATTGAAAATGTATATCAACTAACACAAAGGCTTCATTTTGGTAGTGGCATATTCTTTTGCCAACTTTTTAATCCTACTTTAATTCTTTCACCCGTTAATACTATTTTAGTTGAGAATTATAACGTGAATCGGTTAGACCTGATTGAGTTTGATTAGGCCCGGTTTACTTTTAGTCTTATTCTACTAGTGAAAATATATGCAGAGGATATCAAGAAACGAAGGCGATTTAGTAGCGAAACTATACTACGCAAAGAAGAAACTCGTTTGGGAATTTCTAGACGGGCCTCTTAAGAACAAGATCGAAATACAATGGTCCGAAATTTCAGCCATTAAAGCCTTTTTAAACGAGGGCGAACACGGGCGTCTAGAAATCGAGGTTTCTCTCATTTCTTTAATAATTAACATCTTGTTGTTGGTCGCACTATTATGACAAACGTATTTATGCAGCTAAATCAACCACCACAATTCGGTCGAGAGATAAATCCCCAACCGCGAAAACATACACAATGGAAACAAACTCAAGATTTCACCGGAGGCCAAGCTTCCGGTTGCAGGTACTTACCAAATAAGGTTTTTTTTTTTTTTTTTTTTTTTTTTTTTTTTGTAAAGTGTTATAATGTTTGGTTTTCAGGCGACATTCGGTCTTATTTCCTCCTGGAGTTCTTGATAAACAATACGAGAAGCTTCTTCAATGTGACAACCGGCTATTAAATTTGAGCCAACAACCTTTTCCGGTTAACAACTATCCCTTCTTCTACCGTGACTCGGATAATTATTGTTTAGACTACTCCTATCATCGACCACCCACTCACATTCATGGAGACCTTGATTCCAATTCCACAAATAGTCAAAGGATTCCTGCAACTTCCGTTCGAGTACAACAACATTTCCTACCATCCTATTTCCAAGAATCGTGGATTCCATTTCAACCGTCACAAGTGGAAACAATACACGAAGAAATTGGTTCAACGAGGTACGAAAACTCTGGAGTTTCAAGCTTTGACCAGTTACGGGTCAACTCCGGGATTGGTATCCAAGAACCCAATCTGTATGGGCTTCCATGGGATCAAGGAATAGAGGATCTTGGAAGCGTGTATAGGAGTCAACACTATAACCCTAACTGGACATAGAAAGATCATGTGTTTGTAGTTATGAAAAAATAAAAGAAAATGGAGTAGTGTTAGATTCATGCTTAAACCTCTTGTGAGTGAGAATGTGTGTTTGTAATAAAATATGATAAAATGTATCACTGTTTTGACTTGAGAGCACCATCAGACATTGATCCAGTAACTAAAATCATAATAAATAAAGAGTTTTGATAATGACGGCTATATCTAAATACATTAAAAATGGTACAAATGAGTAAATCTAAAAATTCAAGAGTCGGTTATAGATGGATGTACAACTTTTTTATACATGTCTTATGACCTAAATACTGTCATTATCAAAATCCATACATAAAATATAAGTATATGACTACTTACGTGAATTAACCACTATCGGTTTAACTTTATATTCTTAAACTAACTTTTACTTGTGTATGTAACTTTATGGAGTAATATGCAACTAACACTAAGAAAAACATCCGTTAAGTGAGGATGTTAGCGACCGTCTTATCAATTTATTTATATAATTTTAATAAAAAATAAATCAATGATAATCCGCAAAGTCAAAACAGCAAACCGTATGGGTCGGATGGTCGAATTGAGAACCCATTATCTAACTGGTTATAAATCGATCAGAATTGGAAAAAAGTAATGATGCAGTTTTAAATGGTTATTTTTGTGATATTTACGGTAATAAATCTATATTTATGGTTTGTGGATGAACTGATCTGCAATCTTGTCAAATAAACAAAGGGCTCTACTTGTAAATTCACTACTCCATTAACTCGTGTATCTGTCGTGGCCTGCTTGTAGTAAAGTCAATCACCATAAGCCACGTGGGACATTGTGACCCGCGAAACTGACGTGTCCATCTCTAATTCGCCCAGGTCACCTTCCAGTCCACCATGCATTCTATTCCTTTGTTAAACCCGACACTGATGAAAACGAAATTACCGAAAGACCAACTCCCTTATAAACCCTATTCCCTCCTGTAGCTGCTCAATCTCATTATCTACTGTCTAGTCATGGCGACTCAGAGATTAAACCCTAGCGGTATCTCCTTTCTCTGCTTACTGCTGCTCGTATCTATAGCTTCTGCTAAAGTGTTCTTCGAGGAACGTTTTGATGGTAATTCTTTTTTAATCAAGTGCATTTTTTAATGAACTAGGGATATGCATTTGCTCCTATTCTGAATTCAAATGACCTTCCTGGCGTATTCAGTTTGTGGTTTAGTTGTACCTAACCTGATCTGTTCGATTAGTTAGTTAATTGATATGTATATTTGTAGTTTATCTATGAGATTAACATCGATCGATATTCATGAATTGATCGAATTTGAACTTATTCTTAGACTAGAGAGATTTGGTTTCAGCTTGATCTGCTTCTGTAGAGATGAAATGAATTGATTTTGTTACTTTGATCGGTAGCTGTTATGTACAGTCACCAATGCTGTTGTATGATTCAAATGATAAATCAGTTGTGTATCACAAATTGCTCTGTTTCTTTATGCGATGTTGGATCAGAAAAGCAGTTGCTGATTCTTGTGATGATTAGAGTTGTAGCTTATTTGTATCTTTTAACAAGTTGATAGAATGATAGCTTTAAGTTGAGAAAAAGTACAATCCAGAGATGAAGAATTTATCAATCTTTAGCATCTGTCTTGTACAAATTATAATACCGTATCTTTTCACTGTTTCAAAGGAAAAACGAACAAACTGATGGATTCAAAATTTATCAGCTTTCAGCATGTTGCTTAAATAAATTCAGTTTTTTTTTTTCCTGATATAACTTCTAATGTCATTATGTATAATATTGACATCGTCACATATATTTTGGTTAAGTTAAATATACATATTTGGTTTCTTGATACTTTTATCAGATGGATGGGAAAGCAGATGGGTTAAATCTGACTGGAAGAAAGATGACAACATGGCTGGAGAGTGGAATTACACTTCTGGAAAATGGAATGGAGATGCTAATGATAAAGGTATCCAAACAAGTGAAGACTACAGGTTTTATGCAATTTCAGCTGAGTACCCTGAATTCAGCAACAAGGATAAAACTTTGGTTTTCCAATTTTCTGTCAAGCATGAGCAGAAGCTTGATTGTGGTGGTGGTTACATGAAGTTGCTTAGTGGTGATATTGATCAAAAGCAGTTTGGTGGTGACACCCCATACAGGTTTTTTTTAACATAAACACCTTTCTTTAAAAATTTCATCATTTTTTTTTCCTTTTTTATAATTGTAAATATCTTAATATCATTTTTTACTGCAGTATCATGTTTGGACCTGATATCTGTGGGTATGCCACAAAGAAAGTTCACGCAATCCTCACTTACAATGGTGAAAACAAATTGATCAAGAAAGATGTTCCTTGTGAAACTGATCAGCTTTCACATGTTTACACCTTCATTCTTCGCCCTGATGCTACTTACAGTATTCTTATTGACAATGAAGAAAAGCAAACAGGAAGTTTGTACTCTGATTGGGATATTCTTCCAGCAAAGCAGATAAAGGACCCTGAGGCTAAAAAGGTAATTACACATTCATTTTCAAATCAAAGTTTTTGTTTGGATGTTGATTCATTTTTCATATTGACGATAATAGCCTGAAGATTGGGATGAGAAGGAGTTCATTCCTGATCCTGAAGATACGAAACCCGAGGTAATAAAACATTAAATTCTGATATTCCCTCTTCAAGTTTTGAGTTATATCCACAAATTATTTAAATTTTTTTTTAATTATTAGGGTTATGATGACATCCCAAAGGAAATTGCAGACCCAGATGCCAAAAAGGTATACTTTTTCCATTTTAAATTATGGTTTTTGTGAGCTTAAGCTAGTAATTAGTTCCTGATTAAATTAAGATAAAAATTGCAGCCAGAAGATTGGGATGATGAGGAAGATGGCGAGTGGACAATCCCAACTATTCCAAACCCTGAGTACAAGGGTCCGTGGAAAGCAAAGGTTTGTCAATATAATTTTTCTATATTTTTTTTATCTTGACTTTTAATCACGAGCACACATTTCATGAGAATCTTTTTATATATTATTTTTACAGAAAATCAAGAACCCAAACTACAAAGGAAAGTGGAAGGCACCAATGATTGACAACCCTGGTATTTGACATTTCATCTCTAAAGTTGTTACAAATATCTCATTTTGTATTGACAATGATTTTTTTAAATTTTTTTATTTTGTAGATTTTAAGGATGACCCTGATCTATATGTTTTCCCCAAGTTGAAGTATGTTGGTATCGAGTTGTGGCAGGTAATTATTTTTTTATTGTGTTTAGTGTGTGTAATTATCCATCTTTGAATGCTCAAATAAATGTGATCAGGTAAAATCAGGAACTTTGTTTGACAATGTTTTGATATGCGATGATCCTGAATATGCAAAACAAGTAGTGGAAGAAACTTGGGCCAAACAAAAAGATGTATGTTTTTAATGTTACTTATTATTTCTTTAAATAATTAAAACTTACTATTTATTAGCATCTTCTCGTTTTATACTGTTAGGCTGAGAAAGCAGCATTTGAAGAGCTAGAAAAGATACGCGAGGAAGAGGAATCAAAGGCTGATCCAGTTGATTCTGATGTAAGCCTTTTCACCCTACTTTTAAAATTACATAATTTTGAAACTTGTAACAAAATTTTTGTTGGGATTGTTGATGTTACAAGTTTTAAAATAAGGGGAGTATTTGTTTAACAGAAAAGGTCAAGGGACCAAATCTTTAACTGAATACAAACCACAGGGATGATTTATGTAACTCACTCAAATAAAAAGTTTTAATTAATTATGAGGTTCAGGTTGATGAGGAGGGAAACGACAGTGATGATGCCGAACATGAAGATGATGAGGAAGCTGATGATATTAAGGTAAGAGAAATAATTTTATAAATATATGAAAAAAGAAGATGCAAGAAAGTTGTATTAATTCTGATTCATAATTGTTATGTGCAGGATGAACTATAAATTGCAAACCATCCAATATAAAGTTGAGGTGTTAGACAAAAGGATTGTTTTGTTGTTGGTAAGGAAAGGGAAACGTGTATGAATGCTCACTTTCATTATTGAAGTGCAGTTTTATATTCGCCTAACTTCTTAAGTTCTTAAGCATACTACGTATAAGAAAACATAAAGCAAACCATTCTACATATATGTCAAGTTATGTTTATTCCACCTACTCAAGTATGTGTAGGGACAACTTCCATTTTTTTTGCTTTTAAGTTACGTAAATACTTTATAAAAAAGATTATTGAAGCCTCTCAACTATTTCAAACTGATTTCACTAAAGCAAAATGGTTGAAGTTAATTGTAGTAGGACAATGTAGACATGGTTTAGAAAACGTGGCATAAATGATAATTAAGAAGTAAACCTGATCAAATAAGTGAGATATTGTCATACCAGTTTGTTCACCATAATACTCACTACTTAAACTCATGAGAGTAGAAACTCTGGTTAGATCTACATATGCATATTTCCCTCCAACCCATTTAAAACCAAAATGCCAGCCAGTCTAACTGTGACCTTCTATCCAACGGGTCAATCAAAAAGTTCGCAGGTGCTCTGAAAGTCGCCTCATGCAAAACAAAACACTAGAAAACATGCATTGAAAATTAATACGTGTTTAGTTCTTTCGCCTTTGTTAACTTTAATTTCCTTGCATCTGAGACAGTGGAGCTCATCAACAAATTGTAATATATTATGCATAGCAATGTAATGACTTGATGTGCAAATATTATTTTCAAAACAATTAGTTTTGCAATTCAAAGAAAATTACGCTTATTAATTGTTTGTCTTCCTCCTTATATAAAAAAAATGTTTATTTACTTTGTTAATAATTTGAATTGCCATAGAAAGAAAGCTTTCACTGAATATATCTTAAAATCGATTTATTCATTTACGAAAAGAGTAATGGTATATTTTTCTACTTTTTCTTATTATACATATGCATACCCATTTGATAATGATTAGTGTAAAAATCAAGAGATGATATAAGAAAAAGAGAATTAATGGATTATGTGAGTATTTGGCATTGAGTTTTCAGCTTGATTATTAGCTTATCACGTTTCCAGATCGCACATAATCTGCATCTAGTGTTTGGCAAAACTAAACAAAAATCGCTTATCTGCGTTTTTTAGACATCAAAACGTGGTTTTGCAAAAGCATCTCTCCACCTACTTTTGTGAAACGTGATTTTACATCTCCATTGAAATTACCAACCTATCCTTGAGTATATGAGCGTCGTCAACAACTGTATAATCTTTTGAATTAAACCTTCTCTGATTTCAATGACTATGAAAATTCTTAATCGTGGTCAATTTCGATTTTGGTGCTTTGATGGTGGAATTCGTATTAATAATTGGTGTTTGTAGATGATTCCGATTAGATTGATTAATCGATTAGGTAGGATATGTAACGAGCCGTGAGATTTTAGGGCTTTTGTATTTGGTACTCTTTCAATTGGAATTATTGTAGGTTTTAACTCAAGCAATTATTGTAGGTTTTAACTCAAGCAGCAAACGGTACCCACGAAACGATCGACCTATACTTTCAACTGCTTAATAGTTTGGGCTCATTTAATTGGGCTAATGATATTGATATAAATATTTTAAATGAACTCATTATATTTATGGTAAACAATATAGGACGATCTGTTTATGCTTGTTAATTTGGCTTACAAATATATTACTTAAGTCATTAGATAATTAGATTTGCCAAACACTAAAAAACTGATTATCTGATTATTGCGATTTCAAACAACATAATCAAATCCAAACACTGTTTTTCAAAATCACGTTTTGTAACCGTTGATTATTTGATTATCCATTATCAAAACGTATAATCTATTTTCAATAAGCAATCTCAAACACCCCCTATATATGTTAAGTTTAGAAATTGATAGATATATGGCTAAAAAGAAAAAGTAGAAAAAAATATCATTTATGTTACGGGAAATCTAATATCAGGAATTAAAAGAATATTCTTTTAGTATAAATGTTAAAATATTTCAAAAATCTTAAAGATAACTTTAAGTTGATTAATCTTAGATTTAAAAAAGAGGGCTAATCTCGTAAATACCTAATTCCATTACTGAAGAGTGAAGTCTACGTCTGTTGTAGGCCGCGGGCTCGTAGTAATACCCAATCAACGTCAGCCAGGTTGCACCCGTGACACAAATGCGTTACATGTCCATCTCCGATTCGTCCACGTCACCCTATGTGCCACCGTGGATTCTAAAATTCAACGTTGATCCAAACGTGATTACCAAAGACGAAGTCGCATATATAAACCCCTAGTCTCTACCTCGTGATCTCACACACACTCTGTGTAGACATGGCGAATCGGAGGTTAAACCCTAGCTCTCTTGCCGTTCTCGCTCTACTTGCTCTCTTCTCAATTGCTTCTGCTAAAGTCTTTTTCGAGGAACGTTTTGAAGGTAATTCTACATTGCATTTTGAAACTGTGATGATGATTGTGTTTGATGTTGTGAATAATTTTAGTATTTTGTTAATCCGATTTGACTATGATGACTGGATCTACTCCTTCTAGCTTAGATTGTTAATTTCTTTGTGAATTTCAAGTATATGCATGAGATATTGATACATCAATCGAGATCAGAGTGAATTTGAATATGTCCGTAGACTGAACCGCTGTAACATGAATTTGATCTGTCCTGAAAGTGATGAAATGAAATGAATTTAGACTTTTTAGTTTGTGGTTTTAGCTTGAGCTGTGTGCTAATTACGTGATTGTATGATCAGATCGGAGTTATTTGTAAATGGATCTGTTTTTGTTGATTATGATATATCAACAAATGGTTCATGCTCAGTTTGTCTTTGTTTAATGTTTCGGCATTACAGTTGTATTCTATTGGCTGATAATTTATCAGCATTTAGCATGTGGCCTGTGCAAAATTTAGTTTCTTTCTTAATTAAGTGTTACATGAATGTAGCTAATATTTTTTACATTACATGAATTTTTGTTGTGTTGATGTGTACATTTGGTTCAATGTTTCATTTCAGATGGATGGGAAAGCAGGTGGGTTAAATCTGACTGGAAGAAAGATGAGAACATGGCTGGGGAGTGGAATTACACTTCTGGAAAATGGAATGGGGACGCTAATGATAAAGGTAGCCTTTTTACCAATTGACTGTGATTGGTGAACTGTTTATCAATGTAAATGTGCCATATGTTATAGAGTTTATAAGCAGCTGATATAAACTGTTTTTTTTTTTGTCTTCCTTTTCTGGTAATAGGTATCCAAACGAGTGAAGACTACAGATTTTATGCAATTTCAGCTGAGTACCCTGAATTCAGCAACAAGGATCAAACTTTAGTTTTCCAATTTTCTGTTAAGCATGAACAGAAGCTTGACTGTGGTGGTGGTTACATGAAGTTGCTCAGTGGTGATGTGGATCAAAAGAAGTTTGGTGGTGACACCCCATACAGGTACATAACACCTGTCCGTAAAGTTTCTTCTCATTTTTTTCCATGTTATTATTTGCTAATGCTTAATATTATTAATATTTGCAGCATCATGTTTGGACCTGATATTTGTGGGTATGCCACAAAAAAAGTCCATGCAATTCTCACATACAATGATGAAAACAAATTGATCAAGAAAGATGTTCCTTGTGAAACTGACCAACTTTCACATGTTTATACTTTCATTCTTCGCCCTGATGCTACTTACAGTATTCTTATTGACAATGAAGAAAAACAAACAGGAAGTTTGTACTCTGATTGGGATCTTCTCCCAGCAAAACAGATTAAGGACCCTGAGGCCAAAAAGGTAAATTCAAATTTCAAACAAATGGGAAATAGGTTGTTACTAGTAATATTCATTCAATTTTAATTTGATATTAACAGCCCGAAGATTGGGATGAGAAGGAGTTTATTCCTGACCCTGAAGACATTAAACCCGAGGTAATAAAAGTTAAAACCAGTATTTCTGACAAGATTCAAATGGGAAACTAAAACTTAATTTTTTTTTTTTTTATGATTATCAGGGTTATGATGACATCCCAAAGGAGATTGCAGACCCAGATGCCAAAAAGGTAGGCCTTTTCTGTTTTAGATTCTGGTTATTGTGAAATTATGCTATTAATTAATTCCTGAATAATATGAAATAAAATTTCAGCCAGAAGATTGGGATGATGAAGAAGATGGTGAGTGGACAGTCCCAACTATTCCAAACCCTGAATACAAGGGTCCATGGAAAGCAAAGGTTTGTAGACTTCATATTTCAGTTAATTTTCATAATAATAATAATAATCTGAGCATATTTTCCTAAATAAGTTTCTTTAATAACAGAAAATCAAGAACCCTAACTACCAAGGAAAGTGGAAGGCACCAATGATTGACAACCCTGGTAAGTTGTTACAAATTTCTCATTTTATATAATATTTACTCCACTAGTTTGTATCGACAATGAATATCTTTTTTTTTTTTTTTTTTTTTGTAGATTTTAAGGATGACCCTGATCTCTATGTTTTCCCCAAGTTGAAGTATGTTGGTATCGAGTTGTGGCAGGTAATTATTATTTGATTATGTTTAGTGTGTGTAATTATCCATCTTTGAATGCTCAAATAAATGTGATTTTTTTTTTCAGGTGAAATCTGGAACTTTGTTTGACAATGTGTTGATATGTGATGATCCTGAATATGCGAAACAAATGGCAGAAGATACATGGGGCAAACAAAAAGATGTATGTTGCTTTTCTATCTATAAAGTTGTTATTTTTGTGTTTGCATTTTCTTAATCTTATAATTATATTGCTAATTATAATAGGCTGAGAAGGCACTATTTGAAGAGCTAGAAAAGAAGAAAGAAGAGGAGGTATAATTTCCTAAATTGCTTTTAATAAGAAAAAAATAGTTTTTTTTTTTCCAAATAATAAAATTTCTGTATAATATATGGGAAAAAGTGTTTCTGGTTTGGTACAAAAGTCAACTGCAAACACACAAATAGTCAAATACCAAAAACTGAAAATGAAACAGAAACCACAAAAATAGCAAATACATTAGCTTGCATCTAACTCCCGACCATTTTCCCTTTTAGGAATCAAAGGATGTCCCAAGTGAATCTGATGTAAGTATTTCTGTCTTCTTGTTTTTTTAGAATTCCATTAATTAATTTTTCAAGTATGATTAATTAATTAATGAGAATACACTTGGTACAGGCCGAGAATGATGATGAAGCGGAGGACGAAGACGAGGCTGAAGAAACCGATGTCAAGGTAAATATGATCAAAAGCTTTAAACAAGTTATGTTTTAATTTCTTGTTTACCAAGCAACCTTATAATTATCTTTTTAAATTTTTCTAAAATAATATGTGCAGGATGAGCTATAGAGGGGCCAAACTTGAGATCTGAGCTATTAAGAAGTTAGACTTCAAGATTTTTTTTTCTTTTTTTTTTTACGACATTGAGTATCTAGGCCTTTTCTAATAGATATCAAACAATTGGGAAATGTAATGCATATTTTAAGCCCCTGATTTTAATTGCTTTGAGCATTAACTATTGGAATATTTTATTAGAAACAAGGGTTTAAGTGTTTTTTTTGTTTGACCAAACTCACATTACTTGAAATTGATCAAAACTGCAAATATCGCATCATACCAGTTTTGTGTGACTCGCTATTTGAGAGTTTTATTGACAGTTTGATCACTATAAGCTATGAATTAAGCCAGGTCTTTTCCATCCATTTAAGCTCTTCCATCAACAGAAGCCCGTTATAAACGGGAATAGCTTTTGATGAAGCTGGTTATAAACGGGAAGTTTCTTTTTCTAGACCTTCATTGCATGCTGGAATCCAATTTTCTCCTAAGCCTTTTAACACAAAAACATAACTTAGATTAGTTTTGCAAAAGAATTAGTTTTCTTAGTTTTGCAATTTAAATAGGGCTAGTAGCATAGTTTGTTTCCTGCTCTATATATAAAAAGAAAAGATTTTTCTTTATATTACGTTAAACGTGATTGTCTTTAAAAGTTCATGCCGTGTTTACTGCCCAACACTGAACTGAAGTCTATGAAGTCCCATAAAACAATTCTAGATTAACGAGCAGTTGCGAATGGCGGTCCTTCAAAAGAATGGGAACATAACTCTTGAGTAAAAGGCGAATGATCTATTAAGAATTGCATCGAAGACATGCATACACGACTTGCATACAGTAACCATTACGCATTTTACGATAAGGGATAAGTAAATCATTTGAATATAACAAACTTTAATCACGTAAAAAATGTAACAATTTTATTCTTATACTTCCTCCGTATCACAATAAGTGATACATTTGGCAAAAAATTAAAGTAAGAGTTAAAATATATTAAGGTAAATAATTAGTGGAGGTTGGGTCCCAATTTATTTGAATAAAGTGATATTAATGAGTTTTAAAAGTAAAAATAGGGATATAAAGATAATTTGACTTTATTAAAATGGATAAGTGGAGGAAGGGGCCTACTTTTTTACCAAATAAGGTAACTTTTCAAGTGTATCACTTATTATGAAACACTAACAAATGGAAAGTGTATCACTTATTATAATACAAAGGAAGTATATAATCATGAATCCATATAACTTGATACATTTTGCACCTATCACTTTAGTCGTTTTTTTACGTACGTACAAGATTTTATGAGTATGTGTAATTATCAATACGGGTAAAAAACAATTGGAGTATAGGCAAAATAATGCATAAAGTTATGGGTTTTGCTAATGACAGCCCTAAGGGCTGTCAATAGACATGCATCATAATTTTGTACTTCAATCCTTAACTAACTCCTGGATTTTAGGAATTACCACACCCTTTGAATTAATGTATAACTCTTTATGCCTTATTGACAGCCCTAAGAACTGTCATTAGCAAAACCCTAAAGTTATATACAGACCGAACATAAAAATGGGGTATTCTTAAGGGGCAACATGCAAATATGAAAGATCTGAGCAAGCTAACTAAAAACAATCAATCTAACGGCTCAGATTCACTCGATGACACAATAATTCCATTTTTCTGTAATCTGATTGGTTCAAGAACACTCATTATTTATGATTAACCGGCTTCAATAGATCCAACGGCCCACATGCAACCACAACAATCACTCACCACTCTCTCTCACTCCACGTACGCACCTATATATTACCCAAAACGCCTAAACTTCCAAGTTATGCCACCCAATTTGATTTCTATTCTACTTTTCTTGTTCTAGGGTTTACTATATATAATCACAGTACAGTAAATCGATCGACCAATTAAAGAATTTACGAACCTCTGAGTTCGTTAAGTCGATCAATTCGGCAAAAATCGAGGTTAATTGAGTTCGTAGAGAGTAGTAATCATGTTTTTGTTGGACTGGTTTTATGGAGTTTTGGCATCGTTAGGTCTATGGCAAAAAGAAGCTAAGATCTTGTTTTTAGGGCTCGATAATGCTGGTAAAACCACTTTGCTTCATATGTTGAAAGATGAGGTTAGTTTTTCTTCTGCTTTCCGAGATTTGCTGTTACAAGTGTCTGATAATATCAATTGTTTAAATTGACACCAGCAGTTGATGGAATTAATGTGTAGTTTGTTAATTGTTAAATTTGTTTTGTGCTGGTGGCAGAGACTTGTTCAGCATCAGCCAACACAGTATCCGACCTCTGAAGAACTGAGTATCGGACAAATTAAGTTCAAAGCTTTTGATTTAGGAGGTCATCAGATCGCCCGTAGAGTCTGGAAGGATTATTATGCCAAGGTATACTAATTTTACCAAATCAATAAACTTTTCAATGTGCTATAGTTAAAAAATAAGTGTGATTCTTTTCTTGCATATTGTTCTGCCATGATGCTAGTCCCTAGTTCAAGTCATTCCCTTCTCGTGTTTTCACTTTTGAGTTCAAAATATAATGTAAATTGATTTTCTTTCCTTTTTTATTAATTTTTTTTATAATGTAATTTGGATATAAAAATACCAACATTTATCTAGGAAGCATTCCAATAGGGTCAAAATATACTTGTGTTTCTGTAAACAACATGCAACCACTAGCTTTACCTCTGATTTGCTAATTATGATTGGTTTGCTAAAAAAGGTTGAAAGATGATGAATTGTTGGTTACTAAAAATGTGTTTACTTTTCAGAAAATTTGCACATTTAAGTGATGGTTCTTGTAGTTGTAGATTTTGTCTCCAAATCTTTTTGCTTTTTATTGGTGCCTTTTGTTATAATGTACCACTAGCGTCATTCACATCATTTACAGCTGATATTTTTGAAATTTGGTTCGTTTTGCGGACAAATCACAATTAACTCATCATAATCTGGTTATCACCACTTACACAAATGTTTTGACATTTAAAAAAAATTCACAATGTTTTTAAGTAAAAAATGACATCTTATATTGTACTACAATTAGTATCACTTAAATCTAACTATTACATTTGAAGTAAAAAGGTGAAAATCCAGATTGTATGTATATACATGCATACACACATATGCACGACACACTACTCGCATGATATGTATATGAGTGTATGTATAGACAAATACAATGACTGGATAAGAGTAGTTGTTTTTAATATTTGTAGGTGGATGCTGTTGTTTACTTAGTGGATGCATACGACAAAGAACGATTTGCAGAATCAAAAAAAGAACTTGATGCATTGCTGTCAGATGATTCATTAGCCACTGTGCCTTTCTTGATTTTAGGAAACAAAATTGATATCCCTTACGCTGCATCAGAAGATGAGCTAAGTTACCACATGGGGTTGACCGGTTTGACCACTGGGAAAGGTAATGTCAATTTGGATAATTCAGGTGTTCGGCCTTTGGAGGTGTTCATGTGTTCAATTGTGAGGAAAATGGGGTATGGTGATGGCTTTAAGTGGGTGTCTCAGTACATCAAGTAGGAACAAAATATAAAACAAATACAAATGTTAGAAATTTGGTTTTAAAATGTGTTGTGTTGGAGATATGTGCTTGTTTCAAAATATCGTTTTATATGTATTTTCTCTTGTTTTTGTTTGTGGGAGACTTGTAATGCATGGTGTCCCCCATGTTGGTCACATGTTTACCAAGGGTCCAATTTTAGCAAGGTTCTTATCCCGCCAAAAATAGTTTATGAAAGGAATGGATTGCAATAGAACAGGCGTATATATAATGAATTACATAAGCATATGATTATTGTAAACATTTAATTGTTTTAAAATGTAATTAAGTACACCACAAAACTTGAATAAAAACGTAATGACATAATTAGTGTTTAATGTTTGAAATTAAAAGGATGTTTGTAGGATCTCAACAATATGTATGCTCATATTTAAGGTTTAAGATTCATGCTTCACCTAATTAGTTGAAAAAACATAAATAAAATGATTAACAAAAATTATTGAGTGAATCCAAGTGACTTTAACTTCAAACTCTATTCGATGGACGCAGGTGATCGAATTTCTTCTTAATACAGTCAAAATTATTTAAATTTTAGTGGATGATGTTAACTTTAAACTCAATTTTGACAGTGCAAATTCTTACTAGAGTCAAAATGACATAATAAATGATATACGAATTTAACATTCATCAAAATGGGGATGTAGCTCAGATGGTAGAGCGCTCGCTTAGCATGCGAGAGGTACGGGGATCGATACCCCGCATCTCCATTTTGTTATTTTTAGCTCTTTTTTACAACTTGCAGAATTGGCCCCTCAGTTATTTTTTAATATCTGTCTGGTCCATCAACTTCAAATGAAGGAGAAGATTGAGAATTTGGCATCGTAGCCAACCTACTAGAAGATTAGTCTTAATATTTGATATGCTACCATTAAACCAAAAGGAGGCTTCTTAGTTCTTTCCGGTGAATTTATTCTTGTGAGCTTGTGCTATATTAACGTTATATCATTATTTTTCTTTTGAGAATTTTACAAAGATAACATTTCATCTTTAACACATCAGTTTTGTTATATCATAATTTTTTAACTAAATACAAATTTTGATATACTGAAAACTGTTAAATAATATTTTAAAAATAAACTATTAGAAAATAAATTTTAAATATTATCTATAAAAACTATTTTTAAAAGTAGAAAAATAAATATAAATTTTTATTATAAATTAGACGTGGCTGGATATGTGTTCTTGTGATCGCTGTTATTTGATTTTTTATCATAAGCATTTTCCACAATTTATGGTTCTTACAATTTTTCATACACTAATGTTAAAATGGCTGTGATATTTTTGTATGAGCAGCAAAATACTTCAAACCAATCACAAATTACCCCTCCTAATCCTTTTAATATCCGCAAAAATACTCCAAACTTATCACAATTAGAAGAAAAAATATATTTTAACACAATGTTATCCCTTTGACGACATAATATTTGGCGCCAAGCTTGGTATTGTTTGGCTAGCTTGACTTTAACAGAAAGACACCATTGGATTTTTTATATTTCTATATGCAACTTGTTATTTGCTCTCTCTTTCCAAGATTATTGTCCATTTTCTATATTATTTTTTCTAAAACATTTGTCCCAGAGATAAAATGAAACAAATTTGTTCTCACTTCCATTATATTTAATGAATAATAAATCAATACAAAAACAAGAAGCTAGTCAATTAATCCCCAAAATTACAGTATAAAATCCTCTATACATGACCTTTAACAACAAGCCACTTCACTGAATTATACACACACCGATAATGGTTCATTTTTGCATTTTGATTATAATTGGGTAAGGGTCAAAACAGTAATCTTGTGATTAGAAAAGAATTTCCTTCAGGATTAAGAGAACCAGCATGACAGAACACATGATAACAAGTACTGTAGCACACATTATCATCCCACCTCGTTTCTGACTTCTCTCCGCCTGCAAATTATTATAATTAAATAACGCGTTAATCTTTTTTTTACAAATTAACAAAATAATAATAATAATAATAATAATAATAATAATAATAATAATAATAATAATAATAATAATATGATAAAATAAGAACCACCTTTTGTAGCTGTTTAAGGCCTTCATCAACTGATGCTGCAACATTTTGAATATTGTGGTCTATTCTATCAACAATAGTTCCCTATTTTCACAAAATAAATCCAGTTACATACCAACTGATACACACCATATAATATAATAAAATGAAAATTTTAATATTTTCTGACCTGGTCAATGACAAGGACAGAAAGATCTTTCATGATTTGTGCCAGCTCGTTTACCGATTCCACAACCTTGAAGGATGATTGGATTAGTATATAGAATAGATGGGAACAAAATCAAAAAAGAAAAAAAACAAAATAAAAAAAAAAGTTGATTTGAAGTTTTGAACCAACCTGTTGAATCTCTTTTTCCCTTTCGACTGTGAAAGCCTCACTTTTCTTCAATTTGGCCATCTGATGTTCATTGAAGCCCTACATACTCATAACACACTATTTTAATGCCATAAAATTACATTTTAACAATAAAAGTTATGTACTTTATTTTAATGGTGACTAAATAATAGCAAATTCAACATACCATATCATCAAACTCATCATCATCGTCCCTTTTAGATTGCTTTCCGTTTAGATTCATTTCTAGATCAACCCCATCTGGACCCTAGAACAAAATTAAAACAACCATCATATAGAGCTCACAATATGTATCAGATTACCACATTCACCTTGTGTCTTTAAACTATATTTATAATTAAGATAATTAATTGAGATAATTAATAGAGAGTGGATACCTCTTTCTGCAGCTGTAGGCGTTTCAAATAACTTGATTGCTTCTTCCTGAGTTCTACTGAAAGGCTCTGAAGATCAGTTGCAAGAGACCGCTGCAATCAAAATTTGAAAAAATTAATAAAATGATTTTAACTTATTAAAAAATAATAATTTGAGATGTAAGCAAGTATATTATTAACCAATTTTCAAGACGGGGCTATTTATTTTTATTATTATTATTATTAGTACCTGCACATTTTTCCTAATATTGGAATCCTCAGAAGTCCCACCAGCAGATAATTTCTTTAATTTTTTTTCTGATTTTTTTAAAAGATCAGTGATCTCATGGGTTAGATTCTCAATCCTGTGTTGATCTTCTCTACCATCCCCAAATGAAGGCATTAAAGCCTTTGCATGAGCTTTTGCCAGCTCAGCCATTTTAGATCTTGCACGTTGCACATTTGCCGTTATTTCGTCAGATACATCAACCCAAGCAGGAGGAAGACCTATGGTTAGTGCTCCTGCACTGTAAAAGAATAACTAATTTTTAATTGTTATTTTAAAGCCAGAGGATGGATAATTTATCTCAGTTGATAAATTTGCAAATTTAAGTTATTGGTTATTGTGACAGGTAAAGAAAATAATATTCTGATTAAAGCATACGAGAGTCTAGAACAAAAAAAAGTAGAAACAGTGGAACTAGTGACAGTAATTGCCAACTGGTGTAAGTTTTGGGTAGATTTAAAACAGAATACCATTAATTATTAAACAAAATATGTTCAATTCTATGTTGAAACCTTTGACAAATTTTGGAAGCTAAGTAACTCTAATGCAACTGCAATAACCATTAAACCCCTTCACTTGATCCCCTTTCGTTAACCATCAAATCTTTCTTAAGTTACTAACATTACAGAAAGAACATACACCTGAATCTTATATAAATCTAATTAGGCATACCACACAGCACTCATCTCTAGAGTAATCTCAGCTACTTGTGCAAACAGTCTTGTTGCATGTGACTAAGAATTACCAAGCAGAGTAGGTTATGATAAACCCAACCTTCTACCTATTAGATCAGAAGTGCATTTTAAACCCAAACCCTAGGATTACTTAGCTGGACACATTTTCTGTTGGGAATAGTATACAGAAATGCATTGAGATCGTGCAATTAAACCTAGTTACAGTATATACTAAATTACTCGATTAGAAAATGACTTGAATCCAACATGAAACTTTACGATTCAAAAATACAGAAAAAACACACAAAGGATAGAGAAAACATACGATGAAGTCCCGGGATCTTCAGTACTAATAGGAGCATAATTACGATTTTGTTTAAGCAAACCGGCGTTAGCCAACTCAATCACCGCACCACCACCGGAGCTTGACGGACCAAATGTCGATGGAGCCCTAACGCTTTTCAATGCATCTCTATACTTCCTAAACAGAAGCGTTCTGTTCCTTGTCGCCATTGAAGAATACAGTCTCCCAATACAAACTGACCAGTAAACACCAAATGTATTCAGAAAATCAGTGCAATTTACAGATCCGAATCTATAACTTAAGGCTGAAGGATCTTCAACAAAGATCTACGAGGATGAACAGTTGTGATGATCTCTTTGATCTATTCGAATTGCTTCAGAGTAGCGGTTGAATTGAAATGATTGTTGATAGTTAATTGATGATTGAATGAATCTGGAGATCGATGAGAGTGAATAGTGTTGAATTTTGCTGAAGAAATCGAAACCCGTTTTCCCTTTGCGCTTCTTCTTCTTTTCCCCCAACAAGTTACTCTTAACGCCCTTCAACTATTAGTTATTTGTCAGGCGCAGACCCTTTAAAACTAAACGATAAAAATTGGTAAATGTCGTTAGGTAATTAACTAATTATACTTTACTTTTTTTCTTCTTTTTTGTTGAATAACAAGTTAATTAGTTAGTTGTTCGAGTCGTACACTAATATTTATAAGGTGTGATATATTTTTCTAAAATCTAAAATTTTTTACTTTTGAGGAATAAATTTCACCATGTTATTCAGCTGAGGAAAATTCTTCAGTAAAACTTAGAACCTATAAATCTTGTTAAGGAAAACCTCTAAAGATGTTATTTGTGACCAATTGATCTACATCAACTCGTTCTTTATTTTATGTGTTATTTTATTTTATTTTTGGTAAAGAAAATAGGATATTAAGATTATATAAGCTTCAACTATTTTGTAGTTGAAGAAGACTAGTACAGTTAAGTCAATGAATTATTTTTAAAGCGAATTTATTCTTACAAAAAATATAAACCAAATTAATAGTTTTATAATATCTAAATATAATTTTGTTCAAAAATAAAAATATTAAATTAAAGGGTATTTTCTTTAAATTAATAGTTTTATAATATCTAAATATATTTTTTATGTGTTATTTTCTTTAAATCTGTTTGCAGAAATTAATTACTGTAATCACCAATATAAAATTCTAACAACGGTAATAACGGCTTTATAATCTCCATTGACATATAGTTGCCATTTCCTCTCTTCTTCTTCATCTTCCCTCTAAAAAATCACCATAAAAATCGTTTCTCTTCATCTGGAATCTAGGGTTCGTCAATTTACCCTGGATCAAAGAATCTTACACCTCCGTAACCCTAATTTATCTTTGATTCAACTCTTTCAAGCGTCGAAAATGGACGCTAATTCGTGGATTGATCGCCTGTCATCATCATCACGGCGTTATCAATATGCTCTTCCATCACGATCTTCCGGTAATAGAATTAATTCTGTTTCGCTTCCATTTTTTCGAGGTTTTATTCAATTTGTTCTAGAGATAGTTGTTTGTGTAATTTATCTGTGCAAATTGAATTTAGAGAAATGAATCTGAATGCAGATATGTTCACGGGGTTCGAGGACATAGAGGTAGATGATGATATTAGGGAGGAAATTCAATGTCCGTTTTGCAGCGGTTATTTTGATATAGCCGGTTTGTGTTGTCATATTGGTGACGAACATCCTGTTGATGCAAAAAATGGGGTATGTATAACCCTAGCATCCGTTAATTGACTTAATTTCAGCTCTCAAAGTTGTATTCCAATTTCAGAAATGACTTACATTGTAAAGCACATAACAGAAGATGCTAAAAAAGTTACAAATTTAGGGAACTATTGGAATTTAGGATCTATGTAACAAGTCAATTGTTTGACTTTTGCAGGTGTGTCCCGTTTGCATGGTTAGGGTGGGAGTAGACATGGTAGCACATATAACTTTACACCATGGAAACATATTCAAGATATCCTTTTTATCAATCTAATTTTGCAAGTTCTAAAAACTAATATTTATATTCTCTTTGACTTTTGATTTTGTTTTTTGTTGATTTTATGTATCTATCTATATGTATTCCTTAACCAATTCTTACATGCAACGAAAGAGGAAATCAAGAAAAAGTGGTTCAATTTCAATGCTGTCATTGTTGAGGAGGGAATTGAGAGAAGGAAATTTGCAGTCTAATTTTGGAGCATCTTCTTATATAGTTTCATCAGCTAATAATGCAGCACCTGATCCATTATTGTCGTCTTTTATTTTGCCAATTGGTGATGATTTAGGGATTAATACATCCAAGTCACCCGTGGAACCAACTTTTGTCAAGAAAAATATAAGCAAGAATGTGCCTGAAAGGTATTGTTTTGTTTGTTTAGTTGATTTGAGAAGTAAATACAAAATATATGATCTAAATGTGCTCATTTATATCTACAAGAGTAAATTGCATAAACCGTTTATGTGGTTTGTATGAAATTCTGGATTTTATTTCTCGACTTCTTTTTATTACACGGACAGTCCCTAATTTTGTATGCTATTAAAAAGATATGATGGATTTTTGAATACAAGAGATATGATTGGTGTTATTAAAAAATGCAGGAAAATAGAGTCAACGCCATTATCGAGTAAAGATAAGGAAGAGAGGAGTAAAAGATGTGAATATGTGCAAGGGATATTATTATCCACAATTCTTGATGATAATTTATAGAATATGGTGGTTGTACACTCAATCTAATTCCATTACAAATAAATATATATTTCCACTCAGGAATTTATTAGAGGTTGGTATTCTTAAAACTCAATCTAATTTAATCTATTTAATGTTTGAAATATTACTTAACCAGTTTCTCTCTATCTTTCCTTCAATTTGGTACATGTTTCATACATATGTTTAGGTGATTCTAAACTTATCAATTAAACATTTTTCTATATTAACTTGTAAATTTAAGCCACGTTTTGTTTTTCTATTAGAACTTATTTAGCTTAACATCCACACAAAAAGCAAATTCGGGAGGTGCACATGAACATAGCTCATCCTCCTATACGGGTTCAAATTTTTTACTTTTATGTATTAATGTATATGTCTATTAGGGACACAAATTCTTAATTAGGTTAGACTAAATACAAATTAGAATTATATTGCTTATAATTTTAGCATATACAAGTTTTTAGGGCATTTTTTTTTGGTAAATTAAACATGTTGTTTTATATAAATGAATTCAAACGATACCATTTTGTATTATGTATTTTAATTCCATTTTCTATTTGATTGTAACCCGATGGCTTAACGTAAAGATCCATCTAATTGCTTACAAAATGAAGTTTAAATATTTAATATTAATGTAATTTAGCCCCTTTTGCTACCAATAATCTTTACAAGAACATAAACCATCACGAAAACAATGAAATCTATTATTATCCCTCAAAATTATCTCTCTCCCTTCCAAATTTGATATAATCTTCATAGCTTCATGACAATCCCAACACACCCTCAAGTTTTTCACTATTCTAATTTCACCCCCTGGTTTTCCAACAAGAATCGCAAAACAAACCGCCAATTTCTCACTATGAGTTCCCACCATTTCTTCCTTCTCTTCTTCTTCAACATCTCTAAGAACACTCTCTTTATCAACTACATATCCAGCTGTCCTCATTCTCTTCCTTAATTCCATTAATAAGTTATATATATCGTTCGATCTTTCGTGTGATTTATCACCCACAATAAACTTATGCAATTTACCATCAAATTCAACCCAACTGAACCCTGTAGTTTTCATAATTCCCGATAATCTCATTTCTCCCCGAATTCTCTCAACTTCGGTCCATTTTCCCATTGACGCGTACATATTTGAGAGCAAAACATAATTTCCCGAATTTTGTGGCTCGATTTTAAAAAGCTCGTTTGCTGCAAATTCTCCAATATCTATCCTTTTTCGAATTCGGCTCGCGTTTAATAGTGAACCATAAACTCCCGCGTGTGGAGCCATGGGCATTTTGGTAATTAAGCTCTTTGCTTCTTCTAGCTTGCCAACTCGGCCTAATAAGTCAACCATGCATGCGTAATGGTCAACGTCTGGTGTTTTAATTGATTCAAATACTTTTTTACCTTCGTTTAACAAGCCTGCATGGCTGCAAGCGGTTAAAACACCGATATATGTTATTCGATCAGGTTGAAAACCGTTTTCTTTCATCTGTAACAATAAATCAACGGCTGAGATTCCATCACCGTGAGCTGCAAATCCCGTGATTAAAGTGTTGTAAGATATAGCATCTTTTTTCTCCATTTTGTTAAAAATCATTTTAGCGTCTTTCAAGCTTCCACATTTTGAGTACATGAAGATTAACGAGTTGTAACCTGAAATACTTAAATTAATTTGATTTTTATTTACAAAATTTAAAGCCCAGTATCCTAATTCCAATGCCCCTAAATTCCCACATGCAGATATCACACTCACCATAGTAACTTCATCTGGTTTTATTTCATTTAATTCAATCATGTTCTTAAAAACCTCAATCGCCATTGTTGATTGCCCGTTTTGTGCATAACCAGAAATTAACGAATTCCACGAGACTACATTCTTTTCAGGCATTTTATCAAAGATTTCACGTGCAGAAATCAAATCACCAACACGTGTATATGCAGAAATCATTGCATTCCATGCAACAACGTTTCTTAAATCACCCAATTCATCAAAAATCTTTCTGGCAGCTGCAAGATTACCACATTTGGCATACATATCAAGTAAAGCAGTCTTAACAAACTTGTTTAATCTTACATTTTTCTGGTTGATCATATTCACAAGTGAATTTGCAAGTGTAGGGTCAGCTCGATCTGAACATGATGAAATAACAGCAACCCATGTTGTTTCATCAGGTTTAACATTAACATTAACATTAATCATGTCATTAAATAATTCTATAGCTTCTTCTGCAAACCCATTTTGGGAGTAACCAGATAACATTGCATTCCAAGATACAATGTTTTTCTCCACCATTTGATCAAAATACCTCCTTGCAGTAACTAAATCTCCAGTTTTTGAATACCCAGTAACCATTGCAGTCCAAGTAATCACATTTCTTTCAGGCATCAAATTAAACAACTTATCAGCTTCAAATCCGTTCCCCCACCTGAAATACCCAGAAATCATACAATTCCAATCAGCAACCATTCTCTCAGGCATTTCATCGAACACTTTGCGTGCAAAATCAATAGGCCCATATTTCGCATACACACCCATTATTGCATTACGTACGTAACGTTCACATTGATGACCCATCTTCAAAACATGAGCATGTAACACAACAGCCGTCTTTCCTGACGATTTAATTATGATAGGATAAACAAATGCATCCGGCGTGATACCTGAAACCCGCATGGAATCAAAGAGTGTGATGACGTCATTATGGGATCCCATGTGGGAGTAGAACTTGAGCATGTTTGTGAATGTGTAGACATTGGGTTTGTGCAGGGAACTGAAAATGTGTTGGGTGTAGAACAATGGTGCGCGTAGGCGCGTGCAATGGCTGATGAGGAGTGAGACCCAGTAGTTATTGTAATGGAGTGAATGATGAATGATTTGTGCATGGAGTTGTGTTATGTGTTTGAAACTGGATATTTTTGGGGCAATTTCGGTCAAATGTGACATTTAAAATCTGGTTTTTGAGATGTGATGAATGGGGCTTTTTAGAGTTGCGGCGCGAATAAATACAAGAATGACTTATGATGATAATTATGCTTCGTGACGAATTTAAAAAAAAAAAACACATTATATTTAAAAAACAATTTACTATGCATCTCATTTACCTTATTAAATGTTATTTAGATAACGTGCATCTTATGCAACATTAAACTTGATGATAAATTATTATTTCATCCGTCCCGTAATAAAATTTTCATTTATATTTTGCTTAAATTATATAGGTATTGAGTGAGTGATTGGGTTTAATTAAAATATAAGGTCAGATTTGAGAAATAAGAAATTTATTTGGGACCAAAATTTAAGAGGAAATTAGAACTTTATTAGAGGGGTGGGTGTGGTGGCTCAAGTCACTTCACCACCTTAGCGTCACATCAACATTATATCAGCATTTTACATTTTATATATCACATTCAAACCCCCAAATGCTGGTAACATATGTGTTTCCGTTTACGTGTTTATTTTTATTGTTATAATTTAAAGGAATTTGATTGTTTGTTAAGTGTAAGTAACTGTGTAAGACCAATTGGTTCTAAATTGAAATGGTTAGTATATTTCGGTGTTAAGTGGGGAATTATGTGTCCGAATTGAATCACAAAGGATAAATATTGGCGAGACTAATTTCTGCGTTTTACACTAGTTAAGAATAGTTTGTAAATGTTGACTTAGGTTGGGTTTGTTATATGGTATTTTGGCATTTTTGTATGGGTAAAAAGGTGTAAAATGCCAAAATCTGCAGCCTTCAAACCCTCACGGAGCGAGTACAAGGCTTCACGGCGCAAGGTGTGGGCATTCGATCAACCAACAGAAGCACACTTTCTAAATTGTGAATTTGCTCTCCCTTAGGCCTCTCCCAACCGTTATCCATCAGTAAACCCATCAGTAGCGTCACGTCATCACATCCTTACTGACACGCTACTGACACGGTCATGTCAACCCTACCCATCACTAACTCATCACTAAAATATATTTTTTATAATATTATTTATAAAACAAATAAAGAAAAAAAAAAGAAAAACAAATTGTACAAGTTTTGATGTTGTTGGTACAAGCAAAAACCCAAACCACCCCCTTTTTTCCCCTTCCCTTCTCTGCCACACACCCCCACGACGGCTCAGGTTTCCCGTCATCTCCACGACGTCCAGCTTGCGACGTGAAGCACGACGGCTTCATGCCAAAGGCGTCACCCCCCGACGAGTGTTTGACGTGCTCACGACGGGAGCGTTGGGACCGTTCTTATTCTCTAATTAGGTCTCATTGTTAAAATATGTTACTTCGTCTGTATCAAAATAAGTGAATCACTTTCCTTTTCGAAATGTATCAAAATAAGTGAATCACTTTAATAATTTACCTTATTTAGTAAGTTTTTATATTTAAAATTACTCATTTACCCTTACTTATACCTTTTTAAACATCATTAAAGGTGTGGGCCCCATCCATTTTTGTCATCTTCATATAAAAGCGACAAAGTATTAAAAAGTGTGGGATCCCGTCCATTCTAATTACCCAATTTAATTTTACTAATCTCCTATTATTTTGTTTCAGAAAACGTGAACTTCAAAGTGATTCACTTATTTTGATACGGAGGAAGTATTAGACATTGAATTTAATACTGAAAATTAGATATTGTTGAAGAAATTTGTATATATGTTGAGAAATGAATGTTAGTGTAGAATATTATACTCCCTCCGTCCCACAAAAAACTTCCCATTTAAGTTTGGCACAAGTTTTAAGATGATAGTTAGTGGTGGGGTATTGGTAATAATTTTGATTAAAATATTAGATTGGTTTGGAGAGAGAAAGATAGTTAGTGAATACTAAGTGGTGGGGTTCTTAATAATAATAGTATTTTATTATGTGGAGCCCATCAAGTATATGAAATGGGAAGTTTTTTGTGGGACAAAATTAAGGGTGAAATGTGAAGTTTTTTGTGGGACGGATGGAGTATATTAATGTTGAACACAAGGCGAGTTTGATTTTAAAACCGATTTCGAACCGTTAAATAAGGTCAGAACCCGCTAAAACCGAAACCAATAGAAACCGGAACCATTGGGTTTGAAAATCATAAATCAAAATTAGTGGACTGAATTTGGTTTGAGCCTAAAACCGCCCCATGCATATCCCTAGTGATTGGATAGTTGTAGAACCATCATGATGGTTTTCCGAGGATTCTTTTCTTAAACGTAATGTTTTGATTTCCCTAGGAAATGTACAAGGGTTTTCCTAGGAACCTCTTTTCAAGCGCCATTTTTTAAATTCCCTCGGAAATCCCTCGGAAGTTCTGAGGAATTTTTTTTCAAACAATCTTTTATGAATTCCCTCGGAAATCCCTCGAAATTTATGAGGAAGTTTATTTATTCGAATTGCCTAGGAAATCCCTCGGAAATGGGTAGGAATTTTGAGTTCATCTAAAAAGGTCTAATTGGGTCTATTCGAAACCCGATTATGTAAGCAAATCGAACCCAATACCCGACCCGATCATAACACATTGTTGGGTCATGGTCCAACTTATTCTCTCCGCCAATCAAAACAATATATCACGAAACTACCATAGATCTTGGGCTTGCACATATAATATATCACGGAAATGCATGTCTTTTATTGAAATAACCCCTCCAAATGTCAAAATTTTAGTGAGGTTGTTTGTAAAAGAAATATACTTATATTTTCTTGTTGTGAACCAACAACGATTGTATTGCCGCTTTGGGATGAAATATCCATCTAATTTAAACCAAAATCACTATAAAATTGTGTTGCTAGATGAACTCAAAATTTATTTAAACATTCATATAAATCTATATACATTTTGATCACTGTTTGATATCATCACCACCACCTCCACGCTTAGTAGTTACACTGTTGCACCTCTTTTGGAGAGCTCCGCACTAGGTGGTGGACACCAAGTAGTTACGGGGTTGCACCTCTTATGAAGCTCGACACCATCTGTGTTTGTGTATTTATCAAAACCAAGGGTGATATCGTCTTTCCAGCACGACCTTGACAATAACAAGAAACTGATGGATCAAATGGTGCGCAATGTAAGTGTGAGCAATCCCGTCGCTTCATTATACATGTTATTAACAAGTAGAAGATATAAGGAACATCTGAAGAACACATGAATTAAAATATCAAAGATAATTGAAGGGTAATTAACCTGAAGTAAATATAAAAAAACATAAGGAAGATTATCATTTTAATTGCAATTGATCACTTAATATTTAATGTAGATATTGCTTGTTATAACTTTTACTTCTTCCTTCCCTTTATATGAAATTTATCTTTCTCTTCGCTGTGTTCCAGAGTTTAAATATAGAGAGAACAGAAAAGAAGTCGAAAGAAGATTTAATTTATATTGTGTTCCAGAATTTTTATTAAAAGAAGAGAAGAGAACTCGAAAGAAATTTTTGGGCATTATTTCTCTCATAATCTTCCTCCCAAAAGTGGGAAGATTTGGAGATAAAAAAAAGTTAGAGTTAATGAAAAAATATTAAACCTACTAAATTACCCTCAGTATTTCCTAATTAATTCACATTTTAAGGATAAAAATGTAAATTTGTTAATTTTTTTTCTTTTCTCCCCAAATTAGGAACACAAAAGGACATTGTTTTCTTTTCTTTTCTTTCGGATTTGGGAACACAAAAAAGAAAAATAATTTCTTCCCAATATCACTTCTTTTCTCTTCTCTCTTTTTACTTTCCTTTCTTTTCTTTTGGTTAAAAACTATGGAACACAGTAAAGTTACTTCCTCCGATTCAAAATAAGTGCTACATTTTCTTTATATGGGTGATTCAAAATAAGTGATACACTTTCCTTATTTGGTAAATTTTTATATATAAAATTACCATTTTTATCCTTACTTTACATTATTAAACATCATTAAGATTACCTAACCCTACCTTGATTGTCATTCCCAACCATATTGTGGGACACTTCTTCACTAATTATCCCTTTAATCTATCATAATCTCTATTATAATATTTTGCATCAAAAAGCATGAAAGTGAAAGTGTAGCACTTATTTTGAATCGGGTTCCTTAAAAAAAGTACAATTACCTTGGAAATGAAAACATGTTCAAAACCTTAATTAATTAATTTATCTTTAACCAATTATTTATGTTGAAACTCTTCCTTTTTCATGGTGAAAATAAACTATCATCGATCTTCTCTTAATTTTCATGGTGAAAACGTCTCCTTCTACAATCACCACCGGCAGCAACGACAAAATGGCGAGAGAAGGACGGCGTCCAACGTGAAAAGAAGTGCTATTTTTAGAGGTAAACAAAAGTTGAAAGGACAGATGAAAGATATAATTTTCTAGGCCAAAAAAAGTGATATTTCTTAATATAGAATCAAAAGTTCAAAAAAACTCTGACTAAAGAGATCTAAGATATATTTTAGAGAGTTGTGTTCAGGGAGGAACACTAATATTATAAAGTCCCAAGGAACAACTTACAGCCATTAGATCAAGCTTAATCAATGATCAAGATTAAAAAGAAGTATTACACCTGGAGGGGCATTATTGTCATTTGATAACACCAAATAACCTTCATCCCCAAATCACGTTCATTACTCTCAGACCTTCTTCCTCACTTCCTCTCTAGAGCGATTTCCGGCGAATCACCATCGATGCATACTTCTGAATCACGTTTGCATCGAATCGACTGCAATCAAACGCAGATCTGAATCGGCAACTTCGAATCACATTTTTTCTCGAATTCGAGCCCTAATTAAAATTGCGATTGAAGAAAATCGCTGTAATCAAACGCAGATCTGAATCTCGAAATCAAAATATCTGATGTTATCAATGAATCTGCATCCAGAATATGTCAATAGCAATGAAACAGAGAAAAAAAAACGATGATTCAGGTAAAAAATTACAATTCAAGTTTATTAGATAACAAAATCACAAGTGATTCGCTAACGAATCGTTTGTGATTGTAAGTTGTACGTTAATTCACTGCTATCAGTTGACAACGCTAAGCGAATCACATGTGATTTCTTTTCGTAAAACATGGGAGTTTATAGATTACAAATCACAAGTGATTCGCTTTACAAATCACATGTGATTGTGTGCTATGCATTAGTTGACTGCTTCATGTGAGGTTGCTTAGCGAATCACATGTGATTTATTTGCTTAAAAACAGGGGAGGTTGTTAAGAAACAAATCACAAGTGATTCGCTTTACAAATCACATGTGATTGTGTGCTATGCATTAGTTGGCTGCTTCATGTGAGGTTGCTATGCAAATCACATGTGATTTCTTTGCTTAAAAACATGGGAGGTTGTTAAGAAAACAAATCACAAGTGATTCGCTTTACAAATCACATGTGATTGTATGTTATGCATTAGTTGACTGCGTTGAGATGAGGCTGCTGAGCGAATCACATGTGATTTATTTGCTTAAAAACATGAGAGGTTGTTAAGAAACAAATCACAAGTGATTCGCTTTACAAATCACATGTGATTGTGTGCTATACATTAGTTGACTGCTTCATGTGAGGTTGCTTAGCGAATCACATGTGATTTCTTTGCTTAAAAACAGGGGAGGTTGTTAAGAAACAAATCACAGGTGATTCGCTTTACAAATCACATGTGATTGTGTGCTATGCATTAGCTGACTGCTTCATGTGAGGTTGCTAAGCGAATCACATGTGATTTATTTGCTTAAAAACAAGGGAGGTTGTTAAGAAAACAAATCACAAGTGATTCGGTTTACAAATCACATGTGATTGTTTGCTTTACGTTATTTGACTGCGTTGAGATGAGGTTGCTGAGCGAATCACATGTGATTTATTTGCTTAAAAGTAGGGGAGGTTTTTAAGCAACAAATCACATGTGATTCACTTTATAAATATCATGTGATTGTATGAACACAACTTTGCTAGTAGTATGAGAGTGTCCAGAGAAGTAACAAGTCTTTCAAGACTTAAAAAGATGGATTTTCAAACATATTTGGATGGTCAATGACCTTGGTTTGAGAAGAAAAGAAAAAGCAAAAAGGAATTTCCATTTTGGTGATTAACTTGAAAAGTAAAAAAGTAATGTGCAGAGAAGTGACACAACTTTTCTAGTAGGATGAGAGCGTGCAGAGAAGTAACAAGTCTTTTAAGACTTAAAAAGATGGATTTTTAAACATATTTGGATGGTCAATGACCTTGGTTTGAGAAGAAAAGAAAAAGCAAAAAGGAACTTCCATTTTGGTGATTAACTTGAAAAGTGAAAAAGTAGTGTTGTGTCATGTGTCTTGTGATCGACCGAAATAAAGGGGAAGGAAGTTTGTGGGTGGTGTTTTAATGAGGAAAGTTGAACAACCTTGGGAATGCATGCATGCATGAGAAAATGAGCTAATAACCAAAATATGAAAGTTTATGGGATGGGAAATGGAATCTTGACAGGAGGAAGAGACATGCCAAAAACCATTTGACTTTTGAGAAAAAGGAGGAAAAGTATTAATTTTATGTATTTGGTATAAGTGTGTATTTGTACTATCAAATGGTGTATTATTTCAGCTTACATTTTATTTGATAATTAATTATTAGTTGTAGAATATTATTTTGGATGACTATTTTGTCATTATAAATATTTATGTTTAATTCACAAATTAAATTATTAGTCTTGTTGTTAAGTATTAAATCACTTTTGATTTCATTAAAAATCACATGTGATTTTGTTATGTAAAACATAGTTTTTATTATAAAACAGAGGAGTCTATATACATAACAAAATTACATGTGATTGGAAAGTAAACATCAAATGCACAAAAACAGTGACATGTACATAGAAACAATACACATGTGATTGTTAATAAAAATCACAAATAATTGGAAAGTAAACATCAATTGCACAAAAACGGAACATGTTACTTAGTATTAAATCACTGGTGATGCTGTTCCCAATCACATGTGATTCTGGTAAGTAAACAAAGTTATTTCATAAAACAGAGTAGTATATACACATAACAAAATCACATGTGATTGGAAGGTAAATATCAAGTATACAAAAACAGAACATGTTACTTAGTATTAAATCACATGTGATTTTATTAACTTTCACTTGTGATTTCGTTAGCAATCACATGTGATTCTGTTAAGTAAAACATAGTTATTTCAACTGGAACTAATGTTTTTGACGCGGATGGTTCATTGCTGATTGATCTTTTAAGCCTTATTTTGATCTTCTTTGACACCTCAGTAGTTTTTGTTTTTGATGGTGATAGAGGTCTTTTTCTACCAATATTAACATTAGTTCGTATCTCAGGCAACTTAGATAACATAGTAGGAAATTCATCATCACCGCCTATAAAACACAAAGAAGCAAGTTATGACAACTAATAACAATATGAGATAGTTAAATTGAAATCACATGTGATTGAACTCACAAACTCACATAAACAACTGTAATTTAGCTTACTAATCACATGTGATTGAAAGATATGAATTATTTGACTGTGATTAGGTGAGATACTGAGAACAATCACATGTGATTGAATTCAAATAACATAATAATCAAATAATAAATAATAATCACATGTGATTTAAAAACAGAGTAAACATAAAAATAATAAAACATGTGAACACAGTAAAATCACATGTGATTTACAACTAAAAAACTCTAGAAAGCTGAAAATATATAATAAAATCCGTAAAATCACATGTGATTTAAAAACATAGTGAACATAAAAATAATAAACATCAAATAACATGTGAATACAATAAAATCACATGTGATTTACAACTAAAAAATACTAGAAAATTGAAATCTATAATAAAAACATTAAAATCACATGTGATTTACAACTAAAAAACACTAGAAAGCTAAAATGTATAAAAAAAACAATAAAATCACATGTGATTTACAACTAAAAAACAAATAATAACTTTAAAATCACATGTGATTTAAAATAAAATTACAAGCACATATGTTTAAACACAAAAAATAGATGATTTAAAACGAAATAGACTTAGAATCACATGTGATTAACTAAAAATATTTGTTTTAGAATAAAACATATCTAAATCAAATGTAACTAATAAGAAACATCTGATATAAAATTAAACAAATATAAAATCACAGATGATTAACTAAAATAAATATGTGGTTTAAAATTAAATATATGCACAATCACATATGTTCATGTGTTTTAAACTTAAACAGATCTAAATCACATGTGATTTGAAACAGAGGTTTTCAAAAACAGGGGAGTTATTAACATTTCGCTAAATCACATGTGATTTACTAAAATAACTAAAATAACATTACGAATCATATGTGATTAACTATTAAAAAACACTAGAAAGCTAAAACACTTGTTATTTGAAGCGAAAACAACAAAATATAGAACAACACATCAACAAACAACATATGAAATCGACGTATTATCAAATAGAAACCCTAGAAAAGTTCGAAATACAAAAAAAGCCATAAAAGAACAAGGATTTCTGCATAAACGATAAAAAATCTAATAATAACAGCAAATACAAGTTAAAATTACATGTAACAAGTACGAATTCCCTACGCTTTTTATCGGGAGCTTTTTTTTCGAACGAGAAGGTCGTGAATCAGCCATTGTAAGTAGATCAGACACCAATATAGAAGAAAAACGATGTTGTATAAGTGTTTAACAAACGATTTTAGCAAAAAACTGAGAAGAAATCGGTAAAAACGAGTGAAAATTAGGGTTTATTTATTGATTTTTGTATGTGTGTGAGAGAGGGAAAGAGAGCAGACGAGAGGGAGGAGAGACAGAGGGAAGATGAAATGTGAAGAAGGAGGGTTTTTAAGTCACGCACCAAATGACCAATATACCCTTCCGCCCAAAAAACTCATTTAATTGGAGATCTAATCTGAACCATTGATCTTCTTGATCTAAGGACCCATAATTGTTCCTTGGGACTTTATAATATTTGTGGACCTCCTTGAACAAATTACATATTTTAGATACTGAATATTGTAAATTGGATACCTTTTTTAAACTAGGAAATCGCGGCCGGAAAATACTCAAATCTGATTTTGGGAGGTCTACGCCGATGCGGGAGAAGCAGGCGGAGGGGGAGAAACATAGGTGATTTGTTATGAGGTGGTGGGCTGAGGTGCTCCGACAAGGAAGAAGAAAAAAAAAGTGTGGCCGGAGATGATGGCCGGCTAAATATGTGTGAAGTAACGTGCGTGTATATGTTCAGACTTAGAGAGTGAGACGTATGTATATTGGTGAGGAGGTTATACGTGTTATTCATTGCAAAATAATTAACAAAATAATTAAGAGGCTGGAAGTTGAGGGTGGGAATCCAATGGTTTGGTGATAGGTTCAAGGGTTTTTAAAAACGATTATTTCAAAAAAGAAAAGAAAAGGGATTAGTGGGTTGGGGGGCCGAGCATGTGGGGTACAGGGGATTAAATGCTCTTTTGGATGGTGCAGCGGTGATGGTGTGTCGATCCCACATCTCTTAGATCAAAAGGTACGGATGTGAAAAGGAAAGGATTTGGAGCATGGGGTCTACTCCTGAGTTGGTAGTTTTTATGGTCCTTCGAATTTTCTAGCCTTCTGTATTGTTTGGTGTTGTCATATTGAGTTGTTTTGTGGTTAAGATTATAGTGAAATATTCAAGATAGTCCATTAATTTTATTTAGTCCCAAGGGATATTTATTAGCCATTGAATCAAGAAAAATTAATGGTCAAGATCAAGATTCAAAACCACCACCACCACTACAAGCACATGTGCTTCTCCGGCGGCCGGAGACGGCGGCCGGCGGCGGACGGCGGCGATGGGCGGCGGTCGGTGGCGGCGTACGGCGGCGGGCGGCGGCCGGAGGTGGCCGCCGGCGGTGGTGACCGGTGGTGGTAGTCGTGACTGGAAGCACATGTGCTTCGTGACTTGTTTTGATTTTTTTTCCGTGTAGTGAAGCACATGTGCTTCATAACGTCAAGCACATGTGCTTCATAACGTCAAGCACATGTGCTTCGTGATTCAAACACAAATGACTTGTTTGTAAGTTACATGTGTTCAGGAACAAAAACACATGTGCTTGACTTTATGAAACATTGGCTTTATGAAGCACATGTGCTTGGCTTTATGAAGCACATGTGCTTCATAATGATGTGTTCGTCACTTGTTTTGATTTTTTTTCCGTGTAGTGAAGCACATGTGCTTCATAACGTCAAGCGAAGCACATGTGCTTCATAACGTCAAGCACATGTGCTTCGTGATTCAAACACAAATGACTTGTTTGTAAGTTACATGTGTTCAGGAATAAAAACACATGTGTTTGGCTTTATGAAGCATTGGCTTTATGAAGCACATGTGCTTCATAATGATGTGTTCGTCACTTGTTTTGATTTTTTTTTCCGTGTAGTGAAGCATATGTGCTTCATAGCGTCAAGCACATGTGCTTCGTATGCTCCATTGTGTGTGTTAGAAACTCATGTTTTTAGTGACTTGAAGCACATGTGCTTCGTGACCTGAAGCACATGTGCTTCGTGACCTGAAGCACATGTGCTTCGAAGTAATATGATGTATTTAGTGAAGCACATGTGCTTCGATACATCAATACCACCACCCCCCCATTAGCCCAGCACCTTCACTGTCAGCCACCACCACCACCACCGCTGGCCGCCGGCGGCGGCGGCGGCGGTCGGCGGCGGTCGGCGGCGGCCGGCGGTGGTTGTAGGTGGGGGATTTGATCTTGTCCATCTTGATCCAATGACTAGGATTTGTCCCTTAGGACTAGACAAATCCTTTGGACTTCTTAGAATATTGAGTTATTTTGTGGTTAGGATTATATTGTATAATTGGTGAGCTATTATATGCTAGTATCTTATTAGCTTGGTTTAGTTATTTATGATGGTTTTTAGTTTGGGTGCTTTTGAAGAGGTAATGTCAATATCGAAGCTCTCTTATTTATTCCCTTATTATTGTTCAAAAGAAATAAAAATTAAATGATTTATTTTAAAACCACTGTTACATTTTCTACTACGACCAACTACTAATTTTATCAAGGTTGTTGCTAAACATATCAACTTAATTTAATTTTTAAAGAATAGGATTTTGCTAATGACAGTTTTTAGGGTTGTCACTAACATGCATAAAAGGTTTATACATTAATTAAAAAAGTAATATTCTTAAAATTAAGGAATTTGTCTTTTGTGTATTTTATCTTCTTAATAATAGTTCTAAGTGTTCTCATTAGTATTTTCCTAAAGAATAAAATGGAGTTGCACAGAAATTAAGGCATCAGCACTCCCTCACCCAAGTCCCTACCACACTCTTCCATGCGCGTTTAAGTCACGTGTTTGTTTGTTTTTTCCTATTTACCTTCTTTTCTTAATATATTTTGACATTTTATGTTGGGACTGTATAACACGAAAATTTGATAAATAATATTTCCTCCGTCCTATAAATAAGTTTATATTTATCTTGGACACAAGATTTATGTGATAATTAGTGGTGGGGTTACTGGTAATACTTATGATTAAAATATATAATTGAATTAGAGAGAAAGATATTTAGTAGATATTAATGGTGAGATTCTTAGTAATAATAATATTTTATTATGTGGATCTATCAAATGTAAGAAATGTAAACTTTTTTTACGAGACAAAAGTTTAATGAGAAATAAACCTTTTTATGAGACAAGGAATTAAATAATGATAGAATATAAATCTATCTTTTAGAGTTAAACAAAGAGTTTCTAACCTCTTATTTTCATATTTTTAAACTCGTTTTAGTATGCAAAACAAAATTCAGTAATATTTACGACTCATATTTTAAATGTTTGGATTTTCGTTTATAATTTTAAAAACATTATCTAACGGATATTATTATATATCTTTCAATTAATATAAGTGTCTAAACTAAATATGTAAATATTTATCATTATGAGTTATATGCTACATTCTTATATATCATTTCACGCTATATATACACTATTAATAAGGGCTGATTTATACACCATAACTTTTAATTAATAGTATAATCAAAACATATATTATTTAAATGATAATGAGATACTGAAAGTTTTATACAATGTTTTAATGATCAGGTCGGACAAGAAAATCAGTGTGGTGCTAGCCGGATGTAGCTGGGTCAATATGCTTTTATAGGTAAAAGATATACTCCTTCAGTCCCATAATAAAGTTTTCATTTCTATGTTACACAAGTTTTTAAGATATAGTTAGTAATGAGTCATTACTCTTTAGTAATAATTTTAATTAAAATAGAAGGTTAATTTAGAAAGATAAAAACTTGGCCCACATAAAATATATTATTTTAAAGGAAAAATGAAAATTTTATTCAAATATCTTGGTAGGAATGGTGTGAATGATGATTAATACAATGACTGAGATGATGACTTGTAATAAATACTTTTTTTTTCACTTTTTCTAGTAATAAAAATGACATTTTTTTTTCATTTTATAAAAAAATTAAATAAATATTAAAATCTTCAAATTAATAAAATATTGTAGTACATCCTTCTGCTTGATACCGAATGGTGCAAGTAGAAAAATGTCAAATATCAAATTAAAGATTTCTTAATTTTTTAATATGAAAACTCATTTATATATAATTTAGTTTTCGTCTAATATCTTTTCATACATAAATGTAATACAAATTTAAATTTGTATTCATGCTTAATTTATTTTTATCTATAATTCAGTATAAATTTTATTATAGTAGAAGACAAAAATATAATTGACAATATATTTTATCTTCGTATAAAAATAAGTGATACATTTGAGGTATTAAAATAATTTATCATTGTACCATTAACGTAATTATAAAATGTTGGTTTTTTAAAGATGTAAACAAAAAGTGTTCAACTAAATACATTTTAGAATATGACAAATTTTATGTCAAAATGTAGAGAAAAATAAATACGGCGCAACAATGTATTTGGTTTTTTCCCAAATGTTATAGATTAAAATTTATTAAGAAAAAGAAATTAAATTAAAAAAATTAATATTATTAATTCTTATGTCAAATCATTTTGATGTCCACAGTCCACGTGCAAAGAAGGTGAGTATTGTTTTTGTAGACAAAAGAGGTAGTAGTAGACTAGCTATAGTAAATGTATATTTTTCCAAGGCTTGTTCTAAATGCACTTCAAAGTAGAAAATTAATAATGACACTAATGATTAAAAAAAATGATTAATTTAATAAAAATGATGATTATAAACCTAAGTCCACAGATCCTAAAGCCCATTAACCTATTTATATATATTTATCATAAAAAACCCTAGATCACTTAACATTGAAACCCTACTCT
The DNA here is from genome assembly GCA_963853835.1 of Calendula officinalis. Classification (NCBI taxonomy): domain Eukaryota; kingdom Viridiplantae; phylum Streptophyta; class Magnoliopsida; order Asterales; family Asteraceae; genus Calendula; species Calendula officinalis. The sequence continues at coordinate 11,905,382 of OY970821.1, read as the reverse complement.
CCTCCGTGCCTTTTTGCAGCCGCCGCCACCCACAGCCGGACACCGCCGGAGCACCGCCGCCCACTGCGACACCACCCTCGACCAACACCGCTAGAAATCATTTCTCCGCCTCTAGAAACCAATACGCACGGACGAGGTTTGAAAACAACCATCTACGACCGTCTATTATCTCCGCCCTCCGTCACTCAGCCGTCAAAAGCCGCTGAAAAACATGATCTCCTCCCACCTGAATATCTCTCTCTTTCTCTCTATCTCTCTTCTATTCTCTCTCTCTCCGCCGTCCACCACCATGTCACTTCGCCTATCCACCATCCGCCACTGCCATCTCTCTTCTTCCTGGTTTCTACCTCTCCAAGTCTCTCTTCCGTCTTTTTATCTCTCTAAATCTCTCTGAATCTCTCTGAATCTCTCTCCTGTATTTCTTATTAGTTTTAAGTAACATTAGAAGATAATACATGTAATTATTTGATAAAATGTAAAAATAATACCTTTTTATATGTAGATTTGGATCATAAACATAAATTGAGTTTATTTGATAATATTATATAATTTATTCAGATTCAAACAACAATATATTTAAAAAAAAATTAGAATTTATTATATAAACAAAAAAAATTATTGAGAATAATAATCTAATTAAATAGAGTAATTATGTATATTGGAAATAATATCTAATTAAATAGAGTAATTAAGTTTGTTGGGAAACCAAATGCCTGCAGCTCTTTTCAGTTGTAATACGTTTCCCAAGGCCTGACTACTTTCTTTTATATTTTCCAGCATTTTTGAAACGTATTTAGTAGTGCCCTTTTTCTAAATATTGACCTTTGACTTTTATGGAGTTAATTTAATAGGACTCTTTATCAATCACTAATATTAATTGATTGATGTGATTAGTAGTACTTTTCTTTGACTGGTTGATATGATTAATTGTTGAACATATGCTCAGTACAAAAATATATCTTCGCTAGATAAAGGGTCCGTCTATCCCTATCGTTGATTATATTGTCCATGCCCTTTGTACTAAAATAATATGAGTTTACGTGATTGAAGTGATTAATTGATCGACAACGACATTTATTATTTTTATTTCCTACTAAAATATACTTCGTATAATAAAGTGTTTTAATACATATAATATACTAAAATTATTACTTTCTCCCTACGTCGAGCCATCGATTGTAACACCCTAAAATTTACAAGATTTTTAAAATTTTTAAAAACAAAGTTATAATCAAAAGGTCTCATAAATAAATCTCAGATATTAATATTTAACATTTAAAACATATTTATTGCGGAAATAGTTAAGATAAAGTAAAGTGTTTTAAAATATTAAATGATGTCCACATCAGAAATGAAAAGATACAGCGGTCAACCGTCCACCTTCTCCTTTCCTTTGCTGGTACCTGAAACAATGTGGGGGAAAGTTTGGGTCAGCTGGGGAAGCTGAGTGAATAATTCTCAAAATGCAAACAATCATAACATACAACACATGAGGGCACATCGGTGTACTCCTACTCAGAATCTACTCGATTAATTACTCAGATTTATTTCTCAGATTTTATTACTCAGATTTTAATTTATATAGCGCGCTTGTGTGATTTGGGACGAGAGATTAACCTCGCTCCTCCTCACACCTCAGATAGGCATAAGCCAAAAACTCAGACGGGAGTGATCCCAAAACTCAGACGGGAGGTGATCCCAGGCATATAGCCAAAAACTCAGATGTGTGTTATTATGTTTTATTATCTCTTTAACATAATTATCTCAGATGCCCTAGCAAGTAGTAGCACAGAATGACCCTGTGCCGAGCTCGGTTACCCAGGCACAATGTCTCAGATTAAAATAAATCAACAGCTGCTCAGATACTCAGATAGCATGTCAAACTCAGATAAAAAATCAAACTCAGATAGCGGGTCAAACTCAGATAACAGTTCAAGCTCAGATAACAATTATGGTGCAAGAAATGTAACACATAAGTCATGCATGTACAACGTTAAAACTGAATACACGGTAAGAATACTCACTTCGAGAAAGCGTAAGCTCCAAAGGATCCTCAATACTCTAAGGCGCTGCTCGGTTATTCCTAGATGATCCTAAAAGCATAAAAATGAAACCCGAATTACAATCCGCTCTAAGGACTCAATTTAGAAAACTGGCAGCACCCGTCGGTCTCACGGAAACTGCTATAACTCTTAAACTGTGCAGTAGAGTTATCCCATATTTTTACCATGAAAAGTAGACAACCAGAACTACAATTTACTGTGAGACGGTCACTGGCCAACACAGATTCTAAGTGTCTCAAAACAGCGTTGCAAGACAGACCTGTTGCACAGGTCATCTTCCTAACAGCAGCAAACTAAATTGACTATAACTTTTAAACCGTAATTCGGATTGACGAGAGGGTTGCGGCATTGAAAAGCTAACTCAAAAACCAAGGTCCCAGCACCGGCCAAAAATCCAAAAGCTTATTTTAAACAGGTTAAAATCATTCGAGAATAGACAACAGAATTCTGTCCCGAAAATGTATTTATGTACTCTATTTTAACAAAACCGATTTTAATACCGCGAGACCCGACCAGTCATTGACAACCCGACAGGTTCCCCCAACTCAGTTCCTTTGATTAAAATATATAAGACCTAGATGACCAAAAGTTTCCCGGTTGGAAACCAAGAACCCTAGGGGTTCGGTTTCCTCTTCGGTTGATAATCCTCGACTTCTAAACCGTTAACCCACTACGATCAACCATCAACCGAGTTACTAATGCTACAACAGAACTATATTACACGAGAAATCAGATTACAACATGATAAACGGCCACAATTAGAATAGAACGGTTTGAATAGAAACTAAGAAAACCCTATCGCTCTTACCGAACTCGATCGGTACCATTTTTGCACCCTTGACACCGCACCACAATCCCGACTCTTCGCTCGATCTCCGCTCGATCTCCTGCTCACCGGAAACCAGATACGAGAACAACAGACCTATAGGTTATGAGCACGATATCCATGGAGAAAAACACAAGAAAAAGGAGGGTTATAGGATTACCGGACTTCGAGACCCACACCCACGGCTCGACTAATTTCTTGGGCGATAAGGAGGATCTGGAATAGAGGAGCTGCCCGATCGAATGAAAAAAAAAAACCCCTGTGGGAACTCCCAATTAGCGGCTGACGAATGAGGAATAGAGCAATACGATTGTTGTCGGCAAGAAGGGTTATATCCGTTATTACCATGATGGGCTGGAGACGAGATTTGGGCCAGTGGAGACCTGGGCTTAATTTGCATGACTCTACTTGTTTACTCTTTACTCTTGCCGAATTTTTCAGCCCAAAGAAATCAGGGGTCACGACTTGTTTACTAGCATGTTGGGCCGAGGTTTGTTATTCTTCATGGGCCTAATATTGAGCAAGTGTAAAAAAAAACGATTTGTTTTTTAACTGGCCCAACCGCAAGCCAATTATTCGACCGGCCCACCTTCTATAGTCGACTACCTCCTAGCTCATGGTCGGTTGTCTCGATTGGATTTGGCTCAAGGAAAAATACAAAGGACTCTAAAACGCGAACTAAAACGTTTAATAAACATGAACCGTCCAGTCACAGGTCGCCCGAATAATATAGAATTAATTATAAATAATAAATTGTGATTAAATAATTCTGTTTAATTAATATAAATTTTGGGGCGTTACAACTCAACTCCACTTGAAATAGACTTCGTCCCCGAAGTCATTGCTCGGAAGAAACTCAGGTAGCGATCTCGTGTCTCAGACTCAGGCTCGACAACGACACACATTCTCAAGTGGGGAAAGAAAACAAAATGATAAGGTTAAGTATGAAAAGGAAATTCTCCAGGGCGATCTACGCGATCGAAATAATTCTAGTTTTTTTTTTTTTTTTTTTTTGCAACTGCTCGTGCGATCTTCCGTCTCTAACGACGCAAAATGAAAAGACTAAAAGAACTAAAATCCAACTGTTCCCTAAGAATATTGGGTTGTCTCAAAAAGAGTGACGAGAAAAATTACGAACAAATTCACGATACTTTGCTGAAGGCGTATTCTTGCTCTCGTAGTTGAACACAGTTGTGGCACCCAACGGTTAACGTTGCGTTGAATCCTCCACTTGGAGATTTGTTACGGTTTAGTTTGCGGCGTTAGATGATCTCGACGTGATACTTGGTTATCCGGTTCGTGCTAACAGTCACACTTGGTTCTCTCGCGACGATAAAAAATAAATTTTATGGAAAGAAGAAAACAAAACTTCTCGCGAGGCTCTGACAATGATCACTTAACGTATTTACAACAGGTTTAATCTTATTATTGTCAATTCTGTATAAGAATTAGCTCTGAAAGGTCCTCTACTCTATTGGACACCAGTTGGCATAAGGCAAATAAGCAATCTAGTAGTTTACACCATTATCAGTTAATACCAAAAACAGGAAATTATTCACAAGAAATGTACCTACCACACAGAATTCTCATATACTAAGGTATATGACTCAGAAATATGATCTAGAAATACAACTCAGAAGTCTAACTCAGAAATGAACTCAATACATATCTCAGGAGTATAACTCGGAAATCTGTCTCATAAATAAACTCAGAAATATAACTCGGGAACAAACTCAGAAATCTTAACTCAGAAGTAAACCCCGAAATCTAACTCAGAAACATAACTAGAATTTATCTGAGAAATAAACTCATAAAGTAATAGTATTTACTAGCAATAACATTTTATAAACAAATCCCATTTTTACTCGTTCTTATAACTACTCGCGTGTTCCAGTTTACTAGTTTATAATACTTGGACTGATAATTTCTTTCTCAATCGCGTTATTGGTTCTCAGAATAACTCTTCTTTAATCATTTATCGTTACCTCGCTCTATTAGGTTCGCATATTACCGATGTTGATAACCCTTTAAATAACTCAAATTAACGATCTTGCCATTTAACTCGTTTTATCAGGTTCTCCTTCTACTACATTTAGTGGTTTCTCGATAATATTTTAATAGATGTTTTCTCATTCATCTAGCTTAACAATCCTTTAATAGACCGTTTCACTCATTTTACACAATTTAAAATGTCTCTTAATTATTTTGACCATCTTTACTCATTAATTTCATGTTACCCACAAAAATTCCAATTAAATTTCATACTCTTATTTATAATGATTTCTTGTTACTCAAATTACGAATTAATTCCTTAGTTCTCATTTACTCAATTCGCAATTACACTTTATTCTAAATCTTACGGTTTACTCATTGTTCATCAATTCAGTACATTCTCTTCTTTTCGAAATTTCTCCTAAGTTCAATATAAATTTATTGAATAGTTGTTCTCATCTCAAATTTAATAATTATTCATAAATAGAGTTTTCTCATATAATTTTATAATACCTCAAAACCCATAACACTTTATAATACTTCGAAAATTTGAATAAAACCTCCCGTTAATTTAATACTTTTCTCTTTTGACTCATTTTATTAATTTGCTTATGTAACTCGATTTGCAAATTTCTTATAACTCAAAATTACTCCATAATTAATCAAAATAAAATTTTATCAATTAGCTCGTTTTAATAATAACTCATTACCAGCAAATTACCGATCTCATTTTAACTCATTTTCCTCAAAATTTCATTGTAGCAGTTTTCTCATATTCGACTCCTTAATAAGTTCTCATCACTTTAATTTAATGATTTCTCATTATCACATTTATAACCACCCAAAAATAAGTATACTGTCTTATTTTGTATATAATGGTAGTATTACTACTTCCCTTTTGTAAAATATTCATTCAACCCAATTAACTTGATTTGTTAATTTCTCCAGTAAACCCGATTTATCATTTTGTTGAAAACTCTATAATTACCCATAGAATGAATTTAGTTATTCTCAACTGCTTGATTGATAGTTACTCTTATAATTTATTTGATCAATTATATGTATCTAGATTTCGCACTTTAAATTCATACCAACAAAATCTCTCTGCATAATCATCATGCTCATAATATTTATAAATAATAATTAATGATAATTATTTCTTGATAATTTTTCCTTTTTTACCCCTACTCAACTCCACTTGAAGAAAAACTCGTCCTCGAGTTTGGAACTATTATTGTCTACCAAAATAAACAAGCAAGTATGAAGTCACACCAACAATTAGGATACACATACTAAATTCACAATAACAAGCATTGGTCCATCGTTCCCTTCAAAATCTCCCCATAACCAACCAAAAGTTCGGTGTGTACGATAATAGGGGCCCTCTATTACTTTCGACACCTACTTCTGTTTGGTCACGAGTAAATCCCAAAGTTTACAACTTCCCACATATAAACCCACCAACAAATCACACTCAGAAGAAAGGAATTTTAATCACACTCAGGAGAAAGGAAGTTTATTTTCAATATCTGATAAATACAGATATGCACTCAACAGTGCATACTCAAAATCTCATAACCATTACTCAGAAAATCATGCGTACATTTAGTCTCATACTCGATACTCGGATAACTCAGATTCATGGAAATATTTCCACTTAGTTATTTTCACAATACAAATCTCCTTTTTAAACTTTTCCTTTGGACATGCCATTTATCATTCCTCATAAATATAACTTATATCCTCTTCATAGTTATATTGAATTTATTGTAATTTGTGAGCATTTCTATTAATATATTTTTTTTTATCAGAGTTCTCAGTTATTGCGCTCCTCGATTAATTGATTCAATTTATCGCTCTTTTAACTCGTTTTTAAATAAATCATCATCAAATTGATGACGTTAGCTTTCTCTTAATCCTCTTATATAATTACTCTTTAAGATGAGCTTCAATAATATCTGATTAATTTGACTCAGTAATTCCTCAATTAATTAGTCTATTAAACTTACATAGTTTATTTTAAGCTATCAGTGTGAACTCATTAATCAGTCACTTAACTTGTCATTCACATTAAGTTTTGCACTCGGCAATTTAACCTACTTACTCGAAATATTTTTCCCATTTTATCTCAATTTAATGATTATTAATTAAATACTAACTTGCTGACTTTAATATGGAATCTGCTTACTATTATATCTCGTGATTCGTTGTATTCACGAAAATTTTAAATTTCTCATTTAGATAACTTCTCTTTTAGATCCTGCTAATAATTCTCGTTAGCTAAATGTAATTATTTCCCATTTTATTGACTTAATAATTCTTTCTTTTACTCAACTTGGTAAATCTTCTTAAAAATATTCTCAATCAATTTGATTTACCAATCTCTGATTTACTCGTTTTAATTGACTCAGTCTATTAAGTGTTTTCTCCCATATGAAAGATTTTAATATGCTCCCAATACAAATATTAAGTACTCCTCTTTAATGTTAATAATTTCCTCATTTCTCATTACACAGCTTATGGATCTTATATAATAAATTAATATCCCCTTATTACACTTTTGGTTCGAATTTCTCAGAATTTATAAAATTTCACCTCAACTCTATTAGGTGTTCCTCTAAATTGAACTTTTATTATTTTCTCATTAGTATTTATAATTTCACTTTTCTCCAGTATATATATTTCATATATATAAATATAGAACTCTAAGAATTAAAATCGAAATTATGCTCAAATTAAGCTCTAAATTATTCACAAAATTATGGAATCTCATAATAGTATATCTATATACATATATGTTTAGCCATACAATCACAAGTAATTCTCTCAGGATATAAACCGAAAATTCTCAGAATATGCTACTCGTCTATACTCAGAATATAGCAAAATCTCAATTAAATAATACTCTTAAATATTACCGGCAGTAGGAAGCGAGAGGTCGACGTGACATGCTGTATGTTCGATGTGGAAACTTTTTCTCAGAAAAATATTTGACTCTTTTCTCGTTTGAAAAACTCGATACTCAAACTTGAGTTTGAATTCGCCCCTTGCGAACCCAAATCCCTCAAGTCAGAGCTCTGATACCAACTTGTAACACCCTAAAATTTACAAGATTTTTAAAATTTTTGAAAACAAAGTTATAATCAAAAGGTCCCATAAATAAATCTCAGATATTAATATTTAACATTTAAAACATATTTATTGCGGAAATAGTTAAGATAAAGTAAAGTGTTTTAAAATATTAAATGATGTCCACATCAGAAATGAAAAGATACAGCGGTCAACCGTCCACCTTCTCCTTTCCTTTGCTGGTACCTGAAACAATGTGGGGGAAAGTTTGGGTCAGCTGGGGAAGCTGAGTGAATAATTCTCAAAATGCAAACAATCATAACATACAACACATGAGGGCACATCGGTGTACTCCTACTCAGAATCTACTCGATTAATTACTCAGATTTATTTCTCAGATTTTATTACTCAGATTTTAATTTATATAGCGCGCTTGTGTGATTTGGGACGAGAGATCAACCTCGCCCCTCCTCACACCTCATATAGGCATAAGCCAAAAACTCAGACGGGAGTGATCCCAAAACTCAGACGGGAGGTGATCCCAGGCATATAGCCAAAAACTCAGATGTGTGTTATTATGTTTTATTATCTCTTTAACATAATTATCTCAGATGCCCTAGCAAGTAGTAGCACAGAATGACCCTGTGCCGAGCTCGGTTACCCAGGCACAATGTCTCAGATTAAAATAAATCAACAGCTGCTCAGATACTCAGATAGCATGTCAAACTCAGATAACAAATCAAACTCAGATAGCGGGTCAAACTCAGATAACAGTTCAAGCTCAGATAACAATTATGGTGCAAGAAATGTAACACATAAGTCATGCATGTACAACGTTAAAACTGAATACACGGTGAGAATACTCACTTCGAGAAATCGTAAGCTCCAAAGGATCCTCAATACTCTAAGGCGCTGCTCGGTTATTCCTAGATGATCCTAAAAGCATAAAAATGAAACCCGAATTACAATCCGCTCTAAGGACTCAATTTAGAAAACTGGCAGCACCCGTCGGTCTCACGGAAACTGCTATAACTCTTAAACTGTGCAGTAGAGTTATCCCATATTTTTACCATGAAAAGTAGACAACCAGAACTACAATTTACTGTGAGACGGTCACTGGCCAACACAGATTCTAAGTGTCTCAAAACAGCGTTGCAAGACAGACCTGTTGCACAGGTCATCTTCCTAACAGCAGCAAACTAAATTGACTATAACTTTTAAACCGTAATTCGGATTGACGAGAGGGTTGCGGCATTGAAAAGCTAACTCAAAAACCAAGGTCACAGCACCGGCCAAAAATCCAAAAGCTTATTTTAAACAGGTTAAAATCATTCGAGAATAGACAACAGAATTCTGTCCCGAAAATGTATTTATGTACTCTATTTTAACAAAACCGATTTTAATACCGCGAGACCCGACCAGTCATTGACAACCCGACAGGTTCCCCCAACTCAGTTCCTTTGATTAAAATATATAAGACCTAGATGACCAAAAGTTTCCCGGTTGGAAACCAAGAACCCTAGGGGTTCGGTTTCCTCTTCGGTTGATAATCCTCGACTTCTAAACCGTTAACCCACTACGATCAACCATCAACCGAGTTACTAATGCTACAACAGAACTATATTACACGAGAAATCAGATTACAACATGATAAACGGCCACAATTAGAATAGAACGGTTTGAATAGAAACTAAGAAAACCCTATCGCTCTTACCGAACTCGATCGGTACCATTTTTGCACCCTTGACACCGCACCACAATCCCGACTCTTCGCTCGATCTCCGCTCGATCTCCTGCTCACCGGAAACCAGATACGAGAACAACAGACCTATAGGTTATGAGCACGATATCCATGGAGAAAAACACAAGAAAAAGGAGGGTTATAGGATTACCGGACTTCGAGACCCACACCCACGGCTCGACTAATTTCTTGGGCGATAAGGAGGATCTGGAATAGAGGAGCTGCCCGATCGAATGAAAAAAAAAACCCTGTGGGAACTCCCAATTAGCGGCTGACGAATGAGGAATAGAGCAATACGATTGTTGTCGGCAAGAAGGGTTATATCCGTTATTACCATGATGGGCTGGAGACGAGATTTGGGCCAGTGGAGACCTGGGCTTAATTTGCATGACTCTACTTGTTTACTCTTTACTCTTGCCGAATTTTTCAGCCCAAAGAAATCAGGGGTCACGACTTGTTTACTAGCATGCTGGGCCGAGGTTTGTTATTCTTCATGGGCCTAATATTGAGCAAGTGTAAAAAAAAAACGATTTGTTTTTTAACTGGCCCAACCGCAAGCCAATTATTCGACCGGCCCACCTTCTATAGTCGACTACCTCCTAGCTCATGTCGGTTGTCTCGATTGGATTTGGCTCAAGGAAAAATACAAAGGACTCTAAAACGCGAACTAAAACGTTTAATAAACATGAACCGTCCTGTCACAGGTCGCCCGAATAATATAGAATTAATTATAAATAATAAATTGTGATTAAATAACTCTGTTTAATTAATATAAATTTTGGGGCGTTACATCGATTAAAAAAAAAGGTCAGTTGGACAGGAAAAAGCAAATGCGTGTCTACTGTACTTGCATTGGCAAAAACGATTTATTTAATTAGGTTTAGGTTTTGGATTGAGCTTTGGGTTGAACTACTACTAATATTTGGGATTTTTTTATTTAGTATTATTTTGTTTTATTGTATAACTTTTTTAATCCGCTAGAAGCACTGTAATATCAAAACAATATAAAAAATTTATAGTTACAAAAAAATTGAGTAGTGGCACGTGGCACTATATGCTAGTTGTAAAGTCCGCCCATGTACCTAGTAATACGGCACGAAACACATACAATTATTATTTCATGTACAATTTCATCGAATAATGCATATGTTACTATAAGTAACTTCAAACTTCAATGTCCGTATTCACACGATTTCGATATTAAATATAGTCGGCATAACATACATTCACTTATACATTTCGCCTGTATAACTTAATTTAGATACATCAAGATATAAACTAGCCACTAATTAACAAAATTCGTAAAAACTCATATTTATTCTTTAATACGTTACCATTTAAATAAATAAAAGACCCCTACTTTAAAACACTGATCTAAACTAATCAACCTTAATCAATAATCACACTTAAACAAACCCAAATCCCACCCTAACCTCATTTGGCCATCCAAAAAGGGAACCCTTTCTCCTATCACTCTATTTCCAAGATTCTTCAAATGGCACCTCAATCACTTGTGAAATGTTGATCAAAAGCAAGCATCCAAGCATTTGGATAGCTTGCTAATATTGGAGTAATGTATTGTGCAGGAGCCGCGCGAACGCAAACTCCCACGGTCACAAATTATGATGTAGGCTCGACCACTTGGACCGACCTTAGGACAAAACCCCTCCTAAGTGCAATGGAGGTCACTGTCCTAGGCCATGGGCATTCTTGATCGCCCATTAACCTCATCCAGGTAAGTAAATAATCCAACCTATGCTTTCCCATTTTATTTAGTTTCCCATCCTTCCCACTTTCCTCCTCAAACCAATGTGGGATGTTAAGTCGCCTGCCAATGGTGTCCATCAGTTCTAGCGCCGGTTTGGGGGAGGACTGCACACCATTGGCACGACCATGCAGTGATACCGCCACTTTGGCTTCCGCCGCTTTGGAGACGAGTGGGAAGGGTTGCGCCGGTTTGGTGGGTGGGCCCAAAGGGGTATTTTGTGTGTGTGTGTTTTGTAATGGTGAGTCCCAAAAAATTAAATGGAAGTGGTATTGTTGGCATGAGTATGTCAGTTTAGTGTCGGTTGGAGGGTGAGTTGACGTGACCCTGATTTGACAACAACTGACGGTATTAGTTTGTTTTACCATTGGGAGCGGTCTAAGTATTACATTACTCACTCATATTTCATATCCTCCAAGAGTTCAATGTAACACCTCAAATTTTAATACAAAACATTTGGCCAAAATAATCATTTAATAAAGAGGAGAACTATCCCAAAATACGGATTTACAAAAACCTTTGGTATGAAAATCAGACTATAAGTTTGGTGTTACAAAATATATCAAAACCAAAGCTAAGTCTAAATCCGTTCTAGTGTTCTTCAACTCTAGGCCCCTCATCTCTATCCATGCGTACCTAAACCTTCGATCCCGAACCTGATTACATAGCAAAACAAACAAGGAGTACGTGAGACAAAAACGTCTCGTGAGCTACATGGGTTTAGACCCATTAATAATGATAATCGTTATTCAAGTAATCAACAAACAAGTATTTCCGTCCATCTATCTAGTCACCCTATGGTGACTCCAAACCTTGCTTCCCTAGCAACACATATCTAGTTATCGGGTTGTCCCCGAACTAACTAGCAACGCTATCGTGCCTAACTATCGGGTTGCCCCTGAACTAGCTAGAAGCACCAATATATCCAACTATCGGGTTGCCCCCGAACTAACTAGAAACACTATACTATCTAATTATCAGGTTGCCCCCGAACTAGCTAGAAACATCACCATGTCTAGTTATCGGGTTGCCCCCGAACTAACTAGCATCACATCATCTCGTTCTCACCATAACTCAAGGGTTATGTCAATCTAGCTCTCAACTACCACATTCATCATCAAACCAGTTAGTTAAATATTAACAATAATACATAACTAACTAAACAACTATAAATCTACTCAATTAAGCAATTAGACCGTAACACAAGTATAAAAATGTATTTCAAAGGCTATGTACTCGATAAAGTCCACACGTACTCACCTTAGCAATATAATGCTCCAACCGTGTTCTTGACACCAAAACTCTTGCTTCCACAATTCGGTCAAACTTCCAAGACTTCACCAAAAGCCTAATACAATGTTCAACATCACATACTACCAATAATGTATCCATTTATCACTAGATACCATATGGTGATTTACCAAACCCTAGGTTTAACCAACCATTAAGATTCTTACCAATCTTAATCATACACTTGTTTCCTTTGTAAATATACCATCTATTAAGTGTATACATCATTTATTTAACCATAAATCACCAACCCAAGAACTAGGGTTTCAAACCCAAGCTTCTAAATCCATAGATCTAAAGCTACAACTACAAGGATTGAAGATATACCTTTAATCTTCAACTAGGAGCGAAGAATCACAAGATTTGACCAAGAAATCTGCTCCAAATGATGCTTTACACTCAAAATCGTTCACAAACTCGAGTGGGAGAAAAACTAGGGTTTTGGATGCATTAAATGACATAGAACCCGACTTTAATGCTTTCAGCGACGAAGATCGCGTCGCTATCTGCATGATAGCGTCGCTATCTTGATGCCCGCCACAATTCGCGACGCTACATAGCGGCGCTATCCTCGACACTATCTCAACTTCGCGTTTCCATCCGTCGCTATTTTGGTCCGCTGTTTGAACACCACAAGATCGCGTCGCTATCTTCAAGACAGCGGCGCTATCTGGCCCTTATGCAGCAGGGCTGCAACTTTTGCTTCCCGCTTCGACCCGGTTTCGCCCATAACTTTCTCATACGGTCTCCAAACGACACGAAACCAATTCCTACGTGTTTTATATGATTTATCCATAATTATCATATTTTTATACAATTTATTTATTTACAAATTTCGGGTCGTTACATTCAAGGCCTCTATTTTTCTCATTTCTTTTTATAATCTGACAGATCTTCAACAAAGATTGATTAGAAAATGTGGATTTGAAATATAGAAATGCGTTTACACGTTCATATCTAATGCGGGTATACCTTTAGTTTTTCATTAGGTTTGACCGGTAGGAAAACTTGAAAAGGCTTGTTTTCTAATGAAAGGAATGTTGGAAAATTTTGGACACATATAATCAGTGGCGAATCTGAGATCAAAATCAATCGGGGTCCACTAATAGTTGACCAATTGACAAGTTGGGCCAATAAAAGAATTTTCTATTAAAAAAATAAAAAAATCAGATTTTTTGTACATGGGGGCCCCACCAAGTGGGGGCCATGCACCCCCCCCCCCCTTATTTGTATATAGATCCGCCAGTGCATATAATTATATATTTAATTATATATAATTAATGGTTGGTATGTTCAAAATGTAGTTGTGGTGAATGAGATATCAACTCTCAAAGTGAGGTGTATGGAACAAAGAAATAAAACAAAATGAACTAGTGGGAACTTGAACCTATCCACGCTCGTCTCCCGGGTTTCATGAGGGTTCGGTTTTGCCACTCGGTTATGCCACTCGGTTTAGTAAAGTTTATTCAAATAATATTATTGATAATAATATTTATATTTTAATGTTTGTCAATAAAATATATATTTGAATTAGTGGTTTTATTTTCTTTGTATTGAATTGAAATAATGACCATAATGACATTAATGCATGTCATTATACCCATGACCATTTTCTAGTATAAATAGAGATGATGTGGTTCATTTGTAAGACACACAAATTCATATACTTTCCTACTCATTTACAAGCATCACAATTTGCTCTCTTCAATTTTAGTTATCCTTAAACACAAAAACTTTCGATAAGTATTCTGGCTTGTGTTGTATTCAGTAGTGTAAAACTACTCGGTTGTTTTACCCTGGGAGATAGACGACGGATCTATTTTAAGGGGATCGTGAATTTCACGAGACTCAACTAAAACTTGTTTCTTCTTTGTTTCTACATATTCTTGTTTCAATCTTGTATTTGTTTTTAGTCATTTCCCAATTGTATTGTATTTTATTAATGAAAATTGGTATTAGCTCTTACAAGAAGTGTATGACGTACATATTTTCATGTCCAGCTAACTTTTTGGATATTTTATTAAGGAATGAACATGATTTCCAGGTTAAGAGCTCGACCCAACCACCTACTCTTGTTACATTAGTGGAAATACCAGATGTGCCATTAATTGAAGAGGAAAGAAATACGCAAATGGTTGATCCGAAAGGAGAAAATGTTTAGGAGTAACAGATTAAAACATTTGAGGACTGAGAATGACACTCAACTGAATCACCCAATGGTTTTTTAAATGATTTTAAACCCAAAAAATACCACTTTGTCTATATGCTCGGTTTTGAGGACGTTTGTAGCTACACCTGATAATGGAGCGAGTTCGGAGTGGATCGGTATTGATCCAAACTTTTTTAACAAATTTTAAAAGATGATCCAAACCCGCTTCGTGACCCGCGTGGTTTTAAAAAACCAAACTCATACCCTTATCCGCCGAATCAACGGATATTCGACCCATTTACCCAACCCATTAGAATAATAAAATTACACAACTATTATGCACTCGACAAAGTATTATCCAATAAATATAATACGAATACTATATATTGATTTTAAAAATTATTATTTTTGGATAATACAAAAGAGGCATAAGAAAAAACTTATAAGTCATAATTCCTATTAGTTTTTAAGTAGGTGAATTAAATAAATAAAAAATATAAAAAAATATAATTATATGTTAATTAAATATTTATCCTAGCCGAAGAAAGGCAACCCTTACTCCATTTACGCCATTTCAACCCAAACCTCATTTGCTCCATAATAGAATCGAGATAGCACCAATTAAGATGATTAAAAGATTTCTCAAAATCCACCTTGAAAAGAAGAGTTTTTAATTTATTATGCCGAAGCTCTCGATTGGTTTCCCTTTGTTGTCCAAAAAAAATTAAATGCGGGGCGGATCATAAACGGATCAGATCGCTATTGATCCAAACCTGACCCTTTTAGTAAACGAATCACGAACTATGATCCAAACCCATATAATTCGTGTGGATTTAGATCGATCAGGGTCAATGCCCACTCTATTGCCATTAGTAACCTTAGCCATAGAAATCAACAATCCACAATTCCTAGAACGAGCCCTATATACAAAGGACACACAAATCGAGCAGAGAGTGAGAATCAAAACACAAAGTATGGTTTAATCGTTCAAATAATTCTTACCACAATGAACCACCCAACATACGATTGAATTTACGATGAAAACCCCGTGAATTTTATCCTTAGACTTATCTAGCTGACTAGCTCTCAAAGTGGGATACACAATGAGTGCAAGATAATGAATTTTCATAACCTTAATTAACTTCAAAAGTCAAAACCCGCATGGGACGGCGTCCATATTCCATCCCCGTTCTTTAGAATTCCAATTCACTTGATCATATGGCCAAAGTCTAACATTTACACTATGCAGTGACCATGTTTAATGATCGTCCATATCTGGTTGTTACGTATATTTTAGGCATGGGTGGCAATTTCTGATACAAACATAAAACATGACACGAGCACGACACGAAACCAAATGGATTAGGAGAACTTAAATTGGTCAGATCGTAAATTAGCCAATAAGTCTAATTCGTTTAATAAATAGGTTGGATTTAGGTCACATTTTCTAGCCCAAACATGTTTTAAAATGCATTTAAAATATTAACCATTATATGGATAGTTATAGCTAATAGTTATAGGTGTTAATATTTCTCATAGATGATATAATAATTACTTATGGGTACTTCAAATGTATCAACTCAAACACAACATAAACTTTTTTGAACATTATATAATCTACTTCAATACTTCATTTTATTCCATAGTAACTTGAACCATAACATATATTTTATGAATAACATTATGGTAAAGGTAAACACAAGAATTACCCACCCAAATTTTATGATGATAAAGTTACTTTTTTAACCTTTTACTTTCTCATATAGTCATAATATACCCTTCTCATTTTTAGAAAAAAAAGTCGACAAGACAAAGGTTAAGAATTAAGATGAAGAAATAACGGGCAAGTTCAAAGTTGGGTTTAATTATTCTCCTCGACGTTCTCTTAAAACAGATTCTCGAGGTCCGACTTCAATGGCGTCTTTGGTTTCCTTGTGCTCCTTCACTCATTTCACTTCAAATAAAACCCTAATTCAGGTAAACAAACCGTTACTCTCTCTGCTCATCCCCTTTTCATTAACCCTAACAGTAATAGAGTTAATTTCTCCTATTTATTATGATTCATCTGTTCCCTATATCATTTTCTCCAATTTACTTGAAAAATCTACTGAAATTTCAAATTTATCAGTAGTTTTACCAACATAAGTGCATAACAACTGCTTAACTCTTGTTGTTCTGCCATTTGTTAGAAGAAGTAGCTGTTTTGATATTCGAATACTGCGGCTTTGTATTTTACTCGTCTGATATTAACAAAAATCATAATAATCCTTAAGAGGCCATGCACCTTTGACGATTGTTGTGTTTGTAAATGTCCTAAGAAATGTAGGGTTTCTAAATCACTTTCACTTTTGAGGGTATCCTATTAATCAATCTTGTTTAATGGAAAATTATAAGCATTTGAGAGTGTCAATGCTGGTTATAGTAATTTCAAATAGCTGTAGGTGACCGCAATTTGATTTTGCACCGCGATAACTGCATAGATTATTAATTCTGGTTGGATAAGGCTTAAATTTGCCTCATTGAGCTCATAAATTATTAAAAGAGAAATGTAAGTTCTGCTATTGTACTCTTAGCAGTAATTGACCTGATTTTTCACTTCCTTATTATATTATATTTCCTTGGGCTTTTTATTTCATAAGCGGTACTTATATATTCGCTAAACCAGTCTATCTGTGGAAAATAGATAAAACTTGAAAGGGCGACTGATTTTTATTTATTTTTTAATTTTGACTTTGTTCAAAGGATCTACAAGCACAAAGAACAGATAGCTGCAAGTTTCTTTTTAGCTCATCCATTAGCTTAACAGGCATGTCTTTCATTCTCCTTTATCCTTCAGAATTATGTTTATATTTTTACATGTACCAATAATTGGTCCCATTGATGTCTATATAGCGATATGTAAATAATTGTTTTTTCAGGGCCTATGTGTAGGAGAATATTAGTACCTAGATGAAAAAAGATCATTCAATTGAATATAAAATGTCTCCCTGTAGTAACTTTTTTTTCACAAATATGAAAAAGAACTAGAACGCTATTTTGTTGTAAAAAAAGAAAATGAAAGGATTATTACTTTATTATCTGAATCCAAAAATCCGTACCTGAATGCCAAATGAAACCCTGAAGAAACTATATAGTTTAACTTTTATTCTCAGACAATTGTGTTTGAGAAATCAGGTCTAGCTCTCTTGTGGCTTCTACTTAGTAAGAGCTTTAACATTTTTTATCCTTTTTGCGATCCATTATATATGTCATTTAAAATAAATATAATCATTATTATATAAATTGAACCGTAGAATCCAAATGAAACACTATATTAAGTTATTAATAGAATTAATGAACATTTAAATATAGAACTGAGTCGTTAAATAAATGGAGCCTCGGAATATTATATGCTACCTCTGACCAAACCACGTATTAAGGACTTCCATATGAACCATGTTTCTATTTCATTTACTTTTATTTTTGGTTCTTACATTTGACATTGCTATTTATAGGAAACCATTTTCGAGCTTCCAAATCATGGGGTAAAGACTTACTTTTTATGAAGCAACATTATACCCCTGTTGTAGCACATTGGAGTCATTATTGTGCGTCTGTGTTTCTTGCTCAGAATGTAGTTTGTACTCTGAGGGTAATATCGGGATTTTGGGTGGGACCTGATATCGAGGATGGTTGGGGTTTTGTTGAAGCTACTGTATTTGATTCTTCTTAAAATTCTTTGTATATTTATGTGTTCAATGTAGGCATATGATTGTTTGAGAAACTGCAAGTTAATTGAAAGGCATTTAGGTAAATTATCATTGTCCTATTAGATTTGAAGTTTAGAACGCTTCCAACCAGACACACACTGATAACAATTAACAACCCAATCGGTTTGCACTTCTTATAATTAAATCAAATTACAAGTTTCCTTTATTGCTATCAATCTATCTGGGTGATTTTTGAGAAATTATTTTTCTACTAGGTTTATAAATTTGAACGGTGGGACTATGTTCAGATTTTGACTATGATTCACGCATGTAATTGTTCTGGTTTTTATAAAGCTTTTATGTAATTGTTCTAGTACCGGTTCAACTGCACTCTTTATTAACTTCAAACACAAACACCGCCACCGCGCACCAAGAAACCAGATTTTTTTTTGAACGACGTTATTAAAAAAAGGGTTTTGTTAATGACAGCCATTAGGGCTGTCATTAAGGGGTAGTTAGATGCATAAAGTGTTTGTACTTTTGTTAGTGGGGGATGATTCCTAAAATGTAGGGGGCGGTTATTGATTATTGTACAAATTTTGATGCATGTTTTAGCCTCTTATTGACAGCCCTTAGGGCTGTCATTATCATTTTTCTTAAAAAAAATAAAAATAACAAGATGCTAGAAGAAGCAAACTAATGAGAAAAAAAAACCCCTAAAAAGAAATCCAAACACCTAACCTTACTATAGAGTGAATTACATCTAAGGTCCCGGTGGTTTACTACTTATTGCAGTCACAATTTCTAAATTTCATTAAGTACACTGGGAGTTCCTGGTGTTGCCACTTTGTTGCACACGTAGTCCCTGAAGCAAATGGACGTTAATTAAAGCCGTTAAATCCCCCATGTGCACATCACATGATGGGTAGTATGGTAATTGTCCACCCCTTCCTCATAGTTAAACCTAAGTAAATTACATGGAAGGTCCCTGTGGTATACCACTTATTACAGTCTTAGTCCCTGAACTTCATTTATTACACCGGAAGCCCCTGGTGTATACACTTTGTTACCCACATGTAAGCCTGTAAACGAACCAAATAAGATTTTGTGTTCGTTTAGTTAAATAAACGAACACGAACAAAGGCCAGTCTGTTCGTTTATGTTCGTGAACATACGTTCGTTTTCGTTTGTTTACGTTCGTTTGTTAGTGTTCGTTTGAGTTTGTTTATATTCGTTTGTGTTTGTTTGTGTTTGTTTCGTGTTCGTTTGTTTATGTTTGTTTGTGTTTGTTTCGTGTACGTTTGTGTTCGTTTGTTTCGTGTACGTTTGTGTTCGTTTATATCTGTTACCCTAGTTCACGAGCCGTTCGTGAACACTAAATTTTCTTAACAAACATAAACGAACACAAACGAACATAAAGAAACACATGTTTGTTACCCTAATTTATGTTTGTTGCCCTAGTTCACGAACCGTTCGTTCGTTTACATGCCTACATGTGTGTAACAAAGTGTATACACCAGGGACTTCCGGTGTAATAAATGTAGTTCAGGGACTAAGGCTGTAATAAGTAGTATACCACAGAGACCTTCCATGCAATTTACTCGGGCTTAAATATGAGGAAGGGGTGGACAATTACCATACTACCCATCATGTGATGTGCACATGGGGATTTAACGACTTTAATTAACGTCCGTTTGCTTCAGGGACTACGGGTGCAACAAAGTGGCAACACCAGGGACTCCCAGTGTACTTAATGAAGTTTATGGACTATGACTGCAATAAGTGGTAAACCACAGAGACCTTAGATGTAATTCGCTCCTTACTATACCTGAAAGTTAATAATAACGCAAATATCAATATTTGTCAAATTCGAGTCATAATAAAAGTTTGAGTAAATTACATAGATTGTCCCTATAGTATCTCGGATTATATAATTTTATTCCTAAATATTTTTTCGTGATTTTTATTCTTATGGTTTTTAAATTTCATTATTTTCATCTATTTAACTATTTTAATATAAAAGGACCAAAATACCATTATAATTAAATTTTATGAATTCAGCCCACTCTTCCTTTATGATTCTATCAATTATGGCCCAGTTCAACAGCTTATTGGACCCAACAATTCTGCCCAAATTTCTTTCCACAATTAGAGGTGCAAAAAAAAAAAAAAACCCGAATTTTTATCCGAACCGGTTTAAAAATCGGCAGTTTGAAACCGATTTTTACCTTGCCGGACCGGATCGGTTGGTAAAACGCCGGCTTCGGATCATATCGATATTTTGGGGATGAACCGCTTTGAAAATCAGTTTTATGTTAAGCGGTCCTTAAAACCACTTTAAAAAAAATCGGTTTGAACCGGATATACTCCCGCTTACCGAAAACCGGTTTAAAATTGAATCGATTTTCCCTCAAACTGATTTTGACTTTCGTTGACCAAAACTAAACTGGCTTTTAAACCGAACCAGTTGGTTCTAAAAAACCGGTTTCTACACGTTTATCCACTATACTTGGAATTGGCATAGAAAGCCCATAACAATAAATGAACTAGAAACCCTTGCTATTTTTTATGGTTGATCAAAATAAATGGGTTTGTAACTTTGCACCATTTGCTCAACTTCAGAATTTATGATTAATGGAATGAGACAAAAGCTCATGTGTGGTAATAATAACACCCTCTTTGATGATGACGGATCTCAATGGAACAAATTAGTTTCCGGTAAAGTTAATATTCTGGTTTGGCGGATTGTTAAAAAAAGACTTCCTACAAGAATCAATTTGGATAATAGTAAAAGTGTCTATGGTATGATTAATGATTGAGTCTTTCATTAACATAAGGATCCCTATATATAGGGTAAATACAAGGAAGAGATAATCTCTAGAATCTACCTAATCAATACAAGATATACATAAATCAACTAATCTAATACAAGATATACATATATTTACTAATAGTCCCCCACAGTTGGAGCGGGAGGATTTTGGACGCTCAAACTGTCACGAAATGTCTCGAAGAGATGTCCAGGTAGACCCTTTGTAAAAATATCGGCATATTGATAAGCGACAGATAGACCGATCTTGACCTATTCTCGAACGAACTGTATATCAATTTCAACGTGTTTTGTTCTTTGGTGTTAACTGGATTACCCGACAGATAGACAACAGAGACATTATCACAGTATACGATGGTGGCTTTCTTTAGCGATTCATGAAGTTCAAGTAATAAGTTGCGTAACCAACTAGTTTCAGCCACAGCATTGGCGACTCCTCTATATTCAGCTTCGGCACTCGAGCGTGAAATTGTAGTATGTCTTTTAGATGACCACGAAATTATATTGTCTCCAAGATATACACAATATCCCGAGGTAGAACGTCGTGAATCGGGGCAACCCCCCCAGTCGGCATCGGAGTAAGCGGTAAGTGTGTGACTAGGGGTGTTGGTCATGCGTATGCCATGATCCATAGTACCCTTGATATATCGTAAAACCCGTTTCATGAAATTAAAGTGTGCATCGCGAGGTGAGTGCATGAACAAGCATATTTGTTGTACCGCGTAAGAAATGTCTGGCCGTGTAAATGTAAGATATTGGAGAGCTCCGGCTAAACTGCGGTATAAGGTACCATTGGATAGAGGTTTTCCGACGGTGGCGCTAAGTTTGGAATTGGTATCTACCGGAGTGTGGCTTGGATTGCAAGAGGTCATGGATGCGCGTTTAAGAATGTCTTGAGCATAATTAGCTTGGTATAAAAATAACCTATTTTTGTCACGTGAAACCACAATGCCCGAGATCTGTCATCGCGAATTCGTTCGATAAGGTGCGTATTGTAACACCCGTATTTTTATAACATCGTTTAAATCATTTAAAAATACAATTTCCCAACATTTGACACATTGTCCAAAATACAGTTTATCAAAAACTTTAAAACCTTTATCAGAGTTTACAAAAATACGGTGTCACCAAGTATATCAAAACCATAGGCAAACGGGATCTACCTATGAGCTCCCGAACTAAGCATCTCTAGGCCACTTCTAGTGCAACCTTCTATCACTTCAAACCTGTACCTGAGTACATAGCCACAAAACAAACGTAGTACGTGAGACAAAATAGTCTCGTGAGATACATGGGTTTTAGACCCCAATAATAGACATTTCATAAATATGTAAACATATATATAAACTACATAAATACCGTCTAGTCACCCTTTTGTGACTCTAACTACTTTGCTTTCCTAGCAAAGGTATCTAGTACCTAAACGTATAGGTGCCAGAAGCCCAATCATGTCTAATACATAAACATATATGTATTAGAACCTAACATACCTAGTACCAAACATATGCGTACTAGAAGCACCCGTGTGCTTAGTGTATAAACATATATACACTCGGTGTATAAACATATATACCACCGTCCAATCAACATATCTAATACATAAACATATATGTATTAGAACCTAACATACCTAGTACCAAACATATGCGTACTAGAAGCACCCGTGTGCTTAGTGTATAAACATATATACACTCGGTGTATAAACATATATACCACCGTCCAGTGACCAGGGGTCCCCCGCGTCACCACCATCTATCTCTTACCATAACCTAACAGTTATGACAGTCAAAGCTTTCGGCTATCACATTCAACATCAAACAAGTTAGTCATCTAATGCTAACGACATATAATTAGTTCACCACAGTGTGAACGTACCTGTATGGTCCCATGGACCCGATCATAAGCAACCACAGTTACTTCTACATCTATGAACCCTATGAGGTCCATACTTACTTTATACATAAGATACATTTCTTATTTATCGATCACATAATACTTTTATCTCTCCCTTGACTATAATAGACAATTATTACTAGTCACTTCATATACTTTCTCATATATATTCGTTCTTTACTCTTATTAGTATATCTTACCAATAGGTACTCATTACTACAGAATCATTCCCAATTGTTTTACTAATACATATTTATTAATAAATGCTCCGTATACATTCTTTTAATCACTTACTACATATTTATTATTCATTAATATAGATTCCATAATTACTTGGATCTATCATAATTTACTTCAAATTCATCAATCATACTAGACACATTCTAGTATCACGTTCTACATACTCTCATACATTTTCAATTACTATCTTTATCAAATATTTGTTAATAAAGACCGATACAATATCATATGTACTTTCAAGACTATTTGCTATGTACCCAGTTTAAAAGTCTCATGTACTCACCTTAGCAAATAAGTGCTCCAACCGTATTCTTTACGTCAGTTTCCTTGCTTCACAATTCGGTCAACTTCCAAGACCTCACCAAATGCCTAATACAATAATCACAAGATTATCAACATCCCATTCTACTACCCATGTGTCCATCTATCTCTAGATAACACTTATTAACTCATTTCCACCAATTATGGTGATTTACCAAACCCTAGGTTTGACCAACCCTTAAGATTCTTACGAATCATAATCATACACTTGTTTCCTTTGCTACTATACCATCTATCAAGTGTATACAACGTTTATTCACCATAAACCATAACCCCCAATAGCTAGGGTTTCAAACCCAACCATCAAAATACATAGATTTAAAGCTACAAAGATCAAGGAGTGAAGATATACCTTTAATCTTCAACTAGGAGTGAAGTCTACCAAGCTTTGATGGAGAAATCGACCTCAACCAGCCTTTGCACTCGAAAATCGCCCAAGAGAGAAACTAGGGTTTACCAAAGACATAAATGAGCCAAAACCCGATTTAATGCTGGTCGTCCGGAGTTCGCGTCGCGAACCCACTTCGCGTCGCTAACTTTGCATGTTCGTGAACTCTTCGCGATCGTTACCTAGGCGTGAACCTCAATTGCCAAAAACCCCCAACTCTCTGGTCGGAGTTCCCGATCGGGAACCCCAAGTTCGCGGCGCGAACTTTACATGTGCAGCAGGGCTGCACTTTTCGGTTGTTGTCTCGACCCGGTTTCGCCCATAACTTTCTCATACGGTCTCCAAACGACGCGAAACCAATTCCTACGTTCTTTAAACGATTTATCCTTATTTATCATATTTTTATTCAATTTATTTACTTACAAATTTCGGGTCGTTACAACTATCCACCCCTTAAAAGGATTCCGTCCTCGGAATTACTAAAATTTCCACCTGTATACACCCGAGCATTACGCTCTCATTTCCTTGTGGTCGTCACCAACAACATTTCTTATTCCGATTCCCGTTAACATTATGCTTCACAACATCTACTCAATTTTATCGAGCCCGAACGGTTAGAACTCAATTTAAAACCCACAATACTTAAACGGGTCAAAATTTCACAATTTGACCAAGCCGATATATCCCGACATTGGTATATCCCCACATTGTTTACCCTTTGACTTAAGCACAAAGTCAACTAAACCTTAACATTTTCCCTTCCCGTTAAAGGTTTCATAAATCCTCCTTTCCTTTACAATTTACTTTTAATTTATGGTCCAACTACAGTCTTACACTTGATTCCCAATTTCAACATCGAAATCACCCAAACGGGTCAAGTCGTATAAACTGACTACAATTCAGTCAACCATCTCATCAACTTTTTCACAAACACATAATCGACACATTATGCTATCAATATTCATTAGTAAATCAAAACGAGAATCAAAGTCCACCTTAGACCAATTCAACCAATCACGGGTTGACTAACGTTGACTTTTACATAAAGTCAACCATACCTTTTCCAACTAGCAATTTCCGTACACACGGCGTACCATTACCAATCTATCACTCTCAGTTCTACCCATTATCACTTTCTCATCAATCGTCCCCGTTAATCCAAGGGTCACACCTTAACATAAGGTCACAATAACATTTACCGTTTCTTGACCTTCACTTGGTCACTCATACTATCACTTAGTATTCTTTCAACCATCTTTGTATCACATTGATCAACTTAAATTATCGGTACTAGGCCCGCTACCGTAATACATCCCACACCCTTATACGGCGTACTATGTCTGGGTTACCACATGGTAATTTGCTCACTAGGAGTTTCTCTTTCCTTCTATTCTATAAATCGTAGGCATCCCCTACATTTACATGACCTAAATGCAACCCGCATTTCAAGCCAAATTCTCATTTATCATAACATAATAGTAATATTTATTAACCACATGGTTCTACATTCATCATATAAACACATAAACATATATACACATATAGATATACACACGTATATCACGCCAATTCCATCTAACTACCTCTATTGTGCACATATACAAACATATGTATATGTCACCAATACCATCAATACATCTCTATTGTGCACATATACAAACATATGTATATATCGCACCAATATCAAATAAACATCATCATCATGCACATATACTAACATATGTATATGTCACGCCAATATCATACAAACATCATCAAATCATTTATCGTGCATTCTAGCACCTCTCCCACAAGACGCCTCATTGTTTTCCTTCCCATTCGTATGTCTCCCATATGACATATTACTTAGCACAATTCATATGACATAATATTATCTTTTCACAATTATATGCTTTCCAAGGTCATCATATGATGCACATGCATCGTACCCCGCGGGTAACTAATAACATTCTCTATTCGTTATTTACCATTCCACTTACACATTAACCGTCATTAATCGGTTCATCTCTTTATTACCATATTTCCAAATCTTTTGTCGCTACCGAAGTAACTATCACTCAATTCTATTAACCGTAATTTCACCGGTCATCCCGGTCAACTTTGAGTTAACCAACCGACTCCGGTCTGTGATTCTAAAAAAAAATAATACGAATTCATTCAACTCGGAAGATTATTCCCACGATGACTATTCACGTCATACAACTCATCTACTATTTCCCGTAAACACCAAATTGGGCAACAATCTAACAACATGGCTATACTCACACAACAAACTGGCTTGGTGCATAATCGTCCAATCCATCTCATTGGTCTTACCAAATGCCACTACTCTCCTCGACAATTATTCAACCTTGCTAAATCAAATCTTTCAAGTAAATAAATTAACAATAAAATTCATACCATTCAAATTATGTTTTTAACCAAAGCATTCGGAAGGATTACAATAATACCCAAAACTAAAATCTTAGGGAAACAAATGGCACACCGGCCTAATCATCCAATGCTACAATTACGGGCCGCTTAATCCTTAGCTCCCGAACCTGACGCCCCATCGCGCGCCTCCTCCCGTGTGAGTAGGAAGGATCGTCCTCTCACCTTTGCCGGCTCCGCCTTCTTTTGAGCCGCTGACACAAGCGTTCCGGTTTTCTTCTTCGGGCACACGTGGCTATAATGCCCTTTCTCATGGCACGAGTAACATTCAACCTCGGCCATTGGTTTGGATCTACAATCTCGGGCCAAATGTCCCGTCTTTCCACAATCATGGCAAATTTTTGGTTCCCCACGGCATTCGCCGGTATGATTCTTCCCACACCTCTTGCACGAGGCTACACTTCCTTGCCTAGAGAAGTTCGACGTGAACTTTCCCTTCTTAACCGTACCCGATCCACTCTCGGCATTCCTCTTATCTCCCACATACGCCCTCTCGGCAACTTTTACCACGTTCACCTCTTCCACACCTCGGGCGGCACTAATGGCCTCATCTAGCGTGACCGCTCTCTTTACCTCCAACTGATAATCCCAAGGTAGCCCACTAGCATACCTAACTACCCTCAACCTCTCCTCGTAGTAGGTCTTAGCAACAAACGGAAGTAATCCTGTGAATTCCCTCGTGTACTCCTCGATCGACATCTCACCCTTCTTTAGGGTCACAAACTTCTCATGCATTTTCTCCAAATCCCGGTCGGGACAAAATTTCTTCCACAACCTCACGGTAAACTCATCCCATGACATTCTCTCTATCACCTCCCTCCCGAGGGTCTCATAAACTATGTCCCACCAGACCATAGCATCCTCTTTTAGCAATTGAGATGCATACAACACCATATCGGTTTTCTTGCACTTGCTACTTCCGATGACCCGCTCGGTCTCTCGGATCCACCTCATAGTTACCTTCGGGTCCGAACTACCCGTATATATGTTTGGCTTACAAGCCATGAATGTCTTAAAAGAACAACCATAATTTTCATCGGGCCTCGCCCTTGCATCACTACAACCACTTGTGGAGAATTTCTCCACTTGAGTGCCACCACCCCTGGTTTTCTCATCCGATTTAGCCTCGGATACACGATCTCCATCCGACCTCTCATGGTCCCCAATTATGCGGTGCACCTCATCGGCCACCACTCCCTTGAGTTGATCAATAATAGTTTGGAGGTCCGCCATGGTCACCGGAGTTCTATTAGCTCCGACCTCCGATTCACCCACCTGGTGCATCGACGGTTGACTTTCCTGTTCAACCCCAGCCTCAACATGAGGTGTATCCTCCTCCCGGCCCTCCGGGGCTTTCCCACTTCTTCGAGTGTTAACCATTTCTTTCGATCTTGACTATACGAAAGACATTAAACAATTAGTACCTCGTGTACTTGTCATGAGTCTCATAACACTGATTATCCATAATCACATCACTTTCATAGGTCCCCTAGGTTCAACCCTAAACTTAACATAAAGTCTCAAGGTCAACCTAATGATCTCAAGGAATCTTACATTCCTAATGCTACAGTCTAAGACTAGGATGGACATCCAACCTAATTCGCTTAAACTATAGCTCTGATACCAAGTTGTAACACCCGTATTTTTAAAACATCGTTTAAATCATTTAAAAATACAATTTCCCAACATTTGACACATTGTCCAAAATACAGTTTATCAAAAACTTTAAAACCTTTATCAGAGTTTACAAAAATACGGTGTCACCAAGTATATCAAAACCATAGGCAAACGGGATCTACCTATGAGCTCCCGAACTAAGCATCTCTAGGCCACTTCTAGTGCAACCTTCTATCACTTCAAACCTGTACCTGAGTACATAGCCACAAAACAAACGTAGTACGTGAGACAAAATAGTCTCGTGAGATACATGGGTTTTAGACCCCAATAATAGACATTTCATAAATATGTAAACATATATATAAACTACATAAATACCGTCTAGTCACCCTTTTGTGACTCTAACTACTTTGCTTTCCTAGCAAAGGTATCTAGTACCTAAACGTATAGGTGCCAGAAGCCCAATCATGTCTAATACATAAACATATATGTATTAGAACCTAACATACCTAGTACCAAACATATGCGTACTAGAAGCACCCGTGTGCTTAGTGTATAAACATATATACACTCGGTGTATAAACATATATACCACCGTCCAATCAACATATCTAATACATAAACATATATGTATTAGAACCTAACATACCTAGTACCAAACATATGCGTACTAGAAGCACCCGTGTGCTTAGTGTATAAACATATATACACTCGGTGTATAAACATATATACCACCGTCCAGTGACCAGGGGTCCCCCGTGTCACCACCATCTATCTCTTACCATAACCTAACACTTATGACAGTCAAAGCTTTCGGCTATCACATTCAACATCAAACAAGTTAGTCATCTAATGCTAACGACATATAATTAGTTCACCACAGTGTGAACGTACCTGTATGGTCCCATGGACCCGATCATAAGCAACCACAGTTACTTCTACATCTATGAACCCTATGAGGTCCATACTTACTTTATACATAAGATACATTTCTTATTTATCGATCACATAATACTTTTATCTCTCCCTTGACTATAATAGACAATTATTACTAGTCACTTCATATACTTTCTCATATATATTCGTTCTTTACTCTTATTAGTATATCTTACCAATAGGTACTCATTACTACAGAATCATTCCCAATTGTTTTACTAATACATATTTATTAATAAATGCTCCGTATACATTCTTTTAATCACTTACTACATATTTATTATTCATTAATATAGATTCCATAATTACTTGGATCTATCATAATTTACTTCAAATTCATCAATCATACTAGACACATTCTAGTATCACGTTCTACATACTCTCATACATTTTCAATTACTATCTTTATCAAATATTTGTTAATAAAGACCGATACAATATCATATGTACTTTCAAGACTATTTGCTATGTACCCAGTTTAAAAGTCTCATGTACTCACCTTAGCAAATAAGTGCTCCAACCGTATTCTTTACGTCAGTTTCCTTGCTTCACAATTCGGTCAACTTCCAAGACCTCACCAAATACCTAATACAATAATCACAAGATTATCAACATCCCATTCTACTACCCATGTGTCCATCTATCTCTAGATAACACTTATTAACTCATTTCCACCAATTATGGTGATTTACCAAACCCTAGGTTTGACCAACCCTTAAGATTCTTACGAATCATAATCATACACTTGTTTCCTTTGCTACTATACCATCTATCAAGTGTATACAACGTTTATTCACCATAAACCATAACCCCCAATAGCTAGGGTTTCAAACCCAACCATCAAAATACATAGATCTAAAGCTACAAAGATCAAGGAGTGAAGATATACCTTTAATCTTCAACTAGGAGTGAAGTCTACCAAGCTTTGATGGAGAAATCGACCTCAACCAGCCTTTGCACTCGAAAATTGCCCAAGAGAGAAACTTGGGTTTACCAAAGACATAAATGAGCCAAAACCCGATTTAATGCTGGTCGTCCGGAGTTCGCGTCGCGAACCCACTTCGCGTCGCTAACTTTGCATGTTCGTGAACTCTTCGCGATCGTTACCTAGGCGTGAACCTCAATTGCCAAAAACCCCCAACTCTCTGGTCGGAGTTCCCGATCGGGAACCCCAAGTTCGCGGCGCGAACTTTACATGTGCAGCAGGGCTGCACTTTTCGGTTGTTGTCTCGACCCGGTTTCGCCCATAACTTTCTCATACGGTCTCCAAACGACGCGAAACCAATTCCTACGTTCTTTAAACGATTTATCCTTATTTATCATATTTTTATTCAATTTATTTACTTACAAATTTCGGGTCGTTACACGTATGATGGACTTTAAAAATGTGGTGGAGGAGGCCGTAAGGATAATATTGTCAACGTATAGTAAGATGTACGTTGTTTGATCCCCTTGACGATATATAAATAACGAGTTGTCACAAAGGCTACTCCGGAACCCATTTTTGGTGATGTAGTTGGCAAACTGATTGTACCATGCCCGGGGGGCCTGTTTGAGGCTGTATAACGATTTGCATAGTCTAATACATGATTCGGTGCACTTTTATCGATAAAACCGGGTGGTTGATGCATGAAAATGGTTTCATTTAGGTCACCGTGTAAAAAGGCATTTTTCACGTCTAATTGGTGTATCAGCCAAGCTTTTGAGACGACAAGACTAAGTACGGTTCGTATCGTTGCCGGTTTGACGACCGGGCTAAACGTAGCATCACAATCAATGCCAACCGTTGGGATTTTCTATTTACGACCAATCTTGCTTTGTATCTTTGTAACGTTCCGTCCACATGAAATTTGTGGCGAAATAACCACATGCAACGAATAACTGGGCGGTCAGCGGGCCGGGGTACAAGCTCCCATGTATCATTTTCTAATAACGCATTATATTCGTCTTTCATAGCACAATACCAATCCGGATCCTGGAATGCCTTAGAGTAAGTGGAAGGTGTAGGGGAGATATACTTTTTGTGGATGTGTGTAGGTTAAGGGTATTGCGTGGTTTAAAAATGCCGTTTTGGGAACGAGTGGTCATGGGGTGTGTGTTAGTAGGCGGCGGAGGGGGGTTGTGGGCTGGTGTGTGTGGGTTGGAGGTGGTGGGTTGCGGGGTGGTGGTAGGGGTTGCGTCTGAAGTGGTGGTGGGGGAGGTGGGGTTAGGTCAGTGGGTGGTGGGGGTGGGTTCGGTAGAGTTTGTGGTCCGTGGGGTGGTGGTGTTGGAATTATGTGCACAGTTAGTCAACCTATGATGATACATCCATGCCTACGAAACACTTAAGGGTCACACCGATGAGTGCATGTAATACGAGTAAGATATGTAAATACTTGGAAGAGGAATGATTCATAATAGTTAGTTATGAATCAAGTTAAGTATTAAGTTAAGTTCAACTTATTACTAGATTAGTTTATTTAAATAATTAATACAAGTATTTGTACATTTACTAGTTGAGTAAATATACAATATGTTAATTATAGATTATCCATAATATGATTTACGGTAATTAAATCATATGGTGTTGGATAATATTATTGTCTAAATAATATAAGGTTTATTATATACTTAATTATTAAAAGTATTAATACAATCATATATTTAGTGTATATATATATACCGAAATATAAGTGTGTAAATACTAGACATTTAATAATTAAGTGGGACAATAATAATTAGTTAAACTACAAAGGTTTAAAGTGTAAAAGGATAAGTTTAATTAATGATTAATATTAATTAAACTTGAAGGACCCTAAGTGAAAGTCCTTCTATTATATATAGAAGGCTTGGGGTTCCTTGTTTTGCTTGCTCATTGTACACGAAAAAGAACCCTAGCCCCTCTCCCTTGTTTTCGGCCGAATAGGAGGAAGAACACAAGCCTTTGTGTTCTTCTTTCTTCGTTCGTTCTTCGTGTTCTTCAAGTCCTTGAAGATAGAAGATCATTGCATCAACCAACTAGAAGGTTTCTTGTTGTGTTCATCATCAGTGACTTACTTAAGCAAGACTAAGTTATGATTTGGAAAACCTTTTTCCCCCTTTTTCCCTTTGTACGAATTCGGCACCAAGAACCCTAGGTTTCTTGGTGATTCGACGAACACACACAAGTGTGTGTTTGTGTTCGAGTTATTCGTATAAGCTTTCTTTCTTGGTAATCTAATCTAGATTTCCAACATCCCAATCCTTTAGGGTTTAAGGATTAAGTTTAATCTCAGTTCTGCTTTAGGGATTAAACTAGCTAGTTGGTTTAACCGACAAAAGTCTTGTTCTTGTCAGTATGGTCGAACCAAGCATAATAGGAGGTCGACCCAAGTGGTCAATCAGTGTTATGAAACCCTACAGGGGTGTATGCGGCGGCGGAGGGTGGGTTGTGGGTGGTGTGGGAGGTGCGGAATTATCGAGGAAGGTTGTGGGTAGAGATTCATCAAGGAAGTTGTAAGAATGGGAGGGGGTGGTGTGGGGGTAGGGAAAAGATGTTTCGTCAAACACTACATGACGGGAGATTAGGACTTTGCCGGTGGTTGGGTCGAGGCAACGATATCCACGAATTTTAGGTGGGTACCTGAGAAAGATGCAGCGGATAGAGCGGGGTTGGAGTTTGTGAGATTGGGTGGCGGAGGTGTTCGGGTAACATGCACAACCGAAGACACGAAGATGATCGTATGTTGGATGTCGGAGGTATAAGGCATAGGTGGGGGTGGTGGATTTGAGGCTTTTGGTGGGTAGGATGTTTTGTAGGTAGGTGGCGGTATGGAGGGCTTCGACCCAAAATTTTGGTGGTAGGTGTGCGTGGGCAAGCAATGCGCGGACGATGTCGTTGAGACGTCGTAACATGCGTTAAGATTTGCCGTTTTGAGGAGATGTCTGCGGGCATGAAAAACGGAAAGTGAGGCCGTTGGTGGAGGCAAAGGTTTTGAAGTTGTTGTTATCGAATCCTCCCCCTAAGTCACATTGAAAGCTTTTAATGTTTTGGTTAAATTGGTTTGTATAAGTTTATTGAATTTAATGAAGTTGGTAAAGGTGTCGGATTTATATTTAAGTGGTTAAATCCACACATATTGTGTGAAGTGGTCTATGAGGAACATGTAATATTTGTAACCGGAGTTACTAGGTATTGGGTGTAACACCTCAAATTTTAATACAAAATATTTGGCCAAAATAATCATTTAATAAAGAGGAGAACTATCCCAAAATACGGATTTACAAAAACCTTTGGTATGAAAATCAGAGTATAACTTTGGTGTTACAAAATATATCAAAACCAAAGCTAAGTCTAAATCCGTTCTAGTGTTCTTCTACTCTAGGCCCCGATCTCTATCCATGCGCACCTATGCCTTCGATCCCGAACCTGAGTACATAGCAAGAACAACAAGGAGTACATGAGACAAAAACGTCTCGTGAGCTACATGAGTTTGGACCCGTTAATAATAATAATCATAAGACATATAAACTATAACGACCCGAATTTTGTAAATAAATAAATTGTACAAAAATATGATAAACAAGGATAAATCGTTTAAAGAGCGTAGGAATTGGTTTCGTGTCATTTGGACACCGTACGAGAAAGTTATGGGCGAAACCGGGTCGAGACAATAACCGAAAAATGCAGCCCTGCTGCATAGGAAAGTTCACGCCGTGAACTTGAGTTCCCGATCGGGAACTCCATACAGCGATTTGGTGATTTTGATCGATCAGAGTTCACGCCTAAGTAACGATCGGGAAGTATTCACGAAGTGCGAAGTTAGCGACGCGAACTAAGTTCATGCCGTGAACTTCTGTCGACAGCATTAAAGTCGAGTTTTGGCTCATTTAATGCCATATCAAAACCCTAGTTTCTCCTTTGGCGATTTTTGAGCTCAAGAACAGTTGGAGGTCGATTTCTTCATGAATCCTTGGTAGATTTCACTCCTAAGTGAAGATTAAAGGTATATCTTCACTCTTTGATCTTTGTAGCTTAAGATCTATGCATTTTGATGCTTGGGTTTGAAACCCTAGTTCTTGGGGTTATGGGTTATCGTGATGTAAGGATGTATACACTTAATAGATGGTATTTTAACAAAGGAAACAAGTGTATGATTATGATTTGTAAGAATCTTAGAGGTTGGTTAAACCTAGGGTTTGGTAAATCACCATAATGGGGGGAAAGTGTTAGTTGATGGTATCTAATGATAAATGGATACATTATTGGTAGTATGTGATGTTGAACATCTTGTGATTATAGTATTAGGCACTTGGTGAGGTCTTGGAAGGTTGACCGAATTGTGAAGCAAAGAAATTGGCGTAAAGAATACGGTTGGAGCATTTTTATTGCTAAGGTGAGTACGTGTGGAAATTTACTAAGTACATAGCCTATGAAATACATTTTTATTACTTGTGTTATGGTCTATTTGCTTAATTGTGTAGACTAGTAGTCGATAGTTAGTTATACCGATGATAGTATTGAACTAACTTGTTTAATGATAGACGTGATAGCCGAGAGGTAGATTGGCATAACCATTGAGTTATGATACGTTGAGATGATGTGATGATGCGGGGGACCCCCGGTCATGAGGTGTGGTGTGAGGGGCAGTTGGGTGGATTCCCATCGACTCAACCACGGTAGTAGTCTTGCTAACTGGAGATAGTCCGGCGAGTAAGGCATGTATTGGTAGATTGGGCGAATCCCTCTTGCTGGTATCTTGAAGCTTATTAATGGCGATGGATTTCGGTTAATAAGTTAATGTGGTTCTAGTTAGTTCGGGGGCAACCCGATAACTAGATATGATTGCTAGGAAAGCAAGGTATTAGACTCACAATAGGGTGACTAGATAGATGGACGACTTACTTATATGTTTGTTTATATGTCTTACGATTCTTATTATTCTCGGGTCTAAACCCATGTAGCTCATGAGATGTTTTTTGTCTCACGTACTCCCTGTTGTTTTTGCTATGTACTCAGGTTCGGGATCGAAGGTATAGGTGCGCATGGATAGAGATGCGGGGCCTAGAGTAGAAGAATACTAGAACGGATTTAGACTTAGCTTTAGTTTTGATATATTTTGTAACACCAAACTTATACTCTGATTTTCATACCAAAGGTTTTTGTAAATCCGTATTCTGGGATAGTTCTCCTCTTTATTAAATGATTATTTTGGCCAAATGTTTTGTATCAAAATTTGAGGTGTTACATAAACAAACATACAAGTAGTTCACCCATCTATCTAGTCACCTTATTGTGACTCTATAATCCTTGCTTTACTAGCAATCATATCTAGTTATCGGGTTGCCCCCCAACTAACTAAAACCACATTAACTTATTAACCGGGGATCCCCCGCATTAATAAGCTTCAAGGTAAAGGCAAGAGAGAATCGCCTAATCTACCTATACCTGTCTTACTCGCCGGACTACTTCCAGTTAGCAAGACTACTATCATGGAATGGGCCGATGGGGATCCGCCCAAATGCTCCCCATTCCATATCCTCATGACCGGGGATCCCCCGCATCATCACATCTTCTCATCCTTACTATAACTGAACAGTTATTTCAATCAAAGCCCTTGACTATCACATCAATCATCAAACAAGTTAGTTAACTATATTCAACAATATGTAACTAACTCTATATACTAAATTCTACACAAATATCAAATAGACTCGACATATGTAATAAAAGGTGTTTTCATGGCTATGTACTCAGTAAAGTCCACATGTACTCACCTTAGTAATATAATGCTCCAACCGTATTCTTTCCACCAATTTCCTTGCTCCAACAATCAATCAACTTTCCAAGACTTCACCAAAAGCTTAATATAACAATCACAAGATGTTCAACATCACATACTACTAATAATGTATCCATTTATCCCTCGATACCATTAACTAACACTTTCCCCCAATTATGGTGATTTACCAAACCCTAAGTTTAACCAACCTTTAAGAATCTTACAAATCTTAACCATACATTTGATTCCTTTGTTAAAATACCATTTATTAAGTGTATACATCATTTATTTCACCATAACCCAAAACCCCAAGAACTAGGGTTTCAAACCCATACATCAAAATCCATAGATTTAAAGCTTCAAAGATCAAAGAGTGAAGATATACCGTGAAGATATACCTTTAATCTTCACTTAGGAGTGATATCTATCAAGCTTTGATGAACAAATCGACCCAAATCATCTTTTGCACTCGAAAATCGCCAATGGGAGAAAACTAGGGTTTGTGGACTGCATTAATGACCAAAACCCGACATTAATGTTGTTGTCTGCCATAGTTCATGGCACGAACTAGTTCACGACGCGAACTAGTTCACGATCGTGAACTATGCGCGTCGTGAACTCTTCCCGATCGCGAGCTATACGTGAACTTCAGACGACCAAAAACCACCATTCCTTGAATGGAGTTCCCGATCAGGAACTCCAGTTCGCGTCGCGAACTTCCCAAGGCAGCATGGCTGCACTTTTCGATCTTCGTCTCGACCCGGTTTCGTCCATAACTTTCTCGTACGGTGTCCAAATGACACGAAACCAATTTCTACGTTCTTTAAATGATTTATCCGTATTTATCATATTTTTATACAATTTATTTATTTACAAATTTCGGGTCGTTACAACTATCTACCCCTTAAGAAGATTCCGACCTCGGAATCTCATCATAGTTCACGAAATCCGGGTACCTCTTCCGAATCTCGTCTTTGACTTCCCAAGTCAAATTTGGTCCAAGAGAATGTTTCCACTTGACCAATACCAACTCGATCTCTTTATTCCGAAGCTTCTTTGTTTTCGTCTCTAATATGGCTTCGGGTTCCTCAATCAACCGATTCGGGGCATCAACCGGCAACTCTTGCAATGGAATAATATTTTCAACTTCCCCGATGAACTTCTTTAAATAACTCACGTGAAAGGTGTCATGCACACCTTGAAGCTCGGGTGGAAGTTCCAACTTAAATGCTTGAAGCCCGATCTGCTTCAATATCTTAAACGGCCCAACATACCTTGGACTTAATTTCCCTTTCTTTCCAAACCGCATTACACCTTTCCAAGGTGACACTTTCAACATTACCATATCACCGACATCCAAGTCGTATGGTCTTTTCTTCAAAACCGAATAACTTCGTTGTCTATCTTGGGCAGCTTTCATGTTGGCTTGTATTATACCAATTTTCTCGTTCGTCACTTTTACAATTTTGGGACCCGTGAGTTTCGTCTCTCCCGCTTCTAACCAACAAGATGGAGTTCTACATTTTCTCCCATATAACGCCTCATAAGGTGGCATCTTAATAGTCGAGTGATAACTATTATTATACGAAAACTCGACCAACGGTAAATGTTCATCCCATTTACCACCGAAATCTAACACGCACGATCTCAACATATCTTCAACCGTTTGAATCGTTCTTTCACTTTGACCATCGGTTTGCGGGTGATAAATCGTGCTCAACCGCAACTTTGTACCCAACTCTTCTTGTAAAGATCGCCAAAATCTCGAGGTAAACCTCGCGTCTCTATCGGATACAATCGATAATGGAACCCCGTGGAGTCGAACCACCTCATCAACATACAACTTAGCCAACTTCTCAAGTGGCAAGGTTTCCCAAATGGCTAAAAATAACGCACTCTTGGTCAACCGGTCAACTATGACCCAAATGGCGTCTTTACCCTTACTCGTCTTCGGCAAGCCTAATGGTGATTTTCGGTTAAAACAAGAACCAAAACGCAGCGGAAAGATTTAATCACCATGAACGGATCTTGATATCAATCATACAATTAAACTATAAGAAAACAAAGAGTTAGGAAGAACATTTCATACCCTTGAAGCCTTTGATCTTGTAGGAATCGGATGGAGTTGGTGATGGATTGAAACCAAGTATTCAATAGGAATACCTCTAAAAGTAATCCACACAACACAAGCAAGAACACCAAAGGAGGATGCTAGTCCTTGATTCTTTGAGAGCTAAAAGAAAACAAAAACACACATACATGTGTGTGTTTTGGACGTTCAAAAAACTAGGGACTAAAAGGGAGAGAGTGCTTGAGTCTTAAAGAGAGAAAACAAAATGATGGGGAATCTCTAAAAAAAAAAGTGGACGGCCAAAAGAGAAGATTTATGGACCATTCCTTTTATTAATGGTCCCATTAAAATCCTTTAATGATTTCCATAAACAACATTTTGCACTCTAGTCCCTTGTTATTTGTTTCTTGTAGTTTGCTCACAATAAAGTTTCAATAT
Organism: Calendula officinalis; assembly: GCA_963853835.1. Lineage (NCBI taxonomy): Eukaryota > Viridiplantae > Streptophyta > Magnoliopsida > Asterales > Asteraceae > Calendula > Calendula officinalis. Next base: position 11,866,894 of record OY970821.1, on the reverse strand, counting down.
TAACAATTAATATTAAACTTATATATTATATACAAGCATGTAGCTTATATTAATATATAATGTAATTACCCTAATTACACTATATATCTTATGGTGTTAAGTGTTTAAGTGTGTGACCCTTTAGGCTCACAAACTACTAGCCATATAACTATATGTTATACGCGTGAAGCATATTCCAACAGCTCCCACTTGCGCACGTGATAACATCAAGTAGTTATACAAGCAAAGGTTAGAGTCTAGCAACCCGCCAATGCCCCTAGAAGTACATGAGGAGTTTCATAAAATCTTTGTTCAAAGTTTTTCGAGCAGTTATCCTTTTGTTACTGATACTATGTTGAATTTTAGACAAGGATTAATGTCAATCTAAAATTTCAACGATTCTGTTTCTCGATCTATACATTGAAGTAGATTACCAAAACCAATCAAGATTCATCTTGATTACCTTTTGGGTGTGGCCACACATACATCTATTCAAATCATCGAGGGGCCCAGTAGTATCTAATCCACATACGTGGAGGAACAAATTCTTTATTGACTACACGTGTTTGTCATATGTTTAATGACAAACCCGATAATGGTTGTTATAGCAGCCTTATTCAGGTCAGCGTTTAACCATATCAAAGTTTGCCCCTCTACATACACAAACCAACTTGTATCTCAATTCAGAGGATAAGTGACAAAGCCTTTGTGAGATTCACTTGTGACATAAATCCAGGAAGTGATTTCTCATAGGTTGGGTCAGTCCGGTTGTGCATCATTATGAACAACATGTGAGTTTGATTTCATTATCCTTAGTCATACTAAGATAATGTCATCAATGCCCTCAGATTTGTCTTGATAATATTCCCATATTATTAATATGACAATGGACAATTTAGAATATAAAACACAGTAAATATTCAAGGATATAAACATGCAAATATAGAACACAGTAGATATTCATATAAAATTGATCATATCAAATATATCAATTTATTCCAATATAAACTGCTCACAGTTCCATTATCCAAATACTAAAACAGATTTACATGAAACTACTAGCTTGTCGAACTCCAATGTTCCATACATATTCAAGATGTTTGGTACAAGACATTGAGTTTGATAAAACGTCAGCTAGTTAGTTATCTGTTTGAACATTAAGTGTACGAATTTCACATATCTCGATAAATCATTCGAATGTAGTGAACCTTCGTAAATAGGATCTAGCGTTATCACGACCTATTTCAAAACCAACACAAGCATAGCAAGTATACTTAGTTTCAGTTCAGTATCTCCACCATGACCAAGAAACATATCTCCAGTACTTTAAAATACTTCAATGTGTTCTTAACAGCAATCCAGTGACCTCTCATGAATTCTGTTGGTATTTTCTAGTAAGGTCCCCTAAGGACGTTACATTTGGCCTAGTGCTCCTTACAGCGTACATGATGAATGCAATAGCCGATTCATAGGGGATTACATTCATCCGCTTCACCACATCAGGTGTGGAAGGTCCTTGAGTCTCACTCATGGCATACGAGGACTTCCTCGTTTGGGAGTACCACTCTAAACCATTTAGAATTTTGTCAATAAGCACTTTGACTTAAACCAATTGACCGCTTTGATCTATCATTATAGATCTTTACTTCAAGTATGTATGTCGTGTCCCTACAATCCATCATGTCGAAACATTTTCCAAGCCAGGATTTTCATCTTGTAGCATGGTATATTGTTTCACATGAGTGACATGTCATCAACATGTATGACTTGAGAAATGACAATGCTCCCACTAGCTTTCATATATACACATACTCAGTTTGAGTTTTAGGTGAAACAAACGTTTTGATTTCATCATCAACCAAATTTCATAGTCATAGTACACTACTTTGGCTATAAGAATCCTAATGTCTTTAGTAACAGGCGAGAAGGTTTCATCATTGTCAATCCAGTAGGATTGAGTGTAACCTTTTGCTACTATGAGAGATTTATAGGTGTGTATATTTTCATCCATGTCAACAGTCTTACTGTTTTGAGAAAGATCAACTAAGTTCAAAACTTGATTGTCTCTCATGGATTTTATTTTCGCATTCATAGCTTCAAGTCATTTTTTCGAATTCAAAATTAGATAATGCAACTTGATAGTTAGGGGTTCATAATGATCCTCGAAACTTGCTCCTCAGCATCGACATAAATCTATATCGTTCAGGTGCATGAAGTGTCCTTGCGGATCTATGAATGGGAACAACATCATCCTGTGGTCCAACATCTATATGTCCAGCCTCAGAATGATATTTGCTAGTGTTACCAGAAGGTTGTGTATCTTCACTTTGAATCTTGTCAAAGTCTATAGTGCTCCCACTTGCTTTGTGAAATGAGACTGTTCTCAAGAAACTCAGCATACCGAGTAACAACCATTTGTTCTCAGTTGGGAAGTAAAATAGTAATCGAAGATATACTTGATAGATATGAGCTCAAGTTTGTTCGGCATGTCTCGTTCCACGAGATCCTCACAACCCCAGATCCTCAAGTAAGACAAATTAGGGACTTTCCCACGCCATATCTCATATGGTGTCTTTTTAACCTTTTGGTCGGAACCATATCAAGTATTCGAGCAGCAGACTTCAGTGCATGCCCCTTAAAAGGATAGTGTAAGAGTAGTAGGACTCATCATAGATCGCACCATGTCATACAGGGTCCGATATCTGCTTCCAAACGCACCCTTATCTTGTGGAGTGTATGAAAGAGTGTATTGTGAGACAATCTCACGATGTGAGGGATGATCCAGAAACTCTTGACTCATGTACTTTCATCCTTAATCAGGATTGAAAGCCTTTGTTGTCTTGCTAAGTTGATTTTCTACTTTTACTTTAGAAAGCTTTGAACGATTCAAAGATTTCATGTTTATGTCTAATCAAGTAAACATAACCATAGCGACTGATATCATTAAAGATTCCATGTTGATGTTTAATCAAGTAAACATAACCACATCGAATGATATCATCAGTGAAAGTAGGTGGCACCTTCCCTAGTCTTAGTTCTAAAAGAGCCACATACATCAGTATGTATGAGTCCAAGTAGATTTTTAGCTCTTTCGCCAACATGGGAGAAAAGCTTTCTTGTTATCTTTCCATAATATAAAAGAGAGGCATTTTAAATGATTCATAATCATTTGTAAAGAAGCCCGTCGAGTTTTAGTATCAAAATGCGTTTCTTGTTTATGTGGAAAAGATGACGATGCTCTAGGTAAGTAGAATCCAAACCAATTTGGATCTTTAGTGCTACATTTGTATATAGAACTATCGTTTGAATTAGGATCATGCATATTAATTTCAAACATACTATTACAAGGAATAGTTATAAAAAATGTTATCTTTCATAAAACAAAATATCATAATCCATTATTCAACAAACGATAAAGCTAAACAATGCATAATTGACAATTGTTCAAAACAATAATTAACGCATTAGGAAGGTTAAGATCACAGCTTCCATTCATTTAGCTTTCTACTTCACATTCAATCTTTCACATTTGTGTAAATGTGAGTTCCACAACTAGTGTCATACACTCAAGATTTATCACGAAAAGTATAGAGTTCTATAATGAGGATACCTAATGTGCTAAATAGAACACATTTGTCCTTCATCAACTCTGCCACGTAGGCAGGACAATTCCTCCTTCAATGGCCAGTTTCATCGCAATGATGGCAAGAAATATCCTTTGCAGGGTGCTCCTTTTTAGCAGGTGGGGGAATCGTAGGTTTGGAAAAGTAAACTAGCTTACCCTTACCTAGACTCTTGCCTCGTGCTTGCGGTTTACCTTCCCTGATTGCAAGAAAAGTATTGGGTAACCCTTGCTTGGCCAGTTTTACCATAGCATGTTCAACGATTGTCTTCCCCATGCTATGTACTTTTAAAACACTTTTCAAACTGGTCATAGTCCTTGGATAGTGAGGTAAGAATCAAGCTCATTCCAAGAACTTGTGGTAAGGGGTAATCAAGACGTTCCATTAGATCAAGATAGCATTACATATTCAAGATGTAAGTGCTAACTGATTGGCCGTCCTCCTGATTGCAAGCGTGGAATGCTTTAACTGTATTGAACAGTTCAAGTTCTGCCTTTTGTTGAAATATCATTTTCAACTCGCTTATCATGTCATATGATGTGAGTTCCTCGAAGTACTTTCGAATCTTGGGGTTCATGCTCACAAGTATATGAGTAGCAACTTCTTGGTGTTCGTTAAACGTTTCGGTAAAGGCTTGACGAACAGCAGCAGAATCACTGACAGGAGGTGCCTCAGGTAAGGCCTCTTATAGGTGTATCAACTTTCTCATCTCTAAGGACAATCCTTAGAATTCGATATCAGTAGATAAAGTTGATATTAGTCAGTTTCAGTTTTCAAGAACTGATTTTTGAGTGGAGATACTTAGGTTTTGATGTTGTTGTTATCTGTATAACAACCAAAGTTCAAAAAATAGTATTTTCAATAATAATTTATTTTAATCAATTAACTACCCAATTAATTGTAATTAAAAAACTAAGACCCCATTGAGTTTCTATCATCGCATCAGTTGATCTGCTAGAGATGATAGATCCAATAGGTAGGTGACGATCAATAATTGCATTACAAGTGCAACTCTTAGAGGTATGGGACTTCATGGCACCTAGTGAACAAGCATCTAGGGTCAAGTGGCATGTTTGTCGCATCTTCGCCTCGAGTCAAGGTCTCACCGTTAACTTGATTAAGTCATCCAATGTGAAATCATGTCAACATAAATCTAGGTCTCACCGTAGTGAATAATGACCTCGGATCTAAATTCAAACCACGTCTCACGTGAATTCAAAAATAGAAGCAAGTGATTATCAACCGATTGGACGGCGTGACTTAAATTTTAGGTATGTTTAAATTTTAATTAATAAAATTTTATTAAGATATGAATGAATCATGTACTTCATTCATATCACTTCATAAGTCGTTTAATAAACGGTAAAAACATTTAACGATTATTAAGGTTTAAGTTTCAAATCGTATTTAAACTTAGTTTAATCTCTAAACAATTTTAGATTTAAAGGTTTAATCATCAATGATTAACGATTATTTTAAGTTTCAAATCATATTTAAACTTAGTTTAATCTCAAAACAATTTTAGATTAAAGGTTTAATCATCAATGATTAATGATTATTTTAAGTTTCAAATCATATTTAAACTTAGTTTAATCTCAAAACAATTTTAGATTAAAGGTTTAATCATCAATGATTAACTAGTAAGTATCGATGATTAAATGTTTGGATGTTTTAATGTTTGTGTCAAAAAACCGTTTTTAATTGTTTGATTTACTTGTATCTAATAGGAAAAGAAAACAACCACAAACATAAATAAAACATGCAACAAATTTTGTGCAAACCTCGACCGATGAAATCCTAGGTTCGGTCACGTGAGTCATCACGACGGACCGAAGGGTCAAACTAGGGGACGGGCCAACATGAACCCAAATGGGCCTACATAAACCCAATGGGCTCCCACTTGCTCCAAGACATTCTTGAGCAAGTAGAACCAAAAATTTGTGAAAAAGTGTAATCTGCCAGAAAATTCCAGCAGACTTTGAAGCCCGAAACGTCACTGAAGGAGTCTTCGTTGGTCTTCCCGGCCTTCTGGAAAATTGTAGCCCACGACTTTGCAAGCATTTTAGGCTTTTGAATCGCCCAAAACGGAGTCCGTATGCCTCTGGAAAACCTGTTTTCGTACAGCCCTCGCTTTTGTGACGGAAATTTGTTGTTTTCTTCTTTTGTCTTTAATTTTGGTCAACAATTTACAATTAAAATAAATAAAGAAAGACAATCTATTCTATTACTATTACATTATAAATTGCCCCAAAACATGGCACCAAAATTAAATTAACAAATAAAAATTAAACAAATTACAACAATAAAGCCAAAAAACAAGGCTTTTCCCAAATCAACCAAACAACCAAACAATCAACACATTCATTCACAAAGGTATAGGCTTTCATCGGTTTGCACAAACAAGCAATAATTGACAAGGCTTTGGCTTGGGATATGGCAAAAATACATGTTTTGCCATATCAAAAAACATAATTAAACAAGAATTCCAAGCCAAATAATCAAAAAATTCAATAAACTAGATTAACTTTTTGATTTGATTTTGTAACAAGTGACAAAATCTAGCTAATTATATGATTAATATAAGAGCTCTGATACCACTAATGGTGATTTTCGGTTAAAACAAGAACCAAAACGCAGCGGAAAGATTTAATCACCATGAACGGATCTTGATATCAATCATACAATTAAACTATAAGAAAACAAAGAGTTAGGAAGAACATTTCATACCCTTGAAGCCTTTGATCTTGTAGGAATCGGATGGAGTTGGTGATGGATTGAAACCAAGTATTCAATAGGAATACCTCTAAAAGTAATCCACACAACACAAGCAAGAACACCAAAGGAGGATGCTAGTCCTTGATTCTTTGAGAGCTAAAAGAAAACAAAAACACACATACATGTGTGTGTTTTGGACGTTCAAAAAACTAGGGACTAAAAGGGAGAGAGTGCTTGAGTCTTAAAGAGAGAAAACAAAATGATGGGGAATCTCTAAAAAAAAAGTGGACGGCCAAAAGAGAAGATTTATGGACCATTCCTTTTATTAATGGTCCCATTAAAATCCTTTAATGATTTCCATAAACAACATTTTGCACTCTAGTCCCTTGTTATTTGTTTCTTGTAGTTTGCTCACAATAAAGTTTCAATATTAACAATTAATATTAAACTTATATATTATATACAAGCATGTAGCTTATATTAATATATAATGTAATTACCCTAATTACACAATATATCTTATGGTGTTAAGTGTTTAAGTGTGTGACCCTTTAGGCTCACAAAATACTAGCCATATAACTATATGTTATACGCGTGAAGCATATTCCAACAAAGCCTACTATGAAATCCATAGTTATGTCTTCCCACTTTCCGGCCGATACTAACAATGATTGAGCTACCCCATACGGTACTTGATGCTCGGCCTTCACTTGTGCACACGTGGCACACTTCGAGATGTAGTTGGCTACTCTCGCCTTCATTCCCGGCCACCAATAAACCCGTTTCAAATCTTGGTACGTCTTTGTACTTCTCGGGTGAATCGAATACTTTGAATTGTGCACATCATTCAACAATTCTTTTCGGATACCCCCGAACTTAGGAACCCAAATACGACCGCCTACGGTTTTCAACCCTTGTGCATTTTCGAGGAAATGTTGGTTCTTTCCTAACCGTTCTTGCCTTAACTCGTCTTTTCCCATAACCTCTCGTTGGGCATTCTTAATTCTTTCGATAATACTCGAAACGACTTCAATACGCGTTAAAATTCCTCGGTTCGGTTTTTCATAAACTTTTCGGCTCAAAGCATCGGCCACCACATTCGCCTTTCCCGCATGATACACAATCTCACAATCATAGTCGACGATCAACTCGATCCATCTTCTTTGTCGCATATTGAGATCCTTTTGAGTAAACACGTATTGTAGGCTTTTATGATCCGTGTACAATGTACACCGAGTACCATACAAATAATGTCTCCACAACTTCAAGGCAAATATAATCGCCGCTAACTCCAAGTCGTGTGTCGTGTACCTCAATTCCACATTTTTCAATTGTCGCGAAGCATACACGATCACCTTCCCTCTTCGCATCAACACACAACCGAGCCCTTGATTCGAAGCATCACTATAAACTACAAAGTCTTCCATCCCATCCGGTAACGTAAGAATCGGCGCGTTACATAACTTTTCCTTCAACAAATTAAACGCCTCTTCTTGCTTCTTCTCCCACACAAACTTCTCACTTTTTCTCGTTAACCTTGTGAGTGGAACCGCAATTCTCGAGAAGTCTTGTATAAATCTTCGATAATAACCGGCTAATCCAAGGAAACTTCTAACCTCGGTAGGAATCCTCGGAGGCTCCCAATTTGACACCACTTCAATCTTGGACAGGTCAACTTTAATTCCATCACATGTCACCACATGACCTAAGAATTGTACTTCCCGCAACCAAAATTTACACTTCGAGAATTTGGCATACAACTTTTCCCGTTTCAACACATCTAACACAAGCCTCGAATGACCTTCGTGTTCTTCCTCGGTTTTTGAATAAATCAAGATATCATCAATGAACACTATCAAGAATTTATCAAGGAACGGTTTACAAACCCGATTCATTAAATCCATAAAAATAGCCGGCACGTTTGTAAGACCATATGGCATCACTAGGAACTCATAATGACCATACCGTGTACGAAAAGCCGTCTTCTCGGTGTCGCCTCCCTTCACCCGAACTTGGTGATAACCCGACCTCAAATCGATCTTCAATAAATAACTACCACCTTGCAATTGTTCGAACAAGTCATCAATTCTCGGCAACGGGTAACGGTTCTTAATAGTTACTTTATTCAACTCTCGGTAGTCAATACACATTCTCATCGAGCCGTCTTTCTTCTTGACAAATAATACCGGTGCACCCCATGGTGACGAAATCGGACGAATAAAACCCTTATCTAACAAGTCTTGCAATTGAGTCATCAATTCTCGCATCTCGGTGGGAGCTAAACGATATGGAGCACGAGCAATCGGCGTCGCCCCCGAAACTAAATCAATCTTAAACTCGACTTGTCTCTCCGGTAGCAAACCGGGCAAGTCATCGGGAAATACTTCGGGGAATCCTGAATAATCTTGACGTTATCCATCAACTTCTTTTCTTTTCGGCCATATATTACATATGCCATAAACGATGCACAACCTTTCGATATACTTTTCCTCGCCTTAATAGCGGTAATCACATTAGGCATGTGATGTCGTTTTCCCCCATACACATACACCTTCTCGTTGTCGGATGTCTTGATCGACACAATTTTGTTACCACACAATATTTTGGCTTGGTGCATACCCAACCAATCCATACCGATTACTACATCGAGCGCTTTTATCCCCATGGGCAACAAATCAACCTTAAACTTTCTACCATCTATTTCTATTTCACAATTTCTATAAACACTTTCAACCGTTGAGGTTTTCCCGTCGGCTACCTCTATTTCATAAATTTCATCTAACATCTCGGACGGCACATTCAACTTACAACCGAACTCATAAGACACAAACGAATAATTGGAACCCGAATCAAATAATATGAGTTGGCAAGGAGTTGATGAATAGAGTACCTGACACCACATCGTGTGCCTCCTTCGCCTCCTCCCGAGTAAGTTGGAAGGATCGCCCCTTCACCTTTGCCGGCTCCACTTTATTTTGAGCCGTGGACACCATCGACTCGGTCCCCTTCTTCGGGCACACATTGCTATAGTGCCCCTTCTCGTGGCACGAGAAACATTCGACCTCGGCCAATGATTTAGACTTTCATTATCGGGCCATATGCCCCGGCTTCCCACAATTAAAGCAAGTCTTCGACTCTCCTCGGCACACGCCAGTATGATTTTTCCCGCACTTCTTGCACGAGCCAACACTTCCTTGCTTAGAGAAGCTCGAAGTGAACTTCCCTTTCTTGAAAGAACTAGAGTCGCTCTCGGCTTTCCTTTTCTCGCCCACATGGGCCCTCTCGGCAACCTATGCCTCATTCACCTCTTCTACACCTCGGGCGGCACTAATGGCCTCATCAAGTGTGACCGCCCTCTTAACCTCCAATTGGTAATCCCACGGTAACCCACTAGCATACTGGACCACCCTCAACCTCTCATCCGAGTAGGTTTTAGCAACAAACGGGAGCAACCCCGTGAACTCCCTCGAGTATTATTCAACCGACATATCACCCTTCTTAAGGGTCACAAACTTCTCATGCATTTTTCCCAAATCTCTCTCAGGACAAAACTTCTTTTTCAACCTCGTGGTAAACTCATCCCACGACATCACCTCAATCACCTCCCTCCCGAGGGTTTCATACACAATATCCCACCAAACCATAACATCTTCTTTCAATAGTTGTGACGCATACGTCACCATATCAGCTTTCTTACACTTGCTACTACCTAGGGGTGTTCAAAACCGGGTATCCGGAAATCCGGGTACCCTAAAATCGGGTACCCGAAAATTCGGGTAGTAGATTTAGGTACCCGTATCAGTACCCGAATTTCCGGGTACCCGGTTTTCGGGTACCCGGATTTTCGGATACCCGGTTTTCGGGTACCCGGTACCCGGAAATATAATTTCTTTGTCACAAAAATTACATAAATGGAAGTCGCCATTGTTTATATATTTAATTTCTGTAAATCTTATTACTAAATTTGTTATTAAAAATTTACGTTATGATTTTCTTTTAAGAAAAATCATTACTAGTAATGAATCTGACCAAATCTTTAAAGACATCCAATGATTCAAAACCATGATTCAACGACGGAGGTGAAAATTAGATGTTTGTACGTGAGAATTGAGATAGGGTTTTAAATTTTAGACATTTGTCAAAATGAGCCAAGCATATGCCCATATCTAATGATAATTAATGTCTAATAACGATATAAAAAAATATATAAAAATAAATTGGAAAAATAAAATTCGGGTACCGAGTACCCAATTACCCGGTTTTTTAGAAAAACACTACCCGTATTTGATACCCGGAAACCGGTTACCCGAAATCCGGGTATCCGTATTTTCGGGTACCCGGATTTTCGGCTATCCGGATTTCGGATATCGGATATTTTTTCGGGTACCCATTTTTTCGGTTATTTTTGAACACCTCATAGTTACCTTCAGGTCTGAACTACCCGTATACACATTTGGCTTACAAGCCATGAAGGATTTAAACGAACAACCTTCTTTCACCTCGGGCTTTGCCCTAGCATCACTTTGGCCACCCGTGGAGGATTTCCCCTCCCCGGTGCCACTACCCCCGGTTCTCCCATCCGACCTAGCTTCGGATTCACGGTCTCCCTCCGACCTCTCACGGTCCCCAATAATACGGTGCACTTCCTCGGCCACCGTCCCTTTGATTTGATCAATAAGAGTTTGGAGATCCGCCATGGTTACCGGAGTCTTATTAGCTCCAACCTCCGATTCATCAACTCGATGCATCGACGGTTGACTTTCTTGCTCAACCACCCTCTCGACATGAGGTATCTCTTCCTCCCGGTTTTCCGGGGCTTTCCCACTTCGACAAGTGTTCACCATTTCTTTTGATCAAGACTATACGAAAGACATTAAACATTTAGTACCTTATGTGCAATCCATTAGTCGCATAAGACTCAATATCCATAATCATATCAACTTTCATCGGTCCCCTAGGTTCAACCCTAAACTTAACATAAAGTCTCAAGGTCAACCTATAATCTCAAGGAATCTTATATTCCTAATGCTACAGTCTAAGACTAGGATGGTCATCCAACCTAATTCACTTAAACTATAGCTCTAATACCAAGTTGTAACACCTCAAATTTTAATACAAAATATTTGGCCAAAATAATCATTTAATAAAGAGGAGAACTATACCAAAATACGGATTTACAAAAACCTTTGGTATGAAAATCAGAGTATAAGTTTGGTGTTACAAAATATATCAAAACCAAAGCTAAGTCTAAATTCGTTCTAGTGTTCTTCTACTCTAGGCCCCGTATCTCTATCCATGCGCACCTATACCTTCGATCCCGAACCTGAGTACATAGCAAGAACAACAAGGAGTATGTGAGACAAAAACGTCTCGTGAGCTACATGGGTTTAGACCCGTTAATAATAATAATCATAAGACATATAAACAAACATACAAGTAGTTCGTCCATCTATCTAGTCACCCTATTGTCACTCTATAATCCTTGCTTTCCTAGCAATCATATCTAGTTATCGGGTTGCTCCCCAACTAACTAGAACCACATTAACTTATTAACCGGGGATCCCCCGCATTATTAAGCTTCAAGGTAAAGGAAAGAGTGAATTGCCCAATCTACCTATACCTGCCTTACTCGCCGGACTACTTCCAGTTAGCAAGACTACTATCATGGAATGGGCCGATGGGGATCCGCCCAAATGCTCCCCATTCCATATCCTCATGACCGGGGATCCCCCGCATCATCACATCTTCTCATCCTTACTATAACTTAACAGTTATTTCAATCAAAGCCTTTGGCTATCACATCAATCATCAAACAAGTTAGTTAACTATATTCAACAATATGTAACTAACTCTATATACTAAATTCTACACAAATATCAAATAGACTCGACATATATAATAAAAGGTGTTTTCATGGCTATGTACTCAGTAAAGTCCACACGTACTCACATTAGCAATATAATGCTCCAACCGTATTCTTTCCACCAATTTCCTTGCTCCAACAATCAATCAACTTTCCAAGACTTCACCAAAAGCCTAATATAACAATCACAAGATGTTCAACATCACATACTACTAATAATGTATCCATTTATCCCTAGATACCATTAACTAACACTTTCCCCCAACTATGGTGATTTACCAAACCCTAGGCTTAACCAACCTTTAAGAATCTTACAAATCTTAACCATACACTTGATTCCTTTGTTAAAATACTATTTATTAAGTGTATACATCATTTATTTCACCATAACCCAAAAGCCCAAGAACTAGGGTTTCAAACCCATACATCAAAATCCATAGATCTAAAGCTTCAAAGATCAAAGAGTGAAGATATACCTTTAATCTTCACTTAGGAGTGAAATCTATCAAGCTTTGATGAACAAATTGACCCGAATCAGCTTTTGCACTCGAAAAACGCCAATGGGAGAAAACTAGGGTTTGTGGACTGCATTAGTGACCAAAACCCGACATTAATGTTGTTGTCTGCCATAGTTCACGGCGCGAACTAGTTCACGATCATGAACTATGCGCGTCGTGAATTCTTCCCGATCGCGAGCTATACGTGAACTTCAGACGACCAAAAACCACCATTCCCTGGATGGAGTTCCCGATCGGGAGCTCCAGTTCGCGTCGCGAACTTCCCAAGGCACCAGGGCTGCACTTTTCGATCTTCGTCTCGATCCGGTTTCGTCCATAACTTTCTCGTACGGTGTCTAAATGACATGAAAACCAATTTCTACCTTCTTTAAATGATTTATCCGTATTTATCATATTTTTATATAATTTATTTATTTACAAATTTCGGGTCGTTACATTGGGGACGTCCACAAGTCACAATGAATAATATCGAAAGGTGCAAAAGTAATTGTATTGGAATCGCAAAAAGGAAGTCTTTTATTTTTAGCTAATTGACACGAATGACAAACCGTAGAAGGTTGGTGTTTATTACAAGAAATAAAAAAACGATTACGTAAAAAATCTAAGATGGTGGGGCCCGGATGGCCGAGCCGGTTGTGCCATTGCTCCGTGGAGGTGGTGACCAAGTTTGCGGATGGGGTTGGTTCGGGTGTGGTGAACGGATAGAGGTCACCTGAGCTATTGTGGCGCGAAAGAATCGTCCCACTCTTGAAATCCTTCACATGAAAACCATAAGGGTCGAATTCAAGTGATACATTATTATGACGAGTAAATTTTCTAACGGATAAAAGATTTTTGATAATATTGGGTGTATAAAGGATGTTACGTAAGTGGTATTTTCGGTTTGGGGTGGTATGTAAGGCGTTCCCGGATCCGTGTATTGGTATAGTAGTGCCATTCCCAATAAATACATTACGTATATTAGAATTTAATAAAGGGGTTTGTATTTTACCTTCCTCCGATGTCATATGTGAGGTAGTGCCGGTGTCCATGTACCAATTGTGGTCGGGTTGGCTCAAGTGCATTGCATGGAACGCCGCTCCGATATCAGTAGGTTGTAGAGCGTTGTAATCATGGACCGGGTCGGAAGAAGGTCCGGTTGGGCCGGATGTTGAGCATGCTGTGGGCTGGGCTCCATATTGTGAGCAATATGGGCCTGGGCCGGATCCGTGGTTGGTGGGGCCGAATTGTTGTAGCTGTTGGGACAACCTTGTGCTCGAGTGGGATATGGGCAAGGTGGTGGAGCCCACCAAGCCCAAGGAGGGTATGCATGTGGTGGGTAAGCATGTGGCGGTGGTGCAGGGTATCCTCGTCCATGGCCGCCGCTTGAGTTCCGTCCCCCGCGGTTTGATGAACGACCACGTCCGCGACCTTTCCTGTAGTTGCGATGGTCATGTGAGGCAGAGGGGTGTCCAGAATTGGACTGCGGTTTGCTACCCGAAGGTGAAAGCATGGCCGAATCAGTGGAGGTTTGGCGGGCGGATTGGCGGTGTTGTTCGAGTTGAAACATGCTACACGCGACATCCCAATTTGGAGAGCTTTGGTTGATAAACGAGGCTACAGCGTCAAACTCGGCGGGAAGGCCACACACAAGTTGTAGGACCATGCGGGTTTGACTGACCGGGTTGTCCATGTCGGTAAAATCGTGCTCTAGGGTTGCGGCCCGGGAGCTTTTGTTGTTCAAGAAGATATCACGAATCTTCTTCCATGCATCATAAGCAGTTGCTTCTGAATCGAGTACATGAGCCAAGAGATCGTTAGACAATGTTCCGTACGTAGATCCATTGTAAGACGATATCGTCGATCTCAGACCATGTGTCGTATTTGTCGTTGTCGACACCGGGTGACGGCGTACCGTCAATGTGATCTAGCACTTTGTATCCTCTAGCATGAAGCTTAAAAAGCTTGACCCAAGAAGCGTAAGAAACCGTTGTTCCGTCTAACTGCCGAACTTTGTGTTGTATGTTCGTAACAGTGTAAACGGGGTGAAGATTGGACGGTTTGGGTTGCTCCGGTGGAGGAGGATTAGAAGCCGACGCAGGCATTAGAAGCCGACGCAGGCATTGCTTTCGAAAAAGAAGCTGGCGGAGGCTAGGGTCGACAGCTAGGGTTAGAGATTTTGCTCTGATACCATAAAAGTGTCTATGGTGTGATTAATGATTGAGTCTTTCATTAACATAAGGGAGATGATCCTTACAGAGCATTTTTTTTAACATGTAGAGCAATTTTAGGTACAAAGGCAAATATACCCTTATTTCTTTTCCTTTTTAGCAGCTTTTCACCCTTCCGATTAAAACTCTTTCTTCCCACTTAAACTTATTTGCAGTTCCGTAAGCTTTATAAAAACCCAATTGAAAATCCAATCATACCCAATTGCTTAAACCAATTATACCCAAAAGCACCATTCGGGCTAGGAGGTGGAGGTTTTTCTTCTGAAGAAGCTGGATTTGGAGTTAGGTTAGGTTCTGATGCGCTTCGGGCGGGGGAGGTGATGGAATCTCTTCACTGGTTGGAGCTGGCGGCAGAGATGGCGGTAGAGATGGCGGCGGAGTGGCTGATGGAGATGGAGACGGAGTATCTGAAGAGACACATTGTTAGATTCAGTTGTTTAAAAAACCCATTTGAAACCCATTTCGGGATGTTTCCTCCACTTGTTAAATTCGTCAATCACACCGAACGGCTTCCAGTGTCTTTGTCACGGCTAATGGCGGCCTGAGCCGCTCTTGTCTAGCAGCGAGCAGATACGTGGCTGGTAGGTTAGGGTTTTGGATGGTTTCAGCCATGGAGGATGAAGGCGGAGGGAGGAGGCGTGTTTCAGGCTTGAGAACGAATGAAGGAGATTATTGTTCCTGTCGTCGAGAATGAAGAAAGCAGATCTCCGCCACAATTATATTTACTATTTTTTCCGGCGAAGTAAACCGATGCTCAAGATTCCAGTGAGATTAGCTCTTAGGAAGAAAGGGTTACTTTGGGAGAGGTGGAAATTTCCGCAAAGAGAGAAGGGTATATATGTCTTTTTAAACAAAATTGCTCTACATTTATAAAAAATGCTCTGTAAATATCACTTCCCTTAACATAATGATCCCTATATATAGGGTAAATACAAGGAAGAGATAATCTCTAGAATCTACCTAATCAATACAAGATATACATAAATCAACTAATCTAATACAAGATATACATATATTTACTAATAAATAGAGGCATTGATTTAAGGCCCCTTAGATGTCCCAATTGTGATGATGAGCTTAAAGACGAACCTCATATTTTTCTTAGGTGCACTGTTGCTAAGAATTTGTGGAATTTCAATTTCAAATGTTGAAAAATTTCAGCACCAATTCCATCTCTTTGTTGGATGTCCTCAACCTTGCCGACTCCCTTGATTTACCGAAACAGAATAGGTTACATTTTAAAGTCGAAACTCCTTCCATTTTTTGGATACTATGGTGATTTTGAAACAAGATGAATTTGAATCTAAAAACCCTAGAAATGATACTTTAATTAGGCGATGATGTAATTTTTTTGTCATTTCTTTGAATTTGTTGAATTCTTATAAATTTATTTCTAATCTATTTTCTTATCTTTTTATCTTTCACCGCCACTGGTCTTCTTCTTCTTCTCTGGATAGCCTGCAACTACCACCATCTTCTTCACCATCGCCATGCAGAAGCAAAACCACATTAAAAATTAGAGCCTTATTCAACGAACATGTAAAATTCCGAACCAATTAAATAGGAAATGGTATACGTAATATTTTTCAAGCCGAAAAAATAGAGAAAAGGAGAAAATAAATTTAAATAGGAAATAAAGTGAGATTTATTGAAAATATTAGATTCTGTGCCTCATATGGAAAAAGAAGAAATGGAAAAAAGAAAATATAACAAAAAAACAAAGAAAATGATATTTGATTTTGTTAAAACATGCATATGGAAGAGACTAGAATCAATGTTATATGTTTCAAGAATATTATAATGCGTTAACGGGTAAGCTAAGATATAACATGTATTAACTATCATTCATATTTCATATATCTCTAGACAGGCAAGAAAACAGAAAAGATAAACTAACCCATAAACATATTATACTAACTAGCAGGGTACCCGCGCAATGCGGCGGCGGGTACCCGTAACTATATTTCGAAGTAACGACAGTATTGGTGGTGGTGACAATAGCGACGGTGATGAGTGATGGTGCGTAGTGATGGTAGGTGCTGACATTAGTGATGGTAGGATCAGATCCGAAATTGGTCTTTTTTGTGAAAGTAAATATGAGTCTTTTAAACAGAGAAATGATAGTTGAGTTCTGGTGACTTTAAAGCTTATATTTATTAGTATCAGGAATAAATGAAAATAATCAAGTAGTTGAAGTGGTTAACACACAGTGACTACTTAGGATAGGTCTTGTGTTCGAATCTTGTAAGCAACACTTTATTTTTTTAGTTAAACAACTTACTAAAAGTGGAAATCTCCTTAAACTTCAAATTAAGAAGCTCCTTAAACTTACTAAAAGAGGTAGGCCTAAGTAAGTAGTAAGATTAGAAAAAAAAAATTAGGATGGCAATGTTACCCATGGTACCGGGATGGGTTATTAATATCGCTTCAATATATGTCAAGTTTAAAATATGCACATATATGCCTACCTAGTGCACCATTCCCCTTCATATCATGAACCTATACAATTTGCTTTAATTTATGTCGTATATCTATGCTATATTTCCCTCTATATCATTCATAACCCAGAACTCAAGTGTTCTCACAGTTACATTCGAATCTATATCTAGTAAGCATCAATCCATCTTTCCACTTATGTACATCCGACACAAACAAGCAGTACTATTAAGTGGTATACGCATTCGATGAGTTCAAATGGGGTCCATACCATAGTCAAACTTGGAATGTGTTTCTCTTTAAATTAAACAAATTAAAAAGGGCTGTAATTAGGGTTTTTGTTAGCTTAACCCAAGAGGCGGGACCACTAATTAGTAACTTTACAGAACATAATTTATATTTTCTATAAGAACAAAAGAGATTTGAATAATCATACATCCCATACATATAAAGAAACTTTGGTTAGGAATTTACTTGACTTTATAATACACTAATTGCTTCTGTCAGAGTTAATTAGGGTTTAAGCATAATTAACCATAATTCATATAATCTTTCAGGACCACTTTTCCATTATCATCTTGGTTTATGACATAACTGCCTCACTCCCATAACTTAGTACACATAAGGAACTACATAATATGCATAATTCTAGCACGTGTGACAACAAGAAGGACAATCTAAAGCTGCACATCAACTACTTGATATGAATTAAGGGGGTAATTTAAATACAAGTGTGGTTTGATCCGAATGAATAATGCAACTTGTTATAACTTCAAGGAACGGGGTACAAAGTGTGCGACAACGATCTATAAATCCTCATCTTCCATCATGAACAAAAGGAGAGTTGCGCCTTGGCAAGAGTGTATCCGTATTTAATAATGAGCGTATGTACGACAAACAGGGGCTACACGGAGTTTTGTGCGCCCATTTTAGCTGACATGAAACACTTTTTGTAACGTAAATAAATATATAAAAAACTAGCAATGAGCTAGAAACTTCTTACTGAACCCCCGAGATCTAGAATGGAAAAACAACCACTTAACGACCCACGTCAACCAACACCAAAGTTGACTACGAGAAACAAATTAAATCTCTTCGAAGTTTAAAGAAACTTCTGATCGAGTAAGCTAAGTTCCTTTTTTCTAGCTTTGTCATGTAGCTTAAAATAAGTTTCCTTGATTCTCATAAAAGTCATGAAGTGGGCTAGATTATTAATCATATGTATGTTTAAACTAGACTTCATTATTATTTTATATTTCATCTAGATTAATGCCGTTTTAAGAAAATTCGAAAGGATAGGCGCAGTTGATCTTGCGGTACATATTTGTGTAGTTACGTTTATTTGGGGCTTATTAATCAAGGGGATTAAATCAATTGTCTAATTATTATATGGTGGACAGGCGAAAGAGAAAATAATGTATGTACAAGAGAGAAAATAACCACCCACAATGTATATGCCCAATATATAAACTAAAAGAATAACAACTATCCAATATAAACGCACCTAAACACGACGCTACCTATCAATGACCACACTTCGAGAAAAACCTTAAACTAATTTAATTATGACCCGAGCTGATGTAGGACTAAAATGATAATAAAGATTAGAATCCGTTGATTCAAAAGAATACAAGATTAATCTAACACAAAACATGTTGATTCAAGAGAATACTGTGAATTGGTCTTTAAAACTTGTTCTAACACAAAGAACACAATTTCGGGAGAGAAAAATGAATTTCACCAAAATGTTCAACTGCTTATTCCAAATGACCAAATACACTTTAAATATAGCTCAGATTTTTGAATTGGCCCAAAACGATAAACGGGCTAAAAACTAGGCCTAAACAAAGTTTGGAAATTTAACGAAAAAACACTAAAATGCAAATAAAATGTCTAAATATAGGGATTTTGGGCTGGGAAGTTGGGTAAACCGCCTACGGCTGTTTATCACATCGTAGCCTTCGTCTTGAGCTTCGATTTGGTTACTGGTGGGCTTGAAACGGAAACTCAAGTTGAAAGTTATGACCATTTTACTAAAACCTCATTTCTTACACGATCTTAAAACCCAAGAAACAAAATGACTCATTCTTTTATTAGGCCTGCATCACTTATTAATCAAGAGGATTAAAATCAATTGTCTAATTATTATATGGTGGACAGGCGAAAGAGAAAATAATTCCCTTTTATATACGATCACCATTTAGAGTTCACTGTTCATTAAAGATTATAAAACGGCGTTCCGTTTCTTGATTAACGAATACTCACGCGCTTTTTTAATGGCGCTTGACCTTTGTTTTCATTTCAATGTTAAAATATTTGATAGTCTAAGTCCCCTTCTTTAAGAACTTGACAATCACAACCCCTTCACTTATATACATAATAATAAATACGTAAATTTTGTTTCAATAACTCAATTTCCGATTTTTGAATTACCCTGGCGATATTTTACTAAACCCATTTTTATGAATATTAATTTTAAGTTGCTTCATGTTAGTGTATTATTTATTATTTTTTATTGTTTTTTATTTTCTTAAAAAAATAGTTATATTTGCTAAAACTGAAACAATTGTACTAAAATCTTTATATTTACATATTTCATATTTTATATTAAATATATGGTTAGACATTGTTAATGATGCAGTCATTGATAATAATTTTGAGAAAAATTATTTTTAGGACATAATTAATGGTGATGTCAATGGTAATGATATTATATTATTAAACGGACCCTTTAAATTTAAGAAATAAGAACTTTTTTGTAAGACAAAATTTGAAGTAGATATGAAATTTTTTGTGGGACGGAGGAAGTATAAAATATTAGCATTATTATTATTATTATCATTATTTTATTATTATGGTGTTTAACTTGATGAATATAAGTAGCACATGTTATCCACAAATTATGTATGTCGTGAAAACAAATTAAAATGTCAAAACCGATATGAAGTAGATATCATATTTACGTAGAAAATATGGACTTTAAAAAAATCACAGCAACGCACGAATGCGTATTACTCGTGTATGTACAAGAGAGAAAATAACCACCCACAATTATGCCCAATATAAACTAAAAGAATAACTATCCAATATAAACGCACCTAAGAGGGTGGGGTGTGGGGGAGCCCCACCCCTCGTCAGATAAAAAATGCCAAATCAACTCGCCATGATACCCTCCATTACGTGAGTGAAGGGATTCGTGGGTGGTCCGGCGGATGAGAGAGGAGAGAGACAGTAGATTTTTAAAGGTATTTTGTAAGTTGGAGGTATTATTGGTGGGTCCCAAAGGAGTATTATTGGTTAGTGATGGTAGATGGAGTATTTGGGATTTTAAATGTGAAATGTGAAATAATGATGTGGCGCGGAGGTGGCACTCCGACTTAGTGTGACCACACCTATCAATGACCACACTTTGAAAAACACCTTAAAACTAATTTAATACTTCCTCGGTATCAAAATAAGTGAATCACTTTCTTTTCTGTGGTGTATCAAAATAAGTGAATCACTTTAATAATTTATATTATTTGGTAAGCTTTTATATTTAAAACTACTCATTACCCTTACTTATCCCTTTTTAAACATCATTAAAGGTGTGGGGTTCATTCATTTTTGTCATATTTCTATAAAAAACAACAAAATAGTACAAGGAGTGGGGGACCATCCATTCTAATTACCTCACTAATTTCTTATTACATTATTTTGTCTTAAAAATTATGAACTTTAAAGTAATTCACTTATTTTGTTTTGATCCAGAGGAAGTAATGAAGACTAAAAAAATCTTCTTAAATGTCTTTGAGATCTATAATAACGATAGAATCAGAATCCAAACTACTATCTTATTATTCATGAAAAATCCGGGAAATTCGCGATCCTAAGTGATTTAATAGCTTATGAGGACCCGTGTAATGTAATTAAGGGAGACGATACATACTGAACAGAAGCCGTGATGCAAACAACTATGTGGGTCTTATGGCGACATAGAACGACACAACCTTCAATCTTCAAAAGCCAAGCAATGTTACGGATGATGACGTCGATCATATCCTTCTATATATGCCAACTTTATTGTATCTAACTAATTGTTGTTACAAATTAGCTTTTGGGTTAAAACACTAATAATGAATACCTTACAATTTACAAACATATAATTGTAAAACGTATTCATATAATTAAGAAAATACGAGAGTTTAGCGCATCATCCCTTACATTTAAGAGCTGCTTTTGTAATTGGATTGGTTTTGTTGAACTGGGTTATCCATCTCACTGTGATGTTGTAAATCCTTTTATAGTTTGGTTGAACTTTTCTGATGCACATAAACTGAAAATATCCCATTTGTTAACGATAAGCTAAATATTACAGTTCGGACTCTAATCCACTTTATGTTAACAGCTTGTTTGTTACTCAATTTGGTGGTGTTGTGGGAGGTTTTTCAGTGTTAATTAATATTCTTTCTACTTTGGTGTTTCCGCTTTCGACTTTTTCTTGGTGTGTGCATTCTAGCTAGTTATTAATATCTATCTATCTTTTTGTCATTCAAAGAAAAAGTACTCAATTTGGTGTCCACGTTGTTTGGGAGTGCTTTTGAAATCTCTTTATTGACTTTTTGAGAAGAAGAAGTTAGTAAGTAAGTTAGTTATTGACTTCTTCTTTACAAAAAGTCAATAAGTCAATAAAAAGATTTCAAAAGCATTCCAAACATGGCCTTAGCAACTAGATGTGAAAAATACATGAACCGAAACCAGAACCATCACTATTCACGAAATGGAAAAAATCGTAAAATATATTAAAATGGTAATTATAGCTCAGAGTTGCGCAATTTAAATAGCTTGCAATACAGTAACATACTTAATTAATGACAAAAGACTCTTTGGTGGATATTTCTGTTTTTAGTATGCATTCTTACTATTCGATCAGTCTTGAATCCATAACCGTCAGTCATGTATATATATGTACCGATCGAGTCTTGGATCTAAATTCATCATTATTTATCGATCTTCATCTAATCTCACCAAAACAGTTAATTTTAGTACCCCGGTAGTGTGACCTGTTTTCAGTTCTCTAGAAACTTTGAAGATACAAATATATTCACAAATAAACAAGCCCATCATTGATTGATTTATTCATGAAAATCTATTATTCCAAATAAAATGAACTTTAAATATCAGGAAAAAAAAAAACACGGGTTACATATATACACGTTCAAGAAGGCTTTGTGCGAGAACCTTCCCCTTTCACCATAACTGAGCTCAAATCTATTGTTGCCGATGCACGCTCTCTCTCGAACTCCCGATATTTATGCAAATAACGGACGATTGCTTGAGAGTAATCGTCAAACCCTAGAGACCCGAGAGCCCAACAGACGTCGTCTCCGTTCACCGTCTTTCGGTTCTCCTTCTGACACTTGTCAGATGCTTCACCGGTAACAAAACTTATGAACTCTGAGGCACACTCTTGTATGGTTTCTTTGGCTTCTTTGGAGATCTTGGCTGTGGGTGGTAGGATCTGTTTCATTATCCGACCCACATTTGCAACGGGCAGCAATTTATCATGCTCATCCACCATCTCTTTATCTCTCTCTCTCTCTAGGTTTACTCAAGATCTTATAAGACACAGACACGTTGCACTTAATATATTTATATATGTATATGTATGTGGGTATGGATGCATACCCATAACTGTCAGGATCGATTAACCCATAAGGATTAATTAATCACAGATCTACAAACTATTAGAAGTTGCAGCGGATCAACACTTATAGTTTAATTGATTAAGAACAATGAATATTGTTAATGAATACGAATGTAAATAAGAACACAGTAATTCACAAAAAACTTCAATGTATATTAATGTTATCGATCAATACACACGTATGTTTACAATTCATAAGGAACTATATATAATAGTCCTTGAAGCCTAAAATATTAACCTAGTTATTCTAGGATTCGATTACAATTGAATTACATAAAGATATACATTCCGTAACTAACTATGCTAGAATCTCGTATACGATCAGCACCAAAAATAGACGTCAGTAGTATTTGCCATCATCAGTAGTAGACTTGAGATCAGTAGCATCAGTAGTAAATGCAGTTCTGCCCCATCAGTACTAATCTTCAATATGCTTGAATCAGTACTAACTGCAGCATCAGTAATAGAATGATATATCTGATTTACATCCCAACAATCTCCCCCTAAACTTATTAATTCTCTTTGAATTAATCAAGTTTCTTTTTGCTCTTCATTCTTCTTAGCTTGTTCTTCTAATAATTTAGCTCTTCTTTGTCTGCCTTCAATGGTTCTTTGATTTTGCAGCTTTCTTTGAGCAATAATATACTTGCTGTTTCTTTTGATAAAATAATTAAGTTTGTTATGAAACATTACAGCATCATGGGGTTTCATCATTGTGTTTGTGTATAACTGATACATTGTTTCCTCAGAATGTGGATATTCCTTTTCATACAAGTATAATTCACAGTTTTTGCTTGATCTTTCAAAGAAGTACATGTTCACTGTGGGTAGCACATTCCAAGCATACACATTTTCTTTGTTTGAGAATATTTCAGGATATTTATCTGGATAAAATGCAGCATCTATCATTTTGGTTAAGTATCCAGCTCCTGAATTCTTCCATGACTTCTTGGTCATTCTTGGTTTGCCTATGATCAGTATTTTAATAATATCAGCTCTACTACAAGACATAACTAATGGTTTCCAACCAGTGAATCTTTGAACTGATTTGTCTTGTCTTATAATTTCAATAGCATCACCAACCATCCTCCAATTTATGATTGGATTATCTTCAATAGGAGCAACAGGAGTATCAAATACCTGTATTTCCTGTTTTCTTTTCTTTCTTTGTTTTGTTTCAGGTTCATCTCCTTTTCTTTTCTCAAGAGGTATTGAAGGTTCTCCAGTTATTGGTGTTCTAGTGAGGATTATCACGGGATCTATTTCAACTAATACTTTTTCCTTTTCAGCTTCAACTTCCATTTCTGCTAGTTCTTTCTTCTTGGCAGTACAATATTTGTCTACTATTGTAATCATCTTCACTCTACCAAAAGATTTAGCACTATGTCCATTTGACTTCAAAAAGTCAATCATCTTCTTTTTCTGTTCAAATATATCATCTGGTAGATCAGCCTTTTCTCTTTTACATTCAGCTACAAGGTCTTCAAGACAATTTAAGTGTTCTTCTTCTATCTTCCTTTGTCTTTTAAATTCTGCTTTTTGATCTTCTACCAGGACTCCTTCTATCTGTGGAATTTGAACTTCAGTTTCTTGACTTTCAGGAATTTTTAATCTTTCCTCTTCAGCCTTTTCTTGTCTTCAAGAGCTTGAGTCTTAGCAACTTTTCTTGCATATCTGATCTTCTTCACCTTTAATTTGTCTAGCCTATCTTTTCTTACAATATTCATTTTATTTACCATATAATGGCCTAGAGCTCTGTTTGGATAGTCATCATTAAATATTTATTTTCCTTTTCCAATACAGACTGAAAGTTTAGGTGGAATATATTTTATATCAGGGACTTCTGTTAAAATAATTGATGGAGAGAATAGATGAATTTCATTCTGTGGAAATATCTTGGGGTGTGGAGGAAGCTCACACTCATCAACTTCATACCAATTAACATTGTCATTAATGTCAGGTATGACAAGTGGTTGTTCTGGTGTTTTAGGTTTTGTAACAATTATGATCTGTTCTTTTTCAAGAAGCTCTGGAATTTCTTCATCTTCTTCTTCAGTAGTAACCAAGGTGGTTTCTACTGGTGTGATTGCTACTGGTGTACTTTCTGGTTCATACACCGCAACTTGTTGATTTTCATTTACTACCGGTGAGGTTGTTATTGGAGTTACTACTGCTAGGGTATCAGTAGTATCCATAAACTCTTCTTCTGGTAGATTTACTACTGGAGTTTCTTCTTCTTCTTCTTCAATAGGGTCAGTAGTAACAACCTCTTGATCCTTGTTTTCTTCAATTTCCATTGGATCAGTAGTCTCAATAACTTCAGTAGCAACTGGTGAGTTTATTTGTTCTGCAGTTTGTGATTGGTTTGCAGACACAAAAACATCCTCATCCAGATTTTCCATTTCTTTATACAGGTTCTCACCAACACTTTGACCTGTTTCACCATGGACCTCTTTTAAGTTTAGAAGGGCTGCTGCTGCTATTGATTGATCAATCATCTCTTGAATTTGATCTTTCTCCCCCTTAGTGATCTCAACGTGTTGAGCCTCACTATCCATAACTTTTCTTTGTAGTTTCCTGATCAAATTTGATTGTTTTTGAAGTCTATGCTCGAACCTCTTCTGTCTTCTATTCAATGTATTAATGTAATGCTTCATGTAGGTCATGGTTTTCCCTTGATTGTTCAATAGAGTTAGACAATGTTGTACAGTGGTTTTAAGGTTTTCCTTCCTATCCGTCAATTTAGTTTGTTTAATACAGCCCTCAGCCCATTTGGGTGGATCATTGGGCTCATTTGGTACATTGGTTTGAAGGTTTTCCATCCTATCCGTCAATTCAGTTTGGTCAGTTCTACCCTTATCACTTCTTGGTGATAAATTGGGTTGTTTAGACACTCTCTTCTTCCTAGAAGAAGCAGTAGTGCCCCCCCCCCCCCCTTGTGGTTTCTTGGCACCGGGGTCCTCTCAGTAACTCCTCAAATTCTGATTCATCACTGAGAGTTGCCGAGGTCTGGGTCCTAATTATGTTCTCACTATCCTGTGCACCCACCTTTGGGGCATCAGTAGTGAGAGCCCTTTCCTCATGCCCTCTCTCCTTCTTGGAGGACAACTCTTGGAGTCTGGGGTTTGACTCAATTGGTCCCCTTGTGTCCTTTAAGGAAGTTCTATTCCTTTTATAAGTTTTAGAAATGTGTTTGGCTATGGTCTGGTCTTCCTCAGAGTGAAGAGTAGCACTCTGGGGATTAATCTCATGTACCTGGGACACATTCAGGACATCTGTTGGTTCATTTAATTGAGTGGACTGAATGGGTTCTGTTTGGGCTGTATTTGGTGGTGGAGTTGGTTGGGGTTCAATGGGGTGACTTGAACCTTCTCCAGTTGGGGGTTGATCATAGATCATGTTTGGAAATAGTGGAGTATCTTTACCAGAAAAATTAAACCTTTTTCTCATATTTGCATACACCTTTTTGTTTAACTCTGGTGTAACAAAAATGTTTTTAGGAATAGAAAGATTTTGTAATTCACAGTTTATTATATGAGTTAGGAATCTTGGATACATTAAAAATTTTGAGGATGATAAATTTCCAAGCATTCCTTCAAAAATCATATTTGAAAAATTGAAGACTTGTCCTGTGCTCAGACAAACAACAGCAAAAGCTATTGATTTATTGAACTCATTCCAAGTGCTTCTTTTTGGAGAGATGCAGTGTTGAATAGTATGCACTAAAAATTTCCATTGAGGTGAAAGAAGACCCTTTTGAAATGTGACAATGTCCAATCTTCCTTCATACCCCATTTTTTGTAAAACATCAACAAGATCCTCCTTTGGTAAAGAAAACATACCTGACTCATCATTGATGTGAATCCTTATCAATCGATTAAACACAAGATTAAGCAATAACAATGATTAATTGGAAGAACACTATGAAGCTTCACACACACAAAAAGATCGTATGTTTTCAATAGACGGCAAGCTTAGGTCAATACTAGGTTACCACTAGGTATTTATACCTAGGCGTAGTATTGACTAATTACATAAAGTACCCTAGACTATTGATTACAATAAACTGTCACATTACACCCCTAGACTATTACAATACTCTAGAATGTGACCCAACAATCTCCCCCTTTGTAACAATAGTCTTGGAAGCATGTCTTCGAAGTCTTCATCTTTAGCAAAAGCCTAGTCTTCTAGATATTTCGTTGCATAATGATCAGGATCATGCTTGAGCTTTGTTAATCTGTGAAAACGAATACTTCTTGTAGCTTTTTAACCACAAAAAGTATTTTTGAAGACTTTACTTTGAAGATACATATTGATCGACCAAAATTGAGACCCATAATGATAGAGAGATTAACAGCGGAAGTCTTTTCTTGAAGTTTGTGGCTTTATGTCGATCAATGATCTTTAATAATTGTTGTTCGGGAAATTTGTTGATAAGGTTTATGCTCCCCCTCAAATAGACAATTTTTCTTCGTGGGGTCTTCGGTTCCTTGTTTACTCCCCCTTCACTGGTGCATATGTGTCCGTTTTATGTGGAGTAAGTTAGGCTAGTATATTCTCCCCCTCATGATGAGCAGGATTTGTCTGAAGCATCATGTAACAGGAAGAATCACCGAAGCTTGTTGATGAAAATGTGTTGAATAATGATACATTCATTTTTTGAATGAATCAATATATAACACATTGTACAGAAAAGTTAAACAGGGTAAACCGGGATCTCATAGATTGCCCGTTAACACGACAGTTGAAAAACTGTGTTACCTACGTTCAGTGTTGGCTTTGATGTTAGCACTGGTAGGATTTTCATTCAATCATCGTGGAATACCAATAAGTTTGGTATCACTATGAATGTTCCGGTAATATCACTAGGATATGCTTGGTGGAATGCCTGTGTCCTAGAGAAATTTAATTCGGTTCTAGACTCTATATGTGGACAAACGAAGGCAAGGACTGGAGGTAGGTCCTCTTTTTCAATATCAACAATCTCCAAATGAGATGTCGATAGTAGATGTGGTAATCTCCGTGATTTTGAAACAAGTACTTTTTGTACTTGAGTGGTCAGTGGGGTTGTGCATTGCATCACTGGGTCCATGATGACTTAATCAGAAAGCAAGTTATGCATTCTGATATAGACGTGGTTACCCGGATTTTTGTTCGGTTTAAGGAGGTTTTTACGTTTTCTTTAACCCTTTCACACACGCTCCTCACTCAACTCACTTTTTCATTTTTCAACCACACCCTCGTTTTTGTGTTACCATGTGATAAGCTGATTTGCACCCCATACTTCATACCCCCTCTCAATTTTTACCTCAGCGCACCCCAATCAAGATCCTGTGATACTTGATTCTGCTCACCTAGACCTATGTACCCATACATATTGTCCTATATTGTAGGTGGCTCCTTGGGAAGATCATGCTGGTTTTAGCAGATCATAGGAGTAATTTGAGAGTGAACTATAACACTCATGTGCAAATTATCAGCATATATGATATTACAATTTATGAATAACATGGATTTTTCATCGGAAATGTATGTGTTCCCGGCATAAGTTGTTGCCTTTAAGATGGAAAAGTTTAGGCACAGCAACTTGAACAATGTAATACCGAACTCTCATAGAGTATCCGTTAACACACGGTATGAATCGATAGTCGTTTGCACAATCGTTGATTCAAATGTGTGACCTGCAGTTAGAGTTGGCGCAATTTTAGCTCTAGCAGGATTTCCACTCAATCCTTGTGAAGCACCAGATTGTGATGCCACTATGAGTGTTCCGATGAATACACGGAGATTCATATATAAAAGTGTATGTGTCCTAAATTGGAAATATTTATAGGTGAGATCTAGACACATTGTGTATTCAATTGAAGACGTAACCTGGGGCAGAAGGTTAAAATTTCAATACCAACATACTCCGAATGAGCAGTCGATAGCTTTTGTGCTACGTCCCCTAATGAATTGAAACAAATTCCTGTTAAGAGAAATTTGAGTGGTTGGTGGTGGCGTGCATGTGCTTTACTGGGCCAGTAGAGTCTGGTGAAACATTTAACGCATAAATGAGCACCCTTTTGTATGGTTGCCCGGTTTATTTTCGGTTTGGATGCACTCAAAGGTGTGTTTTCTTAACGTTATCATGTTTTTTCACGTCACCTTGCACTCACCTATTGCTATACCCTAGACGTATACCCTCACATTTACCGAGTGGTTAAAAAGTGTTTCCCTTGGAAGGTAAGACCGGTTCTGGCAAACAATGGGAAGGTATTGTCTTCTGAAAGATATATCTGTTTTTTATTTTTATTTTTTTTTATTGAATGGGGTATAACATTTGTGATGTTTTGAATTTTCTCCCCCTTGAAATACTAATTCTCCCCCGATAATTAATATTTTTCCCCCTCGACAAAATAACAAAAAAAATTGGGAAGATCAGAAATGTACCTTGTAACAACAGTAGAGAGGTGGAGAAGAGTTTTGACAGTTATGTGTTTTCGGATTAAGAGCGGGTTTCAAGTTGATGTACTTGAAAGTCATTCCTTTAAAGTTCGAGTCATATACTGAGGTGTATATAAGTCATTCTGTTGAAATGCGAGTTATACACTGAATTGTGTATAAGTCATTCCGGCAAAACAAATCAAACAATTTTTGGTACCCATTTTTGTTTGGGTCCGACTTTGGTAGTGTGAGTATGAAACCACCGATAAGATGTATCTATTTGGTTTAAAGATTTAGAATTCCAAGAAAAACTGAAACTTGATGTTTCACTTTCAAATAATTTCCGGGGAATTATTTGAGATTTTGGAGTTTTAGGAACCCATATTTCTTTTAAGAGCGGGGGTGTTTTGTAAACAAAATCAGGAGATGTTTTTGGCACTTTTGTAAAAGTTGTTTTAGGTGCCAAGGAAATTAAATCTTCTCTCGAGTATTTTAAAAATTTAGATTTTGAAAAGATTTTCTTTGACGGAGTAGAATGTTTCAAAACAGTTGTGGATTTAGTCATATCCATCTGAGAATGCTTAAGTGTAGAAGAGGAACCTAATTTGTTTGGACTTTTAGGTGCGGAATTTCCTCTAATAACTTGTTTAAGATCATTTAATTTCTTATCAGAGTTTAGTGGAACCGTTGATCTCCTAGGCTTAGGTTTGGTAGAGGAATTTACTTGTGATTTCGGTTTAGGTTTAGAATTCCCTTTATTAACCTGAGATTGCGTGATTGTATATAAATCACGATATGCCATTATAGGAGAAAACATTCTGGAGTTGTTGCATTTGTTATTTGCAGTTAAAGGAGAATCTAAGTTCATAGATGTAGTAGGCTTTTTAAGCTTCTGAAGATGAGATGAGTTAGATTCTAAATTTTGGATTTGTATTTTCAACCTTTGTTTCTCTTCATGAAAAGATTTATGTGTTTCAACAAGTTTATTTTCTAATTCAAAAATTTTGGTTTACAAAACAGATTTTTCTTTATCAAAAGACTTTTGTGTTTCATCGATTTCAGTTTCCAATTGACAAATTTTCTTTTCTAGAATTAGAGTTGGAACATATATCTTTGGTGTAACCTTTTGTTGAATAACAGCATTACCTTTAATTTCAAATTCTTCTGGAGTCACGATTGGAAAATATTCATCATTTTCGAATTTGGCCTTTTCAGTTTCATATGTTTTATTTAATTCAGCATAGTTGAAACTAATTTGTGCATTTTCCTTCTTTGCTCTGTTGAATGTCTCAATCTCTTCTTCCTCCTCAGTCATTCGAATGAAGCTCTGCCAGATATCTATTTGCATGTAGCGAGAGTCATATAGTGTTGGAAGAACCCTACACGCCTTGCTCAGATATCCTGGATTGTCTGCCCCTATACCTTGTTTGGAGTTGAAGTATTTGAACTCTTTAGGCTTGTTCAAATGGATGGTTTGATCAGTATGTCCTCGTTTGGCGATTAACTCTTCAAGGTGTTTAATGTGAGATACTAACTGATCTTTGTCGTAGGTGAGATGATGTATGATAACCTGTTGACTATTTCTATCTTGTGATGATTGATTAGTTTGATCGGTTAATTTTTCTTTTAATTCTTTTATTTCAGAATTTAAAGATTTAAATTGGTTTTCATTATCATCAAATTCTTGTTGTTTACGTTCCAACCAGTTTTTAGTAATCTGATATTCATGAAATGTGGCAATATACAATTTGTAATATTTATCATTTCGATCGTTTGAAATTGTATTTTGAGAATTTCTAAGATTGGTGATTTCAAAATCTTTTTCTGAGATTGTATGAGACAAATTGTGAATCTCAGAGTCATATTGGTCCTTTAATTTTGATACTTGTGTCTGTAAATCCAGATTTTCTGCTTCGAAATTTTGATTTTGTGAAATACGATAAACAAGTTGTTCACCTTAATGAGCAAATTGTTCACGTTCATTTTCTAAATCATTCAAACGTTCTAAAAGTTGATTATTTATCTCTTTTTCAAGTAAAATTGTTTGTTTTAAAGAATCAATTTTAGAAATCAGATTGTTATCAAGACAAGTATCAGAATTAGTGGAATGATCAGAATTAGATACGAGAGAACTGATTACCTCGATTTCTTTGTTGGCTTCCTCATTGAAACGGTCAGAAACGTCAGCATTCTCTCTTGCCATCGTTTGTACTACGACCGAGGAAAAAAAAATTAAATTTAAAAAATTTTCAAAAAGATCTCAGATGATAAAAGACCCTTTAAATATGTCCTCAATTTTCGAATTTCCAAAAATGACAATTGGGTTAGAAACTGGAGCTAAACGAAGTTTGAAAATTGACCGAAAAATCACAAAAACGCAAATAAAGTGATCGAAACAAGCGTTTGTGGGCCGAGAAGTCGGGTAAACCGCCTACGGCGGTTTATCTCGTCGTAGCTTTCGTCTTTAGCTTCGATTTGGTTACTCGTGGGCTGGAAACGGACACCCGAGCTGAAAGTTATGATCGTTTTAGTATAACACCTTTTGACACACGATAGTTCGGGCCGAAGTTGAGAAGTTCGGGCCGAAGTTGAGAAGTTCGAGCCGAAGTTGAGAAGTTCGAGCCGAAGTTGAGAAGCTAGAGCCGAAGTTGAGAAGTTCGGGCCAAAGTTGATTGAGATGTTCGGGCCGAAGTTCGGAGTTCGGGTCGAAGTTCGGGCCGAAGTTCATTTATAGTTCGGGCCGAACTTGAAGATGAGTTCGGGCCGAACTTGTTACTGTTCTCGGGCCGAAGACTTTCTTGACAGTGACGAACCGAAACAGCCTAAAAGTTCACTAAATCGATCATATCTTGCTCAATTCTTAACCAAATCTAGTGATTCAAATCCCAAAATGCTCAAAATTGATTTTCGCACAGAATGGGTCAATAAACTCGATCAAAACACAACAAATCAGAAGGTAATTTCGATTTTACAGAGGAAAAAATGTGTTTAAATGGTTTTCATAAAAATCAACGAATTGGGATCAATTGTTGATGGATTAAATCGAAACTTGATTCTAATATGCTTAGAATTACAAGATGAATGTAATGAACAAAGAATATGGACGATTTATTACCTCAAATTGCAATTTCTATTCTTGAGTTCTTCACAAAAACTTCAAGATCTTGCTTAATCTTCACTGAAATGGATCGAATCAAAGATGATTTCTGCTCTGATACCAATTGTGAATCCTTATCAATCGATTAAACACAAGATTAAGCAATAACAATGATTAATTGGAAGAACACTATGAAGCTTCACACACACAAAAAGATCGTACGTTTTCAATAGACGGCAAGCTTAGGTCAATACTAGGTTACCACTAGGTATTTATATCTAGGCCTAGTATTGACTAATTACATAAAGTACCCTAGACTATTGATTACAATAAACTGTCACATTACACCCCTAGACTATTACAATACTCTAGAATGTGACCCAACAATTGAGTTGAAGATGGTGTCTGATTGTTTGTTCAGTTATAATGATAGACTTTCCATCTACAGTTGATTTGATCTTGAACATGGTTGAGTCTTCAGTTCTTTCAGCATTTGACCAAAAATCAACCAAATGTTGTTGATATGCTCTAGGATTGATGGTCAGTGCAAACTTGATGTATGAGTTCTTTAAGAACATTACAATAGGACGAAAATCCTTTGTACCATCTGGATTTCTCAAGAAAGCACACATGTTGTGAAATTCGGAAAATTTAAGATCAGTTTTGATTTCGAGTGATTTTAGGTTTGCCATTCTAGTGATTTTGATCTTTTGTGATGAACCTTTTACAGAGAGTTTGGTCGATTTTGCAAGAATTTCAGATTTGTGAAATGAATTGAGTTGTTACTGATGCAGGGTTTTGATCGGAATTTGCAGAGGTTTAGGGTTTAGCGTAGGGTTTTTCGAATCGAGGAGAAGATAATGCTAAACTAATCTCAATCTGCGATTTATATTTTTCGATTCTACCTGCAAAATGACCGAAGTATCCTTCGAATAATAACCCAACGGCTATTTTCATGAGGGTCAGTAATGTAATTTATGTATTTTCCAGATAACGGTCTACCAGTAGTAACTAAGTGTCAGTAGTGGAAACATCAGTAGTAACCATTGTTTTTATACTTAACCTAATTCTACTAAGAAACCCTATCAGTACTAAATTATAGGAGAAACATACAATCAGTAGTAATAAATAACTAGTAGTAAAATAAATAAAATTGTACAAACCACTTTACAAATTATTTTCTTTTGAGACTTAACTTATTAAAATCATTCCAATACTGCTAACCAAAAAGGTGAATCTTCCTACATCAAATGCTTTTGTAAAAAGGTCTGCCAATTGATTGTCAGTATGAATTTTCTCTACTTTAATTAATTTCTTTTCATTGCAATCTCTTATAAAATGAAATCTAATTTCAATGTGTTTTGTTTTAGAGTGTTTTACTGGATTATTCACAATACTGATAGCACTTTGATTATCTATAAAAATTGGAGTTTTAAGGATAGAGATACCAAAGTCTAGAAGTTGATTTTGAATCCATAGTACTTGAGCACAGCAAGCAAATGCAGCTACATATTCTGCTTCAGCAGTTGATGTTGAAACATTGGTTTGTTTCTTGCATTGCCAAGACACTAATCTTGATCTAAAGAACTGACATCCACCAGTAGTAGATTTCCTATCTTGACATTCACCACCATAATCACTATCAGTGTAGGCTACTAGTTCAAATGGGTGATGCATGTGGATACCAAAGACCAAGAGATGGTTTTCCTTTCAAGTATCTAAAGATTCTTTTGACAGCTTGCAGGTGTAATTCCTTAGGTCTTGCTTGATACCTGGCACATACACAAACACTATACATAATGTCAGGTCTTGATGCAGTTAAATACATTAATGAACCTATCATAGATCTGTAAAGGTGTTCATCTACATCCTCCCCCTCAACATCAGGATGTAGGTGTTTGTGAGTTTCCATTGGAGTGCTTTCACTTTTGATGTCTTTCATTGCAAATTTCTCTAAAATGTCTCTGACATATTTAGATTGATTGATTAAGATACCATCTGATCTTTGACTGATTTGGAGTCCAAGAAAGAAGTTCATTGGACCCATTGAGCTCATCTTGAACTTGATCTGCATTAACTCTTCAAATTCTTTGCATAGTTGATCATTTGTTGATCCAAAGATGATATCATCTACATATATTTGGACCAGTAGTATATCATCTTTGACCTTTCCGGTGAACAGTGTTTTGTCAATGGCACCTCTCTTGAAGTTGTTCTTCAGTAAATATGAGGACAATGTGTCATACCAAGCTCTTGGTGCCTGATGGAGGCCATATAGAGCTTTGTCTAGCTTGTACACATAGTCATCATGTTCTGGATCTTCAAATCCTGGGGGTTGACATACATACACTTCTTCTTCAATTTTCCCATAAAGGAATGCACTTTTTACATCCATTTGGTATACATTGAATTTCTTATATGAAGCATATGCCAGAAATATTCTTATGGCTTCAATTCTGGCAACAAGAGCGTATACTTCATCATAATCAATTCCTTCTTCTTGTGTGTATCCTTGGGCTACAAGTCTTGCTTTGTTTTTGATCACTATACCCCTTTCATCTTTCTTATTTCTGAAGATCCATCTTGTGCCAATAGGTCTTTTTCCCTTTGGTAGAGGAACAAGAGTCCATACAGCTTGCAGTTTGAATTGAAGAAGTTCTTCTTGCATTGCTATGATCCAGTTTGAGTCTTTCATAGCTTGTTGAATCTTCTTAGGTTCTTCCTGTGACAGAAAACATTCATACATGGATTCATTAGATATTAAACTTATATTACAAACATTTGTATTTAATGAAGAATTAAATTTGCTTCTTGTTTGCATATTAAAATTGACATCACTTAGGACTAAGTCCAAAGGATGATTCTTTTCAGTTCTGGTTCCAGGAACTTTGTCAACAGTGATTTGAGAATCTAAATTTGACTCATTGGATTCATGAATTTGTGCATCTGTCCATGTTTCTTCTTGATTGTTTGCATTTTGTGGAGATTCATCATTACTACTGGTGTCAGTAGTAACATTCTCTTCATTGACCTCCAGAGGGTCATTGTTGTTACTGACATCAGTATTGAGTAGATTATCATCACAACTCTGAGGTTCGGAGTTACTACTGGGATCAGTAGTATCTTCAGAATTGGTGTTATTACTGGTATCAATGAAATTAGGATTACCATAGTTACTACTGTCCTCAGTATCAACTGTGGGATCAGTATCAACTAAGATATATTTCATGATTTCTTGCCTTCCACTTAATGATGGTCCTGCTTGTTGGCTTTGATTGTTTGAATCTCTTGTATTAAGCTCATAATTAACATCAAAAGATTTGGTTAGATTATCAATATTGAACAACCAATCTGGACCATTTCCTTGTTCATTCACCAGATTTTCATTAAAGGATACATTTACACTTTCTTCAATAATCCTTAGCCTTTTGTTGAACACTCTGTAGGATTTACTTTGGGTTGAGTATCCTACAAATATTCCATCATCTGCTTTGCAGTCAAATTTACCAATTTGTTCTCTTGTAATAAAAATAGTACAAGGACAACCAAATGATTTTAAGAAACTTATTGATGGTTTTCTTTTATTGAAAAGTTCATAAGGTGTTTTAAAGTGAGGCTTAACTATTAATACTGTGTTCTGAACATAACAAGCAGTATTAACAGCTTCAGCCCAAAAAGTTATTGGTAATTTTGAATCTGCAAGCATAGATCTGGCTGCTTCATTGATGGTTCTATTTCTTCTTTCAGCTACACCATTTTGTTGTGGAGTTCTTGGTGAGCTGTACTGCCTGTCAATGCCCTTGAGATCACAAAAATCAATTAGGTTAGTATTTTTAAATTCAGTTCCATTATCACATCTAATTGCTTTCACTTTGAGATCTCTTGTATTTTCCAGCTTTACAATCAGATTCTTGATCATTTCACTTGTTTCATCTTTGGTCCTAAGAAAGAAGACCCAAGTATATCTGGAAAAATCATCAGTAATAACAAGGCAGTATTGTTTCTTTCCAATACTCATTACATTTGTAGGTCTAAAAAGGTCCATATGTAAGAGCTGCAAAGGTTTAGAAATAGAGTTGATTGCTTTGGTCTTATGAGAAGTCTTGTGTTGTTTACCTTTTAGGCAGGCAACACAATGATGATCACACATAAATTCTTTTTGTGGTAGACCAACTACCAAATTCTTTTTAACTAAATTGTTCATATTTTTGAAATTTGTGTGACACATCCTTCTATGCCAAAGTTCTGATTCATTTGTGTTTGCCTTAGATATAAAACAGTTGATCTCATTTGAAGAAATGAGTTCTCCCCCTATATCCAGGCAATACACATTGTTTCTCCTTGGTGTTCTTAAAACAACAAATTTTTCATCTAAAATAAAATCAGGAGAAAGAATGATGCACTCAACATCTGTAAAAAGAATTTTGTTCTTCTTATCACAGACTTGTGAGACACTAACCAGATTATATTTAAGCTCAGCAACATAAAATACATCATCAAAAGTAATCTTACCATTTGATACTGTACCTTTACCTGTAATCTTACCACCTCTTGGATTTTCTCCAAAAGCAACATATCCTCCTTCAAAAGACTTGAAATCTCTAAGTATTTGAAGATTTCCATTCATGTGTCTATAGCATCCACTATCAATATGTCATGTTCTACCTTCTTCAGGAATCTGGATACTCTACACATAAAGTAAAAGGATTAGTTAATTTTGGGAACCCAAGCTTGTTTTGTCTTGGGTTCATCCTTTGAAGAGTAAGTCTTTCTAACTGACTGAGCCTTGTATGTAGATTTGTGCTTAGTTGAATGATTAGAACTGGTGTTCTTAGTCACTACTGATCTAGGTTTAAACCCGTAGTTTTAGGCTTTTAAAATTTTTACTACTGATGGACCAGTAGTGTTTGGGTAATATGAGTTTTGAGCATAATCAGTAGTGTTTTTGTAATTATACCAGACAGCATTGTAATTAGGGTTTTTACCAGTAGTAAACCTGGAATAGTTTCTACTGATGTTTGAAAACTTTGAATATTGAGGAAATTGATTTTGTTTTCCATTGTTTTTGAAATAATTACTTCTGTTTGGACTTTTATACCTGATATTTTGCACAAATCTTTGTGCAGTTCTTCCAAATTTAGGAATTTCAACACATGGTTTATTTAATTCTTTTTCTTTTGTTTCTTGAATTTGTTTTAATTTTAAGGCTTTTTCCTTTTTTTGTTGACTTTAAATTCTTTAAATTCTTGACTGTTAATAGGATTGAAGTGACAATTTTTAGCTATGTGGTTAACCTTGTTACAAATTAAGCATGATAATTTTGTTGTTTTAGCACTTTCAGGTTTTCTTTGTTCTTTTAACTGATTCAAGTTTCTTTGATTTCCCCTTCTTAGAATTGTAGGTATATTTTCTGAATTGTATTTTGGGGATTCAGTTTGACTTTGTGTTGTGTGAAAACTTGTATCATTTGATTCAGTTGTTTGATCATCATCAGAAGATTCATTTGATTCATTATTGGTTTCAGTTTCAGTTTGACTTTCAACTCATTTAAAACTCTTTCTGTGCTTGATTTAAGAGGAGGAATAAAATTTGTTGGAGGTGGGACTGCATGATATCCCACTCCATGAACAACCTTTTCTGTGGTTTGATTACTAGTTAATTCATTAACAATTTTAGAACTTCTTTCAAAATTTTTAATAGTTAATTTATTCTGTTCTAATTCCATTTGACATTCTTCTAATTTGATCAAAGTTTCTTTTAGTTTTAATTCAATATGTTCTTTTTCATAAGTGGTTTGTAACAATTCATCTTTTAATTTTTGATCAGTTATTTTATAGATTTTAATTTGATTTTCTAAATCAGCTATACAACCATTGTATTCAATTCTTCTATTTCTTTTTAGTATCATCTCTTCAAGTGTTTCTTTATTAAGTTTTTTTAATTCTTTATATGCTTTAATGCATTCAGGAGTACAAGATTTAGAATTTACCTCAGTAGTAGAAGAATCAGTAGTAAAGGCCATGAGAGCTTGGTTCTGTGCATGTTCTTCTGCTTGAAAGCTCCAGTCATATCATTGTCCTTCTTGAGATACTAAAGCAGTTGAATTTGAAGTACTATCTTTGTTGTAGTTTGATCTTTGATCTTTATTTAGACATTCTCTGGCAAAGTGACCCAGATTGCTACAGTTGTAGCATTTGACCTTGGTTTTGTCAAATCCAGCACGATCACCTTTGTTGTAAGACAGATTTTGTCTTCCAGTTCTTTTAAGAAACCTTTTAGTTCTTAAGCTCAGCATAGCCATCTGCCATTTGATGTCCATCTCTTCCAAATCATCAGGATTGAGTTGTTCTAAATCCTCACTAATCAATGCAGTATGCACATGACTAGTGAAGAAAGATTCTCTTGCTACATCTTCAATACCTGCATTCTTTGTATTGTCCTTCCCTGTTCCTGTACTAGACACAAAAGCAGCATTGTTTGAAGGTAAATTAGGAGATTTATTACTTACCTCTGATTCAAACACTCTTAGTTCATTGTAGAGTTCATCAAGCTCTTTCTCTTCTAGTGCATCTCCTTGTCTATATATCACAGTATACATAGACCATTCTTCACCTAGAGACCTGAGGAACTTCATGTTGACATCATCATTGTCTGTTTTGTACTCAACTTAATTCAGTTCACCAATGAGTTTGTCGAACCTATCAAATACTTGAGATAATGATTCAATTTTCTGTCCTTTGAAGTTTTCAAAGTCTTGTTTCAGAACAGACTTCATGTTTCTTTTTGTGCTCTTTGTACCAACAAATCTCTTTTCCAGAGCCTGCCATAACTTCTTTGCATCATCATATTCAACAAAGAGATGTTGATAATCATTGGGAATGGCAAGCAAAAGAGTGCTTAAGGCTTTGAGCTCGATCCCTCTGTCCTTCTTCTATTTCTCACACTTGAGCTTGTCAACTTCAGTTGAGGTGGTGGCTATTTGAGTTTGAATAGTCTTGTTTCCTTCAAGAACCACTTCCCACATGGAATAATCAGTAACCAGCATGTATTGCTTGATTCTGTTTTTCCACATCCCAAAGTTGTTGGGAGTGAGAATTGGAATCTTGTTAGCCTGAGTACTTTCATTTGTTATCAGACATGATTAACAATTTTGAGATCGAAAATATGAAACTTTTTGCTGTTCTTAATTCGTAGATCTAGAACCGTAAAGCTCTGATACCACTTGTCAGGATCGATTAACCCAGAAGGATTAATTAATCACAGATCTACAAACTATTAGAAGTTGCAGCGGATCAACACTTATAGTTTAATTGATTAAGAACGTACAATGAATACTGTTAATGAATACGAATGTAAATAAGAACACAGTAATTCACAAAAAGCTTCAATGTATATTAATGTTATCGATCAATACACACGTATGTTTACAATTTATAAGGAACTATATATAATAGTCCTTGAAGCCTAAAATATTAACCTAGTTATTCTAGGATTCGATTACAATTGAATTACATAAAGATATACATTCCGTAACTAACTATGCTAGAATCTCGTATACGATCAACACCAAAAATAGACGTCAGTAGTATTTGCTATCATCAGTAGTAGACTTGAGATCAGTAGCATCAGTAGTAAATGCAGTTCTGCCCCATCAGTACTAATCTTCAATATGCTTGAATCAGTACTAACTGCAGCATCAGTAATAGAATGATATATCTGATTTACATCCCAACAATAACCCACTTGTGCATACACTTACATGTACATGAATAGATGTGTTGACATAGGTTTATGCAAATGTGATGGTAATTATGTATATCGGAGGTGTCAAATTTGTATTTAGTAAAATGCTAATTATTGTTTTTGGGCATTGTTTAAATATAAAAGTTTATGT
This sequence comes from Calendula officinalis, assembly GCA_963853835.1. Taxonomy (NCBI): domain Eukaryota; kingdom Viridiplantae; phylum Streptophyta; class Magnoliopsida; order Asterales; family Asteraceae; genus Calendula; species Calendula officinalis. The sequence continues at coordinate 11,826,444 of OY970821.1, read as the reverse complement.
TTAAGAATGTTGTACGATAACTAAAATAAGCACCCCCGGAAGTCACTAATTACCAAGAGTGGTTATGCATAAATATATTTATATATATTAACTGTATAATTAATCATTAATCATTTCCCTATGATTAGCAAATCTTTATAATTTACAGTTTTCTAAAACCACCAAGTAATGTTTTCTAAAATACAACTGATTCAGTGATGACAAAAAAAAAAATGTTTGCAGATATGGTTTTTCAATCTAACAAACCATGTGAAAATTTGGTTGAGACACTGTTAAATTTTACCTTTTTTCCTTTGAATCAATAGTAGGAAAAGATTTGGTTGAATAGAGTGGAATAGTAATTCTGGATCGATCCATATAATTTCACTTTTCTTGTCTTTTTTTTTTCTAGCTCATCGCTAATCATTTTAAATACAATTTGCCGTTCAAAAAATGAATGGATAAATGATTGTATTCAGACTCTTCGCTTTTGCTACTCACCACTGTCATAACTATTAGTAACACATTTTAGAAGTGTGGGTAAAAGGTTATATTTGTAGAAATTTTGTTATAAAAAATTGTGTATAAAAAAGGTGAAATAATTCTATCTCTACACACTTTTTGTTTCATTTATCACTTTTTCTTGTGTAGCTTAAATACTTGACAATTTGTGACTGGATTTTTTTTCAATGACACTTTTCAACATTTGGTGACATTTTTATTTTCTTATTTTTAGTGTCAACTTTTGCTAAGTGTCTTTAAATTAATGGCAATTTTCTTGTAGTGTTTATATTTTTTTTACTTTTTACCACCAAAATCCAAGACACCAAAACCGTTATAGCTTTCCACATTAATGGGATAACATAGTATGTCGATATGGCCTCCCTCACTTAATCGTGACCAATTATGCCAAGCAGTTCGATTGATGAGGACTCTTTCAAGGAACGGTACAAGAAGTTGAACGTCAAACATCTACAAATATGAGTTTTCTGGTTCTAAATTATACGAGTATTTTCTTAAGCACCATAATAATTACCGTTTTACAGTGCTAAAGATTTTAGAATTGACGCAAATTACGGGTAAATTACTGTTTTGAAAATTAATTTACTATGATGATCCAAATATATATGCTATTCGTTAATTAATCAACCCAAATGCCTAACCATTATGTCATCGTCTTTATAGAACTATGCTATAAGAATTTAGGTTTACAAATACTAGAGTCGGATTGTAATCAGTAATGCGTGATATATTGCAGTTAACATTTTTTACCAATATTAATTTAAAGAGGTATTAAAAATATATCATTTATAAGAAAGAAAATTAGAAAAAGAGAGGGAAAAGGGTGGAATACTTCCCTTAATGACACATCTAGGGCTAATGACTTTATTAGGGTTCCCGACACTAGACAAATATATTTAATGAGACAGTAACCTATAAAGAGATCTTGGAAAGCCCTAAAAGCGTTTGAAAGTTCTAGATACTCTCTCTCTAGCTAAAATGAAATGTTAAACAAATAAAATAATCAAAAGTAATTTATCAAATCACCAATAGACGATATTATACAATAATTAATTAGTGTTAGCATCTATAAGCATGATGTATCGAATGACGTGTATGTTTGTATTCTATAATATATTGTAAGTACTGTTATCAAATTAGAAAAATCAATTACATGATTTTCCGGATGTTTGAGTCGAGAATGCCAAAATGATGAAGTTGAGAATACAAAAAAATTAAAATAGGCCTTGATCGACGGATGGTTTGGTGAATGTGTAGAGATCTCCGGTACTATCATGTCGCAATAAGAGTTTCCCGGTTTTGAAATATATTATAGAAAACCATATGGATCAAATGCAACACAAACATTATTTTGACGACAAAATTTGCAGACATATACAAAGTTTTTGATAACATCTAGTGTGTGATTGTGTGTAATATATTTTTGAGATGAATTGTAATTTAATGAGGCGCGCAACGTGGTGTGGCCATCCAATAACGGGCACTTGATTTTTATTTCCAACAAATGCATATTTAATAGAAGACACACAAGTAGTAGATATTTTACCTAGGTTGACGGTGAGATGAGATGTAGCACCGAAATCCATGTACTGTTGATCATCATTTTGATTTAACTTCGAAAAGTTTTGTAAAATGGGTTTGGGCCAATGTTTGATTGTATTGTTGTTGTGAAGATTGGGCAGTCCAAGAGGGAGCCCAATTTGATTTAGTAGGATATGGAGCAGCCCGCCATGGGTTAGCCCAATAAGAGGGTGTCGAAGACGAATAGGCGGCCCAAATGGTGTAAATCTTGGGTTAAAAATTGTGGGCCTCTATTTCTAGACATTGAGATGAAACTGAAGCGCCTAGCATGTTACAGTAATTCTTTTGATACAGGGATTGATACCAGTAAACATGGAAAATACAATATCCAGTAATTCTTTTGATTGTAACCGATGAAACCAAAATCATTTTATGTTTCTGTTAATAGGAAAGTTCAAAGAGGTCCATTATTTTTATGAAGTCCCGAGTAATAAATCTCAACCATTGATTAATAAGATTTAATGGTCAAGATTAATCACATATTTTATACATGAAGGATATTTTGGTCATTTAGCACTTAAAAAAATTTTCAATTTTTTTATTTTTTTTTATTTTAAATTTTTTATTATTATTATTTTTTTATTATATTTTTGTTAAAAAACAATATTTATTTGATAAATATGTGTAGGTGTTAATCACATGTGATTTTAGTGTAAAATCACATGTGATTGTATATTTAACCATATTTGATGTTTTAGTTCAATCACATGTGATTCAGTACACAATCACATGCGATTCAGTATGCAATCACATGTGATTTGGTATGCAATCACATTATGTGTTATTAATTAAAAATAATAAAAAAAATCAAAAATAATAAAAAATAATAATTCTAAAATAAAAAATAAAAAATAAAAAATAAAAAATAAAAAAATAGTTTAATTTTTTAAAATGACCAAAATACCCCTTAATGTAGGGGTGGCAATTCAGGTCGGGTTCGGGTTCGCGGGTTGGCGGGTCAGAAACGTTCAACCCGAAACCGACCTGTTTATATAAACGGGTCAGATATCTCAACCCTAACCTGTTTAACTTCAACCCAAACCTAACTCATATAACTCATTTAATAAAACAAGTTAAACAGGTTATCAGGTCAAGCAAGTTAAACGGGTCAAACGGGTCAAAATGTTGTTATTATTACACAAATTCACAACAAAATACTAAACACCAAATTCCTAAGTAACATTTTTAATTTTTATCTAACTATTAATTACGCTGTAACTAGTAAACTATAAATTAAGTATAAATATATATTTTTTAAATAGAGTTAATTACACAAATGGTCCTTTAGGTTTGTAGCATATTACACCATTGGTCCTTTAGTTTCAAAAATTACACCGATAGTCCTTATTATTGAAACATTTTTCACCGATAGTCCTTTAGGCTAAACGAGGTTAAGTTTATCTGTTAAGTTAGCTCATGTGCAATGCACATGAGGGTACTTTTGTCATTTCACATTTATTTTGTAAGAAAATAAAAAACAAAGTATATGTACAACTTTTCATGCATGGTGTACACCCAAAACATACCCACCTACCCCATCTCTCTTCTTCCCCTCTCCTAATCTTCTTCCTCCCTTCACCGGAAAGCAGATCCACCACCACCAAACCCGCCACCTGCGCTGGTGGAGCCACCGTCGCACAAACGCGGGTTTCTGTTATTATGAGAAATCTATTTTTAACCTTCAATTGTTTTGATGCATACACATACCCGCCGGTGAGATTACAAACAGTTTCAACAATTTCACTCAGTTGAGAACCTTGTAGCTGGAAAACAACCAATTTTCCAGTTCTCTACCGGAGCTTAAAATCCCAAATTTAGAGCAGTTTTCATTCGATTCGAACTTATTGTTTTTACATTTTGAACCCTTCAATTGATTGTGTTGTTTAGCGTAGCTATTTTCATTCGATATTCATAAACGATTTCAATTAGCGATACAGATTTCAATGGTGACAATTGTTGGTTGGGATGACGACGGTTCAATTTGACGATGAAGAATCTAAAGTTGTTCAATGGTATGAAGAATTCAAACGAAGATGAATAAGAAATGAATGGGTGTGAAGAATCAACAGCAAAATCGAAATTTAATTAGAGTTCATAGGGATAAAGAATCTGACATTGTTAAATGGTGTGAAGTATAGAAACGGTGAAGATGAGATTATTATAGCCTTATAGGGGTAGAGATTATTATCCTATTGTTTCTATGACTAAAAGATTTTAAGCTTTATGATTCTAAAATATAAAATATGTGTATGCATCAAAACAGTTAAAGCTTAAAAATAGATTTTCTCATAATAACATAAACGTGTGTTCGTGTGGTGGTGGGTTTGGTGGTGGTGGCTACTTTCCGGTGAAGGGAAGGAAGAAGAGTAGAAGAGGGGAATAGAGATGGGGTGAGTGGGTTTGTATGTATGGGTGTACACAATGCATGAAAAATTGTACATATGTTTTGTTTTTTATTTTCTTATAAATTAAATGAGAAATGACAAAAATACCCTCATGTGCATTGTACATGAGCTAACTTAACAGAAAAACTTAACCTCGTTTAGCCTAAAGGACTATCGGTGAAAAAGGTTTCAAAAATAAGGACTATCGGTGTAATTTTTAAAACTAAAGGACCAATAGTGTAATATGCTACAAACCTAAAGGACCATTTGTGTAATTAACTCTTTTAAATATATTTTAATAATTAAAGGGGTCGACGGGTCGACCTATTTAAATTATCATTGACCCGAACCTAACCTGTTTAATAAACGGGTCAGCTGACTCAACCCGAGACTGACCTAATTATTTTTTACCTCAACCCAAACCTGTTTATTTTCGTGTCGGTTTCAGATCGGGTTTCGTGTCGGGTCAGAAATTGCCACCCTACCTTAATGTATAAAGTATGTGATTAATCTTGACCATTAGATCTTATTGATCAATGGTTAAGATTTGTTACTCCGAATTTTATAAAATTGATACATCTCCTTGAATGCAACTCTCTGTTAATAACTTCAACTTATTGTAACTAAAGTACCTAATGTTTCATCAAGCAATAGATAAGCTTGAAACACAAACTAAAGTACCAAATGTTTATGGCAATAAAGTACCTGTCATACACAAAAACTGTGACTCGAATTTAGAACTATGGTTTTATTGCAATAAACAACATATTACATTCAACAAATGACCACTTAAAATTAAAATCCATACATGATACTTGAAACAATACTATATCGAACCAAATGCGATACGGGTCGTGTAAAACATCCAAAACCCATTCATATCGAGACACTATTCGGAATACCACGGCCCGTAAGCCCAATTTCACTGCTAGGATACAACAAAGTGTAGGACACTTGGGCCGGCCCGTATCTATTCATCAACCTTTTATCCGAATTCATCTCATCAATCTTCCGTTCAATCTCCCTCAAATTGGCCCCAAATTTCTCAAAAGCTTCAATTGCCTCTTCATCAGTGGTCCATTCGGGTGTATCTCTTTCACCAAGAAACACCTCATCAGCAGAATGCCGAGACAACACCTCGATCAAAGAGATACCAAGAATACTTTGAAGCTGTGCAGTCACGGTTTTCAAAAACGCCTTTTCGGGTTCTTTCTCAAGTTCATCATATTCTGTGGTCCCCTGTTTAGGTATGAGCCTTCGGGTCATTGCGGGCCGGTTAGGCAGGTACCCGCCATAAGCGTACTGCCCGAAATTCACAGCTGCGTGTAGGGCAGAAGCTACCCATATTATGATGGTGCATGATTCTATGAGTTCATCACGAGTGTGCATTTTAGGCCACCATGTTTTATCTTTCAAATCACCGTGCCCTTTGTATCGGACCTCTTCCCACCATTGTTTGAGCTCATCGTCTTTTTGTATTTCTTCGTCGTTTTTGTAGTAAATAAAAATGTAATCGGTTACCCATGATTTTATGGCTGACCATACGTGAAGCCCGTCGACTGCAAATGGGTAGTCTTCGATAAGAAGACGAACACCATGTGGACAAGATGAGTCCTCTACTGCTAATCCTCTGATCAACAAAATGCCATTTCAGATTAATCTTAATCATATAATTAGTTACAATAAAACGGTATGAGAAGCTAAAATATGTGGTGTAAAATATAAATACCTATCGATTAGATCAGCAGGGAGTGCCTGTTTTGTGAAATCCCATTTTTTGTACATATTACACGACAATTCCAAGGAATATTTGTCGGGAAAAACTGTCTTCTCAAGAAGTCCACCAGCATTAATGAGTGTTTGGCGGGATAAGGCGTTAATGTTCATCGTGTCACGAAAATGAGGATGCAAAAGCTTATGAATTGGATGCATAATGCTTAGCCGCCTATTTGTTGCAATTGCAAATGGTTCTACTGAAGCATGAGTATGCAACCTGCAATGTATAACTCAGTTAGAACTCGTTACATCAAGATAGAGGTGACAATATTGACCCATTTACTTACGTTCTGGGTTATAATTAAAATTTATATATCTAAAATTTTGTTACCAATGACAAACGAGTTGATGGTAGCCGGAGTCATTTGCATTAGCATAAGCTTTTGCAAGCAGCCAAATTGTCCCTTTTACCCCTTCAAATGCTGGTGTGTGTACTGTACTCTCAACTCCAAATTGGTCACCATCTGGATGTGGTGAGCTCAATTCGATTGCAAGTGGTTTCAATGTACCATTGTTTTGCAAAAACAAGATTGTCCGTGTGGCATATATTTTGGTTGAAGTTTCATTTATGCCCCTCAAATATGGCATTAGTGGATCATGGTGATCTAATATAAACAGCCTATTGTTCTTCATTGCCTGCATTTATTCGACCAACAATATATGAATAAAGTTCTTATATTTGATATACATAATCACATTTATCTGATCAATGAATGTTACCTCGAATACACTTAATCCATCTAACTGATATGCTATGTGATCCTCAGTTATTGTACTGTTTTGGTTACCAAATTTTGCAGGGTCTAATTCGCTGGTTGGAGGGAATTCCTGCAAATAACAAAATTAGTTAGATGTGGCAATTTTGACCTGATTACTTAAGAATACCTTTATTCAGGTTATTTTTAAAAGTTAACTTTCCAAAACGGCTAAAATAAAAATAATGAATTAAATGGAAATAGGTAAAATGGGTCAACAGCCTCCTGAAGAGTATTTCCATGCGCAAAGTAACGTATTATTATTGTTTATTTAAATTATAAGCGGTTGAATTTGATTTTGTAAATATTCATTGGTTTGGGTTAAACGTTTTTAGGTTTTCTGGTTTGTGTTATATGCAATTTCCCAAGATTTAAAGTTTTGGTTTTTAATTATACATATTATTAATTTATATTTAACTCGAAAGGTTTTCTATTTATGAAATGTTTAATTTGTAATTAGTGATCAATATATTAAAGAATTTGTTTCTATTTACGTATGTACCCTCTGTCAATTAGCTTTTTACAGTTTACAGTATTAGGTTTTAAGAGAAAGGTCAATTTAGCAATTTTAAGTTTCAAATTTTTAAGAGAGAATTAAATGTGTTATATACATTAGTAGAGATACTTTTTGTAATCATATTAATGCAAGACTATGTGCAGAAGAAGATGAAAAATTACTTGCAGGCGACGGATCACAACAGGGTTAATTCCAGCCAACAGTTCTCTTGCAAATTCTTCATCAGTCCTCCATGCAGATGTGTCCGCTGTACAAACAATTAACCAAACCAAAAAAAATAATCAATTTTTTTTTTCTTCATATAAATCAAAATAGAGATTTTAGAATACCTTCGATTACTTGAGGAACCGGGAATTTCGACAAATGCTCACCATCGGATCGTAAAAGCTCCCTAACAAACTCGAAGGGAATTTTCTCCCTAACACTTTCAAAGAAATTAGTTTTCGGTATCGCGAGCCCTCCATTATAAAGTGCAAGTACATCTTCAAATGAAGAAAACTCGTTAAATTTGTTGCTTGATATTGACTCAAACTTATGTTGTACAACATTTTCAAGCGTGCCAACAATTTCATCTGAAACTTTGTCCAATATAGCCTCAAAACCAGGCAGTAACCCTTGACTTACTAATTTTATCCCGTACGCATAAACATCCGCCATCTTTAACTGACTAAATCTTTCGTCCTTCGGGACATAAATGTTTAAACTGTTAAAAATGGAGATCCTGCTTTCCATGTTGGGATCTGTCAACAACCCGAAATGAAATTTAATTCAATACTCAAAAGTGGTGTGGAATTTGCGACGAATTGAGTAGTGATTCTTTTAACATCATACACTTTTTCATTTAGCTAACGTATGTATCATAGTTTTCTCAAAAAGTTGATAAATACTTTTAAAAAAATGCACGTGCTTTGACTTTAAAAGTCAAACTGTACCTTGTAAAGGTTAAAAGATGCATTCTGACTTTCATAGTCAAACCTACTTCTCATTAATAAAGTGAAATGGACTTTCCAGCTAATTGTGTACGGACGCAAAATAAATTTATATATTTATCCTAGATATTATAAATTTATCAAGAATGGTTGGACACTTGCACCTAAAAAGTCAAACTATATTCTGAATTTCAAGAATTCAAGGTCAAACCTAAAATTAAACTTAGGAACTATTTGTTTTTTAAAAGGTATGTCTATTAAAGAGGTGGTTCTGAAATCTGAAATTTGAATCATATAATTGTTTTCATAAAATGTGTGGATATTTGTAATTTTCTTTTTCCTTTTTTTTGCCCAAAAACCGTGTATAACATAAACATCAAATGCACCTGTTTTTGATGGAGGTCGACCCGTTCTACACCTGCGAGGATACGGGTAATCACTGGACCCACCCAAAATAGGGCGCACATGTTCGGGTCCCTTATCGGGCTCACTCAAATCATTGTAAACATCATAATCATAAACACGGTCCCATTCTTCACGTTTCCCCGTTCCATTTCCTCTTAATTCCTCCAACTCCTCTTCTCTGTAATGGCGTAACCCCTCCGGTGTTTGACCCGGAAGATATGTCTAAACACAAAAATAAAAAAAAAGTTACATATTAATAAAAGTCGATGATAACACATTATAAAAGTAATCATTTGATCATTTTGTTTACCTGATTGGAGAAGAAAACACGATAACGTTTTTCGTAATGTTCTTCTGGGTAAACCCAAGAATTGCAAATGAAATGAACACGACCATGATTTGGAACATGTTCTAATGTCAATGTTTTAAGGTAAAATTCTTTGTGGTGCCTGTTTATGATCAAGAACGCTCCTGGAACGTTAATTTCCTCCTCGTAATCAAACTCCAATTCGAAAGTCGAATCGCCTGTTGTTGAAGGAGTGATCACTGTATTCGTCCAGTTCTTCAAGTGTGTCTCTTTTCCAAGTTTTCCCCTCAATCCCCTTGCTGAAATTGTATAAATATCATCATTTAGTGGGTGTAATCACTAGACTACAAACTATTTTTTGATTGTACAACCGCAAAATAACTGTATTTACATATTAATACGGATCATTTAATCAGATAATAATTAGTAAAACTAGGTTATGTGATTATGTAATTATAGATGGAACCATATTTTTAGCTAGGACGTGTATTTGGTGCTAATGTTATAATAATCTTTTTCTTTAATCTGAAACTACATGTAATCCGTTTGACAAAAACTTTATATCCCTTAAATTTGAACTATTTAAAATTACATATATACCCCTTTCAATAATTACCGCTTCCATGATTCAGATATAAAAAATCTTAAAAAATGCAAGTCAATACTAATTAAATACCAACTAATAAAATAATAGAAAATCAAAAGCAATCGCAAAAATCTAAGTTTTGCAGCCTTAAAATATTACTCCCTACATCCCAAAATTATTCTCCAGATAAAACATATAATTATAAAGTATATTAACTATACTGTGTAACTAAACAAATTTTTTCTTTCACATTTAAAATTTTTTTGTTGGTTGAAACTTAGGACTAGATAATTAATTTTGGACAAATGAAAAGGAAAAAATGCAGACAATAAAATTACTACGGATGAAATATATAAAAGTAAATAAGTTTTTTTTCTTTTTTACTAAATAAGTTAACCCAAACACCCCTGGATTCAGTAACAGCAAGTTGTGATCAGATCAGATGTACAAACGTGATATTGGGTAATAGGCATGTGGCCCATGGTGAATTGGAGAGTTGTACGGTACAACCCATTGAAACTCTGATCACCGTGTTTTTGGTGTTGATAAAATCTAGTAAGGTGATCCAGATCGATTGTACCGTACGATCTAATTAATGAACTCACGGTCAATTGAAAGGCTTGTACTGTAGAATCAACATAAGCATTTATGTGCAGTACAGTACAAGTGAATCCAACAAAAACAAAATCGATAAAATGTAGAAATAGATACATACCAGTAGATTCAGAATGCTTAGCACTAACAAGTTGCAGAGAGACTTTCCGGCCTAAAAACTCGTCGATGGTGGTAGAGACGTAGTGGTTGTTCATCAAAACCAATGTCCCTTTCACCTTCTTATCTTCAATTTTGATTCTTTTCCTTCTGTCAACGTCCGCCATGGATGACCTCGGGAGCTTTTGATTGATTGATGGGTTTAGTTATTGTAGTGGGATTCGATTGTTTGATGGAAAGAGAGAGAGGGTTTATTGGATATTTATAGGGACTAAACAATGTTAGATTACAGTGAAGCTTCTGTGCTCTACTTGTATAATAAAGACAGAAATTATAATTTGGTTTTATTAAGAAAAAAATACACCTTTTGCTCTGCTTGTAGAGTGGGTCAAACTATAGACCAGACTGAAAAAAGGCTGCTATCTCAAAGTTATGAGAGAAATGAATAAATTCATAGCTTTAAATTAAATATTATATTCAATTAAGTTAATTTTTTTAAAATTAAAGTAAAATCATATTTATAAGTTATTACTTGTAATACGTTTGTGTCATATCATTTTTTTTCATATTGAAAATGAAGATTTTTTATTAATTAAATGTAGAGATATAAAATACATTTAACATTACTATAATGTGTCCATTGAGCACATATTACAATATCCCATAAATGAAAACTAACTAGCGTCATTTTGGAAACACGGATGGCTGGTGCTTCACTTTACCGAAGGAAAAGGAGAGTGAAAGGCGGGTTTCATGTTAAAAAAAATGTCTTTTGTGTGTATCTATATAACTAGCGGGACTTAAAAAACTAATGTGAATGTATATTGTTGGCATGAGTATGTCAGTTGTTGGAACAAAACACAGATCAACTTAATACTGATGCTGCAGTTAGTACTGATCATACTTAGTACTGATGGGGCAGAATATGTTTACTACTGATGAAGTTGATACTGGTGAAGACTATAACTTAGTTACTACTGATCAAGCTTATTGAAGATACTACTGATCAATAGTAGTTACTACTGACGATGGTTTTGGACTTACTACTGATCATCAGACTTACTACTGACGTTGTATATTTACTACTGATGATTGGTTTTACTACTGATACGCGTTTTGGAAGCATATCAAGTCCGAGATCTTCGTAGAGATAGTTATAGTATGTAAATCAATGTATAACTATAGAATTCGAATGTAAATCAAAGTCCTAGAATAACTAGGGTAAATAGTTTAGTTTCAAGGACTATTATAAATAGTTCCTTACGAATTGTAAACGTACGTGTGTATTGTTAACTTGATAATATACATTGAAGCTTTTTGTGAATCTGTGTTCTTAATATTTTCGTTTATTATTTATAGTTCATTGTTCTTAATTACATTGATATAGTGTTGATCCGCTGCAACTTCTATAGTCAATTAGATCTAAGGTGTTTATTAACTTCTCTATAGTTAATCGATCCTGACAAGTGGTATCAGAGCGTATTGGTTCTAGATCTACTATTTGTGAAGAACAACAAAAAGTTTTAATCTTCAAAACACACACATTATTAATCATGACTGATAATAATGAAAGCACTCAGGCCAACAAAATTCCTATACTCACTCCCAACAACTTTGGGATGTGGAAGAATCGTATTAAGCAATACATGCTTATTACAGATTATTCTATGTGGGAAGTTGTCCTTGAAGGAAACAAAACTGGTCCTGGTCAAGCAAGCAGCTCTGCAACTGAGGCAGACAAACTTAAATGTGAGAAGGAGAAGAAAGACAAGGGAATCGAACTTAAAACTCTAAGCACTCTCCTATTGGCCATTCCTAATGACTATCAACATCTCTTCGTTGAGTATGATGATGCAAAGGTGCTTTGGGAAGCACTGGAGAAGAGATTCGTTGGGACAAAGAGTACCAAGAGGAACATGAAGTCTGTTCTTAAACAAGACTTTGAAAATTTCAAAGGAAAGCCCAATGAAACATTCACTCAAGTGTTTGACAGATTCAACAAACTAATTGGTGAACTTAACCAAGTTGGGGTCAAGATGGATCAACAAGATGTCAACATGAAGTTCCTAAGGTCTCTTAGTGAAGAATGGGCCATGTACACAGTGGTATATAGACAAAGAGATGCACTAGAAGAAAAGGAGTTGGATGAACTCTACAATGATCTCAGAGTATTTGAAACTGAGGTAAATCAAAAGAACCCTTCTATTTCTTCTAATAATGCTGCATTTGTCTCTAGTACAGGTCAAGGTCAGGAAACCTCCACAGGAAAGGCTGCAGATTCTGAGGATACTGCAAGAGAATCCTTCTTCACTAGTCATGTGCATACTGCACTGATTAGTGATGACTTGGAACAATTGAATCCAGATGATCTTGAGGAGATGGATCTTAAATGGCAGATGGCTATGCTGAGCCTAAGGACCAAAAGATTCTTAAAGAGAACTGGTAGGACAAGCCTCAATTTCAACAAAGGTGACAAAGCTGGATTTGACAAAACTAAAGTCAAATGTTACAACTGTAACAACCTTGGTCACTTTGCAAAAGAATGTCCTCAGCCAGACAAAAGATCAAAATCAACTGCTCTTGTTTCACAACAAGGACAAGGGTATGACTGGAGCTTCCAAGCAGAAGAGCATGCTCAAAATCAAGCTCTCATGGCCTTTACTGACAACAAAACTGAGGTAAAACCTAAACCTTGTACTTCTGAATGTATTAAAATTGTTAAAAATCTAGAAAAAGAAAACACTAAATTAAATGAAGATTTAGCAAAAGCAGTCAGAAGAAATCATGAATTTGATGGTGTAATTGCTGATCAAGAACATCAGATAAAGGTGTACCAGATGATTGATCAACGGATAAAGGAAGAATTACTTCAAGCTGTAGATGAGAAAGAGTTCTATGAAATAAAAAATAAAGAACTAACAAGTAAATTAGAAAAATGTCAGCTTGAAATTGAACAAAATAAATTAACAATCAAAAAGTTTGAAAGAAGCACTAAAATTCTTGATGAACTAACTAACAATCAAACTACAGAAAAAGTTGTTCATGGGGTGGGATATCATGCTGTACCACCTCCATATAAAATAATCCCACCACTTAAAAACAGTTCAGAAAGAATCATAAATGAATTAAAAACTGAAAATCAAACTCAATCACATAATGAATCATCTGAATCAAATGATTCTTCTGATGATGATCAATCAATTGAATTTACAATCTCTCAAACTGAATCACCAAAATCAATTGATACAAGCTTTCACACAGCACAAAGTCCAAATGAATCTCCCAAATATGATGCAGAAAATATACCCACAATTCTAAAAAGGGGAAATCAAAGAAATAGGAATCAACTCTTAGAACAAAGAAAAATCATAAAGGCTCAAGATAATAAATTAAAATGTGTTATTTGCAACAAAGTAAATCATTTAGCAAAGGATTGTCACTTCAATCCAATAAACTGCAAAGAGTTAAAGGAATTTAAAATCTTTAAAGAAAATGCAAAAACTCAAAAGTTAAAAGATACTACTGGTTCTTCAGTAGTAAATAAAAATAAAACTCCAATTGCTGAAACCCCAAGTTTTGGAAGAAGTGCACCAAGATTTGTGCAAAACAGAAGAGTTGGAAGCCCAAAGAACAGCAATTACTTCAAGAACAATGGAAAATCCAATCAAAATATAAAATATTTTAAGTTTTCCAACACCAGTAAAAACTTTACAAACTTTACTACTGGTGTTAACCCTAATTATAATGTTGTATGGTACCAGTACAAGAACACTACTGGTAAAAACCCTAATTACAAAAATACTACTGCTCCCAAACCAACTTTCAAAAATACTACTGGTGTCAACCCTAAAAACACCACTGGTCATTCTAAATATGGTAAGTACCCAAATACTACTGGTCCATCAGTAGTAAAGCATTCAAAAGCTAAAAATCACGGGTATAAACCAAGATCAGTAGAAAACTCTCACACCAGTAATACTTTCAAAAGGGCAGTAGTAAAACAAAACACCAGTAATAAACAAGTATGGGTACCAAAAATGTTTAAAGTTAAATCCCCAAAAGCTTATTTCTCAAAGGATGAACCCAAGACATATAAAGCTTGGGTTCCCAAACTTAACTAATCCTTTACTCACTTGTGCAGAGCATTCAGATCCCAGAAGAAGGAAGAACATGGCATATTGATAGTGGATGCTCAAGGCACATGACTGGAAATCTGCAAATTCTTAAAGATTTCAAGTCATTTGATGGAGGATATGTGGCATTTGGTGAGAATCCACAGGGAGTTAAGATTACAGGTAAAGGTACTGTTACTAATGGCAAAATTACCTTTGATGATGTATTTTATGTGGCTGAACTAAAATACAATCTTGTCAGTGTGTCTTAAGTTTGTGATAAAAAGAACAAAATTCTTTTCACAGACATTGAGTGCATCATTCTTTCTCCTGACTTTATTTTAGATGAAAAATATGTTGTTTTAAGAACTCCAAGGAGAAACATTGTGTATTGCCTAGATATAGGGGAGAACTCATTTCTTCAAATGAGGTCAACTGTTTTATATCCAAGGCAAACACCACTGAATCAGAACTATGTCATAGAAGGATGTGTCACACTAATTTCAAAAACATGAACAATTTAGTAAAAAGAAATCTGGTCATTGGACTACCTCAAAAACAATTTATGTGTGATCATCATTGTGTTGCATGCCTAAAAGGTAAACAACACAAGACTTCTCATAAGTCCAAAGCTGTGAACTCTATTTCTGTTCCTTTACAACTCTTACATATGGACCTATTTGGACCTACAAATGTAATGAGTATTAGAAAGAAACAATATTGTCTTGTTATTACTGATGACTTTTCCAGATATACATGGGTTTTCTTTCTCAGGACAAAGGATGAAACAAGTGAACTCATAAAGAACTTAATTGTCAAACTGGAGAACACATCTGATCAAAAAATTAAAGCCATAAGATGTGATAATGGCACAGAATTTAAAAATGCTAAATTAATTAACTTTTGTGATCTTAAAGGTATTGACAGGCAATACAGCTCACCTAGAACTCCTCAACAAAATGGTGTAGCTGAAAGAAGAAATAGAACCATCATTGAAGCAGCAAGATCAATGCTAGCAGACTCAAAATTACCAATTACCTTTTGGGCAGAAGCTGTTAATACTGCCTGTTATGTTCAGAACAGAGTATTAATAGTGAAGCCACATTTTAAAACACCATATGAACTTTTTAATAAAAGAAAACCCTCTATAAGTTTTTTAAAATCATTTGGCTGTCCTTGTACTATTATGATTACAAGAGAACAAATTGGTAAATTTGACTGCAAAGCTGATGATGGAATCTTTGTGGGATACTCTACTCAAAGCAAATCATATAGAGTATTCAACAAAAGACTAAGGATAATTGAAGAAAGCATCAATGTATCCTTTAATGAAAATGTACTTATTGAACAAGGAAATGGTCCAGATTGGCTATTCAATATAGACAATCTAACCAAATCCTTTAATTCTAACATGGACTTCAATGCAGGTAATTCAAATTGTCACACTCAAAAGGAAGGAACATCATCTGTTAATACTGGTCAAGAGGAGATGAGATACATAGTGGTTAATACTGCTCCAACAGTTAATACTGAGGACAGTAATGACTCAATTTCTGGAACCAGTAGTAACTCTGAGAGTGAGGACAGTAGTAATTCAAATACTACTGATACCAGTAATAGTACTCAAAATACTACTGGTACTAACAATAACCTAGATTCTCAAGATACTACTGATACCAGTAACAACAACAATACTACTGATCTCAATGAAGACAATAGCAGTAGTAACTCTGACCAAGATGATGATGAATCAAACATCAATGAAGGAACACTAGAGGAACAACTGCCTGAGACAAATGAGTCCAATATTGAAAATCAACTAGTAGTTGATAAAGCTACAACCACAAGGACTCAGAAGAACCATCCATTAGACCTTGTTCTAAGTGATGTTAACTCACCACTACAAACAAGAAGCAAATTAAATAAAAGCTTAACTGCAAACATGTGTAACATAAGTCTAATTGCTAATGAGTGTATGTTTGAATGCTTTCTGTCTCAGGATGAACCAAAGAAGATCCAACAAGCAATGAAGGACTCAAACTGGATTGAGGCAATGCAAGAAGAACTCCTTCAATTCAAGTTACAAGCTGTTTGGACACTTGTACCTCTACCCAAAGGAAAAAGAGCCATTGGAACAAGATGGATCTTCAGAAACAAGAAAGATGAAAGAGGTATAGTGATCAAGAACAAAGCCAGACTTGTAGCCCAAGGATACACTCAAGAAGAAGGAATAGACTATGATGAAGTATATGCCCCTGTTGCTAGAATTGAAGCCATAAGAATATTTCTAGCATATGCTTCATTCAAAAAGTTCAAAGTCTATCAAATGGATGTGAAGAGTGCATTCCTATATGGGAAGATTGAAGAAGAAGTCTATGTTTGCCAACCTCCAGGTTTTGAAGATCCAAAATATGGTGATTATGTGTTCAAATTGGATAAAGCTCTGTATGGCCTACATCAGGCACCAAGAGCATGGTATGACACATTATCATCATACCTATTGAAGAACAACTTTAAAAGAGGAGCCATTGACAAAACTTTGTTTACAAAGAAAGTTAAAGATGATATACTACTGGTACAAATCTATGTAGATGATATCATCTTTGGCTCAACCAATGATTTATTATGCAAAGAATTTGAAGAACTGATGCAGATTAAATTCAAGATGAGCTCTATGGGTCCAATGAACTTCTTCCTTGGACTCCAAGTCAATCAAAGAACAGATGGTATTTTGATAAATCAATCAAAATATGTCAAAGACATCTTGGAAAAGTTTGATTTGAAAGACAGTAAAAGTGCAAGTACACCAATGGAAACACACAAACACCTACATCCTGATGTTGAGGGGGAGGATGTAGATGAACACTTATATAGATCAATGATAGGCTCTTTGATGTACGTAACTGCATCAAGACCTGACATTATGTATAGTGTTTGTGTGTGTGCAAGATATCAATCAAGACCTAAAGAACTACACTTGCAAGCTGTCAAAAGAATATTCAGATACTTGAAAGGCAAACCATCACTAGGTCTATGGTATCCACATGATTCACCCTTTGAACTCATAGCCTACACTGATAGTGACTATGGAGGTGAATGTCAAGATAGAAAGTCCACTACTGGTGGATGTCAATTCTTTGGATCAAGACTGGTGTCATGGCAATGCAAGAAGCAAACAAATGTATCAACATCAACTGCTGAAGCAGAGTATGTAGCTGCATCTGCTTGTTGTGCTCAAGTACTCTGGATTCAAAACCAGCTTCTAGACTTTGGTATCTCTATCCTTAAAACTCCTATTTTTATTGATAATCAAAGTGCTATTAGTATTGTGAACAATCCAGTAAAACACTCTAAAACTAAACACATTGAAATCAGATTTCATTTTATAAGAGACTGTAATGAAAAGAAATTAATCAAAGTGGTTAAAATCCATACTGATGATCAATTAGCAGATCTTTTTACAAAAGCATTTGATGTAGGAAGATTCAACTTCTTGGTTAGCAGCATTGGAATGATTTTGATAAATTAAAATCTCACTTAAAATCATGTGTAAAGTTATTGTTGTAAAATATTATTTATTTGATTAAGTGTTTTACTACTGGTAGATCTGTATTACTGATTGTAGGCATGTGCACAAAATACTACTGGTAGTTCATTACTACTGGTTTGTATTAGGTTTACATAAATACTACTGGTAAGTCAGTACTACTGGTATTCACATATACTACTGGTCGTGTGTGTTGGTGGTTACTACTGATGTCTATAGTTACTACTGATGTCAAAATCCTTAGTCACTACTGATGTTAGTAGATACTACTGACGTTTACTACTGATATCTCATTTACTACTGGTCTTTCAGAATCACAATTACCAAACTAACCCCCATGAAAATAACCGTTATGTTATGATTCGAAGGGCATTTTAGTCGTTTTGCAGGTTAAATCGAAAGATATAAAAGGCGGCAGTCGATTAATTTAGCATTATCTTCACTTCGATTTGCTAAATTCTCTCGATAAACCCTAGTTTACGATCAAAAGTCCTTCGTCAGTAACAAAATTCATTCCTGTTTCTTTCAAAATCAATAACAAATGGCAACTCTAAAAATCTTTGAATGTTCAAACCGATCTCAAATACTCAGAATTTCACAATATGTGTGCTTTCCTAAAGAATCCCGACGGAACAAAAGATTTTCGTCCAATCGTCAAATTTTTGAGAAATTCTTATATACAGTTTGCTTTAACTGTAAAACCAAAATCATATCAACAGCACTTGGTGGATTTCTGGACCAATGCTGAACAAACAGAAGGAACAACCATATCTATGATCAAATCAAAAGTAGATGGAAAGCATATAACAGTCACAGAACAATCTATTCGACACCATCTCCAACTACATGATGATTCAGGTATGTTTACTCTTCCTAAGGAATACATTGCTGAAATTTTAAATAAAATGGGTTATGAGGGGAGACTGAATATAGTAACTTTTCAAAAGGGTCTTCTCTCCCCACAATGGAAATTTTTAGTACATACTATTCAGCATTGTATTTCTCCTAAACGAAGTACTTGGAATGAGTTTAATAAGGCAATAGCCTCTGCTGTTGTCTGTTTATGCACAGACCAAGTATTTAATTTTTCTTACATGATTTTTGAAGGTATGTTGGGAAATCTTAGTTCTTCTAAATTTTTAATGTATCCCAGATTTCTACAACATATCATAAACTGTGAATTACAAAACTTGTCAACTCCTAAAAACATTTTCATATTACCTGAGTTGAACAAGAAAGTTTTCTTAAATATGAGAAAACAATTTAAATTTTCGGGCAAGGAAACCCCTTTGTTTCCAAATATGATCAAAGATCAAACACACATTGGAGAGGGTTCAATCATAGATACAACCCAAATTGAACCTCAACCCACTCCATCACCCCCAAATACAGCCCAAACACCACCCCAACTAGTCACTCAATCACCACCTCAAACAGAAGTCCTGAATGTGTCCCAGGAACTTGACTTAAATCTGCAGAGTGCTACTCTTCACTCTGTGGAAGACCTACCAGATAAAACCAAAAATATTTCCACTATTTATCAAAGAAAGAAAATTTCTTCAAAGGACACCAGGGGACAAATTGAGTCAAACCCCAGGCTCCAAGAGTTGTCCTCCAAGGAGGAGAGAGGACATGAGGCGAGGGCTTTCACTACTGATGCCCCAAAGGTGGGTGCACAGGACAGTGAAAACATCATTAGGACCCAGACCTCGGCAACTTTGAGTGATGACTCATTTGAGGAGTTACTCAAAGGACCCCGGTGCCAAGAAACCACAAGGGGGGGCATCTCTGCTTCTTCTAGGAAGAAGAGGATGTCTAAAAGACCCAATGAATCACCAAGAAGTGATGAGGGCAGATCTATTGATTTGATGGATAGGATGGAAAACCTTCAAACCAATGTACCTGTTAGTGAGCCCGATGATCTTGCTAGATGGAGTGAGGGCAGTATTAAAATCCAACAATTGACGGAAAAAGTGGATTATCTTGAATCCACTGTACAAAATTGTCTTACATACCTAACAAACCAAGGGAAAACTATGGCTGCAATGAAAAGGCATGTAAATACCATCAACAAACGGATGCGGTTATATGAACACATGCTTCATCAACAAACCAAGATCATAAGAAGATTGAAGAAGAAAATTGATGATAGTGAGGCTCCACCAGTTGAGCTCACTAAGGGGGAGAAGGATAACATTCAAACCATGATTGATGAATCAATTGCAGCAGCAGCATCCTCTCTCCTAAATTTAAAAGAAACAAAAGTTGATGAAGGCCCAGAAATGATGGTTACTGAAGATGAGCCTATTACTACTGCTACCATGGAAGAACAAGCTGAAAAAGAAACATCAGTAGTAACTCCTACTACTGATATTATAGCAGTAGTAAGTCTAGAAGAGGAAATGAATGCACCAAATACTACTGATGCCCTATCAGTAGTAACTCCTGAAGTCACACCAGTAGTAACTGTTGGAATATGCTTCACGCGTATAACATATAGTTATATGGCTAGTTGTTTGTGAGCCTAAAGGGTCACACACTTAAACACTAAACACCATTATATAATTAGTGTAATTAGTGTAATTACATTAATTATTAATATATAAAAGCTTCATGCTTGTATATAATAAGTTTAATATTAATTGTTAATATTGAAACTTTATTATGAGCAAACTAGAAGAAACAAATAACAAGGGACTAGAGTGAAAATAGAAGTATGGTTTATGGAAATCTTTAATGGGTCTTTATGGCACAATTATGTGTGATGAATGAGTCCATAAACACTCCCTTGACCCCTCTCTTGGACGTGCACCATAACACACACAAGAAGGTGTTTTTTTTGTTTGCTTCTTATTTTTTTGCTCTCAAGGCTTAAGGACTAGCATCCATCATTTGGTGTTCTTGCAAATGTTGTGTGGATTTCTTTTAGAGGTATTCTTGTTGAATACTTGGTTTCAATCCATCACCAACTCCATCCGATTTCATAATAATCAAAGGCAACTAGGGTATGAATTCTTATACCATTCTCTTTGATTTTCTTTTAGTTTAATTGTATGATTGATATCAAGATCCGTTCATGGTGATTAAATCTTTCCGCTGCGTTTTGTTACTTGTAATAACCGAAAATCACCATTAGTGGTATCACGAGTCATTATATTAATCATATAATTAGCTAGATTTTGTGAAAAGTGGCAAAAATCAATCAATTTTGGTGTTTTTTTTTTTTAAAAAACCGATCGCAAAAACAAACCCTACGGATTTTATATTTTTTTTTTTTCGGTTTTTTAAATTAAAAGATGGGTTAAAACATGTATTTTTGGAACCCCATTGTCACTTGTTACAAAATCAAAATCAAAAAATTAATCTAGTTTATTGAATTTTTTGATTATTTGGCTTGGAATTACTTGTTTAATTATGTTTTTTGATATGGCAAAACATGTATTTTTGCCATATCCCAAGCCAAAGCCTTGTCAATTGTTGCTTGTTTGTGCAAACCGATGAAAGCCTAGACCATTTGTGAATGAATGTGGTTGATGTTTGGTTGTTTGGTTGTTTGGGAAAAGCCTTGTTTTTTTGGCTTAATTGTTGTAATTTGTTTCATTTATTTTTCTTTTATTTTTGGTGCCATTTTTGGGGCAATTTGTAATGTAAAAGTAATAGAATAGATTGTATTTATTTTATCTTTTTATTGTAAATTGTTTGACAAAAAATATTGAAGACAAATGAAGAAAACAACAAATTTCCGTCACAAAAGCGAGGGCTGTACGAAAACAGGTTTTCCAGAGGCATACGGACTCCTTTTTGGGCGATTCAAAAGCCTAAAATGCTTGCAAAGTCGTGGGCTACAACTTTCCAGAAGGCCGGGAAGACCAACGAAGACTCCTTCAGTGACTTTTCGGGCTTCAAAGTCTGCTGGAATTTTCTGGCAGATTACACTTTTTCACAATTTTGGGTTCTACTTGCTCAAGAATGTCTTGGAGCAAGTGGGAGCCCATTGGGTTTATGTAGGCCCGTTTGGGTTCATGTTGGCCCGTCCCCTAGTTTGACCCTTCGGTCCGTCGTGATGACTCACGTGACCGAACCTAGGATTTCATCGGTCGAGGTTTGCACAAAATTTGTTGCATGTTTTATTCTTTGTTTGTGGTTGTTTTTCTTTTCTATTAGATACAAATAGTAAAACAATTAAAAATGGTTTTTAGACACAAACATTAAAACATTCAAACCTTTAATCATCGATGATTACTAGTTAATCATTGATAATTAAACCTTTAATCTAAAATCGTTTTGAGATTAAACTAAGTTTACATATGATTTGAAACTTATCACTCAATAATCGCTAAAAGTTTTTATCGTTTATTACAAGACTTATGAAGTGGTATGAATGAAGTACATGATTCATTCATATCTTAATAAAATTTTATCAATTAAAATTTAAACATACCTAAAATTTAAGTCACGCCGTCCAATCGGTTGATAATCACTTGCTTCTATTTTTGAATTCACGTGAGACGTGGTTTGAATTTAGATCCGAGGTCATTATTCACTACGGTGAGACCTAGATTTATTTTGACATGATTTCACATTGGATGACTTAATCAAGTTAACGGTGAGACCTTGACTTGAGGCGACGATGCGACAAACATGCCACTTGACCCTAGATGCTTGTTCACTAGGTGCCATGAAGTCCCATACCTCTAAGAGTTGCACTTGTAATGCAATTGTTGATCGTCACCTACCTATTGGATCTATCACCTCTAGCAGATCAACTGATGCGGTGATAGAAGCTCAATGGGATCTTAGCTTTTAATTAAAATTAATTGGGTAGTTAATTGATTAAAAGAAATTATTATTGAAAATACTATTTTTTGAACTTTGGTTGTTATACAGATAACAACAACATCAAAACCTAAGTATCTCCACTCAAAAATCAGTTCTTGAAAACTGAAACTGACTAATATCAACTTTATCTTCTGATATCGAATTCTAAGGATTGTCCTTAGAGATGAGAAAGTTGATACACCTATAAGAGGCCTTACCTGAGGCACCTCCTGTCAGTGATTCTGCTGCTGTTCGTCAAGCCTTTACCGAAACGTTTAACGAACACCAAGAAGTTGCTACTCATATGCTTGTGAGCATGAACCCCGAGATTCGAAAGTACTTCGAGGAACTCACAGCATATGACATGATAAGCGAGTTGAAAATGATATTTCAACAAAAGGCAGAACTTGAACTATTCAAAACAGTTAAAGCATTCCATGCTTGCAATCAGGAGGACGGCCAATCAGTTAGCACTTACATCTTGAATATGCAATGCTATCTTGATCCAATGGAACGTCTTGGTTACCCCTTACCACAAGTTCTTGGAATGAGCTTGATTCTTACCTCACTATCCAAGGACTATGACCAGTTTGAAAAGTGTTTTAAAAATACATAGCATGGGGAAGACAATCGTTGAACATGCTATGGTAAAACTGGTTGAGCAAGGGTTACCCAATACTTTTCTTGCAATCAGGGAAGGTAAACCGCAAGCACAAGGCAAGAGTCTAGGTAAGGGTAAGCTAGTTTACTTTTCCAAACCTACGATTCCCCCACCTGCTAAAAAGGAGCACCCTGCAAAAGATATTTCTTGCCATCATTGCGATGAAACTGGCCATTGAAGGAGGAATTGTCCTGCCTACGTGGCAGAGTTGATGAAGGACAAATGTGTTCTAGTTAGCACATTAGGTATCTTCATTATAGAACTCTATACTTTTCGTGATAAATCTTGAGTGTATGACACTAGTTGTGGAACTCACATTTACACAAATGTGCAAGATTGAATGTGAAGTAGAAAGCTAAATGAATGGAAGCTGTGATCTTATCCTTCCTAATGCGTTAATTATTGTTTTGAACAATTGTCAATTATGCATTGTTTAGCTTTATCGTTTGTTGAATAATGGATTATGATATTTTGTTTTATGAAAAATAACATTTTTTTATAACTATTCATTGTAATAGTATGTTTGAAATTAATATGCATGATCCTAATTCAAACGATAGTTCTATATACAAATGTAGCACTCAAGAATCCAAATTGGTTTGGATTCTACTTACCTAGATCATCGTCATCTTTTCCACATAAACAAGAAACGCATTTTGATACTAAAACTCGACGGGCTTCTTTACAAATGATTATGAATCATTTAAAATGCCTCTCTTGTATATTATGGAAAGATAACAAGAAAGCTTTTCTCCCAAGTTGGCGAAAGAGCTACAAATCTACTTGGACTCATACATACTGATGTATGTGGCCCTTTTAGAACTAAGACTAGGGAAGGTGCCACCTACTTTCACTGATGATATCATTCGATGTGGTTATGTTTACTTGATTAAACATCAACATGGAAGCTTTAATGATATCAGTCGCTATGGTTATGTTTACTTGATTAGACATAAACATGAAATCTTTGAAACGTTCAAAGCTATCTAAAGTAAAAGTAGAAAATCAACTTAGCAAGACAACAAAGGCTTTCAGTCCTGATTAAGGATGAAAGTACATGAGTCAAGAGTTTCCGGATCATCCCTCACATCGTGAGATTGTCTCACAATTCACTCTTTCATACACTCCACAAGATAATGGTGCGTCTGGAAGGAGATATCGGACCCTGTATGACATGGTGCGATCTATGATGAGTCTTAATACTCTTACACTATCCTTTTGAGGGGCATGCACTGAAGTCTGCTGCTCGAATACTTGATATGGTTCCGACCAAAAGGTTAAAAAGACACCATATGAGATATGGCGTGGGAAAGTCCCTAATTTGTCTTACTTGAGGATCTGGGGTTGTGAGGATCTCGTGGAACGAGACATGCCGAACAAACTTGAGCCCATATCTATCAAGTATATCTTCGATTACTATTTTACTTCCCAACTGAGAACAAATGGTTGTTACTCGGTATGCTGAGTTTCTTGAGAACAGTCTCATTTCACAAAGCAAGTGGGAGCACTATAGACTTTGACAAGATTCAAAGTGAAGATACACAACCTTCTGGTAACACTAGCAAATATCATTCTGAGGCTGGACATATAGATGTTGGACCACAGGATGATGTTGTTCCCATTCATAGATCCGCAAGGACACTTCATGCACCTGAACGATATAGATTTATGTCGATGCTGAGGAGCAAGTTTCGAGGATCATTATGAACCCCCTAACTATCAAGTTGCATTATTGAATTTTGAATTCTAAAAATGACTTGAAGCTATGAATGCGAAAATAAAATCCATGAGAGACAATCAAGTTTTGAACTTAGTTGATCTTTCTCAAAACAGTAAGACTGTTGACATGGATGAAAATATACACACCTATAAATCTCTCATAGTAGCAAAAGGTTACACTCAATCCTACTGGATTGACAATGATGAAACCTTCTCGCCTGTTACTAAAGACATTAGGATTCTTATAGTCAAAGTAGTGTACTATGACTATGAGATTTGGTTAATAATGAAATCAAAACGTTTGTTTCACCTAAAACCCAAACTGAGCATGTGTATATATGAAAGCTAGTGGGAGCATTGTCGTTTCTCAAAGTCATACATGTTGATGACATGTCACTCATGTGAAACAATATACCAATGCTACAAGATGAAAATCTTGGCTTGGAAAATATTTTGACATGAAGGATTGTAGGGATACGACATACATACTTGGAGTAAAGATCTATAATGATAGATCAAAGCGGTTAATTGGTTTAAGTCAAAGTGCTTACATTGATAAAATTCTAAACGGTTTAGAATGGTACTCCCAAACGAGGAAGTCCTCGTATGCCACATAATGTAAACTTGAGTGAGACTCAAGGACCTTCCACACCTGATGTGGTGAAGCGAATGAATGTAATCCCCTATGAATCGGCTATTTCATTCATCATGTACGCTGTAAGGAGCACTATGCCAAATGTAACGTCCTTAGGGGACCTTACTAGAAAATACCGACAGAATCCATGAGAGAGTCACTGGATTGCTGTTAAGAACACATTGAAGTATTTTGAAATACTAGATATATGTTCCTTGACTATGGTGGAGATACTGAACTGAAACTAAGTATACTTGCTATACTTATGTTGGTTTTGAAATAGGGCGTGATGACGCTAGATCCTATTTACGAAGGTTCACTACATTCGAATGATTTATCATGATATGTGAAATTCGTACACTTAAAGTTCAAACAGATAACTAACTAGCTGACGCTTTATCGAACTCAATGTCTTGTACCAAACATCTTGAATATGAATGGAACATTGGACTTCGACAAGCTAGTAGTTTCATGTAAATCTGTTTTAGTATTTGGATAATGGAACTGTGAGCAGTTTATATTGGAATAAATTGATATATTTGATATGATCGTTTTTATATGAATATCTACTGTGTTCTATATTTGCATGTTTATATCCTTGAATATTTACTGTGTTTTATATTCTAAAATTGTCCATTGTCGTAATTAATAATATGGGAATATTATTAAGACAAATCTGAGGGCATTGATGACATTATCTTAGTATGACTAAGGATGATGAAATCAAACTCACATGTTGTTCATAATGATGCATAATTGGACTGACCCAACCTATGAGAAATCACTTCATGGATTTATGTCACAAGTGAATCTCACAAAGGCTTTGTCACTTATCCTCTGACTTGAGATGCAAGTTGGTTTGTGTATGTAGAGGGGCAAACTTTGATATGGTTAAACGCTGACCTGAATAAGGCTGCTATAACAACCATTATCGGGTTTGTCATTAAGCATATGACGGACACGTGCAGTCAATAAAGAATTTGTTCCTCCACACATGTGGATTAGATACTACTGGGCCCCTCGATGATTTGAATAGATGTATGTGTGGCCACACCCAAAAGGTAATCAAGATGAATCTTGATTGGTTTTGGTAATCTACTTCAATGTATAGATCGAGAAACAGAATCGTTGAAATTTTAGATTGACATTTATCCTTGTCTAAAATTCAACATAGTATCAGTAACAAAAGGATAACTGCTCGAAAACTTTGAACAAAGATTTTATGAAACTCCTCATGTACTTCTAGGGGCATTGGCGGGTTGCTAGACTCTAACCTTTGCTTGTATAACTACTTGATGTTATCACGTGCGCAAGTGGGAGCTGTTGGAATATGCTTCACGCGTATAACATATAGTTATATGGCTAGTTGTTTGTGAGCCTAAAGGGTCACACACTTAAACACTAAACACCATTATATAATTAGTGTAATTAGTGTAATTACATTAATTATTAATATATAAAAGCTTCATGCTTGTATATAATAAGTTTAATATTAATTGTTAATATTGAAACTTTATTATGAGCAAACTAGAAGAAACAAATAACAAGGGACTAGAGTGAAAATAGAAGTATGGTTTATGGAAATCTTTAATGGGTCTTTATGGCACAATTATGTGTGATGAATGAGTCCATAAACACTCCCTTGACCCCTCTCTTGGACGTGCACCATAACACACACAAGAAGGTGTTTTTTTTGTTTGCTTCTTATTTTTTTGCTCTCAAGGCTTAAGGACTAGCATCCATCATTTGGTGTTCTTGCAAATGTTGTGTGGATTTCTTTTAGAGGTATTCTTGTTGAATACTTGGTTTCAATCCATCACCAACTCCATCCGATTTCATAATAATCAAAGGCAACTAGGGTATGAATTCTTATACCATTCTCTTTGATTTTCTTTTAGTTTAATTGTATGATTGATATCAAGATCCGTTCATGGTGATTAAATCTTTCCGCTGCGTTTTGTTACTTGTAATAACCGAAAATCACCATTAGTAACTACTCTGGTTACTACTGAAGAGGAAGAATTACAGCTACCAGAGCTAATTGAAAGAGAAAGATTTGAAATCATCACCAAACCACCCACACCTAATCAACCACTTATCATACCTGACATTGATGATAATGTGAACTGGTTTGAGGTAGATGAATGTACTCTTCCTCCACACCCTAAAATGTTATCAGAAGATCAACTACATCTGTTTTATCCAAAACTTCTGATCTTGGGTGTACCTGATATGAAATACACTCCACCTCCACCATCTGCATGTATTGGAAAAGGAAAAGAAGTCTATGATGAAGACTATCCCAACAGAGCCTTAGGTCACCAAATGGTGAACAAGATCAATCATGTTAGATCAGAGAAACAGTCTAGATGGAGGGTAAAACACAAGAGCTAATTGAAAGAGAAAGATTTGAAATCATCACCAAACCACCTACACCTAATCAACCACTTATCATACCTGACATTGATGATAATGTGAACTGGTTTGAGGTAGATGAATGTACTCTTCCTCCACACCCTAAAATGTTATCAGAAGATCAACTACATCTGTTTTATCCAAAACTTCTGATCTTGGGTGTACCTGATATGAAATACACTCCACCTCCACCATCTGCATGTATTGGAAAAGGAAAAGAAGTCTATGATGAAGACTATCCCAACAGAGCCTTAGGTCACCAAATGGTGAACAAGATCAATCATGTTAGATCAGAGAAACAGTCTAGATGGAGGGTAAAACACAAGAAATATTTGGAGAAAGTGGAGATGTATCAAACTCTTAAGGAAAACAAAAAGAAGAAAACTCAAGAAATTAACATCCCTGGTCAAATACCTGTTCAAACAGATGACATTCAGATAAAAGCTCAAAAGGCAGAATTCAAAAGGCTCAGAAAGGTCGAAGAAGAACATATTCAATGCCTTGAATATCTGGTCTCTGAATGCAAGAAAACTAAAAGTGAGCTAACAGATGATGTATATGAACAGAAAGCCAATATGATTGAATATTTGAAATCAAAAGGGAAAAATGCTAAGTCATTTGGTAGAATGAAAATGATGACTATCATTGAAAGATATTGTGATGCAAAGAAGAAAGACTTGGCTGAACAAGAAGCAGAAGAAGAACAGAAATCCAAAGTCTTAAGTCCAATTAAAACTTTAATCCCAATCAGTCCAAACTTAATCAAGAAGGATAGTATCTCAACTACTGGTGAGCCATCAACAAAGAAAAGAAAGATGGTTTCTCAAGAACAAAGTGCTCAAAAGAAGTCAAAAACAGAGCAAGTCATTCATGTTCTTGATCTACCAGTTGCTCCCTTACAAAACAATCATATCATAAACTGGAGAATTTTGAATAATAATGTGATAGAGATCATAAGGGAAGACAAAGTTGTACAGAGATTCACTGGATGGTTACCATTGATCAGGTCCTATTCAAGAAGTGATGTTATTAAACTATTGATCATTGGTAAACCAAGGATGAGAAAGAAATCATGGAAAGAATCTGGAGCTGGATACCTAACTAGAATGATTGATGCTGCATTTTATCCAGACAACTATCCAGAACAATTTACCAGTGAAGAAAATGTTTATGCTTGGAATGTGATTCCAACTGCTCAAATGTACTTCTTTGAAAAATCTGGAAAAGTATGTGAACTGTACTTATATGAAAAAGAATATCCACACTCTGAGAAGATAATGTATCAGATATTCACAAATACCATGATGAAGCCATATGATGAAGTAATGTTTCAGAACAAATTGAATTATTTTACAAAAAGAAACAGCAAGTACATTATAGCTCAAAGAAAAGCTCAAAATCAAAGAACCCTAGAGAAGAGAAGGAAAGAAGAAGAAGAACAAAAGAAACTTGATTGATTAAAAGATAATCAATAAGTTTAGGGGGAGATTGTTGGAACAAAACACAGATCAACTTAATACTGATGCTGCAGTTAGTACTGATCATACTTAGTACTGATGGGGCAGAATATGTTTACTACTGATGAAGTTGATACTGGTGAAGACAATAACTTAGTTACTACTGATCAAGCTTATTGAAGATACTACTGATCAATAGTAGTTACTACTGACGATGGTTTTGGACTTACTACTGATCATCAGACTTACTACTGACGTTGCATATTTACTACTGATGATTGGTTTTACTACTGATACGCGTTTTGGAAGCATATCAAGTCCGAGATCTTCGTAGAGATAGTTATAGTATGTAAATCAATGTATATCTATAGAATTCGAATGTAAATCAAAGTCCTAGAATAACTAGGGTAAATAGTTTAGCTTCAAGGACTATTATAAATAGTTCCTTACGAATTGTAAACGTACGTGTGTATTGTTAACTTGATAATATACATTGAAGCTTTTTGTGAATCTGTGTTCTTAATATTTTCGTTTATTATTTACAGTTCATTGTTCTTAATTACATTGATATAGTGTTGATCCGCTGCAACTTCTATAGTCAATTAGATCTAAGGTGTTTATTAACTTCTCTATAGTTAATCGATCCTGACATCAGTTGAAGCATTAACTGACGTGATGTTGATATGCCAAAAACTGAAGTGTCGATAGTGACAATGCCTGAAAGTGGTCTAATAAAATAACCACATTAAAGAACCTCGAGCGAACATGATGACATAGTAATTTTTCTGAAAATAATTAAAATGTATGATATATTCTTTAACATATGATATTACTATATTATATATATATACATTTATGGTAGTGCTAAGGTGCACTATGAACAATAATCTTGATTATGCTTTGTACATGTCTTTATCGATTTATATGGTTTATACTATAAAAAAAACAGATAAATGGATAAAGTTGTTCCTGTTTAGATTAGGCAGGTAGGGCGAGTCACAGACTCAAATGTACAAAGCATAGTCAAAATTCACATCCTGAACGATTTTCTGCCCACCCTAAAATTCGTACATGATGAACTAGGAAATAAGGACAACATGAGCTGATCAACTTTTAAGAGAGAGATTGTTTGTTCATATTTAGAGTCATTTGAGTTCTAGTGAATTTGCTAAATCACGTTTGTATTCATTTATAGATGATATAGAATGAAGGGGTGATTTTGACACCGCAACTTTTATTGCATGCACTAGCTTAGTTTGATTGTATATTTAACTGTTAAACTTATAGTATGTAATGTAGGTATTAAAAATGGCGGTGTAAAAAATAAATTCACATAGATTAAAGGATATATGTGTGCGTTGAATTCTCATGTTATATCAGTTATTGAAGTTTGGGAATTCATTTATTGACTCATTTGACCTATTTTAATTTTTCATCCGCCAAAATTTTAGTGTCCCTTTTCCTTATGTCCCAATACTATTGTATATTTGGAAATTGTACAAACCAACTAAAATAATAATGAATATATGGAAATTTATTGATTGGACAGTACAACCAATGCATTTTTTCTTCTTAAATTGTATGATTCGTATCGATAGATAATAATTTTGAAACGCAGAAGAATAAAATGTGATACTTTAATCTTCATTTATTTACCCTTGAACAAGTGTACATACACAAGTAACACAACTGACCCTTTCTTATATCTGAATTCTAATAAAATAATAGTAATACTTTTACGGTAAATAAATAGGAAAGTGAGAGGTAGGAGAGTAAGGAACACATTTCAATTTTTATAACCACTTGTTAGGAAATGAGAAGGTAACATCATTCTCAACCGCGATATTTATAAGATTTAATTTTTTTTTGTCCAATCAGTGTTATATACTGGCATTTAACTAACAAATTTATTGTAATAATATATCTTCACTTTATATTTTTAGACCTCATACATTATAAAATATACATACATATAAAATATTCAATTTTATGAAATAACTCCACCCCACACCACCCGTACCTCTTTGCTTCATCAAATCCAAAAAATACACGGACGCAAGAATCTAACTTTGACATGCTAATGTTCTCGGTAAACAGATGATTGCCGGTTGGCTATCAACGTTAACGTTAGCACCGGTATAAGGAACTCTAGTTATTCATTTTTATGTGGTTAACGCTAAATTGGAACAAGTGAATCTAGAATTTGAGATCTAAGTATATATTAAAATAATATTTCTTTTTCTCAAAATTATTGTCTGCAAAATAAGATTGGATACTTTGTTACACTACAAAAAATATTTTAATAATTAGATAATCTTAAATAGTATTATTGAATACTTAAAATCCTCTATATATATTGTCTTACTAATAAACTTTGACCATAGAAACCACTCCTTAGTTATAATCTTATTTTCATTTTTTTAACGACAACTAAATATACACTACTAATGTGATTTAAACCCATAACCTTTAGATTATTGATAACCCTCAACTTTTCTTTTTCAAAGTTCAATTTGCATGTTGATAGTCACGTGACATCATGTGCTTTGTTATGCTTCTTTTTATGCAATGGTTATTTCTTTATTTTCTCTTTACTTTTTCATTGTTTTTCTTATTGAGAAATGTAAATTGTGTATATCAGCTATTAAAATGGATTATGGCAATCGTTTTAAAAAATCCATTATCTTATGTAAACTAATTGCTAATGTTTTAGTATTGTTGGATATTTAGTGCAATTGCGATTTATTAAATATCAGTAGATTTTGGGTTTACGGGTTCATAGATGCGGAGTACACTCTCAATAGAACTAACTCAATTCATTAAATTGAAAGGTTGCGTTTATTAGTTATTATATTTTATTGAAATGTTATGTTTATTACTTGGTATGTTTTCACTTAAATACATATATATTCACCAAAAGGTGCAACCTTTCACCTTCTATTTATGTAGAGTTTTGGTGTCATTTGAAGATACTAAAAGCATAAAGATTTATCTTTTGTTCAGACTCTATTGTTTGTCAGAGTTGTTGTCTTTGTCTTATCTTAATTGATTCGTGATATCCACGTATAACTGAGGGTCAATATACATTATTGTGAAATTAATCACAAGATTAAAATGTTTATCCAGTAATTTTCCAAACTCAGTTTCTATCCTTAATCACTTATACTATCGATTTATAAAACTTCTTAAATTTAATATAATTCTATATCGATCATTTACTTTTATAGTAGCTCTCCTTATGTCTTCAATCATTCAACATACAATGCACAAAGTGTGAATTGTGAACCTTCTTAACAGAATCAAACTAGTGGGGGTGGGGTCATGTATATTTATAATTTTGGTTTGTTTAATAAAGAAATCATATCCTTTTAAAGTCTTGGTCTTTTTCTAAACAAAACTAGTATTCACGTGGTAGCGGTATTTTATTTTTGATCTATTTCCGGGTTGACTTTCTTGGTTTGTAAATGGTTTTTGAAGTAAATAGAGACTTAAAAAGAATAGTAAAATAACAGTTATGTAGGTTCTGTATATGAATAAAAGTAGTTATGTATCGAACTTTTTTTATAGTGTGTTTTTATTTTATTTATGTCTTTGTCAAAATGGAATTAGTTTTTCCAATGATAATATATTAAATTTAAGAGATATTCCAAAATCAAATTATATAGTTTTAAAGGGTGAACGGACCCATTGATCGAATTACCTTTGTACGACACTTTAAAATGTTAGGGCCATGCAAGTTGTCATCATAAATAGATACCAATCCCACGTGAATCATGTATTACATCTCCGGCCTCTCCGAAAAGGAATGTGACAATAACTTGTAATTTAATACTAGAATTATTATTTAGTATAATTGTTCATTTTGCTTTGTATAATGTGATATATGAAGTAAAAGTTCTAGTACATAAATGACACATCCCAATAAATACAAAAGAGAGCATCATTTTTACTCTTTTAAGGTTTGAATAATTCCATACTTCGTATTAAGGAGTGACTATGTCTTACCAAACATTCGTTTGTGTGACAATCTTAACTTTCTTTTACAAAATTGATTACGTCACCAACAAGTATGTATCACTTTGTCTTGTATATTTTATATCTTTTAACTTTCTAAGAACAATCAAAAGTATTCTTGAAAGAAAATAATTAAAAGATAGAGTTGTATTTAACGAGGAACATGTGCCCGCGTTTCGCGGCGGGATTACAAAGATGCACATCATATTTATACAGTATCGTAAGTATAAATAATAATAGTAATATATTTTATTAAGAAAAGGAAGAAAAAAAAGCATAGTTAATGTAATTCGTCACTAATATATTTTTACAATTGGGTTGTTTCACCACGTATTTTCTCTAGACGCTTCCCTAAACCATAACTAAGCTTTCACTTCAATTCAAGGTCATCTAAACTGTAAATGTAATCATCTGGTTCATTCTTAGTCGTATTTATATTCGTTTAATCGAATCCCAAACACTAATTTTTCAATTTTCGATATTTGTTTGCAGTATATATGGGCTAAACATACATAAAGGAGAATGAAGCGTATGAAGAAGACCTTGTAGACTACGATGAGGAAGATGATAAAGCACCTGGCTCCGACATTAGAGTTAACGGTGATCAATCCATTATAAAAAAGAGTTTCAAAGCTTCTTTTATTTCTTTAAATTGTTTATGTATCTAATTACTTCAATTCTTTCATCGGTTTGTATTGTTATATTTTTGATTTGATTACTTAAGAAGTCTATTATTTCTCATCACTCTTTTCTTTACAGTTTTTTAAGTATATCCAAAGTTAGATAAGCTTTTAGATGAGCAGTCACATTTCTCCATGGGAAATATTAATAAGATAATGTCATGATCGATTAACTAAACAAGTTATTATAAACCCAGATCTACTAACACAAGAAGTTACAGCGGATTAACATTTATGTTATTAGATTAAGAACAATGTAAACTGGAATCGAATAAGAATAAAAACGATGAACACAGTTTTTCACAAAAAGCTTCAATGTATTAATTCGTTCAATCAATACACGTATGTTTACAATTCATAAGGAACTATATATAATAGTCCTTGAAGCCTAAATTATTAACCTAGTTATTCTAGGAAACGATTACAATTGAATTACATAAAGATATACATTCTATAACTAACTCTACTCGAATCTCGGACTTGATCTTGTTCAGATACGCTCATCAGTAGTAAATTAGATCGTCAGTAGTAATTGCCTTTAGCAGTAGTAACTCGAGATCAGTAGTAACTTCAATGTATTCTTCAGTAGTAATTCAGGATCAGTAGTAAATACTTTATATTACAACAATCTCCCCCTAAACTTGTTAATTCATTTTGAATTACTCAAGTTTCTTTTGCTCTTCTTCTTCCTTCTTTCTCTTCTCTAAAGTTCTTTGATTCTGTTTCTTTCTTTGAGCAATGATGTATTTTGCTGTTTCTTTTGATGAAATAGTTAAGTTTGTTTTGAAACATTACAGCATCATATGGTTTCATCATGGTGTTTGTGAATATCTGATACATGGTTTCTTCAGAGTGTGGATATTTTTTTTCATATAAATATAGCTCACAGTTCTTGTTTGATCTTTCAAAGAAGTACATATTTACTGTAGGGAGTACATTCCAAGCATACACATTTTCTGTGTTTGTAAATATTTCTGGGTAGTTATCTGGATAAAATGCAGCATCAATCATTTTAGTAATGTATCCAGCTCCAGACTTCTTCCATGATTTCTTTGTCATTCTAGGTTTTCCAATGATTAGAAGTTTGATTATATCACTTCTTGAACAGGATCTAATCATAGGTAACCATCCAGTAAATCTTTGAACAATTTTGTCTTCCCTTATAATTTCTATAACATTATTATCCATAACTCTCCAATTGATGATTGGATTGTTTTCAAGGGGAGCAACTGGAACTTCAAGAACATGAATTATTTGCTCTGTATTTGATTTCTTTTTAATGCTCTGTTCTTGTGGAAGAGCTTTTCTTTTCTTAGTTTGGTGAGAGGAAGTTTAACCAGTAGTTAATATACTACTAGTTTGAATTAATGTTGGACTTATTGGGATTAAAGCATTTCCTTTTTCTTCTTTTGCTTCTAGTTCAGCTAATTCTTTCTTCTTGGCAGTACAATATTTATCTATTATTGTGATCATCTTCATTCTGCCAAAAGATTTTGCACTATGCCCTTTTGACTTCAGAAAGTCAATCATGTTTGTCTTCTGTTCAAAAACGTCATCTGTTAGTTCACTCTTTGTTCTTTTACATTCAGCTACCAGATCTTCAAGACAGTTTAGATGTTCTTCTTCAATTTTTCTAAGTCTTTTAAATTCAGCCTGTTGGTCTTCTATCTGAACATCTTTTATTTGTGGAACATCTTTTATTTGTGGAACATCTTTTATAGTCCTTTTCTTTTCTTCAAGTGCTTGATACATAGCCACTTTCTTTAAGTACTTCATATGTTTCACCTTCCATCTGGATTGTTTTTCAGATCTGACATGATTAATTTTGTTCACCATGTGGTGACCTAATGCTCTGTTGGGATAATCTTCATCATAGATTTCTTTTCCTTTACCAATACAAGCTGGAAGAACAGATGGAGGTGGAGTATATTTCATATCTCGGATACCAGGAATTTCAAACTTTGGATAAAACAATTTAAGTTGGTCTTCTGGTAGTATCTTGGGATGTGGAGGAAGTGTGCATTCATCTACTTCAAACCAATTCACATTATCATCAATGTCAGGTATGATAAGTGGTTGATCAGGAGTTGGTGGTTTTGAGATGATGACATATCTTTCTCTTTCAATAAGTTCAGGAATTTCTTCATCTTCCTCTTCAGTAGTAGCTAAAGTGGTTACTACTGGAATTTCTTCAGGAATTACTACTGATAGGGCATCAGTAGTGTTTGTTGTTACACTACCCACTGCTATATCATCAGTAGTAGTAGGAGTTACTACTGACGTTTCTTCTTGTTGTTGTTCTTGTACTGGAGCAGTAATATCTTCATCAGTAGCATCCATGTTTTCTAGGCCTTCATCATTAAACTGGCCTTCAGTAGCAGTTGATTCTTTGAGATTAAGGAGAGAAGTTGCTGCTGCTGCAATTGATGTTTCTATCATAGTTTGGATAGTATCCTTCTCCCCCTTAGTGATCTCAACAGGTGGAGCATCACTACCATGAACCTTCTTTCTGAGCTTTCTAATTATCTTTGTTTGTTGAACAAGTCTGTGCTCATATAGTTTCATCCTCTTGTTAATGGTGTTGATGTGCTTCTTCATATAGGTCATTGTTTTCCCTTGATTTGTTAAAAATTTCAGACAATCTTGTACAGTGGTTTCAAGGTTTTCCATCCTATCCGTCAATGATTTTTGTTTAATACTTCCCTCACTCCTTCTAGCAAGATCATCGGGCTCACTAACTGGTACACTGGTTTTAAGGTTTTCCACCTATCCGTCAATTCAATGAGTTCTGTTCTACCCTCATCACTTCTTGGTGATGAAATGGGTTGTTTGGACATATCCTTCTTCCTAGAAGAAGCAGTAATGCCCCCCCTTGTGGTTTCTTGGCACCGGGGTCCTCTCAGTAATTCCTCAAATTCTTAGTCATCACTAAGAGTTGCCGAGGTCTGGGTCCTAATGATGTTCTCACTATCTTGTGCACCCACCTTTGGGGCATCAGTAGTGAGAGTCCTTTCCTCATGACCTCTCTCCTCCTGTGAGGTCAACTCTTGGAGCCTGGGGTGTGACTCAAGTTGTCCCCTGGTGTCCTTTAAGGAAGATTTCTTCCTTTTATAAATGATGGATATGTTTTGGGCTGGTGGTAGGTCTTCCACAGAGTGAAGAGTAGCACTCTGAGGATTTATTTCATGTTCATGGGACACATTCAGGACATTTGATGGTGTATCTATTTGAGTGGACTGTATGATTTCTGTTTGGGCTACATTTGGGGGTGATGGAGTGGGTTGGGGTTCAAGTGGGAGAGTTGAACCTTCTCCAGTAGGTGGTTGATCATTGATCATGTTTGGAAAAAGTGGAGTAATTTTACCAGAAAATTTAAATTGTTTTCTCATGTTAGAAAACACCTTTTTGTTTAATTCAGGAGTTACAAATCTGTTTTTAGGAATGGAAAGGTTTTGTAGTTCACAATTTATAATATGAGTTAGGAATCTTGGATACATTAAAAATGTAGATGAAGAAAGATTTCCAAGCATTCCTTCAAAGATCATGTTTGAAAAATTGAATACTTGTCCTGTACTCAGACAAACAACAGCAGATGCTATTGACTTGTTGAATTCATTCCAAGTACTCCTTTTAGGAGAGATGAAATGTTGAATAGTGTGTATTAAAAACTTCCATTGGGGTGAAAGAAGACCTTTTTGAAATGTGACTATATCTAGTCTTCCTTCATACCCCATTTTTTGTAAATTTTCAACAAGATCATCCTTTGGCAAAGAGAATATACCTGATTCATCATGAAGTTGAAGATGTTGTCTGATGGATTGTTCAGTGATGGTGATTGTTTTTCCATCCACCGTTGATTTGATCATAGACATTGTTGATCCTTCAGTTCTTTCAGCATTTGTCCAGAAATCAATCAAGTGTTGTTGATAAGCTGTTGGGTTGATGGAGAGTGCAAACTTGATGTATGAGTTCTTTAGGAACATTACAATGGGACGAAAGTCTTTTGTGCCGTCTGGATTCCTCAAGAAAGCACACATATTGTGGAATTCAGAATATTTAAGATCAGTTGGGATTGCAAGAGATTTTAGGGTTGCCATGGTGATTGATTTTGATCTTTTGAGATGAGTTTCTTTCAGAGAGAGTGATCGTCTTGTTAGGAATTGCAGGTTTGTGAAAGAAGTTGAGTTGTTACTGATGAAAGGTGTTGATCGGATTTGTGCAGAGATAAGGGTTTAGCGTAGGGTTTATCAAATCGAGGAACATATAATGCTAAATTAATCTCAGTCAGGTATTTATATTTTTCGATTAAACCTGCAAAATGACCAAAATGTCCTTCGAATAATAGCTTAACGGCTATTTTCATGAGGGTCAGTAATGTAAATTAAGTATTTTACAGATAATGGCCGATCAGTAGTAACTAAGCATCAGTAGTAAAAACATCAGTAGTAACCTTTGTTTTTATACTTAACCTAATTCCTACTGAGAAGCCCTATCAGTACTAAAGCATACCATCAGTAGTAATAAATAACCAGTAGTAAAATGAAATTTAAATTAAAATTTGTACAAAACTCTTTACACATGATTTTCTTTTGAGATTTAATTGATTAAAATCATTCCAATACTGCTAACCAAGAAGCTGAATCTTCCTACATCAAAAGCTTTAGTAAAAAGATCTGCCAATTGATTATCAGTATGAATTTTCTCTAATTTAATTAATTTCTTTTCATTGCAGTCTCTTATAAAGTCAAATCTAATTTCAATGTGTTTTGTTTTAGAGTGTTTTACTGGATTATTTACAATACTGATAGCACTTTGATTATTTATAAAAATATGAGTTTTGAGAATAGATATACCAAAGTCTAGAAGTTGATTTTGGATCCACAGAACTTGTGCACAGCAAGCAGATGCAGCTACATACTCTGCTTCAGCAGTTGAAGTTGAAACATTAGTTTGTTTCTTGCATTGCCATGACACCAACCTTGACCCAAAGAATTGACATCCACCAGTAGTAGATTTCCTGTCTTGACATTCACCACCATAGTCACTATCTGTGTAAGCTATAAGTTCAAATGGTGATGCATGTGGATACCAAAGACCAAGTGAAGGTTTTCCTTTTAAGTATCTGAAGATTCTTTTGACTGCTTGTAGGTGTATCTCCTTAGGTTTTGCTTGATATCTGGCACACACACAAACACTATACATAATGTCAGGTCTTGATGCAGTTAAATACATCAAAGATCCTATCATTGATCTGAAAAGGTGTTCATCTACACCCTCCCCCTCAACATCAGGATGTAGGTGTTTGTGAATTTCCATTGGAGTACTTGCACTTTTGCAATCTTTCATTGAAAACTTCTCTAAGATGTCTCTGACATATTTTGACTGATTGATCAAGATACCATCTAGTTTCTGATTGATTTGGAGTCCAAGAAAGAAATTCATTGGACCCATTGAACTCATTTTGAACTTGATCTGCATCAGTTCTTCAAAATCTTTGCACAATTTATCATTTGTTGATCCAAAGATGATATCATCTACATATATTTGGACCAGTAGTATATCATCTTGGACCTTCCTTGTGAATAATGTCTTATCAATGACACCTCTCTTGAAATTGTTCTTCAGTAGGTATGAGGATAATGTGTCATACCAAGCTCTAGGTGCCTGATGAAGGCCATAAAGAGCTTTGTCTAGTTTAAACACATAGTCATCATGTTTTGGATCTTCAAAGCCTGGGGGTTGACATACATATACTTCTTCTTCTATTTTCCCATACAGGAAAGCACTTTTTACATCCATTTGGTAGACTTTGATTCTTTTGTATGAAGCATATGCTAGAAATATTCTGATTGCTTCAATTCTGGCAACTGGTGCATATACTTCATCATAATCAATCCCTTCTTCTTGAGTATAACCTTGTGCTACAAGCCTTGCTTTGTTCTTGATCACTATACCTCTTTCATCTTTCTTGTTTCTGAAGATCCATCTGGTTCCAATGGGTCTTTTTCCTTTTGGAAGAGGGACAAATGTCCATACAGCTTGTAGTTTAAATTGAAGAAGTTCTTCTTGCATTGCTATGATCCAGTTTGAGTCTTTCATAGCTTGTTGAATCTTCTTAGGTTCTTCCTGAGACAGAAATCATTCATACATGCATTCATTAGATATTAGACTGATATTACAAATATTAGTATTAAATTTGCTTCTTGTCTGCATGGATGAATTGACATCACTTAGGACTAGGTCCAAAGGGTGATTCTTTTCAGTTCTGGTTCCAGGGATTTTATCAACAGTTAGTTGAGAATCTAAGTTTGACTCATTTGATTCAGGAATTTGTGCATCTATTCCTGATTCTTCTTGATTGTTTGCATTTTTATGAGGTTCATCATTACTACTGGTGTCAGTAGTAACATTTTCTTCAGTAGTTTCAGTAGTATCATTGTTGTTACTGGCATAAGTATTAAGTACATCATCTTCACAACTTTGAGGTTCAGAGTTACTACTGGGATCAGTAGTATCTTCAAAGTTTGAGTTGTTACTGGTATCATTGAAATTAGGGTTATCAGAGTTACTACTGTCCTCAGTATCAACTGTGGGAGCAGTATCAACTAAGATATATTTCATGATTTCTTGCCTTTCACTTGATGATGGTCCTACTTGTTGGCTTTGATTGTTTGAATTTCCTGTATTAAATTCATAACTAAAATCAAAAGATTTGGTTAGATTATCAATATTAAACAACCAATCTGGGTCATTTCCTTGTTCATTCATAAGGTTTTCATTAAAGGATACATTCACAGTTTCTTCAATGATCCTCAACCTTTTGTTGAACACTGTGTAGGATTTGCTTTGAGTTGAGTATCCTACAAAAATTCCATCATCTGCTTTGCAGTCAAATTTACCAATTTGTTCTCTTGTAATTAAAATAGTACAAGGACAACCAAATGATTTTAAGAAACTTATTGAAGGTTTTCTTTTATTAAAAAGTTCATATGGTGTTTTAAAGTGAGGCTTAACTATTAATACTCTGTTCTGAACATAACAGGCAGTATTAACAGCTTCAGCCCAAAAAGTTATTGGTAATTTTGAATCTGCAAGCATAGATCTGGCTGCTTCAATGATAGTTCTATTTCTTCTTTCAGCTACACCATTTTGTTGTGGAGTTCTTGGTGAGCTGTACTGCCTGTCAATACCCTTAAGATCACAAAAGTCAATTAGGTTAGTATTCTTAAATTCAGTTCCATTATCACATCTAATTGCTTTCACTTTGAGATCTTTTGTATTTTCCAGCTTTACAATCAGATTCTTGATTAATTCACTTGTTTCATCTTTGGTCCTGAGAAAGAATACCCAAGTGTATCTGGAAAAGTCATCAGTAATAACAAGGCAATATTGTTTCTTTCCAATACTCATTATATTTGTAGGTCCATATGTAAGATCTGCAAAGGATTAGAAATAGAATTAATTGCTTTGGTCTTATGAGAAGTCTCGTGTTGTTCACCTTTTAGGCAGGCAACACAATGATGATCACACATAAATTCTTTTTGTGGTAAACTAACTACCAAATCCTTTTTAACTAAATTGTTCATATTTTTAAAATTTGTGTGACACATCCTTCTATGCCAAAGTTCTGATTCAATTGTGTTTGCCTTAGATATAAAACAATTGATCTCATTTGATGAAATGAGTTCTCCCCCTATATCCAGGCAATACACATTGTTTCTCCTTGGTGTTCTTAAAACAACATATTTTTCATCTAAAATAAAATCAGGAGAAAGAATGATGCACTCAATATCTGTAAAAAGAATTTTGTTCTTCTTATCAGAGACTTGAGACACACTAACCAGATTGTATTTAAGCTCAGCAATATAAAAGACATCATCAAAAGTAATTTTGCCATTTGATACAGTACCTTTACCTGTAATCTTACCTCCCCTAGGATTTTCTCCAAAAGCAACATATCCTCCTTCAAAAGACTTGAAATCTCTAACAATTTGAAGATTTCCAGTCATGTGTCTAGAGCATCCACTATCAATATGCCATGTTCTACCTTCTTCAGGGATCTGGATACTCTGCACATAAAGTAGAAGGATTAGTTAATTTTGGGAACCCAAGCTTGTTTTGTCTTGGGTTCATCCTTTGAAGAATAAAACTTCTTAACTGTATGATTCTTATATGCAGTATTGAATTTAGTACTAGTGTGGTGAGTTACTACTGATCTAGGTTTAAACCCGTAGTTTTTAGCCTTTGAAAATTTTACTACTGATGGACCAGTAGTATTTTTGTAATAAGGGTTTTGAGCATAATCAGTAGTGTTTTTGTAGTTATACCAGACAACATTGTAATTAGGGTTTTTACCAGTAGTAAACCTGGAATAGTTTCTACTGATGTTTGTAAATCTTGAAAATTGAGGAAAACGATTTTGAGTTGCATTGTTTTTAAAATAATTACTTCTGCTTGGACTTTTATATCTGGTATTTTGAACAAATCGTGGTGCATTTCTTCCAAATTTATGAGTATCATCAGTATCAATTTTATTGAACTCCTTTTGATTTGGTTGATTAAACTTATTTTCTTTTTCTTCTTTAGTTTGTTTTAACTTTAATGCTTTTTCCTTTTCTTTGTTGATTTTGAATTCTTTAAATTCTTTATTGTTAATAGGATTGAAGTGACAGTTTTTAGCTATGTGATTAACTTTGTTACAGATTAAGCATGATAATTTAGTTGATTTGGAATTTTTCAGGTTTTCTTTGTTCTTTTAATTGGTTTAAATTCCTTTGATTTCCCCTTCTCAAAATTGTTGGTATATTTTCTGAGTTATATTTTGGGGATATAATGTGACTTTGTGTGGTGTGAAAACTAGTATCATTTGATTCAGTTGTTTGATCATCATCAGAAGATTCATTAAATTCATTACTGGTTTCAGTTTCAGTTTGACTTTCAATTTTTAAATCATTTAAAACTCTTTCTGTACTAGATTTTAGTGGTGGAATTCACTTTGTTGGAGGTGGGACTGCATGATACCCCACTCCATGAATAACATTTTCTGTAGTTTGATTGCTAGTTAATTCATTGACAATTTTAGAACTTCTTTCATACTTTTTAATGGTTAATTTATTCTGTTCTAGTTCCATTTGACATTCTTCAAGTTTGATTAAAGTTTCTTTTAATTTCAATTCAATATGTTCTTTTTCATAAGTGGTTTGTAGCAATTCATCTTTTATCTTTTGATCAGTTATTTTATAGATTTTAATTTGATTTTCTAAATCTGCTATACAACCATTATATTCAATTCTTCTGTTTCTATTTAAAATCATCTCTTCTAGAGTTTCTTTGTTTAGTTTTTCTAATTCTTTGTATGATTTAATGCATTCAGGAGTGCAAGATTTAGAATGTACCTCAGTAGTAGGAGGATCAGTAGTAAATGCCATAAGAGCTTGATTCTGTGCATGTTCTTCTGCTTGGAAGCTCCAGTCATATCCTTGTCCTTCTTGAGAGACTAAGACAATTGAGTTGGAAGTACTGTTCTTGTTGTAGCTTGATCTTTGATCTTTGTTTGGACATTCTCTGGCAAAGTGACCTAGATTGCTACAGTTGTAGCACTTAACCCTGGTTTTGTCAAATCCAGCTCTATCACCTTTGTTGTAAGACAGATTTTTCCTTCCAGTTCTTTTAAGAAACCTCTTTGTCCTTAAGCTTAGCATGGCCATCTGCCATTTAATATCCATCTCTTCCCAGTCATCAGGATTGAGCTGTTCTAAGTCTTCACTAATCAGTGCAGTATGCACATGACTAGTAAAAAAAGATTCTCTGGCTAAATCTTCTGATCCTGCATTCTTCATAGCTTCCTGACCTGTTCCTGTATTTGACACAAAAACAGCATTGTTTGAAGATAGATTTGGAGTTTTAGTACTTACCTCAGATTCAAAGACTCTTAGTTCATTGTAGAGTTCATCAAGTTCTTTTTCTTCAAGTGCATCTCCTTGTCTATATATCACAGTATACATAGTCCATTCTTCACCCAAAGACCTGAGAAACTTTCTGTTGACATCATCATTGTCTGGTTTGTAACCCACTTGATTTAGTTCACCAATAAGCTTGTTGAACCTATCAAAGACCTGTGATGGTGTTTCATTCTTCTGGCCTTTGAAGT
The DNA here is from genome assembly GCA_963853835.1 of Calendula officinalis. Taxonomy (NCBI): domain Eukaryota; kingdom Viridiplantae; phylum Streptophyta; class Magnoliopsida; order Asterales; family Asteraceae; genus Calendula; species Calendula officinalis. The sequence goes on along the minus strand of OY970821.1, from coordinate 11,781,785 downwards.
TTTCAAAGTCCTGTTTCAGTACAGACTTCATGTTTCTTTTAGTGCTCTTAGTACCAACAAACCTCTTTTCCAGTGCCTGCCACAGCTTCTTTGCATCATCATATTCAACAAAGAGATGTTGATAATCATTGGGAATGGCAAGCAAAAGAGTGCTTAGAGCTTTGAGTTCGATTCCTCTGTCCTTCTTTTCTTTCTCACACTTCAATCAATACACGTATGTTTACAATTCATAAGGAACTATATATAATAGTCCTTGAAGCCTAAATTATTAACCTAGTTATTCTAGGAAACGATTACAATTGAATTACATAAAGATATACATTCTATAACTAACTCTACTCGAATCTCGGACTTGATCTTGTTCAGATACGCTCATCAGTAGTAAATTAGATCGTCAGTAGTAATTGCCTTTAGCAGTAGTAACTCGAGATCAGTAGTAACTTCAATGTATTCTTCAGTAGTAATTCAGGATCAGTAGTAAATACTTTATATTCCAACAGATAATATGTTCCACCATTTAATTAAAGTCACAATGGTTTAATTTCAAAAATTAATTAATAATAATTAATTGTCAAGATTAATCACATGGTTTATTCATGGACGGATATTTTTGTCATTTCACACTTACATAAATTTTAATCCATTTTTATTATTTTTTTATTTAAAAAAAAAAGAAAAATTATGTGATACATACATATGATTCTATACTTGATCACATTTGATTAACTTATTATACAAAACATCACATGTGATCAAATATGCAATCTCATGTGATTATACAAAAACATCACATATAAATATATGATTAATTATACAATTAAATGTGATCAAGTATGCAACACATATGATTATCGCATAATGTTATTTTTTAGCGAAAATAAAAAATATATAAAAAGTAAAAATTTATGTGAGTGTCAAATGACATATAAATTATGTAATTAATCTTGACTATTAACTATTATTATTGATCAACCAATTGGTTTAGATCAATTGACCACCAAAGATAGGCTTGAGAGTTTACCTTCAAGAGGTCTTGGGTTCAAGACTTGTTGAGGGTATTGTTTGGAGATAAAAAGGTGGTGGCCGGGGTTTATTTTGTTTTAAAAAGAGATAGGTTAAAAGAAGACATAATGCCCGTTTGGATATCACTGCTTCTTAAACCACTAACTAATTTGCCGTTAAAAAAAACTATTTTTTATCTATCAATGGTTAACTATCTTAGAAAATTTTAATTAAAAGTTAGGCATCTTGAACAATAGTATTTTCACAATCAAGAAATCACCATACTGAAACTTCCAGACCGACGAAAAAAAAAACTCTGCCTTTTGTCCACACATCACGAAAAATCAAACCCTCGTGATTAAAGATAATAATCTTTTATGTATAGAGAGAGAAGATGAAGTGGAAAAATCATCACACGAATTCCATTCTGCCAAAAAAAACCCTACTTTACTTTCAATATGCATGGCTTTCTCCTTTTTACAAGAAAATAATTTCTTCTTTTACAATTGAGGGCTGCACAAAAAGGTTTCGGCAGAATGCCCACACTTCATTAATTCTTGATTTCTTTCATTCATTTATTATGGTGAAGACCGGCCATGCCCTTCTTAAATGAGGTGTGTGACATTATATAGTAGTTGAGGTAATGCCATGCTTCTTTGATAAAATTATTACACCGTGTCAAAAATTATTTATATTGAAAAATGAGTTAACGCCACGGATAAATAAAAGCACACAAAACAAAATAAAATTAAAAGGTACAACTTAATAGTCTTAATTAAAGTAATCCACAACATATAATTTAAATAAAACAACAGTATTCCAAAAACAAGGTTTCAAATGACGTAATACGTGTCGTGACGGCATGATCAAGTCTCGAGCATTGGCGAGCTATGGCTAAATCGTGGCTAGATCATGATGTTTCTAAGGCGTAACGTAAAGCGACAAAGTGTACATAAATTATAATTATACATATAAAATTATACAAACAAAGATGAAAAACACATGATTTTTAATTTATAACATAACTCATCTCTCTGTTTCTTCATTCTCGGCATATCCAACCATTTTTATAACTAATATATTTGGTTCATATAGGTCAGTTATTTTAATACGTCTAAAAAACACATCTTATATTATGGGTAAATGAGAGTCAAGTGAATCTCATCATGCACAAGCCTTACGCCTGAGCCTTGGACAATGACGTGACGGCATAGTCAAGCCTCGAGCCTTAGCGTGCCATGATGGAAGCCAAAGCAAGACTTTTAAAACCATGTCCAAAAGACATAATTTCAAATCAAATAAATCTTACATATTTGACTCATGATGTACTTTACACTTTACATCAATTTAACTAAAGTATAACACTTTACCTCTTATTTTGAATGTAACAAACATAGAACTAATTCAAAAATAGAACTTTGTTAAAATCTAGACAAATATACTAATGCGACATGAAAGATCCTTCTCTATACAAGTTCTCGAACAATATCCCATATATATAATGATATAAGAGAAAATATGAATCTTTACGAGTGTTGATTCCTCTGTTTCTTGCTCGCTTCGGTTTGACGAAGGCTGCTATTTACATTGATGTTGACAAGTAAAAATAGCAAGTCACATGTTCAAATAAGCCAAAAGGATACTTGGCGTTTTACTGAACTTAAACTCTTAAACGTCCTTAAATAATTCATACGAGTATGTAGCAACTAGCAAGCAAGTGGGTCATAGGATAGGTTGTGTGATTACGAAGTAGAAACTTTCTTGAATTAATTAATTTAATACGAAATTTAATTAGCAAACATATTTTTTGTATACTTCATTCATAACTGTGTTGAATTGAACAACTCTTGACCAACAAATAAGACTACAATATTAAGAGTATATAAAAAGTGTACCACAATAAACTAATTCAAATTAAATATAATTCAGACTATAAGAACAAACGTAATGGATGACCAAATTTGTTGTATTATGATGTTGTACTTTATTTTTTGATGATAAAATAATGTGAGTTTGGTCACGACCACAAAGTTTGATCGACTTTTATGTCTATAGATAGAAATTTGATGTGACACTAATATGACATACTATTATGATTTACGATTAGTCTTATACACACTGATTATAATATAGTTTAGTAGAGTAGGTGAAGTTAGATGAGGTAATCGGGACATGATGTTTGAACAATACAAGTAATTTACATTGATTAACTTATGGATTACGTGTATCTAAGTATCTACTCAGAGGAACGTCAACGAGACCAAGTCAACCGTTTCAATTCCTTTGTATGGCTCGTGCGTTTACTTTTGACAACTAAGCAACGATTTAGATTTTGAATGAAACAAGCAAGGAGCTAGAAAAATTACAAACATAAAAAAAGAAATTAAACAAGCAAGACTACATCAAAAGCTAGACAAAGGGTTTGAACACCATTCTAACCAACTATTGCTTAATAACTTGGATTTCACCCTATTTTTGATCCAAAAAAAGGAGTTACTTTGAATTTCACTAAAAATAAGTGCTTCTCTACCCCGATTACTCGTTCCATAAAATTTCCGGTTACGAATCTTCCATATAGACCACATAAGGCATTGAGTAGCTGCTGTAAAAGCTTTCCACTTGCAACCATATAGGCCAATATTACTACCCAAATTTATCAATTGGCCCATGCTTCTAACAGCTTGGTGATCGACCCCCCACCACCGCCCAAATTCACGAATAAAATGCCTTGTGAACGAGCAGGATACGAACAGGTGTTCTTCAGATTCCAACCCAGCCCCGTAAAGGACACAATCTGTTGAAATAATGGGAATGTTACGAAATTGCAAGTTAGCTTTTGTCGGAAGTCTACCATGGTAAGCCTGCCACGCCATTAAACTGATTTTTGTTGGAATCCATTTCACCCATGGGAAATCGCCTTTGTCCTATCGTTTGAGAAGAAAATCATCAATAGCTAGCCTCACAGATTTTACCGTGAATAATCCCGATTGATTAAGTGCCCATTTAACACCGACATGTGAACCACCGGGGGAGTGATTCATGGGATAAACAAACCATGATTGAATGGGAATATTTATTTTTTCTATCGGTTTGTGAATTTTTAATATAATGTTACATGGACCCGATGTTTTACCGATTGGGTTTAACGCCTCAAGACCACCATTTGAGCCGTGAATTTCTTGAATCACCTTTTTCCACAATGAATTCTCTTCCGTTTTAAAGCGCCACCACCATTTAGCTAGAAGAACTATATTTAATGCTTTAAGGCTTCCAATAATACCTAAACCTCCTTCATCTTTGGCATTTAAAATCACCTCCCATGAGATCCATGGGATTTTTTTTGGTCTTCTTTCGAGCCCCAAAAAAAAAATTGAGACGAAACTTTCAAGTTTTTAAAGTATTTTTTCGGGCACCTTGAAAATTGAAAAAAAAAATATAACCCGAGATTCCCGAGGACATATTTTATTGCAGTTACTCTACCACCCGATGACAATGTTGAAGCCTTCCATTTCGATAATTTAGATGCAAATTTATTGATCACCGGTTCCCAAAATTCCGTTCTATTCATCAAGCAACCGCTAGGGAGACTGAGATAAGAAAAGGGGAACGAACCCGCATTGCATTGAAATTTATTCGCCATGTTGACTACCGATTCAGAATCAACTGAAACACCCATTGAACAACTTTTGTTGAGGTTAATGTTAAGACCCAAGGAGAGATAAAAACATCTTAGAATTCGAATTAAATGTGCCATATTTCGATCGGACCAATCGCCAATAAATATTGTATCGTCAGCAAACTGCATATGTGAAATAGTGATGTTTTTAGAGAAGTTAATTCCTTGATAAATACCATTTGAAACACCTGATTTCATGGCAAAATTTAGAGCCTCTGATGCGATTAGGGGTGGCAATAATGCGGGTTGGGTCATAAAAGGGTTGATATGTTTGGGTTCGCGGGTTGAAAGTCCCAACCCAAGCTAACCTTTTTATCTAAACGGGTTAAGATCTTCAACCCAACCTATTTATTAAACGGTTGGGTCATAAACGAACTGACCCAATAAAACATTAATTTATAAAAAAAAAAAATAGAAAACACACACACACACAATTATAGACTAAAATACCAAAATAAATTGATTAGCTGCAAAATACAAACAAAAGTTAACAACTATTAAAAGATCTCAATGGAAGAGTTCCATTATCTAGAATTTGATATAAAGAAAATTTATTTTAAGCCTATTGTTCAGTGAAAAGTTATTGCTTAAAAATATTAAATATTAAAATAATAGTATAACACAAATATCTTACCCCCTTACTCAACGTCTTCATCTATAAAGAAAGCCCTTTCTCCAGAAGAGAAGAAGGTAAGCTTTCAAGCCGTAGCTTGCTGATTTTTCCATCATCCAATCAAAAAAGAAAGAGATTTAGCCATTTAGGTTGTTCATTTTCCAAGAAGATAAATACGTGACTCATATTATGTGTATGTTAATTTTTAAATAATTAAATAGTAAAAAATAAATAGTAATATATTGTATTATATTACGCATATAAGATATATATAGTATTTAAACGGGTTGACGGGTCATAAATGGGTTGTAAATTTGAACTCAACCCGATTTGTTTTATGACGGGTTATAAACGGGTTGACCCGTTTACAACCAACGGGTTGAAAGTTATGACCCAACCCGCTAATTTCGGTTTCTAAATGGGTCGGGTTGACAGGTTGGGTTTGATTCTGCCAGCCCTAGATGCGATAATAAAAAGAAAGGGAGCTCACGGGTCGCCTTGACGCACACCCCCTTTCCATGGAGAATTCTTCAGAAGTGGACCCATTAATCAAGACCGAGATCCGGGCCGAAGAGAGGCAGCCTGTTATCCACCTGCGCCATTTCCCCCCAAAGTTCATCTGATTGAGAACATCATCGATAAATTTCCAACTAACTGTATCGCATGCCCTTTCGAAGTCAATTTTGAACACTATTGTTTTAAGTTTATTTTTCTTGTACCATGCTATGGTTTCATTTATAATGAGAGGACCGTCCAAAATACTTCTGCCCTCAATAAATGTTGTTTGTTACGACCAACCACCGAACCTATAACCTGTTTTAAACGACTAGCAAGCAACTTGGCGATGATTTTATATAAACAATTCAGAAGACTAATTGGACTGTATTCTTTGAATGTGAGCGGGGAACTAACCTTAGGCAAAAGTACAAAGAATGACGAGTTACACCCGATGTCGAATGTGCCCTGATCGTAAAATGAATGATTCGCTGCCAAAAGATCGAGCTGAATCACTTCCCAATATTTTTTAAGGAATGCAAACGTGAAGCCGTCTGGGCAAGGAGCTTTATCCGATCCCAAATCCCAAACGGCAGCTCTTATTTCCAACAACGAGAATTGATTTTCCAGGTTTGCAGATTGAGCCGATGATATTTTATTGAAAGTCTATTGCGGAACAGGGGACTGTTAGGCCTACACGAAACAAAGTTAGACCGGAAAAAAGTGCTAGCTTCGGATTTAATTTCCCTTGGATCGACCACCCATATCCTGTTTGTGGAGATACCGTGAATAGAATTATTTCGCCTGTTTTGGTTTAGCAAACCGTGAAATAATTTAGAGTGTTCATCGCCGTAAGATGCCTATTTAACCCTTGATTTCTGCTTTATGTCAAGAAGATCTTTTTTTGAAATTTCGTTCAACTTAAGAATGGCGGTTTTCGTGGACTCGATATCTTGAGCAGAAACAGTTGAGTTTTCTGCTTTGAGTTCCACATCATCCACAATTTTTGAAAGGGAAGACTTCAGCTCCTGATTTGGATGTTTAGAATGAGCACGCCATGTTTTAATCTCTTTCTTAACGGCCTTGAGTTTATTCATGAACTTTAACATATTCGAGCCAAAGTGATTTTGAATAGGGCCACCCCAAGCACGAGCAACAATTACATCAAGATTAGGGTCCGCAAGGCACGAATTAAAAAAACTTAAAGTAAGTGGGACCAAAATCTACAGTGGTTGCATTAAATATAATCGGGCTATGATCAGAGTGCAATTTCGGAAGAATAATTGTGGACGGATTGGGCCAGCGAGCTAACAGATTAGAATTAGTGAAATATCTGTCTAGTTTACTTAATTTTAAACCATCCGGACTCATACGTGAGAATTTTCTTCCACCGCTTTTTACTTCAATTAGGCCAGAATCATGAACAAATTCATTAAATTTGGCAGCACCATGGAAAGAAAATTGGGTACCTTTTCTTTCTTCCCCTCTACGGACATCATTAAGGTCACAACATACTAACCACATAACATCTGATCTTGCATCTATGATTTCAATTAGGCTGGCCCAAAGAGCGTTCTTACGGCTTTGGCTTTGCGGGCCATACACGTTGATGAATGTGTTTATCTTTTTCATAGTACAAGTAAAGTATTGAAAGTATTTATAAATTATAATGTCAATAACTTGAATGATTTTATTACGTCTATTTTCATAAATAAAATTAAAATAACATATTTATTTTTATGTCTAAGAAATCAAATTATTCATATACTTGTATTAAAGTTGCAAACACGTGAGTAACAAACACTTTACATTTTTATTTTATGAATTGATACAAGTAATAAGACTAATGGTACTAACATTCACATATGATATCAACAATATCACTTTTTAATGTATGTATTTTACGAAAATTTGATATTTAAACCTTGGAGTCGACATATAGACAAGTATAAATTAATACTCACTAATCTTTAGAAATGACTAAAATATTGAACTCAGCCACTTAGGTTTCAGATGAGACTAGAAGAACACTTTAATCAACTGAACTCAATTTTTGAACACATTTTATCAGGGTTTCAATTTCTCAGAACTTCAATTTTATGGTTATGATTTCGGGATCACCTAAATTACACACTTACACCATAATAAATATAGCTCTACATTTTATTTTTATGTCAATAGATATATAATTTAAACTTCACTGCAACGGGCGGGAAAAAACCCCTTGTTTCTTATTATTTTTTTTTTTTTTTTCCTATTATAACCTTTTTTACATGCCAAAAATTTAGCTAAATAAATCCTGAGAATTATTAATTAAAAAAAGATCGTATTTTCATGCATTTTAATTTGTTGGTATTTTTAAATATGAAGAAAGTGTGGTTTAAGGATTCAAGAATGAAGTGAAGTGAAATGATGAGCTTATTATTCCAAAAACAGTGGAATTGATCAATTTCTGTTTGAAACCTCTTCTAGTTATCATGAATCAAACCCCCAAAATGAGAAAACTTGATAATTTGTAAAAATGTGGATTTGTGGCACCATCTCGGATTCTCTTCTCGATATGGTGTTAAAACCCGAAGCCAAAGCCAAAGACGGTATGGGATCACCTTAATAAAATCTTTCACGATACCAAAGATAATCCTACTTTTCAATTAGATAACAATCTTAGTAGCACTCCGAAAAAAAAAGCAAAATAATAATACCTTCATATTTTGGACCTTCTATATGGTGCAACAAGAACCTCACATGCATTTTTCACACAATGGTTATATAAAACGTGTTCGTTACAACAATTATATTGTGCCCAAATATATCTACAATACACAATCACAAGATTCACATCAACCCCATAATTTACGAGAAGAAAAATTAAAAATACATATTTTATAAGAAGTTGCAAAGCACATACACTAAAAGCTTATAACATAGGCACATCAACTGTGTGACCAATCTAGGTCAAGTTCATCCGTCTCTCCCACCTTACATCCTCTGAAAACTCCATTAACGCACCTCGAGGATCACCATTCGATAAAGAATAATAATACTCAGCAGTATCATCATCAACATGCATGCTTCTTCTTAAGGAATCAATTACTCTTCTTTTTCCTCTCTCAGATGTTACTTTATTCAACACACGAGTCACCACATTATCGGGTGCACCTTCGGGATACAAAATTGCAACTTCCCTTTTGGCATGTGCATCCACTTGTATGTAACATGTGCCATTTATGAGAACGTTTGGAGTGGTTATCGGGATTAATAATCGGTCCCGTGAGTGTATTCCATGGTCACTTATCATGTTGTTCAACCGTTTTATGTCTGTAACCTAACGAAAAAAACAGAGTTAATAATATAACATCAAACTAAAAGATAATAAACAACAAAATTTGGCAGTTTCTTTTTGTATCATCGCTTATCAGTTGTAAAAATAATATAAGGCACTAACAAAGATAGAGTGGCATCTCTGTTGCCTAATTAACAGTTTGAAGGCATATAACCACAAATACTAAACACTGATCCATCATGAGTAATTAATTGACTGCTCACTTGTTGAATAATAACAATATTACAAATAAAATACCAAATGGTCGTCTCAGATGTCATTGGGAATTTGGGATTCATATGATCGTGAGTTCCTACATCCAAATCACTTTCTGCGTTCCTTTTATTGGCAAATCATAACACTAATTCCAACAATATGTTCAAATACTACCATATGGAGTGCCATATTATGAATATAATGATTTTAATTATAATCAATTAAACTTTTCTCCCTAATTAATTACAAAATCAGATTTAGATATTTAGAAATAAATGAACAGATGGAAAACCTGGACGGAGTACTTGACAGCGAGGCTAGCAACAGTGTCGCCACGAACCAACCGATGTGAAATAGCGAATTTGCTAAGATTATTATCTCTCCAGAAGCTTCCAGAGCTAGGGTTCCCAATCAAATCCTTCAATTTCCATGGCGCCTTAAAAGCCCTAACCTGGATCTCTCTATCAGAAGCCACTGAACTCCACAACCGACATACACAAGCGGACCGTGCTAGATCTACCACCGGAAGCTTCTCAAAGATGGTACGGAGGATATCTTTGCAAATTAAAGCTGCGAAATTGGAGTTCATCGGAGATATGGTAGTGTTTGGATCATTGGTTGTAGCTGTGGATACCATGGAAGATGATGATGATGTGTGTAGGGTTAGGGTTTGTTGTTGATGGAGTGGTTGGAGGATATCTTCTTCTTCTTCTTCACCACAACATCCCATTTCAATTTCTATTTCTATTTCTATTTCAAGAGAGAATGAATGGAGTTTATGGTGTTACGTGGACAAAAACTCTACCGTATAAGTTTCTGGTTCGGTTTCTAGAGAGAATGAATGGAGAGAAATCAGAATGTTTGAATAGTTTACTAAAGTAGTCCCTCAACTAATACTTGACTTTCATTATTGTCCTGAAAGGATATCTTTACCGTTCTTTTTGTTTCGGTTCGATTACAGTAGCTAATATACCTTAGCCCTCTTCTACAATGTGGATACCCGAATTGCATGTACCCGAGATAAGATGGTTACCTGATATTCGGATCACGCATACTCATTTTTAGAGCTGAATTGAAATTATCTATTTTATTATCTTAATACCAGTATTGTAAAAAGTGGCATAGGCTTTAGGTGGGCATACAGTGCTGCGACTTAGAGCTAGCTGGAAAAGTCAAAAGACGGTCAAACATCCTCATAGGCGGAGCTAGGCTGTCGACGAAGTTAATGAACATTTTTTAAACTAAACTGACATTTTTATTGTCAAATTTTTTTAACTAAATTGCTACGTTTTTTTAATTAGATTTGCTACGTTAAGTTGACTATTTTGCAACATCAAATTACGTGAACTTTAAACTATTTGAAATTTAAAGTATTGTGTTATGTTATAACTTATGCATATATTTAAGATATTTTTATATATAATTCCAATCCGTTTTGCAACATTGCCGAATATAATACTCGTACAAAACTAAAAGATCAGTCACATTAAAGTTGCATTATACTAAAGTAGTTAGGTCGATCTTTGCTCTTTCATTCACCTTTCAAAACATTTAAAGATTTCCTGAAACCATCATCTTCTTCTCCATTGAAGTCCAAGTGACTAGTAAGTAATAGCTTCATAACTCAACTTTTTTTTAATTCTTCTCTTCTTTTATCTTGAATATATCTTATGTTTATGTCAGTGGTAAATCACTCTTGATGCAACAAATAAACTTTACCCAGAATAAAATTGATAAAAAAAACCCCTCAACGAAGTACAAACAAAAGAATTATATAAGTGAAATGACATGAAATGTTAATTTTTATTGACAATTTATGAGTATAAAAATGTGAGGCACAACAGAAATTATATTATATTGACTTGACATTAAGTAAATATCATTAAAAAGAATTGAATCTTAAATTCTCCGATCAGACAAATGCATTGGTGTAGATGGTCTCTGTTTTAATCCACTCATCATGTTCATGTTCTTGTTCATCATCATCATCATCCCACCCTCATCAATACTACTAGTCCTCTGTAAAGATAATTTCCTACTCTTCAATGGTGATGCAATTTTACTCACTAATCTCGATGGCGAAAACGACCGCCTAATCTTTGCCACCGTGGACACTTTCTTAGGCGGTGACACCGCAGCCTTCTTAGCGGCAGTGGCGGTGGGTCTGGTCGGAGATACAGAAATTGTTGGACTTCTAATCTTCACTTGAAACTTAGCCACCGAGGAGGAGGAGGAGGTTGCTGCCGCCTTGCGGGTGGCGGCAGGCGGTGTCTTGATCAAGAATTTATGAGGTGTGGTTGGGTGGTTTCTAGGAATCACCGGCGACTTTGTTCTACAAAAGTTTTGGTTTTTTGAATTGGGTGATGAATGAAACAGTGGGTTTGGGAAGATAACGGTTTTTCTAGCCCATGGTCTGTTCTTCGGTGACACCCTGTTCGCCGGAAACCGGCAATTTTCTTTCTCCAGTTCCTTTTTCGGTGGTGAGCCGGAAACTTTGAAATTGATTTTTGATTTGGCTCTTTGAAGCAAAGGGGAATGGGGGTCTGATCTGATTATTTGTTTCTCTCTTTTTCTACGTGCATTGAGCTCCGTGGTTTCTAGGTTTAATCTTGAATTCCGCCGGGAATCAGTCACCGGAGTTTTTGGATCTCCGGTGGTGGTTTTGTTTTTGGATTTAGTATCAACAGTGGCCAGAATTTCTCTAGCAAACTGACTTGCTTGGAGTATTTCGCCCACTGTTTCTCCTAAAAGCATTGCTGGTAATGACATTCTCTTCCATTCCCCTGTTTAATCAAAAATCAAAAAAACAAAATTTCCAAAAATTAAACATTACAAAACAGAGGACATACCTATCTGTGAAGGTAACTTTCCATTTGGGGATTTTTGGCCATTTGAATTTCTGATTCTGATAATCAGAGAGAAAATTAGGTTAAAACAAAGACAAATTATCAAAAACCCATTTGATTAATTGATTAAAACAGCTTCAGATTTTCAGCAAATTTAACCTGAGGGATTCTTGATTACATCTGGGGCTAGTTTTAGAGTAGCCTCTGGTACTTTTGCCGCCTGTAATATACTGAAGTTCTTCCAATCGAGCCATACATTTCTCCACCTTCATAAACAGGGACAAAATCACATTTTTCACCATTAAAACACAAAACCCAGATCGAAAATAACAGCAGAGATCGTAGATGGGATTAAATGGGTACCTTTTTGACGGTTTCTCTAAGTTGATTGGGGTCAAGTGGTGCCACCATTTTCTTCTTTAGTTTGGGTGGGGTTCTTGCCACCATTTTGTGTTGTGTTTTTGTTTGAAACAGGTGTTGGGCGAACTCAGGAAGGAAGAAGATGTCACAAGTATTGTGAGCCCCCAACGGTCTGATTTGTGGTTAAAGTGGAAAACGTATACACAGAATTAAACGGCTACTTCTTTATCTCTCTAGAAATAATTTTTTATTCAATCAGAAATTGACTTTTCCGTTTTTAATGGTAAATTAATAAAATAAATAAATGTACATTCATTTTCCTTTTTAATAGTAATTAATAAAGAGTGATGGTATTTAGTCGTACAATTTGGTCTTATTTATAGATTTATTCATTAGATGAAGACATGTGTCAAAATTAATGGATAATATTAAGAGAGATAATTAATGAATTATACATGTTATTCTATTAAGTGAGTAGACCTATAAATAGGATCAAATGGTAGGATTAAATACCATTTCTCATTAGTAAAAAAAATTGATTGTTGATGCTAAAATTTTACTTATCAAATAGTAACTGATATATGAAATCTATTAATATTAGGGTTTTGCTAAGGGCTGTCATTAAGAGGTGGTTACGTGCATAAATCGTTTGTACTTTCAGTGGTGGGGGTTGATTCCTAAAATGCAGGGGGCGGTTATTGATTATTGTACAAGTTTTTTTTTGCGTGTCTTGACTTCGTAGTGACAGCCCTTAGGGTTGTTATTATCATTTTCCTTAATATTAATTATAATTTAATTATTTAATTTGAACATTTATATTAATTAAATATATAAAAAATTAGTGACAAGAAGTAGAAATGAATATTATTTCTTTTAATAAAATATAAATATTTATTCAATTTCCGTTTTTAATGATAAAGTAATAAAATAATAAACATACATTCACATTCCATTTTTTAATGGTAAATTATAAAATTAATTAAAATTAAAGAAAATTAATGATAAATAAACAAGAATGTTTGGTTATCTTAAGTTGACAAGGGATCACACATGAACAAGATTTGTCCTTTAAATATGTAATGATTTGGTTAGTCTTAAGAACATGATATAAGAATATTTAATAAATTCAAGTTTACTATTTTTTTTAGAAATATTCATTTCATGCAAAAAAAAATATGATTTATTAATGATTAATAAATAGATCTTGAATTTGCTCAAGGAATTATTTTTTTCACAAAGAAATTTAAAGTCCAAAGACAATTTTACCCCTAAATTAAACATAACCTAAGTTTTCACCATTTTAACTCTAAAACCTTTTGACGCCAAAAGTCGCTCGTCCCCTCGGTCCACTTTTTTTTTTTTTTTCTTTTGTGTGTCCGATCAATATATATCCTCAGAGTACATATACACAAACTAGCTACAAAACCCGCCCGATGGGCGGGTATGCTGTAAATTAATGTAGAAAAATGTCCAAAAACTTTATATACTTCTAAATGACATAATAATCGATAGATGTGATGATGATTTTGTACAAAAAAACGGTAAATGAAGAAATGTTACATGTAAATGTTACATATAGTTATTTGTTTCCTTCGCTGATTGATCTTTTAAATATTTATTTGTTTCCTTGTATGTAGGATCTTTTAAATAGTTATTTGTATGTACGATATTTTAAATAGTTATTTGTTTCCTTGTATGTAGCAAGGCGTATATGGAGCATATGAATGTAGACCGTAAGCCGTACCAGATTCGTTTGCCGTATATGGAGCATATGAATGTAGACCGTAAGCCGTACCAGATTCGTTTGCCGTATATGGAGCATATGAATATGAATGTAGACCGTAAGCCGTACCAGATTCGTTTGTATTAGTGCAAATGACGTGGACCAATCATGGAATTCCAAGTGGCATTATGGATGAATAGGAATGCTTGGAATTACCATGGTGTCAAACCCTCTTCAAATTTAGGCCTCATATATAGGGTAGGATTGAATATGTTAAATGAATAAAACAAATTAGAATACTTGTTTATATCATGTTTTTTTTAATAATTAAATCTGATTGCGAATACCATATTTCCAACTAAAACACGCATTACATTTCCTAATTTCATGTCAGTCCATATAGCATCAGTAATTTATACATGTGTGATGTACCTAAAGCAATATATATATATATATATATATATATATATATATATATATATATATATATATATATATATATATATATATATATATATGTTTCGTGATCTAAAAAATATGTGGAATGCATGGATTACAATCTCTGATTTACGTGATTCAATCACCAAGATATATAGGAGAAGATTAGTCGTTCTTTTAGGGTTTTGTAGGACACGAAGTGAAAATTTAGGTTGTATTATGTTTAGAGGCAAAATTATACTTTGACTTAAAATTTCTTTGTGGAAATAAAACTCATCCTTGTGCAAATTATGAAAGAAAATTTGAAGTTTATTGAACACTTCTAATTTTATACCTTTAAGATATGAGTTAGATAAACCCAAATATGTAGATAGCTTGATTAAGTAGCTAAATTCATAATTATGTCATTTATGTAATTAACCGAAGTTAAGCAAGTAATGACCATATATAGCTTGAACATCAAATGAAACGTTTTTAAACTTGATTCAAACTTTTACTTTCAACTTACTTTTTATTAATTTTTCAAAGTTCGGTTTTAGCTTGCTATTGAAAAACAGTTAAGTTTGTTTTTCCGTTCGACGTATTAATTTTAGCTTATTGACCTAATTAAATAAGTAAACAAATTCAAATTGATTAAGTCATAACAAAAAAAATGAACTTACTATAGTTTAATAAGCTCATCAGATAAGTTAAAAAAAGATGTCTAATTAAAAAAAATTATAATTGTATATCTAAGACCAATTGTAATGGGTGATTATGGGCGACCACAACTGATGGTCACGACAACGTTCCACCATTATGCTGCAAAAAAAACATGTCCCCAAGCGACTTGTCGTGTGGGTTTTGTCTCTTTGGCGACCAAACTTTTTCGAGGCGTAGATTTGTTATGTATTAGTTGTTGTACCTTATGATCTGATGGTAAATTGAAGTGGGTTTTGCCACCAGTAAGGGGTTTATTCTAGAAAGAAAATTGATAGAACGCTGATGTTAAATCCCTAATCAAATATGAATTTGGTCACCCGATTATTCTAAAAATATGAGGGAAATGATATATGATAAAAGATGAATAATTGGAAAATATATGTTAGAAAAATGATATTGATTCATACATTTTGTATTTACTTATGTGTCTATTTAATTGATAAGATGACATGTGTAATCCACTTATTCTCTTATAATAATATTCTTTTGATTTTAACACATTTATTAATTAAAGGATTTTATTGATGACAGCCCTTATGCATAAAAAACTTGTACATTGATTAAAAAAATATTATTCCTAAAATTCAGGGGGTTGTCTTTTATTATTTTGCCTTCTTAATGACAGCCCTAAGGACTGTTATTATCATTTCCCTTAATTAAATAGGTAGATAAATATTCTAAGATGTATTTCCGGATCATTTCCATTTACTTATCTCGGTGTTCCGGTTGGGGCAAATATGAATCTTAAAAAACATTGGACACCGGTTATCGATCGATTCAACTCTAAACTTTCCGGATGGAAGGCCACTAATTTGTCCTTTGGCGGTAGACTCACGCTTATAAAATCGGTGTTAGGTAGTATGCCTCTTTACTACTTCTCACTATTTAATGCACCATCGTGTGTTATAGATAAACTCGAACAAATTAGAAGAAAATTTATTTGGGGCGGAAATGGTAACGTGAGAAAAATGCATTGGGTTGCTTGTCCACGGTTATTGCATCAAAACAAAACGGAGGTCTTGGTATTGGATCGTTGAGGGCAAAAAATACCGCTCTTTTAATAAAATGGTGGTGGAAATTAAGAGATGGTTCAAAAAGTATTTGGAAAAATGTCATATCGGCAATTCATAAGATAGATAGGAAGCCGGTTCATAGAATGGTTAAAACAAATCCTTCCGGTGTATGGAATATCATTGCAAGAGTTGAAAAAGATCTAATAAAAACCGGGCACAACTACTTTGACGTTTTCTCTCCCAAAATTGGTGATGGAAGTACTCTTTTATTCTGGAAAGATATATCGATTGATGATTCTCCGTTACACCTCCGATTCCCTGTTTTATATTCAAAAGAGAAATACAAATCATGCCACATCTCCGATCGTATCACCCCAAATGGTTTATCGTGGCATTGGTCCATTGCCATTAGCAATCCCACTGCCACTTCGGAACTACATGATCTATCAAACATATTAGCTTAGGTGCATCTTTCTTTCGAGGCTGACCGCCTTCACTGTAAGTTATCGCCGGACGGATCTTTTCTGGTTCATTACATTAGACGTTGGTTGGATGATATGTCGGCATCCATTGGTTACGTTAATATGCCGTGGCTAAGTGCTGCCCCACTAAAAGTCAAATGCTTCATCTGGCGAACAGGCCTCGGGCGCATTCCGGTGGCCACCTGCTTACAAAGAAGAGGTATTATTATGGACTCAACCATTTGCTCGAGATGTAATAACGCTGATGAGAGTGTTGACCATACTTTCATTCATTGCTCACATTCCATAGATGTATTGAATTGGATTTTCAACTGGTGTGGTATTAACTTACCAACTTTCAATAATGTTAACGATCTTATTGAATTTGGAACTAGTTGGAGCAATTGTCACAAAAAGAAATTGATTCTATCCACGATAATACAATGCTCCATTTGGTGCATTTGGAAGGCGAGAAACGAGGTGATATTCAATAACAAGCACAAATCACACACATCTATTGCAGATGATATCGTTTCAACATCATTTCTTTGGGTGAAACATAGGTAGAAAATTGATTGTAATTGGGTGAATTGGAGCATTTCTCCCTCCATAATGTCTTTATAATTCCTGTATTTCTTTCTTTCCTGTTGTATCTCTTAGCTTCTTGCTAAGTTTTTATTTATATCATATCTGCCGTTTCCAAAAAAAAATAGGTAGATAAATAAAGAAATAAATGAGATAAACACGAATATCATTAGTGAATTTGTTGACGTGTACATTCTCTAACCTAAAACAAACACCCCCTTTGTTAAGTCTGAAAGATTCGCACGCGTTGACTTCAATAAAATTTGTTTAGAGCGTTGATTTGATTGAGAAGTTACAGGGATGGCTGTATCAATACGCTGAACGTAACAAAGATCGACGCAGTTAACTCTCAGCCGTTCCAGGTGCCATCAAAAGCTTCGCCGGAACTCCGGTCACCACCAGTGGCCCTGTTTCAGGTGAGATACTTTTCGTTGCTAACTGCAATTTCCCCCCAAAGCCTGTGGTGTTTCACAATAAATTGATCGATGCTATTTAGGAGCTCACAATCACAGTTGAAATGGTAATTTTCAAAACTGATCAAATGAAACATAAATTCAAACATTTGCAGTTATATTAATGGCGGAAGGAGTATTAGTAGGAGCTGTTGTAGGAGATGCGATTTCTAAATTATCAGATGTCATCGTACATGTGGCAAAGGAAACCTGGCAATTTAGATCCAAACTCACTCAAATACAAGCAACAATAACAAGAATCAAACCGATATTCAACCAGATCGAGAAACTAAACGCAGAATTAGATCGACGGAGAGAAGAAACAAACATGTTCATCAATCACTTAATAGCCGCAGAAAATCTGATCAGGAAATGCGAGCATATCAAATGGAATTTCTTCAAGAGATACAAACACTCTTTGAAATTAGACGAATTGAACGCATCGTTGCTGGAATTCTTTCAATTTGATGTTTTGCTGCAAGAAGCTCGGGATGTGAAGGAAGTGTTGGTGGTGGTGAAAGATGTGCAGAAGAGAATGGAAACAGGGAGTTCATCATGTGGTTGGTTATCTGGTGTTCCATTGCTTAAGGGTGTTGTTATAGGGTTTGATGATAGAGTTAAGGATTTAAAGGCGATGGTGGTTAAGGATTCCGAGGTTGATGATTGTTCGGTTACAGTTGTTTCCGGTATTGGAGGTTCTGGGAAGACTACTTTGGTCACAATGCTCTGTCATGATCCTGATATTCAAGGTATTAAAATTCCATCCTCATACTTAAGGTTTTTTTAAGATATAAAATTGAGTATTAAGCTGAATTTTGTATGATCTATTCATAGATAAAATTGGTTGATCCAAGTTAACAATTATTGACTTAAGTCAAAGAAACCAATTTATACATACATATATAAATTCTTTTTCTTAGATCTTTCGTTGGTTGATGACATGGTTGCAAAACTTGCTATTCAGTACTCGTCAATTGTTGACTTAAGTCAACAAAACAAATTTATACATACATATATAAGTTCTTTTTCTTAGATCTTTCATGTGGCATGGTTGCAAAACTCGCTACTCGGTACTCGTTCGTTCAACGACCCTGGAGCGAGTACTCGGATAGGGATTTTTATATTGTATAAAATTATATATTATACATATAAGTGTATAACTTTCCTAGTTCTTGAAAAATAGAACATATTATAAAATGATAAAATCTATAAGTAGAATGTATCACACTAATATTGTATATAAATAATAATAATAATAATACTAGTAAGACTAATAACTTAAAATATATTTTGGAGAGTGGGGAGGTGGGAAAGTCGCATTTTGGAGAAATTAACCGAGTTTGACCAAGTTGAGTTGACTGAGTTCTTTGACCCGATTTGCGCCAACCCGGCTCAGTAGCTGAGTTGACCGAGTTTTACAACACTGGTTGATGATATTGTTGTGTTTTTTACCAGGAAAATTTGGTAGAAATATCTACTTTGCTACTATATCAGAGACCCCAAACATAAAAGTGGTCATCAAAAATTTACTTGAGAAGAATCAAGCTAGCCAGCAGCTTGATTTCACAAGTGATGAAGATGCAATTAACAAATGGGGGAGCTTTTTGGGTGAAAATAGATCTGAAATACTGTTAGTATTGGATGATGTATGGTCTGATTCCATTATTAAGCAATTTAAGTTCAAGCTACGTGGATACAAGATTCTCGTTACATCCAGAATCAAGTTTACACAATTTAATACATACGAATTGCAGCTTTTGAACGATCACGATGCCACCAATCTGTTTTGCTACTCTGCATTTTCAAAATGTAGGAATGAGCGTACAGATATACCGGATTACCTTGTTGCCAAGGTAGAATCAAACATGAGTAGTCCCCTTGGTTTGTATGAAATAACAGATTTCGTCCCTCGAATTTTTTATTACAAATAGTCACTAATTTTGAAACTTGTAGCATCAATAGTCCCTAGATTTGGAAAGTGTAACATCAATGATCCCAAATATTTTAAAAAATTGTTACATCAAAACTGTCCCTAACATTGAAACTTGTAACATGGTTCCTGAAATTTTAACGGCCTTTTTTGCTTTAAGGATCGTTGGTGTTACAAGTTTCAAACGGTGTAGGGACTATCAATGTAACAAAAAAAAAGCTTAGGGACTAAATTCAAAATTTAATACAAACCACATGAACTACTATTTATGTATCACTTTTTTCATTTTCTTTTTCTTTATTTGATCACCCACTAATTGTTTTCTATAGTTGGTGATGTGTTGCAAAAAACATCCACTAGCTCTTAGTGTTGTTGGTGGTTTGTTAAAAGGGGCCCACGTTGCCAGATGGCATTTTATGTTAAACAACCTGTCTGAAGGGCAACAATGTGTTCTTGATTTGGATGAAGACATGAGACTTTGTTTGGCAAGAAGTTTGGATTTATTCAAGGAAGAATCTGAAATTAAAGAATGTTATTTGGATTTAGGATTATTTCCTGAAGATCAGAAGATAGCTGCTACAACACTCATGGATATTTGGGCCCATTTATATAACCATGATGAAAAGGGATTAGCTACTTTGAATAACCTTTTTGAGCTTTCCTCCAAAAACCTTGCTAATTTGTTTCCAATAAGGTATTACTCTTCATCCAAATAGGGGTGGTCACTGTAAATAGTTATATAATTAATTCGTTGTTAACCCTCGACTATTTAGTAATGACAAAAAAATATAAATATTCTTAATTTAACCTCTATTTTTACGAAATAAATATTTGTTTAAAAAAAAAAACCTTTAAAAATTACGATCAGCCTAATATTGCAATACTTTGGATTTTACATTATTCTATAAAACACGCATGTATTACAACTAGTGATAATATGGTTGCAGGAAAGATTCATTTGCGATTTGCAACTTTTGTGAGGAGAATGGTGTTATGCAACATGATATGATGAGAATGTTGGCTATTAATTTGAGCAGCCAGAAGCAAGTACAAGACAGAAAGAGGTTAATTATAAACGCAAATGGACAACACCTTCCCCAACTGCCACAAACTGTTAATGCCCGTATATTCTCCATTTCTACAGGTATTTTTGCCCAATGGTTTCTATTAGAGGTGGCTATCAATGTGGTGATTTGGGTTCTCATATATATCAAGCGGGTTAATTAAAAAAAAGGGTCAAATGTGTCACATGGGTTGAAAGTCACCCAAAAATGTTTATTCTAATGGGATATAATTTGTGCACCACCAAATTTATCCATACACCACTAACTTATGTTTTACACCATCATATTTACAACACTATAAAGCAAGAGTTAGTGGGTACGGATAATTTTGGTGTTGTACACATCATTTCCCTTTTGAACAACCTTTTAAATTGTTTTTATTCCAAGATTATCTGATATCGTATTCTTATCATTAATGACCAATTAATTATTTATATTGAAAGAATTAGAATGGACTGAAAAATGTTTGCAGATCAACCAACTAAACTGGACTGGTCAGACTGACCCGTTCCCCGCCCCGCCCATTTTGCCACCTATGGTATCTAGTTAAAAATTGTGATCATATATATATTTTTTTTAATATTATAACACATTTGTTTACCACAGATGAAAGTTTCTCTTTCAAATGGAACGACATTCGAACACCTAATGTGGAAGTTTTCGTTCTAAACATCATGTCAGAGATATACACACTGCCACAATTTATGCAAAACATGGAGCAATTAAAGGTTCTAATCATCATAAACTACGGATATTACTTCTCAAAGCTTCAAAATCTCCCAAAACCGCAATATTTATCTGGACTAACTACCCTAAGATTGGAACACATCTCAATATCTTCCGTTAGCACATCAATACTAGAGTTAGCAAACTTGCAGAAATTGTCCTTGATCATGTGCAAAATAGGCAACTGTTTCAACGAACGCATCCTTATAATTCCCAACAAATTACAAAATCTTTTGGAAATGGATATCGATTCTTGTGATGATTTTATTACATATCCTTCATTATTATGCAATCTTGTTCGACTTAGAAAACTCAGCATCACTAACTGCCATGAGTTGACTTCACTATCTGAAGACTTTGGAAACTTGACAAATTTGGAAGTTTTACGGCTTGCATCATGCTCAAATCTCAAATCAATACCTGAAGCGATGAAAAAATTTCAAAAACTAAGTATTATTGATATATCACACTGTTTACATTTGTGTGACTTGCCACCACAAATAGGTAAGTTGGGTGGTTTAAAAACAATTCATATGAGAGGTTGCACGGGGTTGCACGATTTGCCATTATCGGTTAAGGATTTATGTCCACTTGAAGTTGTCTGTGATGAAGAAATCGGGTGTTTATGGAGGAGTCGTTTCGGGCATGTGAAAGTACAAGTGGTGGAAGAAGATAGAGTTGGTACTTTTTTGAAGATTGTTCCGCGAGATATGCGTGTTGAATAACATAACTTGTGTGTGTTTGTTCTTATGTTGTTTACTTAGGTACGTATATGCCTATATGGTATAAACTTGATCTTTTGCCCGAGGTTTCTCTGGAAATAGCCTCTTTTTACCTACGGGTAGAAGTATGTATGTCTACATCTTACCTACCTCATACCCCTCATTCGAAGGGATTGAGTATTGTTATTGTTGTATATTTTGTTAATCTTACATTTCAAATGTTTGTAAAGTTATATTCCATCTCATTTAACAGATATTGGCATTGTTAAAGAAACTGTAAAAACTCTGTCATTAATATTCTTTCAGAAAGGTTAGAAATGGGTATTACTTTGTTTTTTTCTCTTCTATAAAAACGAGTGTACAGATTATGCACCTATGACGTGTTTATGGAGTGATTTCACGCATGTGAAAGTACAAGTGGTGGAAGAAGATATAGTTAGTACTTTTCAGGATTTTTTTTTTTCAGTGAGATATGTGTGTTGAATAACATAAGTACGGTGTGTTTGTCCTTATGTTGTCTTTTTAGATATGACTAAAAAATATGTATTCAAAATTTATAATATGTTTAATAAGTTGATGTGTGGTTATTGCTATAATATGACTAAAAAAATCCCTAAATTTATAACGAAACGATAAATTCCTCAAAATTTAATTTTTATCGATCTTTATGATATTTTTTATTATTCCTATTATTATCATTTAATTATTGTTGCTATTATTTAGTTTTTGTTAAATTATTGAGTGACCTTACTTTTATTTGGTCACTTATTTTTTATAAGTTACACGAAGAACGTATATGGTTACACATATAGTCTACAAATATTATTACATCACATATTTTTGGTTAAAAACATATAACAAAAATCATATGTCACTTAATACGTATGTTTTACGATCTCGTTACAAATATAATTGTACAACTTAAACATTTACTGACAATCGCAATCAATCAAAAGATTACGACATTTGTGTTAAAAGAACGTGTTACAAGTTACAACAATCGAAAATGAACAAATTGTCTTTTAAAAAATCTAAGCCGAACTCCCAATGAACGATTACCAAAAGTAGGAATCTCATATCATGATTCGCATTAGGGTTTCTAATCGATCTTCTTCAACCACATGTACCTTCAAATTAGAAAACTCCTCCAACCGATATGCAATTTCATCGTTGCATACCACTTGTGTGTTCATCAGGTCCTTTACAGATGATGGAAATTGAATTTCTGTACAACTTTTCATATAAATTGCTCTTAAACCCCTTAGTTTTCCAATATCTTCCGGTAACCCACTCAAATTTATACAATCTGAAACATCTATAATACTTAATTTTTCAAGTCTTGCCATTGATTCAGGCAACTTTTCCAGTTTTGTACAAGAACGGAGACTTAAAGTTTCCAAACTAATTAAATTTCCGAATTCTTCAGAAATTTCACACATCTCATTGCAGTTGGTGATACTTAGCCTCTTAAGGTACACACTGTTACACATTATTTCTGGGAATTCGACTAGATCTTGGCAATAATCCATCTCAATTTCAACTACTTTTGGCCAAACGTTGGTCTTATGATCAATGCTAATGTTCTCAAAAGAATTGCCTATTTTGCACATGATGAACGATACTTTTTGCAAGTTTAGCAGTGCAAAAATGGATGGACTTAGTGAAGATATGTCGACACGTTCAAGCCTAATTCGTGATAGATTGGATAAACATCCAAGAAAGTGGGGATTCTTAAATTCTGTTGGGTATAAACCGTAGTTTGTGATATTAAGAATCTTCATTTTTTGCAGTTGGTTGAAGAAGTCGGGTAAAAGTTGACAAGGGATCACACATGAACAAGAATGTTTGGTTATCTTAAGTTGACAAGGGATCACACATGAACAAGATTTGTCCTTTAAATATGTAATGATTTGGTTAACTCATGTCTTAAGAACATGATATAAGAATATTTAATAAATTCAAGTTTACTATTTTTTTTAGAAATATTCATTTCATGCAAAAAAAATATGATTTATTAATGATTAATAAATAGATCTTGAATTTGCTCAAGGAATTATTTTTTTCACAAAGAAATTTAAAGTCCAAAGACAATTTTACCCCTAAATTAAACATAACCTAAGTTTTCACCATTTTAACTCTAAAACCTTTTGACGCCAAAAGTCGCTCGTCCCCTCGGTCCACTTTTTTTTTTTTTTTCTTTTGTGTGTCCGATCAATATATATCCTCAGAGTACATATACACAAACTAGCTACAAAACCCGCCCGATGGGCGGGTATGCTGTAAATTAATGTAGAAAAATGTCCAAAAACTTTATATACTTCTAAATGACATAATAATCGATAGATGTGATGATGATTTTGTACAAAAAAACGGTAAATGAAGAAATGTTACATGTAAATGTTACATATAGTTATTTGTTTCCTTCGCTGATTGATCTTTTAAATATTTATTTGTTTCCTTGTATGTAGGATCTTTTAAATAGTTATTTGTATGTACGATATTTTAAATAGTTATTTGTTTCCTTGTATGTAGGAAGGCGTATATGGAGCATATGAATGTAGACCGTAAGCCGTACCAGATTCGTTTGCCGTATATGGAGCATATGAATGTAGACCGTAAGCCGTACCAGATTCGTTTGCCGTATATGGAGCATATGAATATGAATGTAGACCGTAAGCCGTACCAGATTCGTTTGTATTAGTGCAAATGACGTGGACCAATCATGGAATTCCAAGTGGCATTATGGATGAATAGGAATGCTTGGAATTACCATGGTGTCAAACCCTCTTCAAATTTAGGCCTCATATATAGGGTAGGATTGAATATGTTAAATGAATAAAACAAATTAGAATACTTGTTTATATCATGTTTTTTTTAATAATTAAATCTGATTGCGAATACCATATTTCCAACTAAAACACGCATTACATTTCCTAATTTCATGTCAGTCCATATAGCATCAGTAATTTATACATGTGTGATGTACCTAAAGCAATATATATATATATATATATATATATATATATATATATATATATATATATATATATATATATATATATATATATATATATGTTTCGTGATCTAAAAAATATGTGGAATGCATGGATTACAATCTCTGATTTACGTGATTCAATCACCAAGATATATAGGAGAAGATTAGTCGTTCTTTTAGGGTTTTGTAGGACACGAAGTGAAAATTTAGGTTGTATTATGTTTAGAGGCAAAATTATACTTTGACTTAAAATTTCTTTGTGGAAATAAAACTCATCCTTGTGCAAATTATGAAAGAAAATTTGAAGTTTATTGAACACTTCTAATTTTATACCTTTAAGATATGAGTTAGATAAACCCAAATATGTAGATAGCTTGATTAAGTAGCTAAATTCATAATTATGTCATTTATGTAATTAACCGAAGTTAAGCAAGTAATGACCATATATAGCTTGAACATCAAATGAAACGTTTTTAAACTTGATTCAAACTTTTACTTTCAACTTACTTTTTATTAATTTTTCAAAGTTCGGTTTTAGCTTGCTATTGAAAAACAGTTAAGTTTGTTTTTCCGTTCGACGTATTAATTTTAGCTTATTGACCTAATTAAATAAGTAAACAAATTCAAATTGATTAAGTCATAACAAAAAAAATGAACTTACTATAGTTTAATAAGCTCATCAGATAAGTTAAAAAAAGATGTCTAATTAAAAAAAATTATAATTGTATATCTAAGACCAATTGTAATGGGTGATTATGGGCGACCACAACTGATGGTCACGACAACGTTCCACCATTATGCTGCAAAAAAAACATGTCCCCAAGCGACTTGTCGTGTGGGTTTTGTCTCTTTGGCGACCAAACTTTTTCGAGGCGTAGATTTGTTATGTATTAGTTGTTGTACCTTATGATCTGATGGTAAATTGAAGTGGGTTTTGCCACCAGTAAGGGGTTTATTCTAGAAAGAAAATTGATAGAACGCTGATGTTAAATCCCTAATCAAATATGAATTTGGTCACCCGATTATTCTAAAAATATGAGGGAAATGATATATGATAAAAGATGAATAATTGGAAAATATATGTTAGAAAAATGATATTGATTCATACATTTTGTATTTACTTATGTGTCTATTTAATTGATAAGATGACATGTGTAATCCACTTATTCTCTTATAATAATATTCTTTTGATTTTAACACATTTATTAATTAAAGGATTTTATTGATGACAGCCCTTATGCATAAAAAACTTGTACATTGATTAAAAAAATATTATTCCTAAAATTCAGGGGGTTGTCTTTTATTATTTTGCCTTCTTAATGACAGCCCTAAGGACTGTTATTATCATTTCCCTTAATTAAATAGGTAGATAAATATTCTAAGATGTATTTCCGGATCATTTCCATTTACTTATCTCGGTGTTCCGGTTGGGGCAAATATGAATCTTAAAAAACATTGGACACCGGTTATCGATCGATTCAACTCTAAACTTTCCGGATGGAAGGCCACTAATTTGTCCTTTGGCGGTAGACTCACGCTTATAAAATCGGTGTTAGGTAGTATGCCTCTTTACTACTTCTCACTATTTAATGCACCATCGTGTGTTATAGATAAACTCGAACAAATTAGAAGAAAATTTATTTGGGGCGGAAATGGTAACGTGAGAAAAATGCATTGGGTTGCTTGTCCACGGTTATTGCATCAAAACAAAACGGAGGTCTTGGTATTGGATCGTTGAGGGCAAAAAATACCGCTCTTTTAATAAAATGGTGGTGGAAATTAAGAGATGGTTCAAAAAGTATTTGGAAAAATGTCATATCGGCAATTCATAAGATAGATAGGAAGCCGGTTCATAGAATGGTTAAAACAAATCCTTCCGGTGTATGGAATATCATTGCAAGAGTTGAAAAAGATCTAATAAAAACCGGGCACAACTACTTTGACGTTTTCTCTCCCAAAATTGGTGATGGAAGTACTCTTTTATTCTGGAAAGATATATCGATTGATGATTCTCCGTTACACCTCCGATTCCCTGTTTTATATTCAAAAGAGAAATACAAATCATGCCACATCTCCGATCGTATCACCCCAAATGGTTTATCGTGGCATTGGTCCATTGCCATTAGCAATCCCACTGCCACTTCGGAACTACATGATCTATCAAACATATTAGCTTAGGTGCATCTTTCTTTCGAGGCTGACCGCCTTCACTGTAAGTTATCGCCGGACGGATCTTTTCTGGTTCATTACATTAGACGTTGGTTGGATGATATGTCGGCATCCATTGGTTACGTTAATATGCCGTGGCTAAGTGCTGCCCCACTAAAAGTCAAATGCTTCATCTGGCGAACAGGCCTCGGGCGCATTCCGGTGGCCACCTGCTTACAAAGAAGAGGTATTATTATGGACTCAACCATTTGCTCGAGATGTAATAACGCTGATGAGAGTGTTGACCATACTTTCATTCATTGCTCACATTCCATAGATGTATTGAATTGGATTTTCAACTGGTGTGGTATTAACTTACCAACTTTCAATAATGTTAACGATCTTATTGAATTTGGAACTAGTTGGAGCAATTGTCACAAAAAGAAATTGATTCTATCCACGATAATACAATGCTCCATTTGGTGCATTTGGAAGGCGAGAAACGAGGTGATATTCAATAACAAGCACAAATCACACACATCTATTGCAGATGATATCGTTTCAACATCATTTCTTTGGGTGAAACATAGGTAGAAAATTGATTGTAATTGGGTGAATTGGAGCATTTCTCCCTCCATAATGTCTTTATAATTCCTGTATTTCTTTCTTTCCTGTTGTATCTCTTAGCTTCTTGCTAAGTTTTTATTTATATCATATCTGCCGTTTCCAAAAAAAAATAGGTAGATAAATAAAGAAATAAATGAGATAAACACGAATATCATTAGTGAATTTGTTGACGTGTACATTCTCTAACCTAAAACAAACACCCCCTTTGTTAAGTCTGAAAGATTCGCACGCGTTGACTTCAATAAAATTTGTTTAGAGCGTTGATTTGATTGAGAAGTTACAGGGATGGCTGTATCAATACGCTGAACGTAACAAAGATCGACGCAGTTAACTCTCAGCCGTTCCAGGTGCCATCAAAAGCTTCGCCGGAACTCCGGTCACCACCAGTGGCCCTGTTTCAGGTGAGATACTTTTCGTTGCTAACTGCAATTTCCCCCCAAAGCCTGTGGTGTTTCACAATAAATTGATCGATGCTATTTAGGAGCTCACAATCACAGTTGAAATGGTAATTTTCAAAACTGATCAAATGAAACATAAATTCAAACATTTGCAGTTATATTAATGGCGGAAGGAGTATTAGTAGGAGCTGTTGTAGGAGATGCGATTTCTAAATTATCAGATGTCATCGTACATGTGGCAAAGGAAACCTGGCAATTTAGATCCAAACTCACTCAAATACAAGCAACAATAACAAGAATCAAACCGATATTCAACCAGATCGAGAAACTAAACGCAGAATTAGATCGACGGAGAGAAGAAACAAACATGTTCATCAATCACTTAATAGCCGCAGAAAATCTGATCAGGAAATGCGAGCATATCAAATGGAATTTCTTCAAGAGATACAAACACTCTTTGAAATTAGACGAATTGAACGCATCGTTGCTGGAATTCTTTCAATTTGATGTTTTGCTGCAAGAAGCTCGGGATGTGAAGGAAGTGTTGGTGGTGGTGAAAGATGTGCAGAAGAGAATGGAAACAGGGAGTTCATCATGTGGTTGGTTATCTGGTGTTCCATTGCTTAAGGGTGTTGTTATAGGGTTTGATGATAGAGTTAAGGATTTAAAGGCGATGGTGGTTAAGGATTCCGAGGTTGATGATTGTTCGGTTACAGTTGTTTCCGGTATTGGAGGTTCTGGGAAGACTACTTTGGTCACAATGCTCTGTCATGATCCTGATATTCAAGGTATTAAAATTCCATCCTCATACTTAAGGTTTTTTTAAGATATAAAATTGAGTATTAAGCTGAATTTTGTATGATCTATTCATAGATAAAATTGGTTGATCCAAGTTAACAATTATTGACTTAAGTCAAAGAAACCAATTTATACATACATATATAAATTCTTTTTCTTAGATCTTTCGTTGGTTGATGACATGGTTGCAAAACTTGCTATTCAGTACTCGTCAATTGTTGACTTAAGTCAACAAAACAAATTTATACATACATATATAAGTTCTTTTTCTTAGATCTTTCATGTGGCATGGTTGCAAAACTCGCTACTCGGTACTCGTTCGTTCAACGACCCTGGAGCGAGTACTCGGATAGGGATTTTTATATTGTATAAAATTATATATTATACATATAAGTGTATAACTTTCCTAGTTCTTGAAAAATAGAACATATTATAAAATGATAAAATCTATAAGTAGAATGTATCACACTAATATTGTATATAAATAATAATAATAATAATACTAGTAAGACTAATAACTTAAAATATATTTTGGAGAGTGGGGAGGTGGGAAAGTCGCATTTTGGAGAAATTAACCGAGTTTGACCAAGTTGAGTTGACTGAGTTCTTTGACCCGATTTGCGCCAACCCGGCTCAGTAGCTGAGTTGACCGAGTTTTACAACACTGGTTGATGATATTGTTGTGTTTTTTACCAGGAAAATTTGGTAGAAATATCTACTTTGCTACTATATCAGAGACCCCAAACATAAAAGTGGTCATCAAAAATTTACTTGAGAAGAATCAAGCTAGCCAGCAGCTTGATTTCACAAGTGATGAAGATGCAATTAACAAATGGGGGAGCTTTTTGGGTGAAAATAGATCTGAAATACTGTTAGTATTGGATGATGTATGGTCTGATTCCATTATTAAGCAATTTAAGTTCAAGCTACGTGGATACAAGATTCTCGTTACATCCAGAATCAAGTTTACACAATTTAATACATACGAATTGCAGCTTTTGAACGATCACGATGCCACCAATCTGTTTTGCTACTCTGCATTTTCAAAATGTAGGAATGAGCGTACAGATATACCGGATTACCTTGTTGCCAAGGTAGAATCAAACATGAGTAGTCCCCTTGGTTTGTATGAAATAACAGATTTCGTCCCTCGAATTTTTTATTACAAATAGTCACTAATTTTGAAACTTGTAGCATCAATAGTCCCTAGATTTGGAAAGTGTAACATCAATGATCCCAAATATTTTAAAAAATTGTTACATCAAAACTGTCCCTAACATTGAAACTTGTAACATGGTTCCTGAAATTTTAACGGCCTTTTTTGCTTTAAGGATCGTTGGTGTTACAAGTTTCAAACGGTGTAGGGACTATCAATGTAACAAAAAAAAAGCTTAGGGACTAAATTCAAAATTTAATACAAACCACATGAACTACTATTTATGTATCACTTTTTTCATTTTCTTTTTCTTTATTTGATCACCCACTAATTGTTTTCTATAGTTGGTGATGTGTTGCAAAAAACATCCACTAGCTCTTAGTGTTGTTGGTGGTTTGTTAAAAGGGGCCCACGTTGCCAGATGGCATTTTATGTTAAACAACCTGTCTGAAGGGCAACAATGTGTTCTTGATTTGGATGAAGACATGAGACTTTGTTTGGCAAGAAGTTTGGATTTATTCAAGGAAGAATCTGAAATTAAAGAATGTTATTTGGATTTAGGATTATTTCCTGAAGATCAGAAGATAGCTGCTACAACACTCATGGATATTTGGGCCCATTTATATAACCATGATGAAAAGGGATTAGCTACTTTGAATAACCTTTTTGAGCTTTCCTCCAAAAACCTTGCTAATTTGTTTCCAATAAGGTATTACTCTTCATCCAAATAGGGGTGGTCACTGTAAATAGTTATATAATTAATTCGTTGTTAACCCTCGACTATTTAGTAATGACAAAAAAATATAAATATTCTTAATTTAACCTCTATTTTTACGAAATAAATATTTGTTTAAAAAAAAAAACCTTTAAAAATTACGATCAGCCTAATATTGCAATACTTTGGATTTTACATTATTCTATAAAACACGCATGTATTACAACTAGTGATAATATGGTTGCAGGAAAGATTCATTTGCGATTTGCAACTTTTGTGAGGAGAATGGTGTTATGCAACATGATATGATGAGAATGTTGGCTATTAATTTGAGCAGCCAGAAGCAAGTACAAGACAGAAAGAGGTTAATTATAAACGCAAATGGACAACACCTTCCCCAACTGCCACAAACTGTTAATGCCCGTATATTCTCCATTTCTACAGGTATTTTTGCCCAATGGTTTCTATTAGAGGTGGCTATCAATGTGGTGATTTGGGTTCTCATATATATCAAGCGGGTTAATTAAAAAAAAGGGTCAAATGTGTCACATGGGTTGAAAGTCACCCAAAAATGTTTATTCTAATGGGATATAATTTGTGCACCACCAAATTTATCCATACACCACTAACTTATGTTTTACACCATCATATTTACAACACTATAAAGCAAGAGTTAGTGGGTACGGATAATTTTGGTGTTGTACACATCATTTCCCTTTTGAACAACCTTTTAAATTGTTTTTATTCCAAGATTATCTGATATCGTATTCTTATCATTAATGACCAATTAATTATTTATATTGAAAGAATTAGAATGGACTGAAAAATGTTTGCAGATCAACCAACTAAACTGGACTGGTCAGACTGACCCGTTCCCCGCCCCGCCCATTTTGCCACCTATGGTATCTAGTTAAAAATTGTGATCATATATATATTTTTTTTAATATTATAACACATTTGTTTACCACAGATGAAAGTTTCTCTTTCAAATGGAACGACATTCGAACACCTAATGTGGAAGTTTTCGTTCTAAACATCATGTCAGAGATATACACACTGCCACAATTTATGCAAAACATGGAGCAATTAAAGGTTCTAATCATCATAAACTACGGATATTACTTCTCAAAGCTTCAAAATCTCCCAAAACCGCAATATTTATCTGGACTAACTACCCTAAGATTGGAACACATCTCAATATCTTCCGTTAGCACATCAATACTAGAGTTAGCAAACTTGCAGAAATTGTCCTTGATCATGTGCAAAATAGGCAACTGTTTCAACGAACGCATCCTTATAATTCCCAACAAATTACAAAATCTTTTGGAAATGGATATCGATTCTTGTGATGATTTTATTACATATCCTTCATTATTATGCAATCTTGTTCGACTTAGAAAACTCAGCATCACTAACTGCCATGAGTTGACTTCACTATCTGAAGACTTTGGAAACTTGACAAATTTGGAAGTTTTACGGCTTGCATCATGCTCAAATCTCAAATCAATACCTGAAGCGATGAAAAAATTTCAAAAACTAAGTATTATTGATATATCACACTGTTTACATTTGTGTGACTTGCCACCACAAATAGGTAAGTTGGGTGGTTTAAAAACAATTCATATGAGAGGTTGCACGGGGTTGCACGATTTGCCATTATCGGTTAAGGATTTATGTCCACTTGAAGTTGTCTGTGATGAAGAAATCGGGTGTTTATGGAGGAGTCGTTTCGGGCATGTGAAAGTACAAGTGGTGGAAGAAGATAGAGTTGGTACTTTTTTGAAGATTGTTCCGCGAGATATGCGTGTTGAATAACATAACTTGTGTGTGTTTGTTCTTATGTTGTTTACTTAGGTACGTATATGCCTATATGGTATAAACTTGATCTTTTGCCCGAGGTTTCTCTGGAAATAGCCTCTTTTTACCTACGGGTAGAAGTATGTATGTCTACATCTTACCTACCTCATACCCCTCATTCGAAGGGATTGAGTATTGTTATTGTTGTATATTTTGTTAATCTTACATTTCAAATGTTTGTAAAGTTATATTCCATCTCATTTAACAGATATTGGCATTGTTAAAGAAACTGTAAAAACTCTGTCATTAATATTCTTTCAGAAAGGTTAGAAATGGGTATTACTTTGTTTTTTTCTCTTCTATAAAAACGAGTGTACAGATTATGCACCTATGACGTGTTTATGGAGTGATTTCACGCATGTGAAAGTACAAGTGGTGGAAGAAGATATAGTTAGTACTTTTCAGGATTTTTTTTTTTCAGTGAGATATGTGTGTTGAATAACATAAGTACGGTGTGTTTGTCCTTATGTTGTCTTTTTAGATATGACTAAAAAATATGTATTCAAAATTTATAATATGTTTAATAAGTTGATGTGTGGTTATTGCTATAATATGACTAAAAAAATCCCTAAATTTATAACGAAACGATAAATTCCTCAAAATTTAATTTTTATCGATCTTTATGATATTTTTTATTATTCCTATTATTATCATTTAATTATTGTTGCTATTATTTAGTTTTTGTTAAATTATTGAGTGACCTTACTTTTATTTGGTCACTTATTTTTTATAAGTTACACGAAGAACGTATATGGTTACACATATAGTCTACAAATATTATTACATCACATATTTTTGGTTAAAAACATATAACAAAAATCATATGTCACTTAATACGTATGTTTTACGATCTCGTTACAAATATAATTGTACAACTTAAACATTTACTGACAATCGCAATCAATCAAAAGATTACGACATTTGTGTTAAAAGAACGTGTTACAAGTTACAACAATCGAAAATGAACAAATTGTCTTTTAAAAAATCTAAGCCGAACTCCCAATGAACGATTACCAAAAGTAGGAATCTCATATCATGATTCGCATTAGGGTTTCTAATCGATCTTCTTCAACCACATGTACCTTCAAATTAGAAAACTCCTCCAACCGATATGCAATTTCATCGTTGCATACCACTTGTGTGTTCATCAGGTCCTTTACAGATGATGGAAATTGAATTTCTGTACAACTTTTCATATAAATTGCTCTTAAACCCCTTAGTTTTCCAATATCTTCCGGTAACCCACTCAAATTTATACAATCTGAAACATCTATAATACTTAATTTTTCAAGTCTTGCCATTGATTCAGGCAACTTTTCCAGTTTTGTACAAGAACGGAGACTTAAAGTTTCCAAACTAATTAAATTTCCGAATTCTTCAGAAATTTCACACATCTCATTGCAGTTGGTGATACTTAGCCTCTTAAGGTACACACTGTTACACATTATTTCTGGGAATTCGACTAGATCTTGGCAATAATCCATCTCAATTTCAACTACTTTTGGCCAAACGTTGGTCTTATGATCAATGCTAATGTTCTCAAAAGAATTGCCTATTTTGCACATGATGAACGATACTTTTTGCAAGTTTAGCAGTGCAAAAATGGATGGACTTAGTGAAGATATGTCGACACGTTCAAGCCTAATTCGTGATAGATTGGATAAACATCCAAGAAAGTGGGGATTCTTAAATTCTGTTGGGTATAAACCGTAGTTTGTGATATTAAGAATCTTCATTTTTTGCAGTTGGTTGAAGAAGTCGGGTAAAAGTTGACAAGGGATCACACATGAACAAGAATGTTTGGTTATCTTAAGTTGACAAGGGATCACACATGAACAAGATTTGTCCTTTAAATATGTAATGATTTGGTTAACTCATGTCTTAAGAACATGATATAAGAATATTTAATAAATTCAAGTTTACTATTTTTTTTAGAAATATTCATTTCATGCAAAAAAAATATGATTTATTAATGATTAATAAATAGATCTTGAATTTGCTCAAGGAATTATTTTTTTCACAAAGAAATTTAAAGTCCAAAGACAATTTTACCCCTAAATTAAACATAACCTAAGTTTTCACCATTTTAACTCTAAAACCTTTTGACGCCAAAAGTCGCTCGTCCCCTCGGTCCACTTTTTTTTTTTTTTTCTTTTGTGTGTCCGATCAATATATATCCTCAGAGTACATATACACAAACTAGCTACAAAACCCGCCCGATGGGCGGGTATGCTGTAAATTAATGTAGAAAAATGTCCAAAAACTTTATATACTTCTAAATGACATAATAATCGATAGATGTGATGATGATTTTGTACAAAAAAACGGTAAATGAAGAAATGTTACATGTAAATGTTACATATAGTTATTTGTTTCCTTCGCTGATTGATCTTTTAAATATTTATTTGTTTCCTTGTATGTAGGATCTTTTAAATAGTTATTTGTATGTACGATATTTTAAATAGTTATTTGTTTCCTTGTATGTAGGAAGGCGTATATGGAGCATATGAATGTAGACCGTAAGCCGTACCAGATTCGTTTGCCGTATATGGAGCATATGAATGTAGACCGTAAGCCGTACCAGATTCGTTTGCCGTATATGGAGCATATGAATATGAATGTAGACCGTAAGCCGTACCAGATTCGTTTGTATTAGTGCAAATGACGTGGACCAATCATGGAATTCCAAGTGGCATTATGGATGAATAGGAATGCTTGGAATTACCATGGTGTCAAACCCTCTTCAAATTTAGGCCTCATATATAGGGTAGGATTGAATATGTTAAATGAATAAAACAAATTAGAATACTTGTTTATATCATGTTTTTTTTAATAATTAAATCTGATTGCGAATACCATATTTCCAACTAAAACACGCATTACATTTCCTAATTTCATGTCAGTCCATATAGCATCAGTAATTTATACATGTGTGATGTACCTAAAGCATATATATATATATATATATATATATATATATATATATATATATATATATATATATATATATATATATATGTTTCGTGATCTAAAAAATATGTGGAATGCATGGATTACAATCTCTGATTTACGTGATTCAATCACCAAGATATATAGGAGAAGATTAGTCGTTCTTTTAGGGTTTTGTAGGACACGAAGTGAAAATTTAGGTTGTATTATGTTTAGAGGCAAAATTATACTTTGACTTAAAATTTCTTTGTGGAAATAAAACTCATCCTTGTGCAAATTATGAAAGAAAATTTGAAGTTTATTGAACACTTCTAATTTTATACCTTTAAGATATGAGTTAGATAAACCCAAATATGTAGATAGCTTGATTAAGTAGCTAAATTCATAATTATGTCATTTATGTAATTAACCGAAGTTAAGCAAGTAATGACCATATATAGCTTGAACATCAAATGAAACGTTTTTAAACTTGATTCAAACTTTTACTTTCAACTTACTTTTTATTAATTTTTCAAAGTTCGGTTTTAGCTTGCTATTGAAAAACAGTTAAGTTTGTTTTTCCGTTCGACGTATTAATTTTAGCTTATTGACCTAATTAAATAAGTAAACAAATTCAAATTGATTAAGTCATAACAAAAAAAATGAACTTACTATAGTTTAATAAGCTCATCAGATAAGTTAAAAAAAGATGTCTAATTAAAAAAAATTATAATTGTATATCTAAGACCAATTGTAATGGGTGATTATGGGCGACCACAACTGATGGTCACGACAACGTTCCACCATTATGCTGCAAAAAAAACATGTCCCCAAGCGACTTGTCGTGTGGGTTTTGTCTCTTTGGCGACCAAACTTTTTCGAGGCGTAGATTTGTTATGTATTAGTTGTTGTACCTTATGATCTGATGGTAAATTGAAGTGGGTTTTGCCACCAGTAAGGGGTTTATTCTAGAAAGAAAATTGATAGAACGCTGATGTTAAATCCCTAATCAAATATGAATTTGGTCACCCGATTATTCTAAAAATATGAGGGAAATGATATATGATAAAAGATGAATAATTGGAAAATATATGTTAGAAAAATGATATTGATTCATACATTTTGTATTTACTTATGTGTCTATTTAATTGATAAGATGACATGTGTAATCCACTTATTCTCTTATAATAATATTCTTTTGATTTTAACACATTTATTAATTAAAGGATTTTATTGATGACAGCCCTTATGCATAAAAAACTTGTACATTGATTAAAAAAATATTATTCCTAAAATTCAGGGGGTTGTCTTTTATTATTTTGCCTTCTTAATGACAGCCCTAAGGACTGTTATTATCATTTCCCTTAATTAAATAGGTAGATAAATATTCTAAGATGTATTTCCGGATCATTTCCATTTACTTATCTCGGTGTTCCGGTTGGGGCAAATATGAATCTTAAAAAACATTGGACACCGGTTATCGATCGATTCAACTCTAAACTTTCCGGATGGAAGGCCACTAATTTGTCCTTTGGCGGTAGACTCACGCTTATAAAATCGGTGTTAGGTAGTATGCCTCTTTACTACTTCTCACTATTTAATGCACCATCGTGTGTTATAGATAAACTCGAACAAATTAGAAGAAAATTTATTTGGGGCGGAAATGGTAACGTGAGAAAAATGCATTGGGTTGCTTGTCCACGGTTATTGCATCAAAACAAAACGGAGGTCTTGGTATTGGATCGTTGAGGGCAAAAAATACCGCTCTTTTAATAAAATGGTGGTGGAAATTAAGAGATGGTTCAAAAAGTATTTGGAAAAATGTCATATCGGCAATTCATAAGATAGATAGGAAGCCGGTTCATAGAATGGTTAAAACAAATCCTTCCGGTGTATGGAATATCATTGCAAGAGTTGAAAAAGATCTAATAAAAACCGGGCACAACTACTTTGACGTTTTCTCTCCCAAAATTGGTGATGGAAGTACTCTTTTATTCTGGAAAGATATATCGATTGATGATTCTCCGTTACACCTCCGATTCCCTGTTTTATATTCAAAAGAGAAATACAAATCATGCCACATCTCCGATCGTATCACCCCAAATGGTTTATCGTGGCATTGGTCCATTGCCATTAGCAATCCCACTGCCACTTCGGAACTACATGATCTATCAAACATATTAGCTTAGGTGCATCTTTCTTTCGAGGCTGACCGCCTTCACTGTAAGTTATCGCCGGACGGATCTTTTCTGGTTCATTACATTAGACGTTGGTTGGATGATATGTCGGCATCCATTGGTTACGTTAATATGCCGTGGCTAAGTGCTGCCCCACTAAAAGTCAAATGCTTCATCTGGCGAACAGGCCTCGGGCGCATTCCGGTGGCCACCTGCTTACAAAGAAGAGGTATTATTATGGACTCAACCATTTGCTCGAGATGTAATAACGCTGATGAGAGTGTTGACCATACTTTCATTCATTGCTCACATTCCATAGATGTATTGAATTGGATTTTCAACTGGTGTGGTATTAACTTACCAACTTTCAATAATGTTAACGATCTTATTGAATTTGGAACTAGTTGGAGCAATTGTCACAAAAAGAAATTGATTCTATCCACGATAATACAATGCTCCATTTGGTGCATTTGGAAGGCGAGAAACGAGGTGATATTCAATAACAAGCACAAATCACACACATCTATTGCAGATGATATCGTTTCAACATCATTTCTTTGGGTGAAACATAGGTAGAAAATTGATTGTAATTGGGTGAATTGGAGCATTTCTCCCTCCATAATGTCTTTATAATTCCTGTATTTCTTTCTTTCCTGTTGTATCTCTTAGCTTCTTGCTAAGTTTTTATTTATATCATATCTGCCGTTTCCAAAAAAAAATAGGTAGATAAATAAAGAAATAAATGAGATAAACACGAATATCATTAGTGAATTTGTTGACGTGTACATTCTCTAACCTAAAACAAACACCCCCTTTGTTAAGTCTGAAAGATTCGCACGCGTTGACTTCAATAAAATTTGTTTAGAGCGTTGATTTGATTGAGAAGTTACAGGGATGGCTGTATCAATACGCTGAACGTAACAAAGATCGACGCAGTTAACTCTCAGCCGTTCCAGGTGCCATCAAAAGCTTCGCCGGAACTCCGGTCACCACCAGTGGCCCTGTTTCAGGTGAGATACTTTTCGTTGCTAACTGCAATTTCCCCCCAAAGCCTGTGGTGTTTCACAATAAATTGATCGATGCTATTTAGGAGCTCACAATCACAGTTGAAATGGTAATTTTCAAAACTGATCAAATGAAACATAAATTCAAACATTTGCAGTTATATTAATGGCGGAAGGAGTATTAGTAGGAGCTGTTGTAGGAGATGCGATTTCTAAATTATCAGATGTCATCGTACATGTGGCAAAGGAAACCTGGCAATTTAGATCCAAACTCACTCAAATACAAGCAACAATAACAAGAATCAAACCGATATTCAACCAGATCGAGAAACTAAACGCAGAATTAGATCGACGGAGAGAAGAAACAAACATGTTCATCAATCACTTAATAGCCGCAGAAAATCTGATCAGGAAATGCGAGCATATCAAATGGAATTTCTTCAAGAGATACAAACACTCTTTGAAATTAGACGAATTGAACGCATCGTTGCTGGAATTCTTTCAATTTGATGTTTTGCTGCAAGAAGCTCGGGATGTGAAGGAAGTGTTGGTGGTGGTGAAAGATGTGCAGAAGAGAATGGAAACAGGGAGTTCATCATGTGGTTGGTTATCTGGTGTTCCATTGCTTAAGGGTGTTGTTATAGGGTTTGATGATAGAGTTAAGGATTTAAAGGCGATGGTGGTTAAGGATTCCGAGGTTGATGATTGTTCGGTTACAGTTGTTTCCGGTATTGGAGGTTCTGGGAAGACTACTTTGGTCACAATGCTCTGTCATGATCCTGATATTCAAGGTATTAAAATTCCATCCTCATACTTAAGGTTTTTTTAAGATATAAAATTGAGTATTAAGCTGAATTTTGTATGATCTATTCATAGATAAAATTGGTTGATCCAAGTTAACAATTATTGACTTAAGTCAAAGAAACCAATTTATACATACATATATAAATTCTTTTTCTTAGATCTTTCGTTGGTTGATGACATGGTTGCAAAACTTGCTATTCAGTACTCGTCAATTGTTGACTTAAGTCAACAAAACAAATTTATACATACATATATAAGTTCTTTTTCTTAGATCTTTCATGTGGCATGGTTGCAAAACTCGCTACTCGGTACTCGTTCGTTCAACGACCCTGGAGCGAGTACTCGGATAGGGATTTTTATATTGTATAAAATTATATATTATACATATAAGTGTATAACTTTCCTAGTTCTTGAAAAATAGAACATATTATAAAATGATAAAATCTATAAGTAGAATGTATCACACTAATATTGTATATAAATAATAATAATAATAATACTAGTAAGACTAATAACTTAAAATATATTTTGGAGAGTGGGGAGGTGGGAAAGTCGCATTTTGGAGAAATTAACCGAGTTTGACCAAGTTGAGTTGACTGAGTTCTTTGACCCGATTTGCGCCAACCCGGCTCAGTAGCTGAGTTGACCGAGTTTTACAACACTGGTTGATGATATTGTTGTGTTTTTTACCAGGAAAATTTGGTAGAAATATCTACTTTGCTACTATATCAGAGACCCCAAACATAAAAGTGGTCATCAAAAATTTACTTGAGAAGAATCAAGCTAGCCAGCAGCTTGATTTCACAAGTGATGAAGATGCAATTAACAAATGGGGGAGCTTTTTGGGTGAAAATAGATCTGAAATACTGTTAGTATTGGATGATGTATGGTCTGATTCCATTATTAAGCAATTTAAGTTCAAGCTACGTGGATACAAGATTCTCGTTACATCCAGAATCAAGTTTACACAATTTAATACATACGAATTGCAGCTTTTGAACGATCACGATGCCACCAATCTGTTTTGCTACTCTGCATTTTCAAAATGTAGGAATGAGCGTACAGATATACCGGATTACCTTGTTGCCAAGGTAGAATCAAACATGAGTAGTCCCCTTGGTTTGTATGAAATAACAGATTTCGTCCCTCGAATTTTTTATTACAAATAGTCACTAATTTTGAAACTTGTAGCATCAATAGTCCCTAGATTTGGAAAGTGTAACATCAATGATCCCAAATATTTTAAAAAATTGTTACATCAAAACTGTCCCTAACATTGAAACTTGTAACATGGTTCCTGAAATTTTAACGGCCTTTTTTGCTTTAAGGATCGTTGGTGTTACAAGTTTCAAACGGTGTAGGGACTATCAATGTAACAAAAAAAAAGCTTAGGGACTAAATTCAAAATTTAATACAAACCACATGAACTACTATTTATGTATCACTTTTTTCATTTTCTTTTTCTTTATTTGATCACCCACTAATTGTTTTCTATAGTTGGTGATGTGTTGCAAAAAACATCCACTAGCTCTTAGTGTTGTTGGTGGTTTGTTAAAAGGGGCCCACGTTGCCAGATGGCATTTTATGTTAAACAACCTGTCTGAAGGGCAACAATGTGTTCTTGATTTGGATGAAGACATGAGACTTTGTTTGGCAAGAAGTTTGGATTTATTCAAGGAAGAATCTGAAATTAAAGAATGTTATTTGGATTTAGGATTATTTCCTGAAGATCAGAAGATAGCTGCTACAACACTCATGGATATTTGGGCCCATTTATATAACCATGATGAAAAGGGATTAGCTACTTTGAATAACCTTTTTGAGCTTTCCTCCAAAAACCTTGCTAATTTGTTTCCAATAAGGTATTACTCTTCATCCAAATAGGGGTGGTCACTGTAAATAGTTATATAATTAATTCGTTGTTAACCCTCGACTATTTAGTAATGACAAAAAAATATAAATATTCTTAATTTAACCTCTATTTTTACGAAATAAATATTTGTTTAAAAAAAAAAACCTTTAAAAATTACGATCAGCCTAATATTGCAATACTTTGGATTTTACATTATTCTATAAAACACGCATGTATTACAACTAGTGATAATATGGTTGCAGGAAAGATTCATTTGCGATTTGCAACTTTTGTGAGGAGAATGGTGTTATGCAACATGATATGATGAGAATGTTGGCTATTAATTTGAGCAGCCAGAAGCAAGTACAAGACAGAAAGAGGTTAATTATAAACGCAAATGGACAACACCTTCCCCAACTGCCACAAACTGTTAATGCCCGTATATTCTCCATTTCTACAGGTATTTTTGCCCAATGGTTTCTATTAGAGGTGGCTATCAATGTGGTGATTTGGGTTCTCATATATATCAAGCGGGTTAATTAAAAAAAAGGGTCAAATGTGTCACATGGGTTGAAAGTCACCCAAAAATGTTTATTCTAATGGGATATAATTTGTGCACCACCAAATTTATCCATACACCACTAACTTATGTTTTACACCATCATATTTACAACACTATAAAGCAAGAGTTAGTGGGTACGGATAATTTTGGTGTTGTACACATCATTTCCCTTTTGAACAACCTTTTAAATTGTTTTTATTCCAAGATTATCTGATATCGTATTCTTATCATTAATGACCAATTAATTATTTATATTGAAAGAATTAGAATGGACTGAAAAATGTTTGCAGATCAACCAACTAAACTGGACTGGTCAGACTGACCCGTTCCCCGCCCCGCCCATTTTGCCACCTATGGTATCTAGTTAAAAATTGTGATCATATATATATTTTTTTTAATATTATAACACATTTGTTTACCACAGATGAAAGTTTCTCTTTCAAATGGAACGACATTCGAACACCTAATGTGGAAGTTTTCGTTCTAAACATCATGTCAGAGATATACACACTGCCACAATTTATGCAAAACATGGAGCAATTAAAGGTTCTAATCATCATAAACTACGGATATTACTTCTCAAAGCTTCAAAATCTCCCAAAACCGCAATATTTATCTGGACTAACTACCCTAAGATTGGAACACATCTCAATATCTTCCGTTAGCACATCAATACTAGAGTTAGCAAACTTGCAGAAATTGTCCTTGATCATGTGCAA
This sequence comes from Calendula officinalis, assembly GCA_963853835.1. Lineage (NCBI taxonomy): Eukaryota > Viridiplantae > Streptophyta > Magnoliopsida > Asterales > Asteraceae > Calendula > Calendula officinalis. The sequence goes on along the minus strand of OY970821.1, from coordinate 11,738,699 downwards.
AATAGGCAACTGTTTCAACGAACGCATCCTTATAATTCCCAACAAATTACAAAATCTTTTGGAAATGGATATCGATTCTTGTGATGATTTTATTACATATCCTTCATTATTATGCAATCTTGTTCGACTTAGAAAACTCAGCATCACTAACTGCCATGAGTTGACTTCACTATCTGAAGACTTTGGAAACTTGACAAATTTGGAAGTTTTACGGCTTGCATCATGCTCAAATCTCAAATCAATACCTGAAGCGATGAAAAAATTTCAAAAACTAAGTATTATTGATATATCACACTGTTTACATTTGTGTGACTTGCCACCACAAATAGGTAAGTTGGGTGGTTTAAAAACAATTCATATGAGAGGTTGCACGGGGTTGCACGATTTGCCATTATCGGTTAAGGATTTATGTCCACTTGAAGTTGTCTGTGATGAAGAAATCGGGTGTTTATGGAGGAGTCGTTTCGGGCATGTGAAAGTACAAGTGGTGGAAGAAGATAGAGTTGGTACTTTTTTGAAGATTGTTCCGCGAGATATGCGTGTTGAATAACATAACTTGTGTGTGTTTGTTCTTATGTTGTTTACTTAGGTACGTATATGCCTATATGGTATAAACTTGATCTTTTGCCCGAGGTTTCTCTGGAAATAGCCTCTTTTTACCTACGGGTAGAAGTATGTATGTCTACATCTTACCTACCTCATACCCCTCATTCGAAGGGATTGAGTATTGTTATTGTTGTATATTTTGTTAATCTTACATTTCAAATGTTTGTAAAGTTATATTCCATCTCATTTAACAGATATTGGCATTGTTAAAGAAACTGTAAAAACTCTGTCATTAATATTCTTTCAGAAAGGTTAGAAATGGGTATTACTTTGTTTTTTTCTCTTCTATAAAAACGAGTGTACAGATTATGCACCTATGACGTGTTTATGGAGTGATTTCACGCATGTGAAAGTACAAGTGGTGGAAGAAGATATAGTTAGTACTTTTCAGGATTTTTTTTTTTTCAGTAAGATATGTGTGTTGAATAACATAAGTACGGTGTGTGTTTGTCCTTATGTTGTCTTTTTAGATATGACTAAAAAATATGTATTCAAAATTTATAATATGTTTAATAAGTTGATGTGTGGTTATTGCTATAATATGACTAAAAAAATCCCTAAATTTATAACGAAACGATAAATTCCTCAAAATTTAATTTTTATCGATCTTTATGATATTTTTTATTATTCCTATTATTATCATTTAATTATTGTTGCTATTATTTAGTTTTTGTTAAATTATTGAGTGACCTTACTTTTATTTGGTCACTTATTTTTTATAAGTTACACGAAGAACGTATATGGTTACACATATAGTCTACAAATATTATTACATCACATATTTTTGGTTAAAAACATATAACAAAAATCATATGTCACTTAATACGTATGTTTTACGATCTCGTTACAAATATAATTGTACAACTTAAACATTTACTGACAATCGCAATCAATCAAAAGATTACGACATTTGTGTTAAAAGAACGTGTTACAAGTTACAACAATCGAAAATGAACAAATTGTCTTTTAAAAAATCTAAGCCGAACTCCCAATGAACGATTACCAAAAGTAGGAATCTCATATCATGATTCGCATTAGGGTTTCTAATCGATCTTCTTCAACCACATGTACCTTCAAATTAGAAAACTCCTCCAACCGATATGCAATTTCATCGTTGCATACCACTTGTGTGTTCATCAGGTCCTTTACAGATGATGGAAATTGAATTTCTGTACAACTTTTCATATAAATTGCTCTTAAACCCCTTAGTTTTCCAATATCTTCCGGTAACCCACTCAAATTTATACAATCTGAAACATCTATAATACTTAATTTTTCAAGTCTTGCCATTGATTCAGGCAACTTTTCCAGTTTTGTACAAGAACGGAGACTTAAAGTTTCCAAACTAATTAAATTTCCGAATTCTTCAGAAATTTCACACATCTCATTGCAGTTGGTGATACTTAGCCTCTTAAGGTACACACTGTTACACATTATTTCTGGGAATTCGACTAGATCTTGGCAATAATCCATCTCAATTTCAACTACTTTTGGCCAAACGTTGGTCTTATGATCAATGCTAATGTTCTCAAAAGAATTGCCTATTTTGCACATGATGAACGATACTTTTTGCAAGTTTAGCAGTGCAAAAATGGATGGACTTAGTGAAGATATGTCGACACGTTCAAGCCTAATTCGTGATAGATTGGATAAACATCCAAGAAAGTGGGGATTCTTAAATTCTGTTGGGTATAAACCGTAGTTTGTGATATTAAGAATCTTCATTTTTTGCAGTTGGTTGAAGAAGTCGGGTAAAAGGTAAGTCTTTGACATTAAGTTCAACACCATAACTTCAACGTTAGGGACTTTCAAGTTGCACCATTTTGAGAACGACTCACCTGCAATAAACATCAATATATATTAGTTAACATATTATTATAATAATATACTCCAATAAAACCCCTTCGTTCCTAAAAGAGATTAAACTTTTGAACTCAAACCGGCCCCTAACTTCTCATATTCAAGATTAATATAAACAATTCAAAAGAATGGTCCTTACTGTTTATAAAGAATTACGAAAATCCTCCCTCGAGTTTGTTTATTATACAGATCATGCTTTACGTTTGAATTTTTGCACACGGAGAAGGTTCGATTAGGTGTTACATGTAGAGGACCATCTGTGTAATAAACAAACTCGAGGGATGATTTGCGTAAATTTTTCTAAGCCATAAGGACCATTTTTGTAATTTACTCGCATAATAGGGAACAAATATAAAAGGCAAAAATGCATTTTACTACTCTAAATTTGGTTGACTATGTCCTCTATGTGCAATGTGGTACCTTGAACTTGCAAAAATGGTCAATTTAGTACCCTAACTCATTAGTTTGATTGCATTTTCTTAAATGATTTACTTCCCTTGCAACTTTTGATGAACTAAAAAATACAAGTTCATCTCAAATATATTGAAATTAGAAGCAAATGAGGTGAGAATTCAAGACCAAATTAGTAAATCAGGTACTAAATTGACCAATTTTGCATGTTCATGGTACCATGCTCCACCTTTAATGAGACTAAAATGCATTTTGGTCAGCATAAAACTATACAGCCCAAATGTCAAAAGTGTAAAACTTTGCATTTAAAACCAAGGAAATACGTCTGTTTATAACTTTATATTTCCCTTTTTTGAGAAAAAGAAAAAATAAAGAGTTTGTAGGACTGAAACAAAACCTGTTGAAATAGACAATATACGAGCTTGCAGAGGTTGTTGGAAATTTTCAATTAATGCAGGCATGTCTTCTCCTCGTACATTTGAAACCAATCGGTCTTGTTGTTCACTTATAATCAATCTTGGCCTTTGTGGTATGGGTAACTTGCTGCTCAAGTTAATTGCAAGCTGCCTAAGCAAATCGTGTTGGGTCACAAATTGTTGCTCACAATAGTTTTGCTGCTCACAGTAGTTAACCTTTGCATTTGGATCTTTCCTAAGCCTACAAACAATAATAAATAAACATATGCCCATAAAACCTCTTTTAAATACTAGATAGGGACGCTTAAAAAAAACCTTAGTTACCAATAACATACAAACTTTTAATTACCAAATAAGTTATGATTATTAAAACAGGCCACCGCCTAACATAAAATATACCAACTAATTTATGACATTTTCAGATCGAGAAAGTTGAATTACCCTGTGGTGACAAGATTGACGAGATTTCTATATGAAAGTTCACATATTTTCGCGAGGGTATCGATGCCTTCATCGTCGTGATTATACAAATGGGCCCACATATTCAATAAAGCAGTAGCAGGGATCCTTTGATCTTCAAGGAATAACCCAAAATCCAAGTAACATTGCTTGAATTTGTCATCTAAAGCTTCAAAGCTTCGTTCTAAACGGTTAAGTATTTCCTCATTTAGATCAAGAACCGAATGACCTTGAGACAGTACTCTTAGCATGTGTCTCCACACTGTTTCATCTTTCCCATCTAAGGAACTACCCACCACAGACAGGGTCAGTGGGTGGCTTTTGCAACATTTCACCATCTACATGTAAGGGTTACAAACAAATTAGTCATACAAGAATAAGGTCAACTAATTAGTCCTCAAACTTTCATCAATTTGGGCTTTTAGCCCTTAATCTTTTTGAATGATTTAGCCCCTTAATTTTGATTGAAAACCAGTATGACATGCTATCACTGAGTAATTCCATGTTAATACTTGCGAAAACCATTTTAACCACCAAACTTTTAGTCTCGTAATGGTTTAGTCCATTAAACTTAATATAAAATTTTATACTGATTTTTGCAACAGTGTTAAGTAGTAATAATAATAATGAAAATAAGAATAATACGTGAAACATTTAAAGTTTTGAACCAAAAAACATATATGTCAAATTAAGTTGAAGTATTAAACCATATATAACTTTAAGAAAATTTACATCTCAACATAAAAACGCCCGTTTGACCGGTAGCAAGTCAAGAAAAGGGTTAAAACACCAAGTTAACAAAAATATAGGGGTTCAATACTCCTCAACCAAAATTTAGGATAGAACCATTTCCAAAAAAGATAAAAGGTTAGAACTCCAAATTAGTGTAGGTTTGATGATTAAAACATAATTGAAGTGTATATTAATTTGAGCATTAGAACATAGTGTTACCTGATTAACAAGATTTTGGGCAATAGTAGGGCCCGGTCTCGCAGAAAGGCGAAAGAGAGTCTTGGCATCTTCATCACTCAAAGGATCAAAAGTAAACACATCATATTTCTTAAAGACCATTCTTGATGTCACCACAAGTTTGTATCCTCTGATGTTAAATTCAAAGTTTTTAATAAACGAATCGGACCAAACATCATCTAATACTACAAGTATCGGGCGTGATATTTTCTCACGCAAAAAATACTCCAACTTATTTTTCGCATCTTCGCTGCCTTGAAATGGGACTTGTTGACCGAAGGAATTTGGATTGAAGAGATCATTTACAATTACCATGAAGTTGGGTGTTTCAGAAACTGTTACAAAGAAAATATTTTCCCCAAATTTTTCTGTAAAATAATAAGGGGTGTTAGTATTAGGCTAGCAAAGTTTATAGTTCATATATAACAACTCAAGAACCTATACGACTAGAGTTAACTCGTGAGCTACTCGAGATCGACTTGGAAAATACTCGAAATTGACTTGTTTAAGTTAATCGAGCTCGAGCTACTCGAGTAGACTTTCGAGTCGAGCTCGAGTATGAAAATATCCAGCTCGTAATGCTCGTGAGCCTAATGGAGCTTGTGCTATTTTACATTTACCCGTTTTATGTATGTGCATATTTTCATAATTACTATATTTTCTAATCAAGTCAAGCTCGAAATTACCGAGTCGAGTCATGTCGAGCTTAATTAATCAATACATTTTACTCATAACCAAGTCGAATCGAGTAAAGCTCGAAAACGACGATTAAGCTTGAGTTTCGAGATTCGAGTTTTATAAGTGTCGACTCGACTCAGCTCGACCCTAGTTGGTATAGTCTAGTATAAGACTAGCAAAATGAGGGAAATTACCTCGAATTTGACCATCATTACATAGCATTTTCACTAAAGTAGTCTTCCCACATCCACCAGCAGCCGAAACAACCACAACTTTACTAACACCAACACTATAACCATCATCATTATCAATATCCATTGCACTTGCATCATCATCATCATCATCAACAACATCAACATCAGCAAGAATCTTAACCTTAAGATTCTCTAAAGGGTCCTTAAACGCCACAATACACCTAGGAAGCCCGGGAACGGGCCAACCCAGCTTTCCTCTTTCTATACTCCCACTTTCTCCTCTTATCGAAGAAACCGAAATCGAACCGCTACTCATCATCTGGCCCAAGTTTTTCACATCCAAAGATATATTTGTTATTCGATCACTCACATAATTGACTTCAGCCAGTGTCTGCTTAATGTCCCTGCTCTGATCAGCTTGCACTTCAACCTGGAAAAAACTCAGCAGCTTTCCGTTAGCATCTTTAAGTTTAAGTGAGTGAGTAAACCTCTTGAAGAAATTTTTCTTGATTTTCAAGCATTTTAAGACGAGTTTTTTGGCCTCATGGATTTCTTCGATGAACATGTCGGATTGTTGCTGTGTACGATCTAGTTTTCGATTCAGATTATTTATATCGGCAATGATTGGATCGATTCTGTCTAAAGTGCTTTTGAGTTGCTTCAGTTGGGGTTTGAAATTGGCTGTTGTTTGAGCTACGTATATTACTGCGTCGGAGAGTTTAGAAATGGGTTCTGAAAAGGGATCTACAGACATTTCTTAGATTCGATCGGTTAATTGGGAATCTGAAATGGGATTTGGTTGATTGATGAATTCGATCGTTTATGTGGATGGATTTGATCTTGGAAGAAATGCAGGGGTTGTCTCAGACGAATTTTGGAGCTTTTAGTCAACGCGTCTTCACCGGTATAAATAAAGTTAGATCAATACAAAACAAAAAGGAAAAAAAAGTCTTTGGTCTAGCGCTATAATGTTTGTCTCTTAATGTTAAGGTCAGAAGTTCGAGTCCTCATGAACATAGGTGTTAATTATGAGTAGATTAAATTTGCCGTTTAAAAAGAAACAAAAAACAAAAAGGGTTTGTCGGCTAATCTTCTTTCCTTTTTCTTTTTTAGTTTTTTTAAGGGTTTTGATAATGAGTGCCCTAAGAGATGTCAATAGAATGTATCACAAGCTTGTACATCAACCTATAACTACCCCTGAATTTTAGGAATCATTTCCTCTCATGAATTAATATACAACTTTTATGTGCTTAGAGACAGCCTTAAGGGCTGTCATTATCAAAACCCTCTTTTTAATCATTATTCTATTAAAAAAAATTATAATGACACTTAATCTACCCCATTTATCTACGACAATATTTAAACTTATTATCTATAGGTCACAGACAACAGCCCAACACCATATACATTATTCTATACATACTTATTGTTGGTTTGATGATAAGGATTCCTATTCATTTCAGTTCATTTTGATAAATATTTAAATAATGAGATTAAGAAGAAAAAAAAAATTAGTGAATTCAACTGTCAATTATTTTATAGCTTGCATAATTAAGTAGAAAGATTTAGTAGAATACAAAATTTTTTTATTACTTTTTATTTACATGTTTTTAAACCAATCTATAAGATTTAAAAAAAATGATATTGATTTCTATTTTTTATCCTTACTTATGTGTCTACTCACTTAATAAGATTATATGTGTAATCTACTTATTTTCTCTTCTAATATTATCTTTTAATTTTGACACATATCTTTATCAAGTGGATAATCACCAATACCATTACTCAAGATTTAATCAATGTTTTAAAAAATTGTTTTTTTTGCATTGAATCGGCAAATGTCCAAAATATAGTTGAACTAGTCGATTAGATTAGTCGCTTGGTTGAACCACCACATAACAATTTTGTTGAGTATTTATATTTATGATACAGTAATTATGTAAATGTTATATAAATACCAAAAAATTACAAATTACAAATTAAATGCCATAAAAAGCAACAAAAAAAATCCCAAACTTATTTTTTAATTTAAAATTTTTATATATAAAAATTCATGTCTATTTTATATATCTATTTTTTTTAGAAAAAAAACATGTTTTTTGGTTCGACCAGATGGTTCAACCGGGGTTTTATGTCCACCCGGCTGGTTCCAACCGAACTATAATTATCGATCTAAACCGGCTCATTCTGACTGTCTATTTTTTCATTTCCCGATTTAACTGGCTGATTCAACCGAATTTCTAAATATTGGATTTAGTTTGAATTTTTAAGTAGTTTAGACATTTAATCATTTAAGAAAGACTTTTTTGGGTGGCTTAAATTTTGTCAATATTTTTCATTTCTAAACATATTTGAAAATAAATACTTAGGATTTTATCTCTATGTCACATGAATTTTCATATAATACCAAAAATACTATTACCCGATTAAAAATTATCAAATATTTAATTCTTAATCTTCATCTCATTGGTTAACCGTGATACATATATGTGTTCAATATCACAATTAACTGTTTAAGTTTTTTTGTTTTTTTTGTTTTAGTTAATGTTATAAAGTTGTGTCACAATCCAAATTGCCCAATATTCAATACACTATTCGAGGACTACATAACTATAGTAAAACTTTATCAAGCAGTGAATTTTTCCGACCAAATTGTAAATATCGGTTTGAACCATAATGCATGAATTAACAGTTTAATTTGTGCAAATTGGGTAACACTGACGCGAAAATTAATGACCGTATAAACATTGATATAACACTTATAAAAACCAAATCACGATTTAAACACTTAAAACAAATAAAGTAACTTTTTTACATGAAGAAATATGGAAAGATGATCTTTTGACTGATTTTAGAAATATGAATGAGAAGGAATCACGACTAATAGAGAGGAGGGAACTCTTTCTTTTTGTCGCCAGAAAATGAGAGACATGCCGTGGCTTCGTGGAGTGAGTTGAAGGGGCATATATAGAATAATAGAAACATAGATGACTGAATGATGATACACTCAGGTGGTGTTTGTTTACAGCTTAATGAAATCATTCAGCGCTGAATGTTGAATCATTCAGCATTTAGTGCGTTTGTTTAGCACCTCTGAATGAAGTATATGCTGAATGGGACAGCAAAAAGCTGCTGAATCATTCTTCCTTAGAACATATGCTAAATCATTAAGCAATCAGAATTTTTATACAAAAATTTCTCACATTCAAAACAAGTTTTATATAAAACCTCTTAATCATTCAGACCGTTGAATCATTCAGCACTTAATCATTTTGTTCCTATCCCATGACCTTACATTTTCATCACTACTTTTTAAATTAAGCTAAAAACAAACGTCAATATAACAACCTTATAGATTAAGCTCATCACATAATTAACCTATTAAGTTACAACCAAATACTACCTAAAATCATTTGTATATACTTAGGTTAGTAGTAATGGTAACCAAAATCAAGTTTTATAATCGATGTCAAATCAACGCCACCTTAGATTTCATCTCTAAGACTAAAAATACGTAATCAAATGTCCGTAGTGAAAGACTAAATGCATTTACCAAACCAAAATGGGTGGGGGAAGCAACCACTGCCTCTGTCTCGCACAATATCCGATCACTCTGCCGACCAAACAAACCCAAAAACAAGGAAGAAATGCAAAGACTTAAATTATCAATACCAGTGCAAATAGTAAAGAGTCAAAGGACTAAATCTGTACCTTAAAGAAGAGTTTAGGGCTCTTTAATATAAATATCTCTAAAATAGCGCGAAACCCCAATAATCTCGTAGCTTCTAGCCTTCTACAACACTATTCGCAGTACAGTTCCATTAATGGCTGCAGTGAAGGGGTCAATAGAGGAGTTGTTCACACTCAGGTGACTCTGCATACAGCGCGTTCAGATCACTTCTAGGATCCGAAAACTCGAACCGAAGCCCGAATCTTCTTCGCACAACTCAAGAAAAAGCTCGAAAGCGATGGAGCAATTGTCTGGATAATTTCCATTTTCAGATCCAAGACGTTTATCTCGGAGAAATTGAAGGTTAGTAGCAGCGTATGCATATCAATTTTTAATTCGAAGTTGTGGATGTTTGTTGGTTTAGTATGCATGTATCATTTTTTATTAGGTTTTGAATTTATTTTGGAGTTGCAGGTGATGGGAAGAGAAGCAAGGTAACTACAATGGTGATCCCCAGCATCTTTATGCCAGAAGACTGGTCCTACACATTTTATGAAGGGTTAAATCGACATCCTGACACTATTTTCAAAGACAAGGTAGTTGCTGAACTTGGTTGTGGAGATGGTTGGATATCAATAGCCATTGCTGAAAGATGGTGAGCATTAAAGGTAATTCTTATTCTTATCTCTGCACCTACACCTTAACCTGCTTATATAATATTAAATAAAACAAATAATGTCAATTACAGGTTTATGGACTTGATATAAATCCAAGAGCAATTAAGATTTCATGGATTAATTTGTACTTAAATGCTTTTGATGATAATGTCTATGACCAGGAGAAGAAAATTTTGCTTGATAGGGTAGAGTTTCATGAATCTGATTTACTATCTTATTGCAGAGATAATAACATACAGCTTGACCGAATAGTCGGATGTATACCACAGGTATTCATATAATTTTAATGTTCAATTACTAATCCATCATCTTTAATATATAATTTCTTGTAGATTCTTAATCCAAATCCCGTTGCAATGTCGAAACTTATAACATAAAATGCTAATGAAGAATTTCTGCATTCATTAAGCAACTACTGTGCACTTCGGGTAAGTAGACTCTCTAAATTCCATGTGTGTAATGTATAAATATAAATCTTGCAATTATATAAAATAATTGAGAAGAATAATCCGCACCGTTTTGAGTTTTTTATGGGAGTTGTTGGAGACCAACCGATTTGTGCTAGGACTGCTTGGGCTTATGGAAAAGCTGGTGGAAGAATTTCTCATGCTTTATCGGTCTATAGCTGTCAGCTTCGACAATCGAATCAGGTTTTTGTGATAAGATTACAAAATTATTGTTGATAATCAGGGCTAATTGCATAAAAAGGGGGTAAATCACATATAATGTCCCTGTGGTTTGTATGAAATGATGGCGCATATTATATAATTTAAATATTTGTAACATCAACGATCCTTAAAAACTTAATGGCCTTTTTTGCTTTAGGGACCATTGGTGTTAAAAGTTTCAAAATTAGGGGCTATCCATGTAATAAAAGAAGTAGAGGGATGAGATCCAATATTTCATACTAACCAAGGGAGGATTTGCGTAATAAACTGCATAAAAAAGGTAACCAAATACGGTGTAATTTTAATTTTGGGTCACACAACGTATTTTAGGCAAAAAAAAGAGTCATTTTTGTTTATATCCTCAAACTTTCATGTATTTTTCGTTTTAACCATTCAATAGTTTTTGGCTATGATTGTCTGAAGCTTTGGTTGACTTGTTAAATAAGCCACTGTGACCTGCTATCATGGTTAATTCTTACAAAATGCCAATTTAAAGATTAAACCATCAAATAGGTAAAACTGTAAGGATTAAACCATAGTACCATACTTAACCCTAAAACCAGTGTGAGGGTTAAAGTTTAAACCACCAAAAAGGTGCAACTTTAAAGATTAAGCCATATCTACGTCTAAGTGTAGCATACAACTATGAAAACTGTATGCTAAAACACTTGGGCAACAAAATTTTAGTGGTTAAACACTAAGCCAACAAAAGTTTATGATAAAACCATCGCCAAACAAAGTTGTAGGGTTAAAATGCTAAATCATTGGAAGTTTGAGGAGTAAAAGACAATTAACACCAAGAAAAAACCATCAAATACTAAACTAGAAAAAGTCAACATGTTCATTTTGGGCCAAAGTTGTTACCTTCTTATGCAATTAGCCTTAAGAAGTGTAGCATACAACTATGAGAAAACTGATTAAATACTAAACTAAGTAATCTTACAGGTTAAGAAAATCTTCGAGTTCCTGAAAAACAGGTTTCAGGATATTAGCGATTCGTTAGATTTATCATATGAAGATGAAATCGTTGCTGATGAAAAGATTCCGTTCTTAGCATATCTTGCTACTGTTTTAAAACACAATTCACATTTTCAGTATGAGCCACCTTCCGGAAGCAAATGGTTTCGTGATCTTATTGCAGGATTCATCAGAACATATTATCATGTACCAATTGCTGCTCATGTAAACACTCGTCCCTTCTACACACTTATGTTTTGATTTAATTATGTTTTGATATAATTGTGTTGCAACAATTAATGATTTATAATTGACATTTCTGACTTGTATATTCTCATGCAGCTGTCATTTGTGGATTATTGAAAAATCGGGTAATTTTACCTTTCCATGTGGATTATATGAAATTGCAGATCTCGTCCTTCGACTTTATTTTATTACACGGGTAGTACCTATTTTTGAAACTTGTGAAATTAACGGTTCCTAGCAAATTAGTATGATAATTAATTTAAGGAAATTGTTATATCTAGGTTTATAGAGATCTTGAAGTAGCATTTGTGATATCAGAAGAAGAAACCATTTGTGAAGCATTAGCTAAAAGTGTGGAACTACTACAGGGACATACTGCACTGATTAGTCAGTATTATTATGGTTGTCTTTTTAATGAACTTCTGTTCTTTCAGCTTCCTGATCGATATCCACCTGCACAGGTTCTTTTTCTTATATTAATCATTATAAAACACCTGCAAAATGTGTCTTTTTTAATGCATAAAACCTCTGCATTTTATTAATCATTTTATAATAGTGTAAATTATATTTTTTCTTATATTAATCATTTTATAATAGTGAGATGATAATTTTTTTTAATCTTGTTTAGAGAGAACCCGAGAATGAAAAATGTAGTGAGACGATAGGATTTTCAACCTCAGCCATTTCAGTTCTCAACAATGGAGAATTCTCAACGAGAGAAAAAGACAATTCTGCCCTTATTCACATGGATGTTGATCAAATCTTTTTGCCTACACCAGAACCAGTCAAAGCTGCCATTTTTGAAAGCTTTGCAAGACAAAACATGACAAAATCTGAATGTGATGTCACACCAAGCCTAAAAAAATTCATCAAAAACGCATACGGTTTCCCAACCGATAATAATTCAGAATTTATATACGCAGACTGCCCGTTAGCTATTTGTAACAAATTGGTCCAATGTTGTATTCAAGAAGGAGGAACTTTGTGCTTACCAATTTGCTCAAATGGGAATTATTTCTCATCTGCCAAATTTCTAAACGCGAATATTGTGCAAATTGATACGATCCTAATTAATTAAAATTAGATAAGTATCATTATCAAATAGATAGTATTTAAATATCGAATGCTTATCCCTTTATTTTTGAATTCGTTTCCTGTTAGGATTAGGTTAGGGTTAGGAGCCGGGTCTATATAAACATAGATCAGGTCTTTCGTTTTAGTCATTGAGAAATTGAGTCGATTTATTTGTTTATCTTGTCGTTTATTGTTCTTAGGGAGAAACCTGGTTCTCCAATTCCAGGATTATCAATAAAGCATTCGATTGTTTGTGTCTTTAACTACCGGTTCGTATCAAATTGGTATCAGAGCACAAGATCCCGGGATGACCAAAAAAGTGGTGGATATCGACAATGATCTAGCGGAGCACAAAGCTGCCACCGCGGAACAGTTTAGTCGCATCGAAGCCATACAAACCGAAACGCAGCAGCGCATGGCCGCCATGCAAGCAGAATCGCAGCAGAGGTTCGAGGAGATGAATCGGAAACAGGAAGAGATGATGACGATTCTTCTCAGTCTCCAGCAGAAACAGCAACAACCTCCGCAGTACTCGCCGCCACCGGTTGTGACTGCCTCTGCCAAAATACTGCCGCCATTGGCTGTCACGGCAGCAGCCACCATACCGCCACTCCACCATACTCAACCACTTCCACCATCCCAATACGCCACTTTGACGCACCCACGACCACTGTCAACCGTACAACCACAACATCAGCCGAAGATTTCTTCCTCCGTTGCTTACACGAGTGGTCCTGAATTTCGATTCGGCTCGCACGGTTTCCCCATACCCGTTCGGAAAGCTGGGTATTCTTTTGCTTCGTTTTCAACTCGCTTGGGTCAACAATTTGTTGTGCCTGTTTTGTGGTATTACTTTGGTCTACAAAACATGGTATTACAAGTCAAAACATGGGATCCGGGAATCACTTGAAGCCACACCTTGAGGACAAGGTGTTTTTGGGGGCGGAGTAATGATACGATCCTAATTAATTAAAATTAGATAAGTATCATTATCAAATAGATAGTATTTAAATATCGAATGCTTATCCCTTTATTTTTGAATTCGTTTCCTGTTAGGATTAGGTTAGGGTTAGGAGCCGGGTCTATATAAACATAGATCAGGTCTTTCGTTTTAGTCATTGAGAAATTGAGTCGATTTATTTGTTTATCTTGTCGTTTATTGTTCTTAGGGAGAAACCTGGTTCTCCAATTCCAGGATTATCAATAAAGCATTCGATTGTTTGTGTCTTTAACTACCGGTTCGTATCACAAATTCACACCAAATTTGAAGATGGTTTTAAACTGACCGAAAACCTACTTAATAACGCATTGGAGACCGTTACTAAACCATGGGTTTATATAACGGGCCCCACAATAAACCCTACGGGTTTAATTTATGACAATGAAGAGATTGAAAATTTGCTTACAGTGATAAATATGGGGCCCGCGTTATTATTGATACTTCATTTTCCGGGTTGGAGTTTGACTTTGACCCAAAAGGATGGAATTTGGAGGGTATTTTGAGTCGTGCAAGAAATCCGTCTTTTTGTGTGTTTTTGGTTGGTGGGTTGTTCTTTAAGATGGCTACTGGAGGGCTTACGTTTGGGTTTTTAGTTATTAATGAGAGGTTTTTGGTGGATGAATATAATATATTTTTAGGGCTAAATAAACCTCATAGTACTGTTAGATATACTGCAAAGAAATTGTTGGATTTAAGAGAGGAGACAAGGGGAGTTACTGGCTGCTATTGAAGGACAGGGGAACTGCTGTATGGCAGATTTAAACGGTTAAAAGAGGTCCGTATTTAATTCTTAAAAGATTTTATATGCCCTTGCTTCGTTTTAATCGCCTTATTTAAGCGATTTTTTTAGTTACATCACATGAATTAGTATTGACAACTCGAATCATTGATATTAAACTGATTCAATGCTCCACATGTCCCATATAAACTACAAAAGAACTAAAAAAATTTTGCATTTTTGGATGTCCCATGAATATTAGAATTTTATGGTTGTTATTTATTTGGCCCTTGTCAACAAGAGTAAATTACACAAGTCATCCTTGTGATTTGTATAAGATTATGTATTTTGTCCCCATAACTTTTTTTATTACACGGATGGTCTCTACGTTTTTAAACTTGGTTTTCAAGGATAGTTTATGTTACGAGTTTCAAAATTGGGGATTATTGATGTTACAAGTTTCAAAATTAGGGACTATATCACATGTAGTAAAAATTTTGAGGAACGCAATACATAATTTCATATAAACTATATGGACTATTAATGCAATTTACTCTATTGTTTTGAAAAATACATCAGCATTAATCAAAAGGATCTAAAGTCAACACAAAAGCATCCTAAATATGTTATCAAAAGATAAGTTGAAGTAACATAACTTGTGAAATCATATTTGACACATCTGAAATAATTGTTTTTTTACATGTCTGGAACTTAGGCACTTGAGCAATGTGGGTGGGATATATTGGAAGCTTGTGGTGGTATTTCCATAATTGCAAAACCATGTAATTATATAATTGAAATTAATGAAGATGGTTTTATTTGGAGAGCCATTCTCGATGGCTCTAACATTAGAGAAGCAATGTTGAGAGCCACAAATCTTCGCATCATCAGGCCTTCTTGGACAGGAATTTCGGGCTATTTTCGTTTCACTTTAGCACTTGAAGATGCTGATTTCGACCGTGCTTTAGGATGCATTTTCAAATTCAACCAACGCATTTTCAAATTCAAGCAACTTGTTAAGTAACTGAAATTAGTTAAATTTGTAGTTTTGTGTTTTAGTCAAAAGTATGTAAACTTTTAGTTAGTGTTAATGGTTGAAAGCTAAACTAATGCCAATGTATGATCATTACATACAACACCTGTCACACGTTTCGTCGATCTTAAGAGGCAAAACAAGAATTTTGCAAAACATAAAGATACAATTGCAAAAGAGATCATTTCTTGTAATTTGACTTTTTTGACAATACTAATCATTAGTAAATAGGTCTCCTTCTACAATAAGTCCACCTTTCAAGTGAACACCCTTTACCTCTCTTAAACTCATCTTGACCTCCTCACAACTTCCATCGTTGTAAAATTCACCCAATTCTATCTCTAACCATCCATCTTTTCGCACGTGAGAATATCTAGACATTTGCCGTTTACTCGGTCCCTTTTTAATCTCATTTTGATTCAAAACATGCTCAAATGAGCGCTTACTACATTTGTTGTGAGAAAATATTATCTTTCCTTGTGAAAGAAGTTCACCAACTTTAACTTCTATTGAAACCTCACATGGTAAAACGTCTAACCCGAAAGCACGATAATGTGCCACTTCAACAATGAGATACGCACCGTAACGTGTGTTTGGTGACAACGTCTTCGTTTTGATCTTTCCCTCGATTTCAAGCCAACTTGTCATTCTAAGCTCCACAGCTTCAAAGAATCTGTTTCAGATTAAACAGTCTAATAATTAAACATATTTGGTATCACACACACATATAA
The DNA here is from genome assembly GCA_963853835.1 of Calendula officinalis. Classification (NCBI taxonomy): domain Eukaryota; kingdom Viridiplantae; phylum Streptophyta; class Magnoliopsida; order Asterales; family Asteraceae; genus Calendula; species Calendula officinalis. The sequence continues at coordinate 11,722,332 of OY970821.1, read as the reverse complement.
AAAACATCATTAAGAAATTAGAAGGTATGTATATATGTATTTAGTGTAATAACCTCGATTGTAGATGGGGTTTCCAACACCAAAAGAGAGAATTACTTGACCAAGCGATGTAGAGATCTCGTGCACTTAACATGTAACACTTCTTACCCGTTGCTTTTTCTATCGAGAACGTCTACAATCCGAACCACAAGAGCGTGAGATTGCTTATTATATAATAGAAAAGGAGTATGAGACTCATCATATTAAGACCGCTCCCAGTTGTTATTACTACTGTCACTTCAGTTGACATTTAAGTGACACACTTATGTCAACAATACCCCTTCATTTAATATTTGTGGACCCTATACATTATAAAATATACACACATAAGGTACCCATTTTTATTCAAGTACCCCACCCGTCCCTCTTTGCTTCCCTAAACCAAAGAAATGCACTGACGCTAAGTCGCTAACTACTAAAGGGGTGTGCCAACGGTTTTGGTAAACTGGCGGCCGTCGGTTGAATACTGACTCTACCATTGACACCAGTCTAATCGCTACAAAGTTTAGTTCTGGCAAATCATAAGGTAAAAATAATAGGGAAAATCAAGTTGTTAAACATTCTATCATTGAAAATTTGAAATCCTTAAAACATTTTATATCTTTTCAATAGTAAAAATCTAAATCAAGAGTGAGAAAAACGTTGGATACATGGCTACAATGTTTACCTTGAGGCCGCCATCAAGGAGAAGAGGACTTGAAAGCTTAAAGAACAATTCCTTCTTCGATTTAAAGGTTACTGGCGACACACTTCTCGATATGATTTCTTGGTAATCGGGTGGTAAAAACATGTCCCACAACAACTCAGATTCTACAGCATGCTTAATCGTTGAAGCGACAGCAGCAGAGCGACATGCATCCTTAGGTGATCCGAGAGAGAGGATGTGCGTTATGCAATCAACAGGTAAAACATCCATGTTGCTTTCCACTTGAATAACGACATGTGACTTGTTATTTGTAAGTGTACAAACCATGGCGACATAATTTCGAAATATGAAGACATTCATGCGTGTTCGATTTGCTGATATATTATTTAATTTCATACGTTTGTGATAGTTGTACATCAACCGTTGACGACATTTGGTTTCATAAATCAATGGATCGTAACGGGTTAAGACACTTAAAAAAATAAGTTTTAACTTTTAAGTGATCATTTAAATATCCAAAATATTAATAATAATAAAACCCAACAAAACACAATAAAAGCCCAAAATTTTCTGATATAATTATAAAGTTATATTTATCTCAAATTATTATAAAGTTATAATTATAAAGTTAATTTCCAGCTAACAAACTTGTTATTCAGGATGTGTTTTGTGTTTATAAAATATATGCACCATGTAAGACTTAAAATTGAGAACTCGAGATTATTAACACAATGCCCTTACCAACTGAGTTAATAATAGACCATATGCTCCTTACTTACATCAAATTATCTTTATTAATACTTTAAACTAAAAATGTTAAAATTATCATCACCACCCACCATCCACGACTACCACCGCCCACCGTCACTCACAAACTGGGCGCACTAAAGTCTAAATATAGTCACAACTCACAAAGTACCTGTCGCCGCATTTGAACAGATGATCCGAGTTGAAAGTGTTTAATACTAACTGTTGGGTCGCTGAAAGCATCCCCCACTGATAGAGATTTAATGAACAAAAAAGACAAATAGTTAGAAGACAATCTGAAGATTAGTTCTTCAGATTGTGGGTAACTGAATCCGATCTGTTCAGATTTCAGTTACCTGGCTGCGCTATTTAATCACAATCCGAAAATAACGATCAGTTCCCCGCGCGGAATTAGAGACTGATCAACCGATCAGATAGTTGTAGTAGGTTCAGCGTACACTTGACAATAACGCTGAGCCTTGAGGACAAATACTTCTCTAAGCAAAACTCTTAGTGAAGGTCACTGAAGCTGTCTGCCATCTAAAGTAGCATGAGTATCCGAAGACTCATGGCGATCTGAAGTGTACAAAGGCTCGAAGTTTTAGTGTCACAGAAACAGACAAGTAAAACACAAGTTTGTGTTTCGCCGACAAAGAGAATCCTATGCAAATCTTCTAGAAGATATCGGCGATCACAAGACGACAGAAAGTACTGTCAGAATTTCGTTAGTAGTGCTCGTCGCATGAAATATCCTCTGCACCAACGGAATTCTTACACGTGGATTCGATCGTTCATTTCTTTGTCACCACGTTTCCCAAACACTATGAATTGAGGACTTAACGAACGAATCCCGCGTGCACCCAACACGTTCTCACTTTGCTAAAAGCTTTCTCAGATATCATCCTTTGAGTAGAGTGTGAAAAACCAGTGATACCTTTGTTACTTGATTTGAGAATTGAATCTCTGTAACGAATGTGTCTGGTCTTGTGCTTGATCATTTGTTGATCAATACTTGTCTTAGATAGTATTTGTTATTGTCTATCCACTACAAGTAGTTTAGTTAGAATTCTTGTTCTTAGCTATTCCGCAAACTACTTGTATCTTTGTTTTATCATTATTGATTAATAAAGAAAAAGTTTAAAAATCGTTGACTGTCACCATAACTTTTATTTGGTCAGTAAAAGTGTATAAGTGTACTCAATCACTTATCACGGGACTAACACTAACCTAACGGGTTTAACATTCGTGTTGTTTCGAGTCGATCTGATTTGTGGAAACTTCTAAACGAAACATACTAATTTCAAGTCGAGTTCATCTCGTGCCTAATTTTGCTAGTTCTAACTTCTAACCGTGAGTCCTTTTGGGAGGAAGCCCGAAACAATTCGAAACGCATCAAAACGCTCGCACGATAACCGACAATTGTAGCAAATCAAACGGCGTGAATACTGTGTCTCTCCCACCTATCAATCCCAAAATGGAAGCAACAACCAACCTCTCTCAAATTCCGATTCCAGTTCCGACTCAGAATCGGATGATGAAGCTCAAGCGGCACTTGAACTCCAAGACATAGAAATGGAGCTCACTACTAACCCAACCAATTACGATGCTCATGTTCAAGTAATTGTCTTGTGATGTTTTAGTTTGTTTGGTGCATATTGCAGAAATTGAGTGAAGTTAATACGTTTTATGTTCATGTTGTTGGAATAGGTGTCCAACATCATCAAAGAAACCGGCCAAACGTATAACGTAAGTTAAAGTCCTAATTGGGTTGCCCTCAAAGTGAAATCGAACACGAGTATAAACGGGCTAGTATTAATTGATGGTTTAATTAATTCAGTCGGACTTATCGAACTAGGATTAATTAAATTCTTAATTAGTTAGAGTTTGACCCTAATAAGGATTAGGGTTAATACTATAATGATATAATAATTGATATTCTTTTCCTCATTTGAATTACGAGGAGGATGTTGATTTAAATAATACATTGTACAAAAAGAAAAATGTGAATCACTCCAATAATAGAGTGACTACCTATTCTAGATGCATGTACAAAAGAAATGTAAATATTACAATTGAACAAGATAATAATGAGGATATTTATCGGTTAATACCCTCTTCAATCGATAAGGTGGCGGTCCGAGGCATAGCATTTTACGAAAATTTTAAAATTGAGGACGCGGAATACTTTTGGTGAAGTTGTCAGCCACTTGAAGATTGGTTGGAACAAACTTTTTATATAATTTTCCAGAGCTTACAAGTTCACGAATGAAATGGTAATTTAAGTCAATGTGTTTGGCCCGTTTATGAGAAACTGGATCTTGTGTCATGAATAGAGCACTCTTGTTGTCACAAAGAAGAGTTGGTCGATCAGGCGGAAGAGCATGTAATTCCCGTAGGAGATGAGTGATCCATACGATTGCTGTAGCTGTATTTGCCATAGCTCTATATTCAGATTCACAACTAGAGCGTGAAACAGTCGGTTGCTTTTTGGCACTCCAAGATACAAGATTACCTCCGAGATATATAGAATAACCATAGGTGGAGCGTCTAGTATCAATACATCTAGCCCAATCGGCATCGGAGTACCCCGTTATCATTTGAACACGAGGCCGGTTGAAGTTTAGACCAAAAGATATGGTCCCTTTGACATATCGCATGATCCTTTTAGCAGCTTGCAAATGATCAATTGTAGGAGCATGTAAAAATTGAGACACTTGATTAACAGCATACGAAATATCGGGTCTTGTGATTGTTAAGTACTGAAGAGCTCCTACTAATGATCGATATAGAGTAGGATCCGAGTATGGTGTTCCTTTGGGAGTAAAAGATACATGCGGTGAAAGATGAGTGCTAGTTGGTTTTGAGTCAAATAGATTAGCTCGTTTGAGAATGTCACTCGCATATTTTGATTGAGTGAGGAACAAACCAGTATCCGTGTAAACAACTTCGAGACCCAAAAAATAATTAAGTTCGCCAAGATCCTTAATAGAAAACTTAACCGAATATAAAACTCATGGTTCAAACGAGTAACAAAGGTGTTGATGAAAGGTTCGTCATTTCCTGTAAGAATAAGATCATCAACATATACGAGTAAGTACATGATACATTTGTCTTTTTTGAAGACAAAAAGAGTCGTGTCAGCTCGACTACACGTAAACCCATAAGATAGTAAAAATGTACTTAATCGTTAAGCTCTTCGAGCTTGTTTTAATCCATAAAGAGCTTTAGATAATTTACAAACATGATGTGGGTGATGAGAATCGACAAAACCGTCTGGTTGTTCCATAAAGACGGTTTCTTCAAGATTACCATTTAAGAATGCATTTTTTTTACGTCTAATTGATGCAAGGTCCATTTGTTTAATACCGCAAGAGAAAGAACGATGTGAACCGTGGATGCTTTTGTAATGACCCGAAATTTTGTATCAAATAAATTATGTAAAAATATTTTAAATAAGGATAAATCGTTTAAAATACATGGGAATTGTGTGACAACTCGACATTTTGGGTATGTTACTAATTTTCATTTCTTACTTTCTATATTTAGAAAGTTTCTATTTTTAGAAACTTTCTCATTTCATAATATTTTCTAATTTTAGAAAGTTTCTATTTTTCGAAACTTTCCTCGTTTCCTATGATTTCTAATTATAGAAAGTTTCTATTTTTAGAAAATTTCTTCATTTCATATCATTTCTATACTTAGGAAGTTTCTATGTTTTGAAACTTTCCTCATTTAGTTTCATTTCTACTTTTGGCATCCAAACATATAACTAGTTCACCGAACATTTAACATTTTCACCATACATCAGTGTTTGACTATTTTAGTCAACACGACATCTTATATTACTTGTGGCGACATTTTTACTCCAATACATTTCTAATAATTATACTTAAGTAATATTTAATCAATAAATCAAAATAATTAAAGAAATGTGACTCGTAACGAATTTTATTCCAAACCGACACACCAATTGTTGTCCCGACCACTATGTGGCCGAACCTAGTCCTCCCCCTCCTCTAAATTTCGTCCAAACCACACCAAGTTGGTGTGGTTACCATCTCATTTAAATATTTAATTGTTGATCTGATCCCTCTTTGAATTGTTATCTCAATCCTAACTTGAAAGAGTCCTTATTTGACTCAAACACTTGCTAGTAACCCTAATTCTTACCCCTATATAAACACACCTTAAACCCTTTATTTCCTCTTGTTGATTTCGTCCCAAGCATCCCCAAAATAGCCCAGAGTTCCTTTCATTCGGCCAAGAAACCCCAAGCATCCCCTTGTTCGTTCGATCGTCCCAAGCAACCCACAACCCTACTCGATTTCTCTCTTGTTCGATCCCAAAGGAAGCTAGGAGCCTTTGAAGGATTCCTCTGTCCTAATTTTTCGCTAAGCTTTGCCCAGGTGAGTCCACAGACCCCTTTACTACTTTTACTGTTTTATAAACTTTGGGGTGGAAAACATAAACAATTGCTACTGTTTTACTATGACTGTACAACATATACATTTTCATTATCGCGTTGGCATGACAAACAATTATTATAACTGACTAAGGTTTGCCAGCAATCATTAACTAGTGGATCTAGACCATGGATATGCAGATAGTACTATTGGCTGACACTCATCCTCCCAACATTATTTGATCATTACTTGGTTTATCCAAGACATCTTTCGGGAGTGTATATCCATAAAAGAACGATAACAACTGGAGTTGAAGTGTTGATTGTGGACTTAGGGGTTGGTATATTAACTCAATAGACTAGCTACCTGTTGGGGATAACAGTTCATGCGATGTCAAACATAACAATTTGTTCAACACATTTTCATAAACATAACTAGTAATTATGGATATTCTACAATTACACTACACTTTTCATACTTATTTCTTATATTATATGAGTGTTGAACTTTATACATTTTCAGTCATAAACCTATTTTCATAACAAACATTTTGGGTAGAAAACACTTTATTTTATCTTTTACATTAACCCTGTGGATTCACTCAACATTATTTGTTGACCCCCTTTTACTTATGTTTTTCCAGGTGATTAGGTGCACAGTGAGACTGGAGGATATGAGCAGTGGATTGTCGTAACCCATGAATGAACATTTAAGTTTATGAACAATCACTTCATTTTCAAACCTTATTATTTTTAGTAACAACTATTTTTGGAAACTTTCTATTTTTTGAAGGTAAACCATTTTCATTATGTTATTTACGTGGTTATTTGTTTACTTAATTTTTGCTATGTAATCATGAACGTTACACCTCCGTTCTTCCGCAAAACATTTTAAATGAAGTAAAACTCATTTTTGGCGGGGTGTGACAAATTATTGGTTTCGTGTAATTTGGATGTCGATTGCTATGTGTATTCCATCATTTAAGTAGAAACTTGGTCGAAATAAGCAACAAAAAGTGCAGTCATAGCTGCCAGCCAGAGTTAGCGGCGCGAACTATAGTTCGCGTACGTGAAAGGTCGACAGAGATTTATGGAGTTTATGCGTGAGGTCTTCACGTTCGAGTTCACAATCGCGAGAAAACGCGGGATGAGAAGTTCGCGGGGCGCACTAATAGTTTACGACGTGAACTGTATAGGATCTGTATTAAATGCAGGATTTCAGCCATAAATGCATTTTGAAAACCCTAGAAACTCTCTCTACACTTGTGTGAACGATTTTGAGTGCAAAAGGCTGTTGGAGGTCGATTTCTTCAGCAAATCTTGTGTTATTTCACTCCTAGTGGAAGATTAAAGGTAAATCTTCATTCCTTGGTAGTGTAACTTTGAATATTAGGAAAGAAAACTTGAATCTCAAACCCTAGTTCTTGGGTTTTGCTTTAATGATGAAATGGAAGATGTTTATACTTAATATGTGGTATTTTGACAAATGAAACAAGAGTATACTTGAGATTTGTAAGAATCTTAAGTTAAAACTAAGGTTTTGGAAACCACCAAAATTGGGGAAAAGTGATATTAAAGGGGTATCTAGTGATAATGGGGTTTAATATTGGTAGTATATGTTGTTGAAAAACTTGTGATTGTTATAATAGGGCATTCGGTGATATCTTGGAAGGGTGTTAACTTGTGGGGAAGAAAGGATTGTGTTTAAGGAACACATTGGAGCAAGCTTTGCTAAGGCGATTACGTGTGGACTTTACTGAGTACATAGCCATAGAAACATATTTTTGTTTACATATGATCGAGTCTATATTATTATAAGTGTAGGTTCATATTATGTTGAACTATTTATATATATTGTTGATAATAGCTAACTAGATTAGTTGATGATTTATATGATAGCCGCAGGCTTGGTTGGAATAACTGATGAGTTATGATAAGAGATAGATACTGGTGATGCGGGGGATCCCCGGTCACTGTGACGATTTGGATGGAATCGGTTGGGCGAATCCCAATGGTTTCATTTCGTGGTAGGAGGCTTGCTAACTGGATGTAGTCCGGCGAGTAAGTCAGATATCGGTAGATTGGGTGAATCCCTCTTGTCGTTACCATGAAGCTTGTTAATGCGGGTGATCCCCGGTTAATAAGATAATGTGCTTCTAGTTAGTTCGGGGGCGTCCTGATAACTAGATATGTTTGCTAGGGAAGCAAGATCGATAGGTTTACTAGATGGTATTGATGCGGTATATAAATGTTTATATGTATTTATGAATTGATTATTCTTAGCGGGGTCTATAACCCATATAGTTCACGAGACTTTTTGTCTCACGTATTCCTTGTTTGTTTTGCTATGTACTCAATAATTTTGCAGCAACTTCAAAAACTCATATTTCCATGTAAAATCATCTGATCATCATGAAATTTTTACACAACATATATATATACATGTATTCAACATCATATCTCACAATCATTATGAAGGGTTTCACATAACCTGATCAACCACTTGGGTCAACCACCTAGTATGCTTGGTTCGACCATACTGACCAAGAACATGAACTTGTTCTTGACCGGTTAAAGCCAACTAGCTGATTTAATCCCTAAAAGCGGAAGTGGGATTAAATCTAATCCTTAAACCCTAAATGATTGGGATGTTGGAAATCTAGATTAGATTAACAAGAAAGAAACCTTGTACGAAGAACTCGAACACACACACATACTTGTGTGTGTTCGTCGAACACTCACCAAGAACCCTAGGGTTCTTGGTGTTCTCGTTCGATCGAACAAGAGGAGAGGAAGAAAGTGTGTTCCATGAAACATACCTTAGGTTAATGCTTAAGATAGATCCACTGATGATGAACACGACGAGCGATCTTCTAGTTGATCACTTGCAACGATCTTGTTCTTCAATACTTGAAGAACACGAAGAACGAACGAAGAACACGAAGAACACAGCTTGTGTTCTTGTCTTTGAGGTTCGGCCGATCGAGAGGAACAAGGGGAGGGATTTCGTGATTATGAGGCAAGGAACCAACATCTAGGGTTAAGTCATAAGCCTTCTATTTATAATAGAAGATCTTACACTTAAAACCCTTCTAGTTTAATTAAGATTAACTTCTTAATTAAACTTCCTTTTTAGACTTCCATCCCTTATAGTTTTAACTAGTTTATTATTGTTGCACTTAACTATTAAATGTCTAGTATTAATACACTAATAATTCGGTACCCATATACACGAATTATACATACTTGTATTTATACTTTTAATAGTTAATTATATAATAACCTTTATATAATTTACACAACTATATTATCCAATTACTATATGATTTAATAGCGTTAAATCATATCATGGATAATCTATAATTAACACATTGTATATTTATTCAACTAGTAAATGTACAAACACTTGTATTAATTAGTTAGTTAAACTAATCTAGTAATAAGTTAAACTTAACTTAATACTTGACTGATTCATAATGACTATTATGAATCATTCCTCTTCGTAGTATCATTGCATAACTTGCTCGTATTATGTGCACTCACCGGTGTGACCCTTAAGTGTTTCGTAGGCATGGATGTATCATCATAGGTTGACTAACTGTGCACATAAATCCTTCAGACTCCCGCTTCTGCAAGTTCGTAACCTTTGTCTTAATGATACGAGCTACAGTGGCCTTCTAGATGGGCATGTAGGTAACCAACCCCATAAAAACAGCTTATGTAACCCTGGTATAGTTTTTGTGAAAAACTCTTAATAGCGTCTCCTAGTAAAGAACACCCTGTCTTTACTTCTTGGGTAACGTTAAATCATATCATGGATAATCTATAATTAACACATTGTATATTTACTCAACTAGTAAATGTACAAACACTTGTATTAATTAGTTAGTTAAACTAATCTAGTAATAAGTTAAACTTAACTTAATACTTGACTGATTCATAATGACTATTATGAATCATTCCTCTTCGTAGTATCATTGCATAATTTGCTCGTATTATGTGCACTCACCGGTGTGACCCTTAAGTGTTTCGTAGGCATGGATCTATCATCATAGGTTGACTAACTGTGCACATAAATCCTTCAGACTCCCGCTTCTGCAAGTTCGTAACCTTTGTCTTAATGATACGAGCTACAATGGCCTTCTAGATGGGCATGTAGGTAACCAACCCCATAAAAACAGCTTATGTAACCCTGGTATAGTTTTTTGTGAAAAACTCTTAATAGCATCTCCTAGTAAAGAACACTCTGTCTTTACTTCTTGGGTAACGTTGTTAGGTTCATCCCTTGCAGCACGATATTTGTGATAACGAATACGAGCATGATAGAAATTATCAACTCATGTATTCGAAATCATTTCATGACTTCTTGATTCAAACTGTTGTGATAAACGACAAAGAACAAATCAATTCGTTTGGGCATGGCCATGCACTTTCCAGTTATCTCATCATGTCAAAGGACCAATAAATATCTCTCCTAAAAAGGAGGTGCAATTGCCATCTTGTTATATTTCGATTCAAAATACAACTTCCTCTGTACCCAGTATCGCCTCGTATGACAAACATTTTTCAGAATTGTCTAAGACGAACCAAAGCACATTAGTCATTGTATCCTAAACCAAATACCTCAAGCTTAAGGACAATACTAGTGAACAATACTTTTGAACTTTTCAACCACGAAGTATTGTCACGGTGGTCAATCCAATATTCGTTGAGCCTCCAACAGAATATCACCGATATTTGGTTTACACAAAACTTGTGTAGCTATCTTCGAAGAACTTCGAATCTACCACCAAATACCGCGATGACGTTAACGTCCCATCAAGGCTCCCACCAAGACGAGTAGTCACAGATTTATATCTTTTTGAATAAAAGAACTTTTATTCATGGATATTGTAAAACATACAAAGTCTGAATAACAATGATACTAACTCATGTATTATTCCTCACTGGACATAGATACAGAATTATTACTGGATCATTAGTTATTCCTTTTGTTCGTGTTGATTACTTAATGAATTTTACAACCTTAATTGTAACTTTATGACTAAACCAATCATTTCTATTAAACTAAAGACATAAGACGAGTATTTTTAGGAATACTATTACTTTTGTCTTTGCTAGATGTTGTTCATGCAACATTTGGAACATTTTCTAGTCTTGCCTTTTATGCAATTCGGTAAACATATGAGGATTGGAAATTAACTCATTAGTTTCTTGAATTCATAAAATTCTCCTTGTAACTAAAGCCTCTTTTAGTTACTTGATTTGTAGATATATCATTACTAGTTAAAGAAATTTCCTTAAATGATTATGTTATTCACTGGAGTGTGAACAGCCTATTAGATATGCAATAATTAATCACAAGACTTGTGATCACGCTATTAGGTTTGCAATAGTCTAATTAATGATCATTTATTATTTCTCTTAACTCTTTGGCTAACGACTTGGTAAAACCTTGTTGTTAATGTCTTACTAACTTACTAAATTCATTAACATCTTTAATGAATTATGTTAGTCTTAGCTCCCATTATCTTTTATGGAACTTAAGCATCACTTAAACTACTACTTTGACCTAGTCAATGACTTGTAGTTTAATCTTTTAAGTATTATATCAATAGTTAAGATCATCCTTTGGATTTGTGAATATCCACTATTCCTGTTCAGGGAATCATGACCTTTATTGATTACTGTATTTACAAGTATAAAAACACTTGAGACGATACTTCCAATTCTTAAACATATTAGTATTCTTTAAGAACTTTACTTAATGCCAATGTCATTTCTTGGATTTCTCAAATATCCATTATTCCTATAAGGGAATTATGACTTGATTAAATAATGTATTTATTACAAGTATAAAAGACTTGCAATAATACCTTTTAATTCTTAATTACTTTAATATAGTTTGTCCCTTTTAAGAGTTCATTTAATGTCTAAGTCATTTCACTTGGATTTTACGAATATCCAATTATTCCTATTCAGGGAATTATGACTTCATCAAATTCTTTATTACAAGTATAAAAGACTTGCAATAATACTCTTAAAGTCTATCTTGATTATATCCAATATAATCATACTATATTAACACTAATACTTTAAAACTTACTATCATAAGTAATGACTATTACTTAAGATGTTTTAACTAAGTTCAATAACTTTTGAATCTTATGCTTCCATAAAACTCTTAAATACTTTCATTAGAAAAACTTTCTAATTACTAGTATCTAAGTACCTTGAGCTATCAAGACATTATTCATTCATACAACAATCAAACAAGTATAAAATATGAAATATTAAGTAAATCAAAACTTGACTTATAATCTAGTCATAAACCTTGACTAGTGTAATTATCACACATGCACACAATATTATTCAACCATGGATTCGAATTTATTAAAACCAAAAACTTTGTTTTAACATACAATAAAAAAAATTATTCAAACAATGAAATAAAATTGTTTTTACTGAATCCATAAAAATACTGAATTATAAAATCTTGGTGCTCGTGGGACCATCACCATCTCATGCCGGTCATCTCACTTATCATCTTATGCAATAAGCGATTGTTAAAGTTGAGTTACCTGTAATAAACTTTTACAAGTAGGAAGCCAGTATCTAGAAGTTGGTCAAGTCAACTAAGGAGCAAGCATTGCCTCTTACCCTTTGACCCTTGCCACAACGAAGACACCGTTTTTCGGTCCTTGTTTGGCTTTACCTTCTTGACCTTTTTGTTTGACCCCATTACCCTTTAGGCACGCCGTGGCTGGGATCGGTTTTATCCTTTCCCTTTCCATTGCGCCTCTTTCTTTGATCACTACCATTATCGGTTACTACGAGATCATTCTTAAATTTGGTCCCCAAATTAACTCAGTAGTCATGAGCATGGAATGTAGCTCATCAATGGATTGCTCCATGTTGACTATATAATGCTTATAGTCATCTGACAACGAGTTTAATATCATTATTGTTGCTAACTACAACGGTACTGGGTATCCTATTCATTCAAGATGATCCATGTGCTCATTCATTTCCATGACGTGAGCACTCACCGATGATCCTTTAACCACCTTGCGAGATTTGAACACCCTACAAGCGTAACATGCTTGTCCTTGTTCATTTCTAGCATTCGCGGTAGGAGAATTTAGTATTGCTTTTTCTAGGACATTTCCTTTTCTCTCATGCCAAAGCATAATCCGAAGATCACACTTACAATTGAGAAACATTGACCCAGTCAATTCGCCATTTTCTAGAAACAAGTGTAGTGAGAGATTTTTTGGTACGTGTCGTTATGGTCGTTGCTGCCATCTACAAATCAAACCTAGTTTAATTAGTAATCATCAATAAACATTCTCTAAAATATATTATAAACCCATAATTTATATTTTAGGCCTAGGATCCATATATCACATTCTCTCCGCAAGGTTTGGGCACTTCCCGACGAGACATGATGTTTTAGGGGTCGTAGAATCTTTAGACTTATAACTTATTACGACTTTGTACAATCTAATTGTACATTTCTAAGTTAGTAATAAACTCTAGTATGTTTATTCTACTCAAGTACTTTTTGGGCCGGGACTCCCGATTATCACCAAAGTAGATCATGCCATCTAAGACAGTGCGATGCTCTGCGCCGGGACTCCCGATTATCACAGAACCTTACGCACCCTAACACTCGCAATGATTTGAATCCATATCTAAGGTTCTTTATCCTTACAATATGAATATCGTTGAACAAGTGAGGTGTTCCATTAGGTGGATAGTACTTAGATCTAAGATTTTCTTGGGTTTGTTTAAGTCTTAAACTAACCTTAAACCTTTATTCCAATCATAATCCTTGTTTAAAATGTGTGACTTGTGAATTTAGGAATTCTACAAGACACCTTTTTAAAGCTTAAGAACTATTCTTTAAAACTTATAGTTTCAAGAAATTGCACGATTTTATATGTATACCTAAATCGAGGTGTACAAAACGTTTTATAAAGTTTTTGTGAAAAACCTTATCTAGGATAAAACTTACTTGTTTTATCTTACTTGAAAAACGTGTATTAAACTTTTAATTCTTTATGATCCATAAACTTGAAACATAAATCTAGTTTTAACACAACTAGTTTTTCACATGTCTAATAATGAAATTAAACATTTGTTTTGACTTATTAGATTCGACCAAAACTTAGGCCTTTAACGACACACTTATAAACTTTGTGATTTTCTTGTGTAGCTCCCACTAGCTCCAACAATCATGATGGAACTTAAGCTAACACAATCACCGGTTTATACTTGGTGAAACTAATAAACTTATTATATAAAGACTATATATAATAATTCTTAGTTTGTTTAAACCTTTCTTACATTTAACTTGAACTAGTTAAATATAGGTTCTTGTTATTTATTTTTGATCATTAATCTAGTATATTACATGACTTGTAAAACACTTATATTATACTTGTATAATTATCTAGTTATAATAACTTATAATTTTATACACCTTAATATATAACTTTGTATATTTCTAGTTAACCATATAATTTCAACTTGTACAATTTCTAGTTATAATAGAATCATAAGTTTGTACTTTCTAGTTTTTAATTATATGACAACTTTATACAATAACTAGTTATACTATTATATTATTTAAGATCAAAATAACATTATCCTTTTAATTGTTCCATTTTATCTTGTACTTAATATATACATATATATATATTTCATTACTTTATAATAAACTTGTAACATTCTAATAAGAATATTACATCTAATTTATACGTATGTATTTTAACTTAATGTAATTAAAATACGTATAAACTTATTATATCTATTAAAATTCATTTGTCTTTTAAGTATTTAAAAAATTCCGAAATATATATATATTATATATATATATATATATATATATATATATATATATATATATATATATATATATATATATATATATATACATCTTGTTAATTTTAGAACTTAAAATCAACACTTCCTTTAATCTTATTAATTCCTTAAATTAATTAGATAAACCCTAATCTTGTTCTTGATCAATCAAAACTAGGGTTTTGACTTTCTTGATCAAAGACATTATTTATTAAAAGATTAATTCCTTTTAATCAATCCTATCTAAACAATAAACTTTGTTTAAATTCCAAGATAGATTATATCCTTTAATAAATTTATTTAAACCTTTTAATTTAAACCTTATAGACAATAGAACTTTGTCTAAATTTCTAGGTTTAAAGAACTAGTCTTAATAAATCTATCAAAAATAATAATTAAACCTATTAAACATAAACTTGTTTAATTAACTAGGTTTTAGATTATCATCCTAATTAATTCTTTTAAACTATTAAACTTAAACTAGTTTAATGTTCTAGGGTTCTTCTAGGGTTTGAAAATCTCAAGACTAGGAAACTTTCCCACCAATTAAACTAGGCTAGTTTAATAAACTTGGTGTCCAAGTAACCTCTTAGATTTCGAAAATCCTAAGGGATTAGGAAAGAAATCCTTTTGACCAATTAAACAAATCTTGTTTAACACACTTGGTCCTAGGGTTCTTCCTAGGTCACGAAATTTCTAAGGAGAAAAGGAAAGAATCCTTTTGATCAATTAAACAAATCTTGTTTAACATACTTGATCATAGGGTTCTTCCTACTATTTCGAAAATTACTAGGGTTAGGAAAAGAAGCCTTTTGATCAATTAAACTAAACTAGTTTAATGTTCTTGATCCTAGGGTTCTTATACTATTTTCGAAAATTCTAGGGTTCTTAGAAACCTCTTCACCAATTAAACTAGGCTAGTTTAATATTCTTGGTCCTAGGGTTCTTACCCTTTTCGAAAACTTAAGAAGAAGAAGGAAAAAACATGGAACAAAAAAACTTGTAATTAATGTAAACAAACAAACTTTGTTAATCTAATTTAGATCTCTAAACCAACGCTCTGATACCACTCACATTACCTGATCAACCACTTGGGTCAACCACCTAGTATGCTTGGTTTGACCATACCGGTTAAAACCAACTAGCTGATTTAATCCCTAAAAGCGGAAGTGGGATTAAACCTAATCCTTAAACCCTAAAGGATTGGGATGTTGGAAATCTAGATTAGATTAACAAGAAAGAAACCTTGTACGAAGAACTCGAACACACACACATACTTGTGTGTTCGTCGAACAATCACCAAGAACCCTAGGGTTCTTGGTGTTCTCGTTCGATCGAACAAGAGGAGAGGAAGAAAGTGTGTTCCATGAAACATACCTTAGGTTAATGCTTAAGATAGATCCACGATGAACACGACGAGCGATCTTCTAGTTGATCACTTGCAACGATCTTGTTCTTCAATACTTGAAGAACACGAAGAACGAACGAAGAACACGAAGAACACAAGCTTGTGTTCTTGTCTTTGAGGTTCGGCCGATCGAGAGGAACAAGGGGAGGGATTTCGTGATTATGAGGCAAGAAACCAACATCTAGGGTTAAGTCATAAGCCTTCTATTTATAATAGAAGATCTTACACTTAAAACCCTTCTAGTTTAATTAAGATTAACTTCTTAATTAAACTTCCTTTTTACACTTCCATCCCTTATAGTTTTAACTAGTTTATTATTGTTACACTTAACTATTAAATGTCTAGTATTAATACACTAATAATTCGGTACCCATATACACGAATTATACATACTTGTATTTATACTTTTAATAGTTAATTATATAATAACCTTTATATAATTTACACAACAATATTATCCAATTACTATATGATTTAATAGCTTTAAATCATATCATGGATAATCTATAATTAACACATTGTATATTTACTCAACTAGTAAATTTACAAACACTTGTATTAATTAGTTAGTTAAACTAATCTAGTAATAAGTTAAACTTAACTTACTACTTGACTGATTCATAATGACTATTATGAATCATTCATCTTCGTAGTATCATTGCATAACTTGCTCGTATTACGTGCACTCACCGGTGTGACCCTTAAGTGTTCCGTAGGCATGGATGTATCATCATAGGTTGACTAACCGTGCACATAAATCCTTCACATTATGATCCAACGGTTGAAA
Source organism: Calendula officinalis (assembly GCA_963853835.1). Lineage (NCBI taxonomy): Eukaryota > Viridiplantae > Streptophyta > Magnoliopsida > Asterales > Asteraceae > Calendula > Calendula officinalis. The sequence goes on along the minus strand of OY970821.1, from coordinate 11,705,438 downwards.
CGATCACAGCAGTCTCATACTGACCACTCGGTATGAGACAGTCGGTATCAGAAGAGCATCAACTTCGAAAATATGTATCCTTCGGTATACGATTCTAATCATTCTGAAATTTTGGTACCGAGTACATGTATGTATGATGGATTTAATATACAAAATTGAAGATGATCCAACGGTTAAAGAAGATACAATAACCGTTTTAATACAGCTGCTCAGAATTAAAAACTTACCATATATATTCGTCAATCAACTTCAAAAATATATCTATCATTAAAATACTCCTTTTAAATATCTGAATGGTCAGAACGTGAAATAAAGTGTGGTGAACGTTCAGTTCAAATTTCACACTCATTCGATGTTTGAAGAAGGAGAACCGATTTTTCTTCCATGGCAGACCAATAAGTAAGGAATGAAAAACAAAATATATGACATGTTGCGCCTACTATATCTCTCTACCCGAAACTTCAAATACAAATCTGAACGGTCAGATTGTGTGTCTGTGTGTTGGGAACCTCCAGTTCCAATTTCACACAGATACGATGGTTAACGAAGGAGATCCGTAATTTCTACTATTGGTGCACAGAATATGACAAACATTCTGCATTGTTCTTCTTTATGAAAAGACTTGATCTTCAACAATATGTAGGGTTATAAGATCATCAAAGTTGTAGAAAACTTTGAATTGCTCTGATACCAATTGATAGGAGCCACAAACCCCAATGTTGTTAATAACATCGGTAAGGACAAGATCATATACGTCATACGATTATTCTTATTAAGCACAAACGTATAATATGTGTTCTTGGTTGCGGAATAACCAAGAACACTCCACAAAATGTTACATTTAGAATTCGGTTACCGGTGATCCACACAAATGATCAACCGGGATCCAAAAGAATACTTAACAACTAAAGACTAAACCTCTATTTATAAGTATAGAGGTTATACAATTAACCCTAAAAATGTAACTTCTCAATTCTAATAAAGTGTATCTCATAATTAAAGGGATTTGATTCATTATTCAAATAAGGAATGCACCATTCATGGACTGTTCGGTCTGTGTACTCAGTATGACTGAGCTATACCGACTACCTCGGTACATACCGACTAACTCGGTATGAGTCGAGTTTCACTAAGCTTATTATATTATTAGAGTTAAACATATTTATATTCCTTTGTTCATCAAATTCACAAAGTAATAGGTTTGACCGGATTTTTACCCTAACAATCTCCCCCTATCTGATGAAACAAGTGAATACGTTTAAGCTAATAAATAATAACGATATTGTCTTGTATGGTCTTCCTTTTGAGATCTTTTCATATTCTTTATTCATTAAGTACTTCAAGAAATTATATATCACATTAACTTTTCTCCCCCACAATCATTGACTCCTCCTCAAACTATGTGGTATAATTGAGTTGAAATGATACACACCCCAAGAATCATTCTACTAGTAGATTTCCTCATTTTGAGACGATTCAAATGATTGTAAAATAATGTGTGAGACATACCCCCTTGAATAACTTAGCATGATCATTTGAGCTTCAAGAACTTTAGCTTCACATACAGAGAAAATATATATCGCATTGAGTTTTTCTCCCCCTGAATCATAGACTTTCACATAAACTGTTCGGTATATTTTTTTCTTTGACTTGAAATCCCTCCAAAGAATCAATCAACTTATACATCTCCTCAGTTTAATATGATTTTATATGATTAAAAAGAGAAAAAACATGTGAAACATATTCACTTGTATAATTCAGCTTTCAGAATTTAGTTTCAATAATTTTGCAACAACTTCAAAAAATCATATCTGCATGTGGAATCATCCGATCATTATTAAATTTTTACACAAAATATATATACCTGTATTCAACATCATATTTAAAAATCATTATGATCCAACGGTTGAAACGATCACAACAGTCTTAAACTGACCACTGGGTATGAGATAGCCGGTATCAGAAGAGCAACAACTATGAAAATATGTATATCTCTGAGTATACGTTTATGATAATTCTGAAATTTTGATACCGAGTACATGTTTGTGTGATGGATATAATATCTGAAGATTATCCAACGGTTAAAGAAGATATAATAACCGTTTTAATACAGCTGCGCAGAATCAAAAACTTACCATATATATTCGTCAATCAACTTCAAAAATATATATGTATCTCATTAAAGGTAGGCAAAGTTGATTTTATTTATGTTTCACATATTCCCGAATTCAATAAGAAAAACTAAAAGGTTTAGGTTTTAATTTTCTTGCTTTAATTAGTTATATGTAGCCAGTAATTGAAGAATCGATTCTATTAATTTAGTAATTCACGCGTGAATTGGAAATCGAAAAGGAAGTTTTTCATTTTATGTCCCTGTTAAAAATGGATACATGTTTAGTTTGGTTGAAAATTTGTCAAGGTATGCGACTTCAAAAGAAGAAGAAAATTTGTATTTGGTTTCTTTGATTTCTTTACATAAAATTTTTACACATGCAAATAGAAAATGATTTGGAAATGAGTATTTTGATTTCCATCACTGTACGCGATTTCATAAACGTGAGATATACATAATATTTTAATTTAAGAATTGTTTCTAAATTGAAACAGGGAAATTGAATTAAGATTTAAATAATTTCAAATTACACTCGTTTATGATTTCAAAATGTAAGCAAATTTGAATCTATATATGTTTCACATATTCCCAAATTCAATAAGAAAAACTAAAAGGTTTTGGATTTTATTCTGTTGCTTTAATTAGTTATATGTATCCAATAATTGAAGAATCGATTCTGTTAATGTGGTTATTCACGTGCGAATTGGAAAAAGAAAAGGAAATTTTTCGATTTATGTTATAGTTAAAAATTGATACATGTTTAGTTCGGTTGAAAATTTGTCAAGGTATCCGCACTAAAAAGAAGAAAATTCGTATTTGGTTTCTTTGATTTCTTTACATACAATTTATACACATGCGATTAGAAAATGATTTGTAAATGAATATTATTTATTTCAATCACTGTACGCGGTTTCATAAAAGTGAGATATACGTAATATTTTAATTTAAGAATTGTTTCTAAATTGAAATAGGAAAACTGAATTATGGTTTAATTAATTTCAAATTACATTCGTTTATGATTTCAAAAGATAAGCAAATTTAATTCTATTTATGTTTCAAATATTCCCGAATTCAATAAGAAAAACTAAAAGGTTTGAGTTCTTATTTTGTTGCTTTAATTAGTTATATGTAGCCAGTAATTGAAGAATCGATTCTATTAATTTGATTATTCACGCGCAAATTGGAAAAAGAAAAGGAAGTTTTTCGTTTTATGTTCCTCTTAAAAATTGATACACGTTTTGTCTGGTTGAAATTTTTTCAAGGTATGTGAATTCAAAAGAAGAAGAAAATTTGTATTTGGTTTCTTTGATTTCTTTACACACAATTTTTACACGTGCGAATAGAAAATGATTTGGAAAGGAGTATTTTGATTTCCATCATTGTACGCGGTTTCATAAAAGTGAGATATACGTAATATTTTAATTTAAGAATTGTTTCTAAATTGAAATTGGGAAATTGAATTAAGGTTTAATTAATTTCAAATTACATTCGTTATTGATTTCAAAAGGTAAGCAAATTTGATTCTATTTATGTTTCACATATTCCCGAATTCAATAAGAAAAACTAAAAGGTTTTGGTTTTTATTTTGTTGCTTTAATTAGTTATATGTAGGCAGTAACTGAAAAATCGATTCTGTTAATTTCGTTTTTCACGTGCGAATTGGAAAAAGAAAAGGAAGTTTTTCGTTTTGTGTTCCAATTAAAAATTGATACATGTTTAGTTTGGTTGAAAATTTGTCACGGTATGCGAATACAAAAGAAGAAGAAAATTTGTATTTGGTTTCTTTGATATTTTTACATACAATTTTTACACATGCGAATAGAAAATGATTTAGAAATGAGTATTTTGATTTCCATCATTGTACGCGGTTTCATAAAAGTGAGATATACGTAATATTTCAATTTAAGAATTGTTTCTAAATTGAAATAGGGAAATTGAATTAAGGTTTAATTAATTGCAGATTCATTCGTGATTGATTTCAAAAGGTAAGCAAATTTGATTCTATTTATGTTTCACATATTCCCGAATTCAATAAAAAAAACTAAAAGGTTTTGGTTTTTATTTTGTTGCTATAATTAGTTATATGTATCCAGTAATTGAAGAATCGGCTCTGTTAATTTGGTTATTCACGCGCGAATTGGAAAAAGAATAGTAAGTTTTTCATTTTATGTTCCTCTTAAAAATTGATACATGTTTAGTTTGATTAAAAATTTGTCAAGGTATGCGAATTAAAAAGAAGAAGAAAATTTGTATTTGATATCATTGATTTTTTTAAATACATTTTTTACACATGCGAATCGAAAATGATTTGGAAAGGAGTATTTTGATTTCCATCACTGTACGCAGTTTCATAAAGGTCAGATAAACGTAATATATTAATTTAAGAATTTATTTCTAAATTGAAATAGGGAAATTGAATTAAGGTTTAATTAATTTCAAATTACATTCGTTTATGATTTCAAAAGGTAAGCAAATTTGATTCTATTCATGTTTCACATATTTCTGAATTCAATAAGAAAAACTAAAAGGTTTTGGTTTTTATTTTGTTGCTTTAATTAGTAACATGTAGCCAGTAATTGAATAATCGATTATGTTAATTTGGTTATTCACGCGCGAATTGGAAAAAGATAAGGAAGTTTTTCGTTTTATGTTCTTGTTTAAAAGAAGAAAAAAAATTTGTATTGGGTTTCTTTGATTTCTTTACATACAATTTTTATAAATGCGTATAGAAAATGATTTGGAAATGAGTATTTTGATTTCCATCACTGTACGCGATTTCATAAAAGTGAGATATACATAATATTTTAAGTTTAGAATTGCTTTTAAATTGAAATAGGGAAATTGAATTAAGGTTTAATTAATTTAAATTACACTCCTTTATGATTTCAAAATGTAAGCAAATTTGATTCTATTTATGTTTCACATATTCCCCGAATTCAATAAGAAAAACTAAAAGGTTTTGTTTTTTATTTTGTTGCTAGTAATTGAAGAATAGATTCTGTTAATTTGTCTATTCACGTGCGAATTGGAAAAAGAAAAGGAAGTTTTACGTTTTATATTCCAGTTAAAAATTGATACATGTTTAGTTTGGTTGGAAATTTGTCAAGGTATGCGGATTCAAAAGAAAAAGGAAATTTGTATTTGGTTTCTTTGATTTCTTTACATAAAAATTTTACACATGCGAATAGAAACTGATTTGGAAATGAGTATTTTGATTTCAATCAATGTACGCGGTTTTCATAAAAGTGAGATATACGTAATATTTTAATTCTAGAATTGTTTCTAAATTGGATTAGGGAATTTGAATTATGGTTTAATTAATTTCAAATTACATTCGTTTATGATTTCAAAAAGTAATCAAATTTGATTCTATTTATGTTTCACATATTCCCGAATTCAATAAGAAATACTAACAGGTTTAGGTTTTTATTTTGTTGCTTTACTTAGTAACATGTAGCCAGTAATTGAATAATCGATCATGTTAATTTGGTTATTCACGCGCGAATTGGATAAAGAAAAGGAAGTTTTTCGTTTTATGTTCCTCTTAAAAATTGATACATGTTTAGTTTGGTTGAAAAGAAGAAGATAATTTGTATTTGGTTTCTTTGATTTTTTTGCATACAATTTTTACACATGTGAATAGTAAATGATTTGGGAAGGAGTATTTTGATTTTCATCACTGTACGCGGTTTCCTAAAAGTGAGATATGCATAATAGATTAATTTAAAAAGTGATTCTAAATTGAAATAGGGAAACTGAATTAAGGTATAATTAATTTCAAATTACATTCGTTTATGATTTCAAAAGGTAAGCAAATTTGATTCTATTTATGTTTCACATATTCTCGAATTCAATAAAAAAAACTAAAAGGTTTTGGTTTTTATTTTGTTGCTATAATTAGTTATATATAGCCAGTAATTGAAGAATCGATTCTATTAATTTGGTTATTCACGCGCGAATTGGAAAAAGAGAAGAAAGTTTTTCGTTTTATGTTCCTCTTAAAAATTTATACATGTTTAGTTTGGTTGAAAATTGGTCAAGGTATGCGAATTGAAAAGAAGAAGAAAATGTCTATTTGATATCATTGATTTTTTTTACATACATTTTTTACACATGCGAATCGAAAATGATTTGGAAAGGAGTATTTTGATTTCCATTACTGTACGCAGTTTTATAAAGGTCAGATATACGTAATATATTAATTTAAGAATTTTTTTCTAAATTGAAATAGGGAAATTGAATTAAGGTTTAATTAATTTCAAATTACATTCGTTTATGATTTCAAAAGGTAAGCAAATTTGATTCTATTCATGTTTCACATATTTCTGAATTCAATAAGAAAAACTAAAAGGTTTTGGTTTTTATTTTGTTGCTTTAATTAGTAACATGTAGCCAGTAATTGAATAATCGATTATGTTAATTTGGTTATTCACGCGCGAATTGGAAAATGAAAAGGAACTTTTTCGTTTTATGTTCTTGTTTAAAATTGATACATGTTTAGTTTGGTTGAAAATTTGTCAAGGTATGCGAATTCAAAAGAAGAAAAAAATTTGTATTGGGTTTCTTTGATTTCTTTACATACAATTTTTATAAATGCGTATAGAAAATGATTTGGAAATGAGTATTTAGATTTCCATCACTGTACGCAGTTTCCTAAAAGTGAGATATACATAATATTTTAAGTTTAGAATTGCTTTTAAATTAAAATAGGGAAATTGAATTAAGGTTTAATTAATTTAAATTACACTCCTTTATGATTTCAAAATGTAAGCAAATTTGATTCTATTTATGTTTCACATATTCCCCGAATTCAATAAGAAAAACTAAAAGGTTTTGTTTTTTATTTTGTTGCTAGTAATTGAAGAATAGATTCTGTTAATTTGTCTATTCACGTGCGAATTGGAAAAAGAAAAGGAAGTTTTACGTTTTATATTCCAGTTAAAAATTGATACATGTTTAGTTTGGTTGGAAATTTGTCAAGGTATGCGGATTCAAAAGAAAAAGGAAATTTGTATTTGGTTTCTTTGATTTCTTTACATAAAAATTTTACACATGCGAATAGAAATCGATTTGGAAATGAGTATTTTGATTTCAATCACTGTACGCGGTTTTCATAAAAGTGAGATATACGTAATATTTTAATTCTAGAATTGTTTCTAAATTGGATTAGGGAATTTGAATTATGGTTTAATTAATTTCAAATTACATTCGTTTATGATTTCAAAAAGTAATCAAATTTGATTCTATTTATGTTTCACATATTCCCGAATTCAATAAGAAATACTAACAGGTTTAGGTTTTTATTTTGTTGCTTTACTTAGTAACATGTAGCCAGTAATTGAATAATCGATCATGTTAATTTGGTTATTCACGCGCGAATTGGATAAAGAAAAGGAAGTTTTTCGTTTTATGTTCCTCTTAAAAATTGATACATGTTTAGTTTGGTTGAAAAGAAGAAGATAATTTGTATTTGGTTTCTTTGATTTTTTTGCATACAATTTTTACACATGTGAATAGTAAATGATTTGGGAAGGAGTATTTTGATTTTCATCACTGTACGCGGTTTCCTAAAAGTGAGATATGCATAATAGATTAATTTAAAAAGTGATTCTAAATTGAAATAGGGAAACTGAATTAAGGTATAATTAATTTCAAATTACATTCGTTTATGATTTCAAAAGGTAAGCAAATTTGATTCTATTTATGTTTCACATATTCTCGAATTCAATAAAAAAAACTAAAAGGTTTTGGTTTTTATTTTGTTGCTATAATTAGTTATATATAGCCAGTAATTGAAGAATCGATTCTATTAATTTGGTTATTCACGCGCGAATTGGAAAAAGAGAAGAAAGTTTTTCGTTTTATGTTCCTCTTAAAAATTTATACATGTTTAGTTTGGTTGAAAATTGGTCAAGGTATGCGAATTGAAAAGAAGAAGAAAATGTCTATTTGATATCATTGATTTTTTTTACATACATTTTTTACACATGCGAATCGAAAATGATTTGGAAAGGAGTATTTTGATTTCCATTACTGTACGCAGTTTTATAAAGGTCAGATATACGTAATATATTAATTTAAGAATTTTTTTCTAAATTGAAATAGGGAAATTGAATTAAGGTTTAATTAATTTCAAATTACATTCGTTTATGATTTCAAAAGGTAAGCAAATTTGATTCTATTCATGTTTCACATATTTCTGAATTCAATAAGAAAAACTAAAAGGTTTTGGTTTTTATTTTGTTGCTTTAATTAGTAACATGTAGCCAGTAATTGAATAATCGATTATGTTAATTTGGTTATTCACGCGCGAATTGGAAAATGAAAAGGAACTTTTTCGTTTTATGTTCTTGTTTAAAATTGATACATGTTTAGTTTGGTTGAAAATTTGTCAAGGTATGCGAATTCAAAAGAAGAAAAAAATTTGTATTGGGTTTCTTTGATTTCTTTACATACAATTTTTATAAATGCGTAAAGAAAATGATTTGGAAATGAGTATTTAGATTTCCATCACTGTACGCAGTTTCCTAAAAGTGAGATATACATAATATTTTAAGTTTAGAATTGCTTTTAAATTGAAATAGGGAAATTGAATTAAGGTTTAATTAATTTAAATTACACTCCTTTATGATTTCAAAATGTAAGCAAATTTGATTCTATTTATGTTTCACATATTCCCCGAATTCAATAAGAAAAACTAAAAGGTTTTGTTTTTTATTTTGTTGCTAGTAATTGAAGAATAGATTCTGTTAATTTGTCTATTCACGTGCGAATTGGAAAAAGAAAAGGAAGTTTTACGTTTTATATTCCAGTTAAAAATTGATACATGTTTAGTTTGGTTGGAAATTTGTCAAGGTATGCGGATTCAAAAGAAAAAGGAAATTTGTATTTGGTTTCTTTGATTTCTTTACATAAAAATTTTACACATGCGAATAGAAACTGATTTGGAAATGAGTATTTTGATTTCAATCACTGTACGCGGTTTTCATAAAAGTGAGATATACGTAATATTTTAATTCTAGAATTGTTTCTAAATTGGATTAGGGAATTTGAATTATGGTTTAATTAATTTCAAATTACATTCGTTTATGATTTCAAAAAGTAATCAAATTTGATTCTATTTATGTTTCACATATTCCCGAATTCAATAAGAAATACTAACAGGTTTAGGTTTTTATTTTGTTGCTTTACTTAGTAACATGTAGCCAGTAATTGAATAATCGATCATGTTAATTTGGTTATTCACGCGCGAATTGGATAAAGAAAAGGAAGTTTTTCGTTTTATGTTCCTCTTAAAAATTGATACATGTTTAGTTTGGTTGAAAAGAAGAAGATAATTTGTATTTGGTTTCTTTGATTTTTTTGCATACAATTTTTACACATGTGAATAGTAAATGATTTGGGAAGGAGTATTTTGATTTTCATCACTGTACGCGGTTTCCTAAAAGTGAGATATGCATAATAGATTAATTTAAAAAGTGATTCTAAATTGAAATAGGGAAACTGAATTAAGGTATAATTAATTTCAAATTACATTCGTTTATGATTTCAAAAGGTAAGCAAATTTGATTCTATTTATGTTTCACATATTCTCGAATTCAATAAAAAAACTAAAAGGTTTTGGTTTTTATTTTGTTGCTATAATTAGTTATATATAGCCAGTAATTGAAGAATCGATTCTATTAATTTGGTTATTCACGCGCGAATTGGAAAAAGAGAAGAAAGTTTTTCGTTTTATGTTCCTCTTAAAAATTTATACATGTTTAGTTTGGTTGAAAATTGGTCAAGGTATGCGAATTGAAAAGAAGAAGAAAATGTCTATTTGATATCATTGATTTTTTTTACATACATTTTTTACACATGCGAATCGAAAATGATTTGGAAAGGAGTATTTTGATTTCCATTACTGTACGCAGTTTTATAAAGGTCAGATATACGTAATATATTAATTTAAGAATTTTTTTCTAAATTGAAATAGGGAAATTGAATTAAGGTTTAATTAATTTCAAATTACATTCGTTTATGATTTCAAAAGGTAAGCAAATTTGATTCTATTCATGTTTCACATATTTCTGAATTCAATAAGAAAAACTAAAAGGTTTTGGTTTTTATTTTGTTGCTTTAATTAGTAACATGTAGCCAGTAATTGAATAATCGATTATGTTAATTTGGTTATTCACGCGCGAATTGGAAAATGAAAAGGAACTTTTTCGTTTTATGTTCTTGTTTAAAATTGATACATGTTTAGTTTGGTTGAAAATTTGTCAAGGTATGCGAATTCAAAAGAAGAAAAAAATTTGTATTGGGTTTCTTTGATTTCTTTACATACAATTTTTATAAATGCGTATAGAAAATGATTTGGAAATGAGTATTTAGATTTCCATCACTGTACGCAGTTTCCTAAAAGTGAGATATACATAATATTTTAAGTTTAGAATTGCTTTTAAATTGAAATAGGGAAATTGAATTAAGGTTTAATTAATTTAAATTACACTCCTTTATGATTTCAAAATGTAAGCAAATTTGATTCTATTTATGTTTCACATATTCCCCGAATTCAATAAGAAAAACTAAAAGGTTTTGTTTTTTATTTTGTTGCTAGTAATTGAAGAATAGATTCTGTTAATTTGTCTATTCACGTGCGAATTGGAAAAAGAAAAGGAAGTTTTACGTTTTATATTCCAGTTAAAAATTGATACATGTTTAGTTTGGTTGGAAATTTGTCAAGGTATGCGGATTCAAAAGAAAAAGGAAATTTGTATTTGGTTTCTTTGATTTCTTTACATAAAAATTTTACACATGCGAATAGAAATCGATTTGGAAATGAGTATTTTGATTTCAATCACTGTACGCGGTTTTCATAAAAGTGAGATATACGTAATATTTTAATTCTAGAATTGTTTCTAAATTGGATTAGGGAATTTGAATTATGGTTTAATTAATTTCAAATTACATTCGTTTATGATTTCAAAAAGTAATCAAATTTGATTCTATTTATGTTTCACATATTCCCGAATTCAATAAGAAATACTAACAGGTTTAGGTTTTTATTTTGTTGCTTTACTTAGTAACATGTAGCCAGTAATTGAATAATCGATCATGTTAATTTGGTTATTCACGCGCGAATTGGATAAAGAAAAGGAAGTTTTTCGTTTTATGTTCCTCTTAAAAATTGATACATGTTTAGTTTGGTTGAAAAGAAGAAGATAATTTGTATTTGGTTTCTTTGATTTTTTTGCATACAATTTTTACACATGTGAATAGTAAATGATTTGGGAAGGAGTATTTTGATTTTCATCACTGTACGCGGTTTCCTAAAAGTGAGATATGCATAATAGATTAATTTAAAAAGTGATTCTAAATTGAAATAGGGAAACTGAATTAAGGTATAATTAATTTCAAATTACATTCGTTTATGATTTCAAAAGGTAAGCAAATTTGATTCTATTTATGTTTCACATATTCTCGAATTCAATAAAAAAAACTAAAAGGTTTTGGTTTTTATTTTGTTGCTATAATTAGTTATATATAGCCAGTAATTGAAGAATCGATTCTATTAATTTGGTTATTCACGCGCGAATTGGAAAAAGAGAAGAAAGTTTTTCGTTTTATGTTCCTCTTAAAAATTTATACATGTTTAGTTTGGTTGAAAATTGGTCAAGGTATGCGAATTGAAAAGAAGAAGAAAATGTCTATTTGATATCATTGATTTTTTTTACATACATTTTTTACACATGCGAATCGAAAATGATTTGGAAAGGAGTATTTGATTTCCATTACTGTACGCAGTTTTATAAAGGTCAGATATACGTAATATATTAATTTAAGAATTTTTTTCTAAATTGAAATAGGGAAATTGAATTAAGGTTTAATTAATTTCAAATTACATTCGTTTATGATTTCAAAAGGTAAGCAAATTTGATTCTATTCATGTTTCACATATTTCTGAATTCAATAAGAAAAACTAAAAGGTTTTGGTTTTTATTTTGTTGCTTTAATTAGTAACATGTAGCCAGTAATTGAATAATCGATTATGTTAATTTGGTTATTCACGCGCGAATTGGAAAATGAAAAGGAACTTTTTCGTTTTATGTTCTTGTTTAAAATTGATACATGTTTAGTTTGGTTGAAAATTTGTCAAGGTATGCGAATTCAAAAGAAGAAAAAAATTTGTATTGGGTTTCTTTGATTTCTTTACATACAATTTTTATAAATGCGTATAGAAAATGATTTGGAAATGAGTATTTAGATTTCCATCACTGTACGCAGTTTCCTAAAAGTGAGATATACATAATATTTTAAGTTTAGAATTGCTTTTAAATTGAAATAGGGAAATTGAATTAAGGTTTAATTAATTTAAATTACACTCCTTTATGATTTCAAAATGTAAGCAAATTTGATTCTATTTATGTTTCACATATTCCCCGAATTCAATAAGAAAAACTAAAAGGTTTTGTTTTTTATTTTGTTGCTAGTAATTGAAGAATATATTCTGTTAATTTGTCTATTCACGTGAGAATTGGAAAAAGAAAAGGAAGTTTTACGTTTTATATTCCAGTTAAAAATTGATACATGTTTAGTTTGGTTGGAAATTTGTCAAGGTATGCGGATTCAAAAGAAAAAGGAAATTTGTATTTGGTTTCTTTGATTTCTTTACATAAAAATTTTACACATGCGAATAGAAACTGATTTGGAAATGAGTATTTTGATTTCAATCACTGTACGCGGTTTTCATAAAAGTGAGATATACGTAATATTTTAATTCTAGAATTGTTTCTAAATTGGATTAGGGAATTTGAATTATGGTTTAATTAATTTCAAATTACATTCGTTTATGATTTCAAAAAGTAATCAAATTTGATTCTATTTATGTTTCACATATTCCCGAATTCAATAAGAAATACTAAAAGGTTTAGGTTTTTATTTTGTTGCTTTACTTAGTAACATGTAGCCAGTAATTGAATAATCGATCATGTTAATTTGGTTATTCACGCGCGAATTGGATAAAGAAAAGGAAGTTTTTCGTTTTATGTTCCTCTTAAAAATTGATACATGTTTAGTTTTGGTTGAAAAGAAGAAGATAATTTGTATTTGGTTTCTTTGATTTTTCTGCATACAATTTTTACACATGTGAATAGTAAATGATTTGGGAAGGAGTATTTTGATTTCCATCACTGTACGTGGTTTCCTAAAAGTGAGATATGCGTAATAGATTAATTTAAAAAGTGTTTCTAAATTGAAATAGGGAAACTGAATTAAGGTTTAATTAATTTCAAATTACATTCGTTTATGATTTCAAAAGGTAAGCAAATTTGATTCTATTTATGTTTCACATATTCTCGAATTCAATAAAAAAAACTAAAAGGTTTTGGTTTTTATTTTGTTGCTATAATTAGTTATATATAGCCAATAATTGAAGAATCGATTCTATTAATTTGGTTATTCACGCGCGAATTGGAAAAAGAGAAGAAAGTTTTTCGTTTTATGTTCCTCTTAAAAATTTATACATGTTTAATTTGGTTGAAAATTGGTCAAGGTATGCGAATTGAAAAGAAGAAGAAAATGTCTATTTGATATCATTAATTTTTTTTACATACATTTTTTACACATGCGAATCGAAAATGATTTGGAAAGGAGTATTTTGATTTCCATTACTGTACGCAGTTTTATAAAGGTCAGATATACGTAATATATTAATTTAAGAATTTTTTTCTAAATTGAAATAGGGAAATTGAATTAAGGTTTAATTAATTTCAAATTACATTCGTTTATGATTTCAAAAGGTAAGCAAATTTGATTCTATTCATGTTTCACATATTTCTGAATTCAATAAGAAAAACTAAAAGGTTTTGGTTTTTATTTTGTTGCTTTAATTAGTAACATGTAGCCAGTAATTGAATAATCGATTATGTTAATTTGGTTATTCACGCGCGAATTGGAAAATGAAAAGGAAGTTTTTCGTTTTATGTTCTTGTTTAAAATTGATACATGTTTAGTTTGGTTGAAAATTTGTCAAGGTATGCGAATTCAAAAGAAGAAAAAAATTTGTATTGGGTTTCTTTGATTTCTTTACATACAATTTTTATAAATGCGTATAGAAAATGATTTGGAAATGAGTATTTAGATTTCCATCACTGTACGCAGTTTCCTAAAAGTGAGATATACATAATATTTTAAGTTTAGAATTGCTTTTAAATTGAAATAGGGAAATTGAATTAAGGTTTAATTAATTTAAATTACACTCCTTTATGATTTCAAAATGTAAGCAAATTTGATTCTATTTATGTTTCACATATTCCCCGAATTCAATAAGAAAAACTAAAAGGTTTAGGTTTTTATTTTGTTGCTTTACTTAGTAACATGTAGCCAGTAATTGTATAATCGATTATGTTCATTTGGTTATTCACGCGCGAATTGGATAAAGAAAAGGAAGTTTTTCGTTTTATGTTCCTCTTAAAAATTGATACATGTTTAGTTTGGTTGAAAAGAAGAAGATAATTTGTATTTGGTTTCTTTGATTTTTCTGCATACAATTTTTACACATGTGAATAGTAAATGATTTGGGAAGGAGTATTTTGATTTCCATCACTGTACGTGGTTTCCTAAAAGTGAGATATGCGTAATAGATTAATTTAAAAAGTGTTTCTAAATTGAAATAGGGAAATTGAATTAAGGTTTAATTAATTTCAAATTACATTCGTTTATGATTTCAAAAGGTAAGCAAATTTGATTCTATTTATGTTTCACATATTCTCGAATTCAATAAGAAAAACTAAAAGGTTTTTGTTTTTATTTTCTTGCTTTAATTAGTTATATATAGCCAGTAATTGAAGAATCGATTATATTAATTTGGTTATTCACGGGCGAATTGGAAAAAGAGAAGAAAGTTTTTCGTTTTATGTTCCTCTTAAAAATTTATACATGTTTAGTTTGGTTGAAAATTGGTCAAGGTATGCGAATTCAAAAGAAGAAGAAAATTCGTATTTGGTTTCTTTGATTTCTTTACATACAATTTTTACACATGCGAATATAAAATGATTTGGAAAGGAGTATTTTGATTTCCATCGCTGTACGCGGTTTCGTAAAAGTGAGATATGCGTAATATTTTAATTTAAGAATTGTTTCTACAAATAGGGAAATTGAATTAAGGTTTAATTAGTTGCAAATTACATTCGTTATTGATTTCAAAAGGTTAGGAAATTTGATTCTATTTATGTTTCACATATTCCCGAATTCAATAAGAAAAACTAAAAGGTTTTGGTTTTAATTTTGTTGCTTTAATTAGTTATATGTAGCTAGTAGCTGAAGAATCGATTATGTTAATTTGGTTTTTCACGTGCGAATTGAAAAAGAAAAAGGATGTTTTTTGTTTTATGTTCCAGTTAAAAAATTGATACGTGTTTAGTTTGGTTGAAAATTTTTCACGGTATGCGAATTCAAAATAAGAAGAAAATTTGTATTTGGTTTCTTTGATATTTTTACATACAATTTTTAAACATGCGAATAGAAAATGATTTGGAAATAAGTATTTCGATTTCAATCACTCTACGCGGTTTCATAAAAGTGAGATATACATAATATTGTTGTTTAAGAATTGTTTCTAAATTAAAATAGGGAAATTGAATTATGGTTTAATTAATTTCGAATTACATTCATTTATGATTTCAAAAGGTAAGCAAATTTGATTCTATTTATGTTTCACATATTCCTGAATTCAATAAGAAAAACTAAAAGGTTTTCGTTTTTATTTCATTGTTTTAATTAGTTATATGTAGCATGTAATTGAAGAATCGGTTCTGTTAATTTGGTTATTCACGCGCGAATTGGGAAAAGAAAAGGAAGTTTTTCGTTTTATGTTCATCTTAAAAATTGATACTGTTAAGTTTGGTTAAAAATTTGTAAAGTGTATGCGAATTCAAAAGAAGAAGAAAATTTGTATTTGATTTCATTGATTTCTTTACATATAGTTTTTACACATGCGAATCGAATATGATTTGGAAAGGAGTATTTTGATTTCCATCACTGAACGTAGTTTCATAAAGGTCAGAAATACGTAATATTTTAATTTAATTTTTTTTTCTAAACTGAAATAGGGAAATTGAATTAGGGTTTAATTAATTTCAAATTACATTCGTTTATGATTTCGAAAGGTAAGCAAATTTGATTCTATTTATGTCTCACATATTTCTAAATTCAATAAGAAAAAGTAAAAGGTTTTGGTTTTTATTTTGTTGCTTTAATTAGTAACATGTAGCAAGTAATTGAATAATCGATTATGTTAATTTGGTTATTCACGCGCGAATTGGAAAATGAAAAGGAAGTTTTTCGTTTTATGTTCTTGTTAAAAATTGATAAATGTTTAGTTTGGTTGAAATTTTGCGAATTCAAGAGAAGAAAAAATTTGTATTTGGTTTCTTTGATTTATTTATATACAATTTTTACACATGCAAATAGAAAATGATTTGGAAATGAGTATTTTGATTTCCATCACTGTATGTGGTTTCATAAAAGTGAGATATACGTAATATTTTAATTTAAGAATTGTTTTTAAATTGAAATAGTGAAATTGAATTAAGGTTTAATTAATTTAAATTACACTCGTTTATGATTTCAAAATGTATACAAATTTGAAAAACTAAAAGGTTTTCGTTTTTATTTGTTGCTGGTAATTGAAGAATCGATTCTGTTAATTTGTCAATTCACGTGCGAATTGGAAAAAGAAAAGGAGGTTTACGTTTTATGTACCAGTTAAAAATTGATACATATTTAGTTTGGTTGAAAATTTATCAAGGTATGCGAATTTAAAAGAAGAAGAAAATTTGTATTTGGTTTCTTTGATTTCTTTGATTTCTTTACATAGAATTTTTACACATACGAATAGAAAGTGATTTGGAAATGAGTATTTTGATTTCAATCACTGTACGCGGTTTCATAAAAGTGAGATATACGTAATATTTTAATTTTAGAATTGTTTCTAAATTGAATTAGGGAAATTGAATTATGGTTTAATTAATTTCAAATTACATTCGTTTATGATTTCAAAAGGTAATCAAATTTGATTCTATTTATGTTTCACATATTCCCGAATTCAATAAGAAAAACTTAAAGGTTTTGTTTTTTATTTTGTTGCTTTAATTGGTAACATGTAGCCAGTAATTGAAGAATCGATTATGTTAATTTTGTTATTCACGCGCGAATTGGAAAAAGGAAAGGAAGTTGTTTGTTTTATGTTCCTCTTAAAAATTGATACATGTTTAGTTTGGTTGAAAAGAAGAAAATTTGTATTTGGTTTCTTTGATTTTGTTACATACAACTTTTACACATGTGAATAGCAAATGATTTGGAAAGGAGTATTTTCATTTCCATCACTTTACGCGGTTTCATATAAGTGAGATATACGTAATATTTTATTTTAAAAATTGTTTCTGAATTGAAATACGGAAATTGAATTAAGGTTTAATTAATTTCAAATTACATTCGTTTATGATTTCAAAAGGTAATCAAATTTGATTCTATTTATGTTTCACATATTCTCGAATTCATGAAGAAAAACTAAATGGTTTTTGTTTTTATTTTCTTGCTTTAATTAGTTATATGTAGCCAGTAATTGAAGAATCGGTTCTGTTAATTTGGTTATTCACGTGCGAATTGGAAAAAGAGAAGGAAGTTTTTGTTTTATATTCCTCTTAAAAATTTATACATGTTTACATTGGTTGAAAATTTGTCAAGGTATGCGAATTCAGAAGAAGAAGAAGAAAATTCGTATTTGGTTTCTTTGATTTCTTTACATACAATTTATACACATGCGAATAGAAAATGATTTGGAAAGGAGTAATTTGATTTCCATAGTTGTACGTAGGGATGGAATCGGGTCTGGAACCGACCCGAATGGACCCATACCCGAAATATCCGAGACCCGATTTTAGATAATTAGTAGACCCGAGAACCGAACCGTTTTATAGAATCCGGTTCCGGTTCGGTTCCGGGTACGGTTCGGGTAAATCGGGTATAGACCCGATTGGAACCGAAATAGTAATTAGAGCCGGTTTCAGGTGTTAGCATCATATTTATTAATTTATAGAATTAATATTAGAATATTTTAAATATAGCAATCGTATAATTAACATAAATCGTATACTACCAACGGTATTATGACAAAACAAATTCTCATTTGCTCATAGATCAAATGGTTTCTACTTTCTAGTATTTTGAAACATAAGTTGCGGTCGATCGAAAAAGAAGCATCATATTGGGGCTTGCATTGACAGCTATATATTAAACTAAAATAGGGTAATATTAACTAGGGTTATGAAAAAGTTAATTAAATTTCGGTTCCGGGTCTAGACCCGATTTGTTCCATACCCGATGTACCCGGACCCGAAATACCCAAGACCCGATTTCATGTAAAAGTTGGACCCGATACCTGACCCGATATTGAGCAATCCGGTTCCAAACGGTTCCGGTTCCGGTTCGGGTCCAGGTACGGTTTTTTCCGGTTCTATATCCCATCCCTAGTTGTACGCGGTTTCATAAAAGTGAGATATACGTAATATTATAATTTAAGAATTGTTTCTAAATTGAAATAGGGA
The DNA here is from genome assembly GCA_963853835.1 of Calendula officinalis. NCBI lineage: Eukaryota > Viridiplantae > Streptophyta > Magnoliopsida > Asterales > Asteraceae > Calendula > Calendula officinalis. The sequence goes on along the minus strand of OY970821.1, from coordinate 11,686,736 downwards.
AATTGAATTAAGGTTTAATTAATTTCAAATTACATTCTTTTATGATTTCAAAAGGTAAGCAAATTTGATTCTATTTATGTTTCACATATTCCCGAATTCAATAAGAAAAACTAAAAGGTTTTTGTTTTTATTTTGTTGCTTTAATTAGTTATATGTAGCTAGTAATTGAAGAATCGATTCTGTTAACTTGGTTATTCACGTGCGAATTGGAAAAAGAAAATGAAGTTTTTCGTTTTATGTTCCTGTTAAAAATTGATACATGTTTAGATTGATTGAAAAATTGTCAAGGTATGCGAATTCGAAAGAAGAAGAAAATTTGTATTTGGTTTCTATGATTTCTTTACATACAATTTTTACAAATGTGAATAGAAATTCGAGGCCGGGGGGCCTTGCCCCACAAGCACCCAACCTTCTTTTTGCTCTTCCTTCGGGTAAATTAGTATTTTGATTTCCATCACTGTACGCGGTTTCATAAAAGTGAGATATACGTAATATTTTATTTTATGAATTGTTTCTAAATTGAAATAGGAAAATTAAATTATGGTTTAATTAATTTCAAATTACATTCGTTTATGATTTCAAAAGGTAAGCAAATTTGATTATATTTATGTTTCACATAATCCTGAATTCAATAAGAAAACCTAAAAGGTTTTGATTTTTATTTTTTTGCTTTAATTAGTTATATGTAGCCAGATTTTAGGGTTAGACCGAAAATTAGGGTGTACATGTGATAACTAAGAAAATCTGAAAATTGTTATTTGATTACACATATATAAAATTTGGATTTGGATATATATTAAAAGTTTTAGATATATCCGATTATTTAAATATTTTAAATATGTTTATATATATGGTTTTTAAAATCTGTATTAGGATTAGGATCGCTGGATATTATTGATTATTTAATTGTTTATGATGAAACATTCACAACAATAACCAATATCAAGTCTATAAGGATATTTTGCCATAGTCACGTTACATGACTATGAGGTATGACAAGTGATGTGAAAACTCCTTTCCTTCAACGAAAAACTAAGAGAGGATGTGTTTATAACACAATTAGAGGGTTTTGTCCATGCCAAATATTTAAGTAGAAGTGTGTAAGCTTGAGAGATCCATTTGTGGAACTTAACAAGCATCTCGTAACTGGAATCTTTACTTCAAAGGAAATGTCAAAAAGTTTTGAAATTTCTAGAAGTCAAGATGAGTCCAGAGTATATGTCAAAACTAGTGGGAGTATTGTAGTCTTCCTGGTATTGTCTGTTGATGACATATTGCTCATAGGAAACATTGTCTCAATGTTTCAAGCTGTGAAACATGGTTGAGAAATCGTTTTGCTATGAAGGACTTGGGAGATACATTATATATACTGAAAATAAGAATTCATAAAGAGAGAAATCAAAATGTCTAATAGGACTTAGCCAGAGCACATACTTGAATAAGATCTTGAAGAGTTTCAAGATAGTTGAGTTCAGAAAGTTTGACTGAGAGTCAATGTCCGAGTACTGTGATGAACTAGACAAAGTGAGTCGAGCTCCTTATGCTTCGACCATAGGCTCGATCAAACATGCCATGATGTGTGTTTGTCCTGATAATTCATATGCCTTGAGCATGATGAATAGTTTTCAAGATAACCTCGACGGAAGTCATTAGATTGTTAGTAAAGAATATTCTCAATAGCATAGAGAACAAGAGATGTGTTCTTAGTATACATACAGTGGGAAAGAATATGGAACCAAGTTGAGGATGAAGACATCATCGGAAGAGTATCCGATTTGGCCGCTTCTCGGAAGCACTGAGTCGACCTGAGCATGATTAACATGCTGTATCGATAGACACTTGATTTGAGAATGACATAGTAATTTCAGTATGTAGATATATTTTTTACAGAGTTGATGGCTTGAGGAGAAGAATCTTGTTTGGCAAAGAACTGGATGATGGATTAGATTTTTCCTTAATAAGGGATACTTATCAGGTTTCTCACGCGTGTATTCTTGATTCTTGCTGCCTGCATTTTATCAAAGATTTCATCATTTAATAATTAAATTTACAACTGCTATCTTATTAAATGTAAACTTATGATGATTTATATTCTATCACCACATTTAAAGAACACACACTTTGTTGCAAAGAAAAGGATCTGGTGGGCATAAAACTTCTACACAACAAGGTCAGCCAATATACTTTTTTTTAATAATTAATTAGTTTGTCAAAGATGATTGCAAAATTTATATTATTTAAATGTTAATCTGACTTTATGAATAAAAGTAATTATCAAGTTTTATAAATTATAGAAAACACTTTGGCTACTTTCAAACCGTTTGACTTTGACCTGTTTCATTTTAAGGTTTTCTTTACCCGTTTGACCCGTTAGAGGTAAACTACAAACCAAATCAACCCATTCTTATGTAAATGGGTTGAATAAATTGCCACCTTTAATTAATAGTATCAACCATTAGTATTAGGGGTGTTTGCTTACTTTTTAAAGCTGAACCTAAAGTTAAATTTAATTTGGCTAACATGAATTTGCCAAATTATTCATATATAATGATACCTTAAATTGATGCATACTATAGAATCCATGATAATTTATAAGTCATCTTTAATCATCTCACTCATCCAATATGTTGCATGTTTAGATTTTAGAACAAAAGATAAATTAGTTTTTTTTTTTAACAGCAAAAAAAAGATAAATTAGTTATCATTCAACATGATATGAATAGTTTGTCTTTTAGTATAATCAAATCCTTTTTTGGCCCTTGTACAAACAATAACTATATATTGATTGACAATAAATGTTTTGGCAAAAAGGTGAGGATGGAAAAGTTGAGCTCAAAGGGGAGGAACACTAATGAGTCAATTCGGGTCAAATAATTACAATTTGGGCCACCCAAGTTTTAATTCGGTTTCGTTTATCGGCTAATAACTTGACAGATTACGAAAGTCCCTCAGCTCACATATTTAGATAGATATATAGATACTCAAAGCCATCTTGATACTTTCCAAATGTTAACGAATATGGCCACCAAAGTTGGGTGTTTTGTCATTTGATTTGAATACTTGTATTGATCAAATGAGTAGGAAGATTTAGTACCAGCTCTCATTATGTCAATAATATTTTGAACGAGGGACAGAAAGTGACAAAATTATTTATTTGTTTCTTGTGTGCAGATAAGTGGAAGGTGATGGTCATGAGGCTCGGTTTAGGGCTCATAGAACCATTAAAAAGAAGACAATAGTGGCTTTATGTGATTTGATGTATGCAACAGCTGCTTTTTCTATTTAATTCATTGCTGCTACTCGGCATCCTCGTTTTCTTTTGTATTAATTAAGGGTGGCAATTTCTGACCCGACATGAAACCCGACCTGAAATCGACACGAAAATAAACAGGTTTGGGTTGAGGTAAAGAATAATTGGGTCAGTCGCGGGTTGACTCAACATACCCATTTATTAAACGGGTTAGGATCGGGTCAATGATAATTTAAATGGGTTGACTAGCCAACCCGTTTATTTATTAAAATATATTTAAAAATATATGTATTTATATTTATTTTATAGTTTACTAGTTTAAATGTAACTAATAATTAGACAAAAAGCTAAAAAAGCTACTTAGTAATGTGTTGTTTCGATATTTTGTTATGAATTTGTGGAATAATAACATGTATAACCTGTTTGACCCGTTTAACCTGTTTGACACTGTAACCTGTTTAACCTGTTTAATTAAACAGGTTATATGGGTCAGTTTCAGGTTGAAGGTAAACAAGTTAGGGTTGAAATATCTAACTCATTTATATAAACATGTCATTTTCGGGTTGAACGTTTTTTACCCGTCAACCCGCGAACCCGAACCCGACCTGAATTGTCACCCCTAGTATTAATGTGTTCTAAGAGATGATCTTTTACTATTTCCAAAAAAATATTTAAAATATTGATATTACTATCTCCGTACACATATTTATATTCGCATGTATCTACATATGAATACATCTCATATGTATTCATATACACACTTGCTTACACTTTTGCCGAATGTCTTTCCTGAAAGTAGTCTTTTGATCTAGAGGTATCAGATCCTCCATAGTCCTCATTTGAAAGGATATAGTATTGTTGTTTTTATGGTTGTGTCTCATAAGCATCTTTATCCTGGATGATGTTTAGCAAAATCTATAGGCGTTTAGGTAAGTAATTAGCTTGTATCCATAAAAATAATTCCAATTAAGAACGATGGTTATAAATTACTTTTTAACACATGGTGTTTATGTGAGATGATTTGTGTACAAGATTAGTTTGGACACATACATTTATCAAACAAGCATGTGGTAAAGTTCAAATTAAAATTTTATTATTAGGCTGGTGGGTATAGTCGTGGAATTGGAATTTAGCAGTAGCAATGGATTGTGCAGGTGAATTAAGTGATGATGATTGGTTTGAAAGGTGTCTGAAGCTTTGGAGTTAGTGATATGTCTTGTCTTATCAAACTATTTATTTTATTAAGAAAAAAAGTAACTACTGACTTATATTTAGGAAACTTGTATAATGAAATCGGTGATGCAGTATGCTATATAGATTTTGCTCGAGAAATGTATCTGGTCATGGAATTTTGACATTATCCTTTGTACGGGGTGCCTGGGTCGGATGACTTATTGGTTATTAACCCAAATATTTTATAAAAGTATTTAAGTTTCTAAGTATAGGAGTACTTATATATTTTTGTATTAAATTTCTGAATGCGTTGATCATTTTGCTACAGATCTGTTAAGGTAAAAGTTAAATAAACAAAAAATTAGAATGTATGTTTAGTTCAAAAGAAAGCTAATTTAAATTCTTTTAGCAACGAGTGTAAATTATACAAGTTTAAGTGAGAATTGTTTTTTTATTTTAGTCAAAATGATAAAATATTTTAATTGAAGTATGTATATTATAAGTGCTAAAATAATAAACTATTAAAAAATTAAGAGAGAAAATGTAACTTTTATGGGGCCAAAATAAAACTGTATTTTGGTTTGACAAATATATAATAGGTGTAATGTTATTTAACATTTTAATTTTTAGAGTGAAGAACACCTCAAAGAATAGCCTTGTGAGGTAATGATTGGAGGAATGAATTAATAAGGGATTTCGAATAATTTCTTCAAAGTTCACCAGCTCAATTCCATCATCGTAAATATTTATCAAATGATCACATTCGAAAACAACAATGGTTAAATTATGTATATCATAAGTAAAATTCATCTACCAAAACCAGTTGGTGTAGATCAACTAGCCACCAAAGGAAACCTTAGGGGTTTTCCTTCACAATACTACCTCTTGTGAATATCATTGTCTAGACTCGAATCACTAACTTACTAGAAAAATCATCTATCCAGAATAACCATTATAGGAAATACTGTTCAATATTAAAGAATTAAAGAAATGGAGGTGTGACTGTTAGTAATTTATCTTATAGAATCATTGATCTAAGTTCTAAAATAGGCTTTTCCTTGCACGCCACATTACTTTTTGTCTACATCTTTTGTGAGTTGCAATATGGAAGAAATATTCATCAGGTCCCTTATCACTCCTTAGAGCTCAGACTAACGTTTGTCATAAAATTATCTAGGGAAATTTTATAAAATAACCAATAAATGTAAAAACTATAAAAGATTAATTGAATAAAGTCAAAACACCACCCAACTTCCAATCTAATATCTTGTATAATGGAAATTATTTAAACATTTTCCTCTAGAGCACATGGTGTCAACGAATTTTAACCCATGCTAAAGGTATTTTTATCTCTTTAACATGTTTTAACATTCACCTTAAAATTATGTTCCATCATAATGTAGTATTCTTATAACATCTCTTTGTAATTAACAAAAAATAGCATTATAGATATGGCTTGAAAAAAGAAAAAAAAATAGTATTCTTATAACATCTCTTATAACAAATCAATTTATAAAAAATAAAAATAAAAAAGAGAGAAGAGGAGAAATTGGCTTGAAGGCGTTATAGATTTGGCGCTACCACAATGTGGTTTGGCGAGCTTTGTGGCCGCCAAATTGCATTTGGGGTGGATTTAACAGAAGCACACCGTGTGCTCTTGATATAATCATTAATTTGCATATTGAAAATAATCCAATCTTTAAAATTGCGGAAAAAATATATAAAAACTAGATAGTTGCTCATTGATGTATTGCCTCAAAGATGGCATATTCAAATTTACAAATTAAAGACGCAAGGAATATCATATCCATCTGATGTAGTAAAAGGTTGCTTTTTGGGATTATTCAAAGAGTTTTTGGCTTGGTATGTATGTATGGTGAGGTGATGTCTTAATTTCCTTTTAACTTGTTGTTCAAGAATATTATCACCTTTTTACTTTGAATCTCATGCCTTGTAGAAAGAATGGTCTTCTTGACTACATTCCAAACAAATTTTATGGAAGTGGCGAGAAAGTTTCGGGATTAGGATTGCTTATCTTTTGATCATAATGTACGTAAACAAAAGTATGCACTATACGTTATAATAAATTTAAACTTTTCTTATAATATAAAATAAGAAGATTTTTTTATACACTTTGTAGATACTCTCTTTTGTCCCATAAAAAAATTATTCCCTCCGTCCCACAAAGAAGTTTACATTTCTTTTAGGCATAGGATTTTAGGTGATAGTAGGGGTGCTTATCGGGCCAAAACCGAACCGAACCGAACCGAACCGATAGAACTGATAACCGATAACGATGAATTTTCAAAACCGAAACCGAACCGATAACATGTTATCGGTTTCGGTTCGGTTCGGTGTCGGTTCGGTCCGGTTTCGGTTCGGTTATTTTAGGCCAAATGTTCATCATTTTCCGAAAACCGAACCGAACCGATAGAACCGATAACCGATAACGATGAATTTTCAAAACCGAAACCGAACCGATAACATGTTATCGGTTTCGGTTCGGTCCGGTTTCGGTCGGTTACCGGTTCGGTTCAGTTTTTTCGGTCAAAATGCTCACCCCTAGGTGATAGTTAGTGGTGGGGTCATTAGTATTACTTTTGATTAAAATATAAGGTTAGATTGGAGAGAGAAAGATAGTTAGTGGATATTAATGGTGAGGTTCTTAGTAATAATAATATTTTATTATGTGGGGTCCATCAAATGTGAGAAATGTAAACTTTTTTATGGGATAAAAGTTTAGTAAGAAATGTAAATTTTTTTGTGGGACGGAGTGAGTATTATTTTTTTGGGTATAAGTTATTAGAGCATCCCCAATGGTTAACCTTGCAAAAGCTTATTATTTTTGTCACATCAATAATTCACTAACCAAAAACCTTTTCATAAATTACATCTCAAATGGTTAACCTTTTCAAAAGCTTTATCCTTTACAATATTTCTAATATACAATTTATCTATCTTAAATATTTTATAAATATCCCCTATATATAATTTGACACTTTTTTGACATCTTACTATATATAATATTTTTTTAAATATCTCATACAAAAGTATTATAGTAATCGACATTAAATATTATATAATTTATTTATTAACTAATAAAAATATATAAACAATCTACATATAATATATTTAAGGTTTAAAATGAAAAGTTATTAAACATAAAGGATTAAAAAAGACAAACATTAAAACTTGGTTAAAAGGTTAGTTGAAAAAAAGTCATTAGAATAAGCTTTCCAAAAAGCTAATTGTTCCAATGGTAAAAAGTCTTTCAAAGACTTATTAAAATAGTAAAAAGCTTTAGAAAAAGCTCCCATTGGAGATGCTCTTAGGAGATAATTAGTGGTAATGTCCTTGATAATAATTTTGATTAAAATATAAGGTTAGTTATGAATAATAAAGTGTTTTTAGGAGATAATGTGGGTCCTTGGTTAAGGAATGAAACTTTTTTGTGGGACAAAAATTTAGAAAGAAATGCAAACTTTTTTTTTGGGACGGAGAGGGAGTACAAAACATTTTTTCTCTCTATCAAAAACTAAAAATTCTGTGAGTTAATATAAATGACTGAAATGCCCTTATATGCATTGCATATGGGAAACTTGGTGACAAATGTTTTAGAAATAAGGACTACCATTGTAATTTTTAAAATTAAAAAATTATTGGTGAAATTTAATACAAATCATACTATTGGGTAATTTACTCCGAAACTTATAAAACATAACAAAAAAAAAGGTTACTACACAGTTGCAGTCTTCATAATGAATTTGACAATGACACTGGTGCAGTATGAGTATGAAATGGGTGAAAATGATGACATTGTGGCAGCTTTAAAACAAATCCCAACTGGTGAAAAAAGCAACCATTTCAATCTCCAATTTTCAAGAAACAGTAGACTCCCTGTGTGTGTGGAAACTTAATCTTACCATTTGTGAGAGTGGAAATAAAGTTACAAGGAAGCATGCATGGTGGTGGCCATCGCCAGCAAAAAAGAGCTGTTATTGGCATATATATACGCAAATAATCAATCTACAATTGCTTTTGCACTTGTCAGGATCGATTAACTATGAACAGTTAATAAACACCTTTAGATATAATTGATGATAGAAGTTACAGCGGATTAACACTATATCAATATAATTAAGAACGATTAACACAGTTTCACAAAAAGTTTCAATGTATATTATTGATTAACAATACACACGTACGTTTACAATTCGTAAGGAACTATTTATAATAGTCCTTAAAGCCTAACTATTTACCCTAGTTATTCTAGGACTTGATTTACATCGAATAATAAAAGATATACATTGAATTACATTCTATAACTAACTCTGCTAAGATCTCGGACTTGATATGCTACCAAAACGCGTACCAGTAGTAATACCATTCATCAGTAGTAAATAAGCATCGTCAGTAGTAACTCTGGTAATCAGTAGTAAGTCCAAAACCATCATCAGTAGTAACTACTATGATCAGTAGTATCTTCAATATGTGCATGATCAGTAGTAACTTAGTTATAGACTCACCAGTATCAACTTATCAGTAATAAGTGTTTCTGCCCCATCAGTAACAACCATAGTCTTCATCAGTAATAACTATGATCAGTACTAACTGCAGCATCAGTAATAAGTTGAACTGTGATCTGCTCCAACAATCTCCCCCTAAACTTATTGAATCTCTTTCAATCAATTAAGTTTCTTTTGTTCTTCTTCTTCCCTCTTTCTTTTCTCTAAGGTTCTTTGATTCTGTTGATGTCTTTGTTCAATAATGTATTTGCTGTTTTTCTTTGTAAAATAGTTCAATTTGTTCTGGAACATTACAGCATCATATGGTTTCATCATAGAGTTTGTGAATATCTGATACATAACCTTTTCAGAGTGTGGATATTCTTTTTCATACAAATAAAGCTCACATCTTTTGCTTGACCTTTCAAAGAAGTACATATTTGCAGTTGGTATTACATTCCAAGCATATACATTTTCTGGATTTGTAAATAGTTCTGGATAGTTATCTGGATAAAATGCAGCATCAATCATTCTTGTTAAATATCCAGCACCAGACTCTTTCCATGATTTCTTTGTCATCCTTGGTTTTCCAATGATCAGAAGTTTAATAACATCACTTCTTGAACAGGATCTGATCAATGGTAACCATCCAGTAAATCTTTGTATAGCTTTATCTTCCCTTATAATTTCTATAACATTATTAGGCATAACTCTCCAATTGATGATTGGATTGTTTTGTATGGGAGCAACAGGTACTTCAAGAACAGGAATAATTTGTTCTGTTTTTGACTTCTTTTGAGTACTCTGTTCTTGAGTAATAGCCTTTCTTTTCTTTGATTGGGGAGTTGAGGATTCACCAGTAGTTGATATACTACCAGCTTTAATTAAACTTGGACTGATTGGAATTAAGGCTTTTGATTTCTTTTCTTCTTCAGCTTCTTGTTCAGCCAAATCTTTCTTCTTGGCAGTGCAATATTTTTCTACAATTGTGATCATTTTCATTCTGCCAAAGGACTTTGCATTGTGCCCTTTTGATTTGAGAAATTCAATCATATTGGTCTTCTGTTCAAATACATCATCTGTTAATTCACTTTTAGTTCTTTTGCATTCAGATACCAGATCTTCAAGACATTTTATATGTTCTTCTTCAACTTTTCTAAGTCTTTTGAATTCTGCTTTTTGAGCTTCTAACTGGATATCTGTTATTTGAACAGGTATTTCTGATTCTTGAGATTTCTTCTTTTTCTTTTCCTTAAGAGCTTGATACATAGCTACTTTCTCCAAGTATCTCTTGTGCTTCACCTTCCATCTTGATTGTTTATCAGCTCTGACAAGATTGATTTTGTTTACCATGTAGTGACCTAGTGCTCTGTTAGGGTAATCTTCATCATAAATTTCTTTACCCTTTCCAATACAAGCTAAAGGTGGTGGTGGAATATATTTCATATCACGGACACCTCTGATTATTATTGATGGAGAAAATAATCTAAGTTCATGCTCTGCAAGAATTTTTAGATGTTGAGGAAGTGAGCATTCATCAGCTTCAAACCAGTTCACATTATCATCAATCTCAGGTATGATAAGTGGTTGATCAGGTGTTGGTGGTTTGGTGATGATTTCAAAACGTTCCCTTTCAATTAGCTCTGGTAAATTTAGTTCTTCCTCTTCAGTAGTAACCAAGGTAGTTACTACTGGTGTGACTTCAGGAGTTACTACTGATAGGGCATCAGTAGTGTTTGGTGCAGTTATTTCCTCTTCTTGATTTACTACTGCTATGATATCAGTAGTAGGAATTACTACTGGTTCTTCTTGTTGAGCTTGTTCTTCCATAGGAGCAGTAGTAGTAGCCTCATCATCAATATCCATCTTTTCTAGGCCTTCATCAACTGTTGTTTCTTTGAGATTGAGGAGAGAAGTTGCTGCTGCTGCAATGGATTCATCTATCATGGTTTGAATATTGTCCTTCTCCCCCTTAGTGAGCTCAACTGGTGGAGCATCACTATTTTCAACCTTCTTTTTCAACTTTCTAATAATTCTTGTTTGTTGAAGAAGCCTGTGCTCATACATTCTCATTCTCTTGTTGATGGTATTGATATGCTTCTTCATTACTGTCATTGTTTTTCCCTGATTGGTGAGATATTTAAGGCAGTCATGTACAGTGGATTCAAGGTATCCCAACCTATCCGTCAATTGTGTTTGTTTAATACTGCCCTCACTCCATCTAGCAAGATCATCGGGCTCACTAATAGGTACATTGGCTTTAAGGTTTTCCATCCTTTCCGTCAATTCAACAGTTTCAGGTCTACCCTCATCACTTCTTGGTGATGAAATGGGTTGTTTGGACACTCTCTTCTTCCTAGAAGAAGCAGTAGTGCCCCCTTGTGGTTTCTTGGCACCGGGGTCCTCTCAGTAATTCCTCAAAAGAGTCATCACTTAGAGTTGCCGAGGTCTGGGTCTTAGTGATGTTCTCACTTTCCTGTGCACCCACCTTTGGGGCATCAGTAGTGAGAGCCCTTTCCTCATGTCCTCTCTCCTCCTTGGAGGACAACTCTTGGAGCCTGGGGTTTGACTCAATTTGTCCCCTGGTGTCCTTTAAGGAAGATTTCTTCCTTTTATAATGTTTCTGGATTGATTTGGTCAAAGGTCGGTCATCTACAGAGTGAAGAGTAGCACTCTGCAGATTTAATTCATGTTCCTGGGACACATTCAGGACATCTAATTGAGTTGGTGATTGAGTGGCTATTTGGGGTGGTGTTTGGGCTGCATTTGGGGGTGATGGAGTGGGTTGAGGTTCAATTGGGGTTGTATCTTTGATTGAACCCTCTCCAAGATGTTGTTGATCTTTGATCATATTAGGAAACAGAGGGGTTTCCTTGCCCGAAAATTTAAATTGTTTTCTCATATTAGAGAAAACTTTCTTGTTCAACTCAGGAATTATAAAAATGTTTTTGGGAGTTGACAAGTTTTGTAATTCACAATTTAAGATATGTTGAAGAAATCTGGGATACATTAAAAATTTTGAAGCACAAAGATTTCCCAACATACCTTCAAAAATCATATTTGAAAAATTAAATACTTGGTCTGTGCATAAACAAACAACAGCAGATGCTATTGATTTGTTAAACTCATTCCAGGTACTTCTTTTAGGAGAAATACAATGTTGAATGTTATGAACAAGAAATTTCCATTGTGGGGAGAGAATACCCTTTTGAAAAGTGACAATGTCAAGTCTTCCCTCATATCCCATTTTACTTAAAATTTCAACAATGTATTCCTTAGGAAGAGAAAACATACATGCATCGTCATGTAGTTGTAGATGGTGTCGGATGGATTGTTCAGTTATAGTGACAGTTTTGCCATCCACGGTTGATTTGATCATAGACATCGTCGACCCTTCGGTTCGTTCAGCATTTGTCCAGAAATCAACCAAGTGTTGTTGATATGCTTTCGGATTTACAGTTAAAGCAAACTTGATGTATGAGTTCTTCAAGAATTGTACGATTGGACGAAAGTCTTTTGTGCCGTCTGGATTCTTTAGGAATGCACACATATTGTGAAACTCTGAGTATTTAAGATTTGTTTGAACATCAAGAGATTGTAGAGTTGCCATTGTTGTTGATTTTGAGAAGTTTTGATCGTTTGATTTGAGAGAAATAAGCAAGAATTTTGTTACTGATGCAGGGTTTATGAGGGCGAGTTAGGGTTTATCGAGAGGATTTAGCAAATCGATGAGAGGATAATGCTAAACTAATCGACTTCAGCTATTTATATCTTACGATTTATCCTGCAAAAATACTAAGTTGTCCTTCGAATCATAACACAACGGCTATTTTCATGAGGGTTAGTTTGGTAATTTGATAGTTGAAAGACCAGTAGTAAATTAGATGCCAGTAAGAAAGCGTCAGTAGTATCTAAGAACGTCAGTGGTAACTAAGGATTTTGACATCAGTAGTAACTATAGACATCAGTAGAAACCACTAGCACACAAGACCAGTAGTATATGTGGACACCAGTAGTACTGTCTTACTAGTAGGATTTATGTATACCTAATGCACACCAGTAGTAGTGACCTACCAGTAGTATTTTGTGCACACGCCTACATACCAGTAAAGGAGACCTACCAGTAGTAAAACACTTAAAAAATAACTTTTTACAACAAAACTTTACACATGATTTTGAGTGAGAGATTAATTTATTAAAATCATTCCAATACTGCTAACCAAGAAACTGAATCTTCCTACATCAAATGCTTTTGTAAAAAGATCTGCTAATTGATCATCAGTATGAATTTTAACAACTTTGATTAATTTCTTTTCATTGCAATCTCTTATAAAATGAAATCTTATTTCAATGTGTTTGGTTTTAGAGTGTTTTACTGGATTGTTCACAATACTAATAGCACTTTGATTATCAATAAAAATGGGAGTTTTAAGGATAGAGATACCAAAGTCTAGCAGTTGGTTTTGAATCCACAGTACTTGAGCACAACAGGCAGATGCAGCTACATACTCTGCTTCAGCAGTTGATGTTGATACATTTGTTTGTTTCTTGCATTGCCATGACACCAGTCTTGATCCAAAGAATTGACATCCACCAGTAGTGGACTTTCTATATTGACATTCACCTCCATAGTCACTATCTGTGTAGGCTATGAGTTCAAAGGGTGAATCATGTAGATACCATAGACCAAGTGATGGTTTGCCTTTCAAGTATCTTATTATTCTTTTGACAGCGTGCAAGTGTAGTTCTTTAGGTCTTGCTTGATATCTTGCACACACACAAACACTATACATAATGTCAGGTCTTGATGCAGTTAAGTACATCAAAGAGCCTATCATTGATCTATATAAGTGTTCATCTACATCCTCCCCCTCAGCATCAGGATGTAGGTGTTTGTGTGTTTCCATTGGTGTACTTGCACTCTTGCAGTCTTTCATATCAAACTTCTCCAAGATGTCTTTAACATATTTTGATTGGTTTATCAAAATATCATCTGTTCTTTGATTGACTTGGAGTCCAAGGAAGAAGTTCATTGGACCCATGGAGCTCATCTTGAATTTGATTTGCATGAGATTTTCAAACTCTTTACATAATGAATCATTTGTTGATCCAAAAATGATATCATCTACATAGATTTGCACCAGTAGTATATCATTCTTGACTTTTCTTGTAAACAGAGTTTTGTCAATTGCTCCTCTTTTGAAATCATTCTTCAGTAAGTATGATGATAATGTATCATACCATGCTCTTGGTGCCTGATGTAGGCCATATAGAGCTTTATCTAGTTTGAATACATAGTCACCATGTTTTGGATCTTCAAAACCTGGAGGTTGGCATACATATACTTCTTCTTCAATTTTCCCATATAGGAAAGCACTCTTTACATCCATTTGATAGACTTTAAACTTCTTGTATGAAGCATATGCTAGGAATATCCTAATTGCTTCAATTCTAGCAACAGGAGCATATACTTCCTCATAGTCTATTCCTTCTTCTTGAGTGTATCCTTGGTCTACAAGTCTGGCTTTGTTCTTGATCACTATACCTCTTTCATCTTTCTTGTTTCTAAAGATCCATCTTGTTCCAATGGCTCTTTTTCCTTTGGGTAGAGGTACAAGTGTCCAAACAGCTTGTAATTTGAATTGAAGGAGTTCTTCTTGCATTGCCTCAATCCAGTTTGAATCTTTCATTGCTTGTTGAATCTTCTTTGGTTCATCCTGAGACAGAAAGCATTCAAACATACATTCATTAGCAATTAAACTTATATTACACATGTTTGCAGTTAGACTCTTATGTAATTTGCTTCTTGTCTGCATGCTTGAGTTCACATCACTAAGGACTTGATCCAAAGGATGATTCTTTTCAGTTCTAGTGCCATGAACTTTATCAACACATAGTTGGTTTTCAAGATTGGACTCATTTGTTTCAGGAGATTGTTCCTCTTGAGGTTCTTCACTGTCATGGATGTTTGGTTCATCATCATTTGCTGGTTCATAGTTACTACTGAGGTCAGTAGTATTTCGGTTGTTACTGGGATCAGTAGTGTTTAGAGAATTTAGGTTATTGCTAGGACCAGTAGTATTATGAGTACTATTACTGGTATCAGTAGTATTTGAATTACTACTGTCCTCATTGTCTGAATCACTACTGCTCTCAGAATCTGAGTTATTACTGTCCTCAGTATTAACTGTGGGAACAGTATCAACTACTATGTATCTCATCTCTTCTTGACCAGTATTAAAGGATGATGTTCCTTCCTTTTGAGAATGACAATTTGAATTACCTGCATTTAAATCCATGTTAGTGTTAAAGGATTTGGTTAGATTGTCTATGTTAAATAGCCAATCTGGACCATTTCCTTGTTCATTAAGAATATTCTCATTAAAGGATACATTGATGCTTTCTTCAATAATCCTTAATCTTTTGTTGAACACTCTGTATGATTTGCTTTGAGTAGAGTATCCCACAAAGATTCCATCATCAACTTTGCAGTCAAACTTACCAATTTGTTCTCTTGTAATCAGAATAGTACAAGGACAACCAAATGATTTTAAGAAACTTATGGACGGTTTTCTTTTGTTGAAAAGTTCATATGGTGTTTTGTAGTGTGGCTTAACTATTAATACTCTGTTCTGAACATAACATGCAGTATTAACAGCTTCAGCCCAGAAAGTGATTGGTAATTTTGAGTCTGCTAACATTGATCTTGCTGCTTCAATGATGGTTCTATTTCTTCTTTCAGCTACACCATTTTGTTGAGGAGTTCAAGGTGAGCTGTATTGCCTGTCAATACCTTTAAGATCACAAAAGTTAATTAAGTTAGCATTTTTAAATTCTGTGCCATTATCACATCTTATGGCTTTAACTTTTTGATCAGATGTGTTCTCCAGTTTAACAATTAAGTTCTTGATGAGTTCACTTGTTTCATCTTTTGTCCTGAGAAAGAAAACCCATGTATATCTGGAAAAGTCATCAGTAATAACAAGACAATATTATTTCTTTCCAATACTCATTACATTTGTAGGTCTAAAAAGGTCCATATGTAAGAGTTGTAAAGGAACAGAAATAGAATTTACAATTTTGGACTTATGAGAAGACTTATGTTGTTTACCTTTTAGGCATGCAACACAGTGATGATCACACATGAACTGTTTTTGTGGTAATCCAATTACCAAATTCTTTCTTACTAAATTGTTCATATTTTTAAAGTTTGTGTGACACATCCTTCTATGCCAAAGTTCTGATTCAGTGGTGTTTGCCTTGGATATAAAACAGTTGACCTCATTTGAAGAAATGAGTTCTCCCCCTATATCCAGGCAATACACATTATTTCTCCTTGGAGTTCTTAAAACTACATATTTTTCATCTAAAACAAAATCAGGAGAAAGAATGATGCACTCAATATCTGTGAAAAGAATCTTGTTCTTTTTATCACAAACTTGAGACACACTGACAAGATTGTATTTTAGCTCGGCTACATAAAATACATCATCAAAGGTAATTTTACCATTAGTAACTGTACCTTTGCCTGAAATCTTACCTCCCTTTGGGTTCTCACCAAAGGCCACATATCCTCCATCAAATGACTTGAAATCTTTAAGAATTTGCAGATTTCCAGTCATGTGCCTTGAGCATCCACTATCAATGTGCCATGTTCTACCTTCTTCAGGGATCTGAATGCTCTGCACAAGTAAGTAAAGGATTAGTTAAGTTTGGGAACCCAAGCTTTGTATGTCTTGGGTTCATCCTTTGAGAAGTAAGAATTTGAAGATTTAATTTTAAACATTTTTGGTACCCATACCTGTTTAGTACTGGTGTTTTGTTTTACTACTGCCCTTTTGGATTTGTTACTGGTGTCTGACCTTGGTCTATACCCATTATATTTAGCTTTTGAATACTTTACTACTGATGGACCAGTAGTATTCGGGTGTTTACCATGTTTAGGATGACCAGTAGTGTTTTTAACATGTGGTTTGGCAGCAGTAGTATTTTTAAAATTAGGGTTTTTACCAGTAGTGTTTTGGTACTGGTACCTAACAGCATTGTAATTAGGTTTAGGATCAGTAGTAAACCTGTTAGAGTTTCTACTGATGTTGGAAAAATTAAAATATTGTTTATTTTGATTTGTTTTTCCATTATTTTTGAAATAATTGCTGTTATTTGGGCTTCCAACTCTTTTATTTTGCACAAACCTTGGTGCATTTCTTCCAAATTTTGGTGTTTCAAATTTTTGAGATTTTATTTTATTTACTACTGATGGACCAGTAGTATCTTTTAACTTTTGTGTTTTTGCTTTTTCTTTAGAGTTTTTAAATTCTTTGAACTCTTTGCAGTTAATTAGATTGAAGTGACAATCCTTTGCTAAATGGTTTACTTTGTTGCACATAACACATCTCAATTTCTTATCCTTAGCACCTTCAGGTTTTCTTTGATCTAAGAGTTGATTTTTATTTCTTTCATTTCCCCTTCTTAAAATTTTTGGTATATTTTCTGCATTATATTTAGGAGAGTCATCTTGACTTTGTGCAGTGTGAAAGCTTGTATCAATTGAGTCTGTGGTTTGATCATCATCAGAAGAATCATTTGATTCAGCTGTAATTATGAATTCTATTTCAGATGGTTCATTATTAGATTCAGTATTGTAACACCCGTATTTTTAAAACATCATTTAAATTATTTAAAATACATTTTCCCAATATCTGACATATTGTTCAAAATACAGTTTAACAAAAACTTTAAAACTTATATCAGAGTTTACAAAAATACGGTGTCACCAAGTATATCAAAACCATAGGCAACGGGATCTACCTAATAGCTCCCGAGCTAAGCATCTCTAGGCCACTTCTAGTGCAACCTTCTATCACTTCAAACATGTACCTGAGTACATAGCCACAAAACAAACATAGTACGTGAGACAAAATAGTCTCGTGAGATACATGGGTTTTAGACCCCAATAATAATACTCATTTCATAAATATATATAGACATATATAAAAAAACTATCTCACTACCATCTAGTCACCCTAATGTGACTCTATCATCCTTGCTTTCCTAGCAATCATATCTAGTTATCGGGTTGCCCCCGAACTAACTAGAACCACATTAACTTATTAACCGGGGATCCCCCGCATTAATAAGCTTCAACCATATCTAATACATAAACATATACGTACTAGAAACATACCGGGGATCCCCCGCATTGCTCAAGATAACGGCAAGAGGGAATCGCCCAATCTACCGATACCTGCCTTACTCGCCGGAATACGTCCAGTTAGCAAGACTACTAACGTGGATGAGTCGATGGGAATCCACCCAACTGCCCCTCACTCCACACCTCATGACCGGGGATCCCCCACGTCATCACATCATCTCATTCTTATCATAACTCATCAGTTATTCCAATCAAAGCCTTCGGCTATCACGTAATCATCAAACAAGTTAGTTATCTAATAATAACTATATATAACTAGTTCAACATAGTGTGAACGTACCTGTATGGTCCCATGGACCCGATCATACCCACATTTACTTCTACCTCTATGACCCTAGGAGGTCCATACTTACTTATCACATAAGATACATTTCTTATATATCGATATCATAATACTTTTATCTTTCCATTGACAATCATACATAATTATTACTAGTCACATCATAAGCATTTTCATATATATATTCGTTCTTTACTTCCATTAGTAAATCTTACCAATAGATACTCATTACTACAAAATCATTTCCAATTGCTTTACTAATACATATTTATTAATAAAGACTCAATATGTACTCTTTTACTCATTATCTTTATTATTATAGCACATTAATAAAGATTCAGTTATTACTTAGTTTAGCATACTACTTCCAATATCATCAATCATACTAGACATATTCTAGTATCACAATATACTTATTTTCTCATCTTTTCAGTCACTATCTTTATCAAAACATTTATTAATAAAGACCCACGAAATATTATATGTATTTCAAAACCATTTACTATGTACTCAGTTTTAAAAATCTCATGTACTCACCTTAGCAATAAGATGCTCCAACCGTATTCTTTCCGCCAATTTCTTTGCTCCAACAATCAATCAGCTTTTCAAGACTTCACCAAAAGCCTAATACAATAATCACAAGATTATTAACATCACATTCCACTACCAATGCGTCCATCTATCTCTAGATAACACTTACTAACTCATTTCCCCCAATTATGGTGATTTACCAAACCCTAGGTTTAACCAACCCGCAAGATTCTTACAAATCATTATCATACACTTGTTTTCCTTGTTAATACATCATCTATCAAGTGTATACACCATTTATATCACCATAATCCATAACCCCAAGAACTAGGGTTTCAAACCCATACATCAAAATACATAAATCTTAAGCTACGAAGATCAAAGAGTGAAGATATACCTTTAATCTTCAACTAGGAGTGAAATCAATCAAGATTCGTGGAGGAATCACTCAAGAACTGCACTAGAGCTCCAAAAATCGCCAAAGAGGTATCTAGGGTTTTAAGATGGCACAAATGGCTGAAAACCCGATTTAAAGCTGCTCGACCAAAGTTCACGGCGCGAACTGAGTTCGCGTCGCTAACTTTCCCCATCGTGAACTTTTCCCGATCGCTACTCAGTCGCGAACTCGATTAACCAAAATGCCCAAAATCCCTGTTTGATGTTCCCGATCGGGAACCATAGTTCGCGTCGCGAACTTGCCTATGCAGCAAGGCTGCATTTTTCGTTCTTTGTCTCGACCCGGTTTCGCCCATAACTTTCTCATACGGTGTCCAAACGACACGAAACCAATTCCTACGTTCATTAAACGATTTATCCTTATTTATCATATTTTTATTCAATTTATTTATTTACAAATTTCGGGTCGTTACAACTATCCACCCCTTAAAAGGATTCCGTCCTCGGAATCACTAAAATCTCCAACCTATAATCACCCGAGCATTACGCCCTCATTTCCTTGTGGTCATTACCACCAAACTTTCCTCATTCCTATTCCTTCAACATTACATATTCAAACATTCACTTAACTTCGTTAAGTCCGAACGGTCAAGACCCAACTTTAAAAACTCATAATACTCAAACGGGTCAAAATTTCACAATTTGACCATAACACCGTCATTTTCTCGACCAATCCTTTCATTCTCACAACAATGGTATGACACATTCATACCATTAACTAATTGATTAAAACGAATGTCAAACTCTAGCCTTGACCAAGCCGATGTATCCCGACATTGGTATGTCCCCACATTGTCTACCCTTTGACTTAAGCACAAAGTCAACTATACCTTAACATTTTCCCTTCTCGTTAAGGGTTTCATAAATCCTCCTTTCCTTTACAATTTGCCTTTAATTTATGATTCAATTACAGTCTTACACTCGATTCCCAATTTCAACATTGAAATCACCCAAACGGGTCAAGTCGTATAAACCGACTACGATTCAATCAACCATCTCATCAACTTTTTCACAAACACATAATCGACACATTATGCTATCAATATTCATTAGTAAATCAAAACGAGAGTCAAAGTCCATCTTAGACCAATTCAACCAATCACGGGTTGACTAACGTTGACTTTTACATAAAGTCAACCATACCTTTTCCAAACTAGCAATTTCCGTACACACGGCGTATCATTACCAACCCATCACTCTCAGTTCTACCCATTACTACTTTCTCAACAATCGTCCCCGTTAATCCAAGGGTCACACCTTAACATAAGGTCACAATAGCATTTACCGTTTCTTGACCTTCACTTGGTCGCTCATACTATCACTTAGTATTCTTTCAACCATCTTTGTATCAAATTGATCAACTTACATCATCGGTAGTAGGCCCCCTACCGTAATACGTCCCGCACCCTTATACGGTGTACTATGTCTTGGTTACCACATGGTAATTTGCTCACTGGGAGTTTCTCTTTCCTTCTATTCTATAAATCGTAGGCATCCCCTACATTTTCATGACCTAAATGCAACCCGCATTTCAAGCCCAATTCTCATTTACCATAACATAATGGCAATACTCATTAACCACATGGTTATACATTCATCATATTAACACATAAACATATACATACATATATATATACATATATATATATATATATATATATATATATATATATATATATATATATATATATATATATATATCACGCCAATTCAATATAAACACCTCTATTGTGCACATATACAAACATATGTATATGTCACACCAATACCATCTACACATCTCTATTGTGCACATATACAAACATATGTATATGCCACACCAATACCATCTATACATCTCTATTGTGCACATATACAAACATATGTATATGCCACACCAATACCATCTGGTATCCATCCTTTCACATCACGTAGCTTTGCTACTTTCTCACTCGTTTAATCACCCAATTATTCGTCATGCATTCTAGCACCATTCAAATAATATCACATTATCGTTTTCTTTCATATCTAACATATTTCTCACTTGACATATTACTCTACACGATCCACATGACACTACCTTTTCATTGTCATATGCCTTTGAAGGCCATCATATAATGCACATGCATTGCATCTCACGGATAACTAGTAAAATCTCGTTTCACTTACACATTAACCACCATTGATTAGTTCATTTCATTTTTACCACATTTCCAAATCTTTTGTCACTACGGGAGTAGCTATCATTCCATTCCATTAATCATAACTCGCCGGTCATCCCGGTCATCTTTGAGTCAACCAATCGACTCCGGTCTACACTTGTAACCCATGACTTAGCACCCAATGGCCCAACACTCGGTTTTCTACTTTCATACATCGTGGGACTTAGGACTATTCCTTTCCCAATCGTAATCTTACACTACACTACGTCATACATTATCACGCTATTGCTATGACACTTTTACCGACAATCTTCTTCTCACCTCAGATTATCGAATCCATCAATCCTGTCACATAACTTGCTATGGCTACGCGTCAACTTTTACTCAATTGTTTTCAACGATTAAATTTCGTCGTCCCCGACGCTTATTCTTTTCCACATATTTTCCATTTATAAATTCTAAGGTATCACTACACCTCAGTCATTCTTTCCTTTACCATTCATGTATAATATTACATTACTTATCCGGATTCCCGCCGAATATCCAAATTCCATTTCCAAGGATCCTATTCCAAAAATTTTCATCCATACTAACAATTCTTATCAAGACTTAGTACTTCATTGTACTACTACACTTCTGTTAGAAATACTCACCATATCTCGTGTCTCATCCTTTTATACTACATATTAGTATCAACCCTTATATCCTTACTACATGCGACACACTTGTCTATGATCCTTTCCAATACATACTTCCACACACATCACTAACCGGGAAGACTATTCCCAAAAATAAACCCCCATGTCGTACGGCTCGTCTCCAATTTCTAAAAGCACCAATTCGTGCAACAACCAAACAATTAAGCCATACTCACATAACATCAATCTTCACCTAAGATCTCCGAGGTTGCATCATGAACCCCCCTCTAGATTCCCTCCCGGGAAGACTTCCCTTTTTCAACTCACTCGTGACTTCCTTTCACAACATATTGTACCGCACTCTCTTTCCCAAAGTTTCATACTACACGTTCCACCGTGTCAATGCCTCACCCCTTTAACTATATGGATGTCAAACTCATCATATCTTTCTTTCTTCGCTTGCTACTCTCTAGCACTTGCTCAATCCTCCGAATCCACCATTCGTGACCTTCGGTTCAGAACTTCCGAATTACTCAAAGGTTTTACATGCTATGAAAACCTTATACAACATCCTTCCATTTCTTCCGACTAGGTCTTGCTACCTCTTTACGTAGCTACTTATCACTACGGACTTTGCCATTCGATGACTCTTCCTTCCTACGGGTATTGGAATCATCCCGCCCACCCTCATTCATAACTCTTTCCAATCTAGTGGAGCTCGTCCACTTTTCACATTCATTCTTTCGCCATACCAACATAACCAACCAACAAGATACAAACGGTCAACTCAACAGTTGAAAACAACACAGTTAGATCAAATCATGGCATTTCTCATAGGGGTCGGCCCTATCATACTAATGCCTTACGGCCTTAAAAGACTTCACATTGCACATTTCATAACAACTTCTATAGGTCCCCTAGGTTCAACCCTAAACTTAACATAAAGTCTCAAGGTCAACCTATCGATCTCAAGGAATCTTACATTCCTATTGCTACAGTCTAAGACTAGGATGGACATCCAACCTAATTCACTTAAACTATAGCTCTGATACCAAGTTGTAACACCCGTATTTTTAAAACATCATTTAAATCATTTAAAATACATTTTCCCAATATCTGACATATTGTTCAAAATACAGTTTAACAAAAACTTTAAAACTTATATCAGAGTTTACAAAAATACGGTGTCACCAAGTATATCAAAACCATAGGCAACGGGATCTACCTAATAGCTCCCGAGCTAAGCATCTCTAGGCCACTTCTAGTGCAACCTTCTATCACTTCAAACCTGTACCTGAGTACATAGCCACAAAACAAACATAGTACGTGAGACAAAATAGTCTCGTGAGATACATGGGTTTTAGACCCCAATAATAATACTCATTTCATAAATATATATAGACATATATAAAAAAACTATCTCACTACCATCTAGTCACCCTAATGTGACTCTATCATCCTTGCTTTCCTAGCAATCATATCTAGTTATCGGGTTGCCCCCGAACTAACTAGAACCACATTAACTTATTAACCGGGGATCCCCCGCATTAATAAGCTTCAACCATATCTAATACATAAACATATACGTACTAGAAACATACCGGGGATCCCCCGCATTGCTCAAGATAACGGCAAGAGGGAATCGCCCAATCTACCGATACCTGCCTTACTCGCCGGAATACGTCCAGTTAGCAAGACTACTAACGTGGATGAGTCGATGGGAATCCACCCAACTGCCCCTCACTCCACACCTCATGACCGGGGATCCCCCACGTCATCACATCATCTCATTCTTATCATAACTCATCAGTTATTCCAATCAAAGCCTTCGGCTATCACGTAATCATCAAACAAGTTAGTTATCTAATAATAACTATATATAACTAGTTCAACATAGTGTGAACGTACCTGTATGGTCCCATGGACCCGATCATACCCACATTTACTTCTACCTCTATGACCCTAGGAGGTCCATACTTACTTATCACATAAGATACATTTCTTATATATCGATATCATAATACTTTTATCTTTCCATTGACAATCATACATAATTATTACTAGTCACATCATAAGCATTTTCATATATATATTCGTTCTTTACTTCCATTAGTAAATCTTACCAATAGATACTCATTACTACAAAATCATTTCCAATTGCTTTACTAATACATATTTATTAATAAAGACTCAATATGTACTCTTTTACTCATTATCTTTATTATTATAGCACATTAATAAAGATTCAGTTATTACTTAGTTTAGCATACTACTTCCAATATCATCAATCATACTAGACATATTCTAGTATCACAATATACCTATTTTCTCATCTTTTCAGTCACTATCTTTATCAAAACATTTATTAATAAAGACCCACGAAATATTATATGTATTTCAAAACCATTTACTATGTACTCAGTTTTAAAAATCTCATGTACTCACCTTAGCAATAAGATGCTCCAACCGTATTCTTTCCGCCAATTTCTTTGCTCCAACAATCAATCAGCTTTTCAAGACTTCACCAAAAGCCTAATACAATAATCACAAGATTATTAACATCACATTCCACTACCAATGCGTCCATCTATCTCTAGATAACACTTACTAACTCATTTCCCCCAATTATGGTGATTTACCAAACCCTAGGTTTAACCAACCCGCAAGATTCTTACAAATCATTATCATACACTTGTTTTCCTTGTTAATACATCATCTATCAAGTGTATACACCATTTATATCACCATAATCCATAACCCCAAGAACTAGGGTTTCAAGCCCATACATCAAAATACATAAATCTTAAGCTACGAAGATCAAAGAGTGAAGATATACCTTTAATCTTCAACTAGGAGTGAAATCAATCAAGATTCGTGGAGGAATCACTCATGAACTGCACTAGAGCTCCAAAAATCGCCAAAGAGGTATCTAGGGTTTTAAGATAGCACAAATGGCTGAAAACCCGATTTAAAGCTGCTCGACCAAAGTTCACGGCGCGAACTGAGTTCGCGTCGCTAACTTTCCCCATCGTGAACTTTTCCCGATCGCTACTCAGTCGCGAACTCGATTAACCAAAATGCCCAAAATCCCTGTTTGATGTTCCCGATCGGGAACCATAGTTCGCGTCGCGAACTTGCCTATGCAGCAAGGCTGCATTTTTCGTTCTTTGTCTCGACCCGGTTTCGCCCATAACTTTCTCATACGGTGTCCAAACGACACGAAACCAATTCCTACGTTCATTAAACGATTTATCCTTATTTATCATATTTTTATTCAATTTATTTATTTACAAATTTCGGGTCGTTACAAGTATGATTTTCATTTTTTAATTCATTTATGATTCTTTCTGAACTATCTTTAAGTGGAGGAATGAATTTATATGGAAGTGGTACAGCATGATATCCCACTCCATGCACAACTTTTTCAGTGGTTTGATTACTTGTTAATTCATTGACAATTTGAGAGCTTCTTTCAAACTTTTTAATGGTTAATTTGTTTTGTTCTAATTCCATTTGAAATTCTTCTAGTTTGATCAAAGTTTCTTTTAGTTTTAATTCAAGATGTTCTTTTTCATAGGTGGTTTGTAGCAATTCTTCTTTTATCTTTTGATCAGTTATTTTATAAATTTTAATTTGATTTTCAAGATCAGCTATACAACCATTATATTCAATTCTTCTATTTCTATTTAGAATCATCTCTGCAAGAGTTTCTTTATTTAGTTTTTTTAAATCTTTATAAGCTTTAATGCATTCAGGAGTGCAAGATTTAGAATGTACCTTAGTAGGAGAGTCAGTGAAGGCCATGAGAGCTTGATTCTGTGCATGCTCCTCTGCTTGAAAGCTCCAGTCATAACCCTGTCCTTGTTGTGAAACAAGAGCAGTTGAGTTTGATCTTTTGTCTGGCTGGGGACATTCTTTAGCAAAGTGCCCAAGATTGTTACAGTTGTAACATTTGACTTTAGTCTTATCAAATCCAGCCTTGTCACCTTTGTTGTAGTTAAGGTTTGTTCTTCCAGTCCTCTTTAAGAACCTTTTGGTTCTTAGACTCAGCATAGCCATCTGCCACTTAAGATCCATCTCCTCAAGATCATCAGGATTCAATTGTTCCAAATCATCACTAATTAGTGCAGTATGCACATGACTAGTGAAGAAGGATTCTCTTGCAGTATCTTCACAATCTGCAGCCTTTGCAGTTTCCTGACCTGTTCCTGTACTAGACACAAAAGCAGCATTGTTTGAAGATAAATTAGGAGTTTTAGAACTTACCTCAGATTCAAACACCCTAAGCTCATTGTATAATTCATCCAGCTCCTTTTCTTCCAAAGCATCACCTTGTCTATATATGACTGTGTACATAGACCATTCTTCTCCAAGAGATCTGAGAAACTTTCTATTGACATCATCATTGTCTGGTTTCACACCAACTTGATTCAATTCACCAATGAGTTTATTGAATCTATCAAAGGTTTGAGATAGAGATTCATTCTTTTGGCATTTGAAATTTTCAAAGTCCTGTTTAAGTACAGACTTCATGTTTCTTTTGGTGCTTTTAGTGCCAACGAATCTCTTTTCCAGTGCCTGCCACAACACCTTTGCATCATCATATTCAACAAAGAGATGTTGATAGTCATTAGGAATGGCCAGTAGAAGAGTGCTGAGAGCTTTGAGTTCGATTCCTCTATCTTTCTTCTCCTTTTCACACTTGAGTTTGTCTGCTTCAGTTGCAGAACTTGTTGCTTGACCAGGAACGGTTTTGTTTCCTTCAACAACAACTTCCCACATGGAATAATCAGTAATGAGCATGTATTGCTTAATACGATTCTTCCACATCCCAAAGTTATTGGGAGTGAGTATAGGGATTTTATTAGCTTGAGTGCTTTCATTGTTATCAGTCATGATTAACAATCTGTGTGTTTTAAAGATTAAAACTTTTTGTTGTTCTTAAAATTCGTAGATCTAGAACCAATTACCTCTGATACCACTTGTCAGGATCGATTAACTATGAACAATTAATAAACACCTTTAGATCTAATTGATGATAGAAGTTACAGCGGATTAACACTATATCAATATAATTAAGAACGATGAACTGTAAGAACAATATGTAATAATATTAAGAACACAGTTTCACAAAAAGCTTCAATGTATATTATTGATTAACAATACACACGTACGTTTACAATTCGTAAGGAACTATTTATAATAGTCCTTGAAGCCTAACTATTTACCCTAGTTATTCTAGGACTTGATTTACATCGAATAATAAAAGATATACATTGAATTACATTCTATAACTAACTCTGCTAAGATCTCGGGCTTGATATGCTTCCAAAACGCGTACCAGTAGTAATACCATTCATCAGTAGTAAATAAGCATCGTCGGTAGTAACTCTGGTAATCAGTAGTAAGTCCAAAACCATTATCAATAGTAACTACTATGATCAGCAGTATCTTCAATATGTGCATGATCATTAGTAACTTAGTTATAAACTCACCAGTATCAACTTATCAGTAACAAGTGTTTCTGCCCCATCAGTAACAACCATAGTCTTCATCAGTAATAACTATGATCAGTACTAACTGCAGCATCAGTAATAAGTTGAACTGTGATCTGCTCCAACAGCACTTCAAATTTGATCATGGACCAGCCGATCTCTGAAAACACATGCATTCAAACTTCTAAAGCAAGCTGACTGATTGCATACTCATTTCAGTCGAAACATCTAAAAGTATGAAACACAAATACCCACATGTTTGCTTCTCAAAGTAGTAAACTTTTTTCTTAAGATATATGGAGTTTAGCCAACGGATATCTGATGCAGGCACAACCGTTGAGAATCGGACCCTTTTGTTTCTTAGGCCCAAAAACTTGTGAGAAAAAGGGCTAGTTGCACTAAAATGAACTTAATTTAGGCTACGGGACTCCGTTTCATGCCTACGACTTGACAAACTAGTCAAATCGAAGCTTGTAACGAGGATAACGTGGTGGTAAAACACCGCTTTTGGGGCCATAAACAGTGTAATTTGAGAGTTATTTGCATTTTAAAGTTTTCTTTTTTACTTTGTTTGGGCCGATTTTACGCCCATTCAAAAATCTAGATCTATTTGAGGGTTTCTTTGAGACACTTGAACATTTAGTTTTGATTTTTATAAAAGTTCATTTTCTCTCATTTAATAGAAATGTTCAATTGAAATTCACCCGGTATTCGTTTTTATAAAAGTTCATTTTCTCTCTCATTTAATAGAAATGTTCAATTGAAATTCACCCGGTATTCTTTGAAGTAACGATAGTTGGGAGAATAATTCCATGTATTCATATAAATCAACAAGTTAGTTAAGTTTGTGTTATTTCGTATTTAGCCTACGTCAATTTGTATACCAAGGACAAAATAAAACCAAAGGATTTTGCCACTCTTAGGTATGAAGACAATACTAATTATGGATCATATTATTGATGGATTCAATTGGACGGTTGAGAGCCAAACAGTTATATCAGTGCCAACTGATATGGCCGTCCGCATTATGTACGTTCTAGTGCTTGTACGTGTATCATCATGCATTTGAGGATTACTATTTGCTACTGACGATGTCATGGACTAAGGCCATTGGCTTGTGGACACTAGTGTGTCGATTTCCTAACAAAATAATTGTTACATATATATACACTATAAGATAGTCCAAACTCACTTTTATAGATTTGATGGATAAATATATGTAGAATTAGTTATCTGTTGATGATGCTTCAAAATAGATTAATTAGCTATCAACGTTAAAGATGCACTTTGTGTAAATCACTTGGCGTATAATTTGTTGCTACATATTTTCGTTTGGGCTGTCCAAAGGTGCACTCTTCATCCTCCCAAGCTCGAAGCACGCTTCAATTAAACATCAAATGATCGCTAGGTGAGGACCCGAAACCGAAAGACTATTGAACTATTCCGGGTGGCTATTCCATTTTGGTAACCCAGATCAATTTTGATTAATTACTTAACATGTTATGGTTTCATCCAATTCGCATCAATTGATTAACCATTTGAACCTAATTGATCAAACTCATTTTGACTAGTTGCTTAAGTCTCTTCACTTCTACCAACTTAATTGATCAAACTCACTTGGGGTGCTCGAAAAACTGATGAGTGTGTGGGCCCAAAAGAATGTGTGTGTGTATAGATTTGTGAATAATGTCTTTGTTTTAAAAGCATAAGTGAAGGTGCATTGTTGGTACTTGGTAGGGTTGTGATGTGGTATTGAATTTGTTAAAAGTTGAAGCGTAAATTCATGGCACCGTTTAGGACCAAGTAAGTCTCTTGCTTGAAAGCAGAAATTAAAACTTTTTAACTTGCTCCATTTTCCTTCGGCTATCCGAAGAGAAGGGATGAGGGGAAGGTGGGGCCCATAATGGATATTTTAATATGATGTTTGATATTTTGTTTGTATATATTTTATAATTGTGGGATTAAAAAACTTAAGATAATAAATAATGTTATAGCATGGGTGTGTCCGTTGGAGTGTGACCGGATTGATGTGACAAAGACTGAAGTTGGTATCACGATTGATACTGGTGGATTTAACAATTTAAGGTGTGGATAAGCAGGCTAAACTTTGATGGCTGATAGTGCAAGCAAAGCAATGGGCTTTCCCCTTTTTTATTTATCTCATATCCCTTTGTCTTCAATTCCCTCATAAACTCATGTTTAGTACTTCACACACCTCCAAAACTCCCCATATTCCACTGCTTCCTCTGTTTTAGTTCCACTTGCATAAACCCATCCAGGGGTAGAAATGGAATTTCATCAAAATCAAGATCAAGAAGAAGACACTCCCCTCCCTATCAACAGCACACATGAGCATAATCACATTGTACCAATATTATCACTACACCACCACCACAAACCACCGCTCACAGATGTAACCACCACCACCACACCGCCATCCATGGTGACGGTTGTAAGGTACAAAGAATGCTTAAAGAACCATGCAGCTTCCATGGGAGGAAAAGCAACAGATGGGTGTGGCGAGTTTATGCCTTCCGGTGAAGATGGTGCACTTGAAGCTTTGACTTGCTCAGTCTGCAACTGCCATAGAAACTTCCACCGGAAAGAGATTGAGGGTGACCACCACATGATTACCACCACCTCCTACGACTGCAATTACCATACTGCCCCTCCCCATGTCAAAAGATTTGATCTTGGAAATGGTAGAAACCTCATCTTGCAAGGTCATCATCACCTAAAATCAGAATCTTTAGGGTACAACCACAATAATGCAGGGGCACTTGTACCTTCTAAAGGACCACCACAAATGATAATCCCATACAATATGGGAATGGGGTATTTTGATGAGCAAGAAAATGGTAATGGTGGTGGATTTATGAGCAGGTATCCACCAACACCACTGCAGCAAGTGGTGAAAAAGAGGTTTAGAACAAAATTTACACAAGAACAGAAGGAAAAGATGGTGAATTTTGCTGAAAAAGTTGGGTGGAAGTTGCAAAGACAAGAGGAATCAGTGGTTCAAGAGTTTTGTCAAGAAATTGGGATCAAAAGGAGAGTGCTCAAGGTTTGGATGCATAACAACAAGCAGCATCTTGCTAAGAACAACAACATTAATCCAGTACCCCCTCAACACCCTTATCCCTCAATTAACTAATTAAGGAGAATATTCTTTTTTCTCACTTTCTATTTTTCTTTTTATGTACTAAACCTTTAATTTCATGGATTATAATAATAAAATGGTAGCAAATTATGTAATGTGGAAAGGAGATTTGGCCACATATATGTATTAGTGGTTAATGAGGAATGGATTAACGAGTGTTAGAGGATTGATTGTAGCTTTCTAAATTTATTAATTACTCATTTTTCTCAAGTGACATATTGTTTTAGCTCTTTTGTTATTATTTTATATTTCTTTTAAAATTATTAGGTTAAATTCTAGACATAGTATAATTTATTCGTAAGCGTGAGAATACTTTCAATTGTGAAACAAATTGACGATTTAGTTTTTAGTTAATCAATTGGCACTTCAACCGACATATAATTGACAGCAATATATATTCACTTAATATTCTTAGATTCCATAAGTTATGTTATCTTTTATATAAAAACATAATATTAAATAAAATAAGTTCATTAAAATAAAAACATTACAATGATTTTTCAAAAAAAAACATATTACATTTATTATAATAATTAACGTTGACGAAAATTTGACGAAAGTTGTGAAATTTGTTCGATTAGAGCATTACAAAGTCTATGATGAACAACCTCATTGTTTACTTCCTTGTCTATACGTATGTGTTTTGCAATTCTCTCATCCCACGAACTTTATTACTTGTATGCCAACTTTTTTCCGTTACAATTTTAAAATTTGTTTGAAAAAAGGTAAAAAAGATATTGACGGGTAAATAAGTACCGACTCATTTTCTCTCGCTTTAAAAATACCCATTTTAATCAAGACATATTTTGACCCTTTATATTTACCCCCTAGCTCAATTATATTTTGCCACGTCGAGCAAACTGCATATATGCTATGGATGCAATAAAAGTGCAAATAGATTTAAAATCTATATTTTCAGCTATTTAGCATAAACACAATCACAACTTTTATATGCAGCTTGCTATTCATGAATAACTTCCTATATGTCACGAGTTTAGTCCTTTTATGGGTTAACATTATACCAGATCATGATGACTAGGGAATGTCGATGGTTAAGTTGTGTACACCATGAACATAAATTTGACCACCCGAATCCTGATTATAAAAGAAAAGTAAAAAAAAAAACTTAGCAATTGATCAATCATTCTCCCAGGAAACCTCATATTTTGAGATTCTAAAGAGTTAAAATGTTGGGGACCAGGGACCAGCACTTTTAATATTCTTGTGAATGTTGGTAAACCATTAAATGTGCACTCACTCACTCCCATTTGTGAATCATATCAATCTTATCATTTTGGACTCCTCGGCCCCACGTATCTTTCTTTCTTTTTTCCTTTTCAGTATTTAATATTTTTACGGTACAAATACTCCGTAATTAATATATGACAGTATTACCAGAGTATATCGATATGCGTACTGGTTAAAGTAATAAATGCCTGTAGATATTACAAATTAACGTAAACTCATGTCTTTTAGATTCAAAGAGTGTACGTATTATCAGACATCAAATACATGTTAGTGGTGTACGGCTACAAATAGTGGTGTACAAATCATCAACCATTATTTATGTATCATCTGAAAGGTCTTGAAGTAAATTTGATAGTTTTGGTTTAAATTATGCCAACTTTCCATGATAAAATAAATCGACATAATTTTAGTTTAAGAGAACCATGGTCTACATGAAGTTATTGTCCCAACTTATTTAAAAGGGGTTCACAAGAGAAACGTTGGTAACATAGAATTTTATTGCGGATGTTTGAGGCAGGGGCAGAACTATTAGGAATCAAGAGGGTGTATGGCAGCCATTTTCCGGTTCACCTCATGTGGAAAAAAATTGATTAGAAGAAACTTTTTGTGTAGAAATTTTATATATCCACTTAAAGTTTTGTAGAAGTTTCGGTTGACTTTGGTTATGGATTTGCCACTAAATCTTTGATTAATTTTATACCCATCTAAACTATTATGAGATTAAATACAAATTAGAATTCTATTAGATCACTCCCAATGGTTCCGCCAGTTGGGGCTTCTCCAAAAGTGGCGCCATCCCACCATTGACACCACTAGATCAGTTGATCCCGCTAGTTTGATGTCGTAAGTTTGGAGACGGGAGGAGGGGGTGGCGTGAGTTGGGTAGGTGGGGCCAAAGAGGTATTTTGTGTGTGTTTAATTTGTAATGGTGGGTCCCAAAAAACTGAAGGAAGGAGGTATTGTTGGCACAAGTACATCAGTTTAATGTCGGTTGAAGGGTGAGCTGACGTGGTGCTGCAAAAACAGACGGTATCGGTCTTACTTATATAGTTTTATGAAGGGCAAAGTGGCACAGTAAATGAAATTGGATATAAGAGGAAAAGAATGAATGTTGGAAAGTAGGAGGTTGGATCTGAACTGCACGGCTGTGGATGAGGACATGACATATGACTCTTATGAAATTGCTATCAGTACAACTGTTGCAAGCACGTATATGGCCTATAGATGCCAGCTGTAACTTACATATTTTCACAAGGAATAATTGTCGGACACTTGCAAAAAAAAATTCTTTTTCACATATCTTTTAGGATCCCAAAGGCCAGTTTGATTCATGTACAACAAATAAAAGTTCTGGTCCAAGGTCTGTTTTATAAACGGGTCAGTTGAGTCAACCCAAAACTTGTTTGCCTCAACTCTGGCATGCTTATTTTCGTATAAGCCTTATGTCGATCTAAAAAAAATAGTGTAGGAGATATATTTCAATATTAAGTAAAAAACTACTTATTGCAAGAAGAAAAAAACGATTTAGGATGTTTTACTCATTTAACCATTAGATACAATCAAGCCATTGATTTTACATGTAAATCTGAAAGTATATGCGGAAATAGATACACCACCAGGAGAAACTAACAAATAGGATTATAAGGTGGAAAGAAACAAAATTGATATTTGTATACCTGCTAATATTATTCTATTCCTCACTTGGAAATGAAAAGGTGTATTTGACTTATTGAGTGAAGAAGTTAATATTTGAGTTTTTCACATATCCGAGCTCGACCAGGATTCAGAAGAGAATCAGACATCACCCAACCCTGTTCAAGTTCAACCAACCAACCAACTATTACTCAACATGACAGTAACAGAATCAATTTCAATTATTAGGCACATATCAGATACCTGTTCTTTAGCTTTGATCTTAAAAGGGGCATACAGAGCAGAAACCATGTTATAAGATTCTGTCACGTGACCTTGTAGATCTGTTGCCAAAAGACTTAAATCATCATTACTTGTAACTTGGTTGTGTTTTGATGACCGAATGATGTGAAGAAGCACATGGGCCTGATAAAAAAAAATTATATATAATATCAACCATTAGTTCCTGGGTCAAAGAGTGAGAGTGTGCAAAATGCTCACATGGAAAGCTGCTTTCAAAATATCATCGGATTTTGCTTGATCCTTAAGCACTGCATATATGTTCCCCTTTGAAGGATTATAGGCAACTACATATCTCTCTTTCTGCAAATTAACACATACAACCGAATTCATATGCAGTCTACAGATAGAGACAGTAGCAAACATCTACAATACTAATACCACCTCAAATACAGGCTCTACATCGTAATATGACTTTGAATCTTGAAATGCATCCTTAAATCTTGAACCTGAAACATTACCCAAATTAACAAATTTGGTCCGTTGAAACGAGTCGATTTGGGTAAGGTTGATCCACACACTTTTTTGTCCAAGTTTATTTTTCTTTTAAGTTATGATTATAAATTAATACTATTAATCCTTAATAGAAGGAATTAGGAGGTCGTAAGCATTAAAAAAGGCTTCGGGTAACTTGCAACCCATTTCCTTTCAGCTAATTTTTCATTTGAGATAAAAGACAACCCAAATCAAGTGAAATTGACTGGTTAAATTGTGAAAGAAAAGAATATGTGAAGAATATATACCAAGAACAATTGGTCTGTCTTTGCACCATGGTAAATTGAATACTGTTTCCTTCATGTTTCCTTCTTGCAAACTTGGAACACTCCCTGAATCATCAAACATATAAAAATTAAAATAAAAACTCTTGTAGTAAAAAGAAATCTAGATCAACTAATTCGTTTGCATATTCAGAAATGTTATTAATGCAATAATTTTTTTTATATATGAGTTTTCTATGTAGAGAGAGTAATGTTTATCCCAAAAAGCTAAAATAAATTACAAACCAAGAGACAGCAACCACATGAACAGGACTGACCTGTCTCAAGAAACGATTCTACTGCAACAGAAAACCTAGCCCGATTTAATGTATGCAGCACAACAGATTTTACCTGAATTAACACCAAAAAGTTTAAATAAATAAAAAAGTTAATATATTAAAATTTCACAGTTTAGAACTATATTACCTCTCGATAAGAGCTGTAAAGATATCCACAAGATAGTAAGGCAAATGTGGTGAACAAAGAAGGATTTCTTTTTGCTATGATGATGCTCAATCCCGTTCCCAACTTCATACAAAATTAACATTATACAAAATAATTAAATAAAAACAAATATGTAACTTATGTAAATGAGACAAAATACCAAATCTGCCACATTTCCAACACATTCTCCTTTAGCAGTAACATCGCCTATGTTTTCACCCATTGCAAAAGCCTTGTATATTGGGGTACGGGTTGATGTTGATGTAACAGCAGCAACATTCTACAATCAAAATTATATAAACATTAAAGTTAGTTTTAATACAAAGTTATTATGAATTCAGACAAGATAGCAACAAAAACCTTTGCAACATTGGCAGCACAGGCAAGAGGTAGAAAAAGGTGTGGTGCAGCTGCAGTTGCTAATTCTACACCAGCACCTAACTCCATCAGAAGGTCACCAGATAGTCGAAGCTAAATGTAAAAGAAAAAAAATTAAAAAAATTAAAAAAATCAAATTGTCAACTTTTTGACTTATGTATAGGTAAAATTCACCTGTTTTAGATCATAATCAAATTTCTTTCCTTGGCGAGAAAAAAGCATTTTGCCAATGCGTCCAGAACCATCCTACATATCAACCACGAATATAAATATACATTTTATTATATATTAAAAAGTAATTGTTTATTCACTTATTAATTTAATCACAATTACCTTGATAATCCAATTGATAGCTACAGCACCAGGCATGGCTTGGGCTTTAGAGACACCAACCGAATGTAATAGTGCTTGTGTGGTAAAAACGCCCATTGCTCCACCAAAGAAATGCTACATTTTAACATATATAATTGTATATAAAACCAAATTTACATAATATAACATTAGTTACAGTCTTACAGATCAGATCCTTTAATGGTGTACCTTTAAAGCTCTCCATGTCATGTAGGGCACGTATGAAGGACTAACACTGTCAGGAAAGCCTTCTGGAACCACATAAGATCTTATAAAGGATATCAACTCCTGCAATGTGTATCTATATTATTTACAGGGAATATATATATACTATACTACTAGGTTTTAATGGCTACTGAAAACGATACAGAATTAGCATTGTGTTTCCTAATCTTCTGTTCATTTTGTTTCAGTATATCCAGTGAAAGCATCTCATACTTGATCTAATTTATGTTACTAGAAGTTTAACATTTGAAGCATAAAACCTGAAATCGGTCTAAACAATGATCATGAACGGATTTAGGTATTTCTTCACTTTTGTTCTGATCGATATTACTAAAAAACTTCCATGTTTCCTAATCTTAATATTCATTTATCCAATTAAGTGTGTATCCTCTTGTAATCAGGATGACTTTTATTCATCACTTGTCATCTTTTTGTTAGCTTAGTAGATAATATAACTACAAATGGCTCCAAAAGAATAGGTCAATTTCACCTGAATGTCCATCTCTTTGTTTTTCTGTATGCTCCTTATTTAACCAGATCTAGCATAAACTATACCAACACCTTAACTGTAGAAATCAACATTTCCGGTGATCATGCACTTAATTAGCCATGGAGTAATAGCTATTTAATCACAAATTTAACAGGAAATACAGAAGCACTGAAGATAATTAGGTAAGAAATACCTCTCTTGCACGCACACACTATGTGTATCTGTGTACAGAGAGAGTGAGAGACTGGGAGAGAGAGAGAGAGAGGGAGAAGGAAAAACCGACATCCACAGGGGCTTGACGAGATTGCAAACTGACGGCACGAATGGAATTAGAACCATTCCTGAAGTTCTTCCGGTCGTTTTGAGCCAAATACTTAAATCTACGGCCGTCTAACTCCTCATAACAGATCAATCTCAAGCTAGCATCAACAAATTGTTCTTCAACGAGACCGTAGCTCGTGGCCTCCAGTGACCTACTCTCCGACGGCGCAACGACGGACGGCGGAGGAGACGATGCGAGGTTGGCGGAGATTCTTAAAGTTTCACGGACGAGCAAACTAGCGTCTTGAGAAGAGGTGGAGGTGGTGGCAGCGAGGGTTTGAGAGGAGGCCGAATTGGAAGAACGGCGGTCGAATTTCATTGCCGGAATTGGAGGATTATGTGTGTGTGTGTGTGCTTTTATGGCGAAAGAAAAGGGAGCTTTGTAAATGACGATGGAGATTGGCTGACAATTGGACTCCTTTACCTTCCAACGGAGCTTCAGAGAGATTCAGTAACTAAGGCTTTTATTAAATATGGTTATGAGTACTGATATTTATTCTTATATTTTCTTTATAAAAATTTTTTTGCATGTCACAAATAGATATTATAGAAATGAATGTTAAATGAATGAGGATAATTTAAGATGAATATTAAAACCATATCATAAAGCTATTTTAGCTTTAACACAACTTTAACAAACCCTCAACACTTTATGCTATAAGTCACATAAATTTTAGTCTTAATAGGAAGCTAATTAATCAATAAAGCCACATTTGCCATTCAAAAAAATAAAGCCACATTCAATGAGATAAATTATATCTAGTTAATTGACTTAATAAAATAGACAATATCTCAAGCCTATAGTCTAGTGATATTAATGTAAGATGTAAGGTGTTGTCCATGACCTATAAATCATGAATTCAAGTCTCGTTGTAACTTATAGGTGTAAGATTAGGTGGCTTAAAAAAAATATAAAGGAGACAATAGCAACTAACAAAATCCAAACATGTAATCGCCGCCACGTCACATACAAGAATACATACAAAAGTTATTGGCTAAGACGACGTAGTTTAATAACATAATTTCGTTGCCATGTAATTTAGTTCAACCACAAAAGCTTTGGTCGGCTTGCTAAAAATCACACCTAAGGTTTGGACATTTCTGAGTCGACATTAACGTTGAAATTATATTAGTTGAACCATTTGAAGCCTTAAAATAGGTTTATATGAGGACAAATTAAAGGACGGTACAAACTAGAGAATTTAGGCTTTTGATGAAAGTCTTGAAATTTTTTTCATTTTTAAACTTTCAAAATTTGAAAATGTGTAATTATAATAAATTAAGTTTTAAATTATGGAAAACTGAAAATACTAGTCAAGCACTCGTGCAAAGCATATATTAGTCTTACTTAGCTAACGGGCTAAAATTAGTGGTGTCCAAAAATATCCGGAAAATGGGTATCCAAAAAAATATCCGATACCCAAAATTCAGTTACCCGAATTTTTTGGTATTCGAATGTCGGGTATTAGATACATGTTGCAAATTTCTTAAACTTCGGGTATTTAGGTACCGGATATCCAAATTTTCTTATTACATTTTTTTTTTCACATTTAATGTTATATTGAATACTTAAATAAGAGATTTTTCCTATCTGTATTTGTATAAGTGCATTTATAATTATAGTTTCTATACACAATTGTCGCTTTACATCACGTCATAAGAAACATCATGGTCTCGACATGAGTTATACACTTTGATGTTTGACCATGTAACAATACTATACCTCATGTTATCTACATGTTATTTAGAACCTTTCTGTATATATGCTCAAGTAGTTATTTCATCTTCATTTATGTTTCTAAACGGTCTCAAGTAGTCGTTTGACTTTGATAAAATATTTTAGCTTTCCAAAAAGGAAAGGAGTAGTGGGCCAATTTGTTGAGAAGGAAAGAAATTGGATAGGAGCGGACCTACCAATCCAACTTGGAACATCTTTAAGTGGGACCCTACACAGTACACACACTTCATGTTTTATTATAAAATTATATATAAATTATCAATTAGATTTCTTGAACCTAAACCTTTAACTGAAAATACAGGCTAACTGAAAAATCGGTTACTTGGTTAACCACTAAACCATTTTTATTTGTAGATTTTCAAAAGCAATTTCATTAAGTGTAATCTCTAAACATCGAGTGTAGTTAATTAGTTATCCATAAATTTCCCGCTTGAGTAATAAAACAACCATGCTTAAAAAAAACGTGTAAAACATTGTTGTTATTAGTCAACTCAGCGACTCACAATATGTAATTAAAACATGTATAAAACCTCAAACCCAAGAGAAGAGAAAAGCAACATAAGGAATAAAGACCTCCACTCAAGTCATTTTGTGCATTTTCACCAAACTTTGTTTTACCTCTTATAAGTTAAAAACAAATTTTAACGCTTACTCGGTCATAACCTTTTACTGAACAACTTATTCCTTCAATCAAAGCTAACTCAGTAAACAACTGTCAAACAACTTCTTAATATACATCTTTGCAGCATATGTATACATATCAGAATGCTATTAAGTCCAACCATGAGTTTAGTGTTTAACTACCCGTGTCCCATTGCAAAACTCTTAAAATCCAAGTTTTGAGTTGGGAATATGTATCATTCCAACGATATTTACAACATTAGTATTTATATGTTTGGACCTTCCACAATACATTATTTTTTTTAGGCTTAACAAACAAATACAACACTACTTGGTTTTTAGGTTAGCCGTCACGTAAATTTAACCCTTATAACCTAAAAACCGGTACATTTTTTGCAGTGTTTAGGTTCAGCTTTTAAATTTCATATATTTTGAAAATCACTATTTGGTAACTATAAGTTTAATTAATTAATATCATACATCCAACACTTGTAACAATTTAACATTTTCTTGGCCATAGAGTTACAAACTAGTCGAGTTTTTACTGAGCCAATCAAGCTCCAGATTTAATGGAGCTTTTCAAGTCTTTTGTGATATATGTAAGTGTGTATATATATAATTTCTCCTTTGCAAAAGTTTCGTGAAAACACATTAATATTAAAAAATTTGGGTTAAAAATGTACACAGCAGAATACAAAGCAGTTGATCATGATCATGATG
This sequence comes from Calendula officinalis, assembly GCA_963853835.1. NCBI lineage: Eukaryota > Viridiplantae > Streptophyta > Magnoliopsida > Asterales > Asteraceae > Calendula > Calendula officinalis. Next base: position 11,646,670 of record OY970821.1, on the reverse strand, counting down.
TGTTTACAAACTCATAGCTCTTGATTTAACCTCCATTTCTCCTTCTGCGCCATCCTTCCTTGTTTCCTGAATTAAAATAATTAAAATATAATTGTTTAATATAATTACTATTTACAAAATTGTAAAAATGAAGAAAAGCATACCAGTGGATTAGTTGAATTTAGATATTTTTCTAATGCATGATTTCCATAAAGAATCTTTGCACCAGTTCCTATGGCTTCTTCATCAACCACAACTGCATCAACAGAATCCATTCCTTTGTGGGGAGGATTTGGGACCTGTAATGTTATTTAAATCTTATAAATACAATTCACTAAACTAAACTAATATTAATATTAATATATCAACAGCACACACCAAAACTATCACCATTAAAAAAAATTTAAGTATAACTATAGGTGTAACATTGAGCTTCAAAAGTTCATATTACTATTTAAAAATAACTAAAATCTTGTAAGATAAATGTACAAATACATTTTGTAGTAGATACTAGCAATCTTTTTACAAGGAATTGAAGAAAAATATAGAAAAAGGAAATCAATATAAATATAGTATCAATAACAGTTACTAAAATAAATGGAAACGTAAAAGACAAATATAGCCTCATATGCATTGCACATGACCAGAGACATTTAACTTACGTTTGATTTAAGGACCAACAGGGTTACAGGTTTAAGAATTAGGGACCATCGTGTAATTTTTTATACTTAGGGAGCAAATCCATAACTTTTGGTAAACCGCAAGGACCATTGTTGTAATTTACGCAAATTAAAGTTTTGAAATACCTCAAACATGGAATCCACGAGAATATTTTCTAAAATGGCTCTTAGACCACGTGCACCGGTGTTCTTAGCAATTGCTTTCTTTGCAATCAATCTTAGTGCAGTTTCAGTAAAATGTAACTTAACCTGTAATACAAAGTGAAATTAATTAATGTAAAAAAACATTCATAAATTAATTAAAATTAAAGAAGAGAGAAACACATATTTACATTGTTCATGGCAAACATCCTTTTGTACTGCTTCCCAAGAGCATTTTTGGGCTCCGTTAGAACCTGTTAGTAAACAAAAACAGAATATTTAATTTCCTTTAAAAATTTAAAATCATTAACACAAAATTAAAACTTATCCAAAAAATTAAACAAAAATCATAACAATCAGACCTGAAGAAGTTGGTCCTCATCTAAAGCAGATGAACTCACTAGAATAGGAAATCGACCAATAAACTCAGGTATTAACCCGTATGCAACAAGATCACCACTTTCTACCTGAAAATTCAAACCAGATTACTAACCATAGTTACTTATAATGTGAATAAAAATTAACTGTGGTAAAGAATTGGTTCTCACAGATTCTAATAAAGAAGATGTAACCACAGCATTAGTTAATCCACCGTTTCTCATATTAGCCCTAACTGGTGCACCAAATCCAATAGATGAATCTTGTCGTCTGGAACAGATAAATCAACGGCTCAGATTAATCACTGATTAAATATATAATTTTTTAAGTATATTATATGTACCTCTCAGAAATGGTTTTCTCCAGATCAACAAATGCACCACCACATATAAAAAGGATATCTTTTGTATCAACCTGCAACCGACTTTACATTTTTTTAACTGTATATAATTTAATCACTAAGAATAATGCCAAATTTAGGTCAGACCTGAATGCCTTCACCTTGAGGCTGCTGCTTTCTGGCTCGATTATCAGGAACATTCACAATCTGAAAATAACCACACAATAATATAAATTCTAAAACCATAATAATTATAACGATTAAATAATATAACGAATAGTACTAACAGTTCCTTCAAGCATTTTAAGTAATGCTTGTTGAACACCTTCTCCAGATACATCTCTTCCACTATTTAAACTTTCAGCCTGTAACGACCCGAAATTTGTAAATAAATAAATTGTACAAAAATATGATAAATAAGGATAAATCGTTTAAAGAACGTAGGAATTGGTTTCGTGTCATTTGGACATCGTATGAGAAAGTTATGGACGAAACCGGGTCGAACCGAGTTAGTAATTGTGAAGGAAATATTAATATGGATTTCAGCAGAGGCTCCCATCGAGCTCCCATCGAGCTCCCATCGCGAGGAAGGCAAACAGCGATTTTTATGTTGGGCGCGAAAGGCCTAGAGTCGAGCTCCCACTGAGGCTCGCGACTCGAGGTCGACGCGAGGTCGACGCGAGGATGCGCGGCCATTGACCTCACGACTCGAGGAATGGAATCTGGGCGCGAGGATCGTCTGGTACAAGATTAAATACGGGATTTGGTCATTTTGAGCTCAATTTTCCACCCCCTCACTCTCTCACTAAGTGCTTATACATATTTTGAGTGGAAAAGAGCATTTGGAGCTGATTTTGGACTCCAAATCACGTGATTCTTCTTCCATTTCTGAAGTTTAAGGTAAATCTTCACTCTTTGACCTTTGTAGCTTTAGATCTATGGATCTTGAAGCTAGGGTTTGAAACCCTAGTTCTTGGGTTGGTGATTTATGGTGAAATAAATGGTGTATACACTTAATAGATGGTATATTAACAAGGAAAACAAGTGTATGATTATGATTTGTAAGAATCTTCGGGTTGGTTAAACCTAGGGTTTGGTAAATCAATATATTTGGGGGAAATGGATTGATGGGTGTTATCTAGATGTAGATGAACACATTGGTAGTAGTTTGTGTTGATAATCTTATTGTGATAATTGTTTTAGACATTCGGTGAAGTGTTGAAGTGGACGAATTGTGAACAAGGAACCGGCGGAAAGAATACGGTTAAAGCATCTTTATTGCTAAGGTGAGTACGTGTGGACTTTACTGAGTACATAGCCTATGAAATACATTTTTATTACTTGTGTTATGGTCTATTTGCTTAATTGTGTAGACTAGTAGTTGATAGTTAGTTATACCGATGATAGTATTAAACTAACTTGCTTGGTGATAGACGTGATAGCCGGAGAGCTAGATTGACATAACCATAGGGTTATGATGAGGTTGAGATGATGTGATGATACGGGAGACTCCCCGGTCATGAGGTGTGGATTGAGGGGCAGTTGGGATGGATTTCTCATCGACTCTTCCACGTTAGTAGTCTTACTCATTGGACGTATTCCGGTGGGCAAGGCAGGTATCGGTAGCGTGGGCGATCCTATTGCCGGTACCTTGTTTCTAGTTAGCTCGGGGGCGACCCGATAACTAGATATGTATGTGGTTCTAGCTAGTTCGGGGGCGACCCGATAGCTAGACATGATTGCTAGGTAAGCAAGGTTGATAGGGTCACACTAAGGTGACTAGACTGGATAGTTGGATTTATATATGTATATTGATTAGTTATATGAAACGTGACATTTCATTTTATTGTCGGGTCTAAACCCATGTAGCTCACGAGACGTTTTTGTCTCACGTACTCCTTGTTTTGTTTTGCTATGTACTCAGGTTCGGGATCGAAGGCTTAGGTACGCATGGATAGAGATGCGGGACCTAGATTAGAAGAGCTTTAGATTGGATTTATGCTTAGCTTTGGTTTTGATCTATTTTGTAACATCAAACTTTATACTCTGATTTTCATACCAAAGGTTTTTGTAAATCCATATTTTTGGAATAGTTCTTCTATTTATGAAAAATGATTTATTTTGGGCAAATGTTTTGTATTAAAATTTGAGGTGTTACAACTTGGTATCAGAGCTATAGTTTAATTGAATTAGGTTGGATGACCATCCTAGTCTTAGACTGTAGCATTAGGAATATAAGATTCCTTGAGATCATAGGTTGACCTTGAGACTTTATATTAAGTTTAGGGTTGAACCTAGGGGACCGATGAATTTGATATGATTTTGGATATTGAGTCTTACGCGACTAATGGGTTGTACACAAGGTACTAAATGTTTAATGACTTTCGTATAATCGTGACTGAAAGAAATGGTGACCACGCATAGAAGTGGTAAAGCCCCGGAGGGCCGGGAGGAAGAAATACCTCATGTCGAGGTTGTGGTTGAACAGGAAAGTCAACCGTCGATGCATCGGATGGGTGAATCGGAGGTCGGAGCTAATAGAACTCCGGTGACCATCGCGGACCTCCAAACTATTATTGATCAACTCAAGGGAGTGGTGGCCGATGAGGTGCACCGCATCATTGGGGACCGTGAGAGGTCGGGTGGAGATCGTGTATCCGAGGCTAGATCGGATGGGGAAACCAGGGGTGGTGGCACTCGAGTGGAGAAATCCTCCACAGGTGGTTGTAGTGATGCAAGGGCGAGACCCGATGAAAATTATGGTTGTTCTTTTAAGACATTCATGGCTTGTAAGCCAAACATGTATACGGGTAGTTCGGACCCGAAGGTAACTATGAGGTGGATCCGAGAGACCGAGCGGGTCATCGGAAGTAGCAAGTGCAAGAAAACCGATATGGTGTTGTATGCATCGCAATTGCTAAAAGAGGATGCTACGGTTTGGTGGGACATAGTTTACGAGACCCTCGGGAGGGAGGTGATAGAGAGAATGTCATGGGATGAGTTCACCGCGAGGTTGAGGAAGAAATTTTGTCCCGATAGGGATTTGGAGAAGATGCATGAGAGGTTTGTAAACCTAAAGAAGGGTGATAGGTCGGTTGAGGAGTACTCAAGGGAGTTCACGGGATTGCACCCGTTTGTTGCAAGAACTTATTTTGAGGAAAGACCGAGGGTAGTCCGGTATGCTTGTGGGCTACCTTGGGATTACCAATTGGAGGTAAGGAGAGCGGTCACACTCGATGAGGCCATTGGTGCCGCCCGGGGTGTGGAAGAGGTAGATGCGACAAGGAATGCCGAGAGGGCCCATGTGAACGAGAAAAGGAAAGCCGAGAGTGGCTCGGGAACTTCTAAAAAGGGGAAGTTCACATCAAATTCCTCCAAGCAAGGAAGCGTTGCCCCGTGCAAGAGATGCGGAAAGAACCATGTCGGCGAGTGCCGAGGAGATTCGAAGGCGTGTTATAATTGTGGAAAGACGGGGCATATATCACGGGATTGTAGATCCAAGGCGTTTTCCGAGGTGGAGTGTTACTCGTTCCATGAAATGGGACACTATAGCAATGTGTGCCCGAAAAAGAGGATCGAGCCAAAGGTGCCCGCGGCTCAAAAGAAAGAGGAACCGGCTAAAGTGAAGGGGCGTTCCTTTCAGGTGACTCGAGAGGAGGCAAAAGAGGTGCACGGTGTAGTATCAGGTACTTTATTCATTAACTTCATGCCATCTTCTATATTATTTGATTCGGGTTCTACTTATTCGTTTGTGTCTCATGAGTTTGGTAGAAAGTTAAATGTGCCGACCGATGTTAGATGAAAAATATGAAATAGAGGTAGCCTATGGGAAAAATCTCAACGGTCGAATTTGTTTATAGAAATTGTGACTTAGAAATAGATGGGAAAAAGTTAAAAAAAAATTGATTTGGGGATTTTTATGTGATTATCGGTATGGATTGGTTGGGTATGCACCAAGCCAAGATATTGTGTGAGTATAGCTTAATGGTCGCACGGATTGGTGGTTATAGGAATTGGAGGTAAGTTGTATGACGTGGATATTTATTTTGGGGAATGATTTTCCCGGTTAGTTATGTGTATGGAAATTATATTTTTTTTAGAAAGGAATATGGTTCGGTGTGTCGCAGATAGTAAGGATATAGGGGTTGATGTTATTATATGGTATCAAAAGATGAACCGCAAGGACGGTAAATGTTTCCAATGAATGGATAGTAGTACAATGAAGTACTAAGTTTTGGTAAGAATTGTAGTAAGGATGGAAATTTGGAAATAGAAATCTTGGAATTGAAACGTGAGTATTTGGCGGGAATCCGGATAAGTAATGTAATGCTAATATATGTAAATGGGAAAGAAAAGAATGATTCAAGGTATAGTGATGCCTTGGAACAAATAAATGTAACATAGGTGGAAAAGAGTAAGTGTCAGGAATGGCATATTTTAATTGTTAGAAAGAGTGGAGTAAAAATTGGCATGTAGCCATAACAAGTTTCGTGACAAGGGATGATCGATTTGAAATTAAGGGTAAGATGACGAGTATGGGCAAGATGTCATAATAATGATGTGATATAATATGACATTGTGTGTGTGAGGCTACGACTGGGAAATAAATATTTCAAGGTATCGCGTTGTAGGAAGACGGGAACATGGAATGTTGGGCTAATGGGTGCCAAGTCATGGGTTACAAATGTAGACCGGAGTCGATTGGTTGACTCAAAGGTGACCGGTTTGGCCGGTGAACTTTGGTTAAAGGAATAGATTGGTGGTTACCCCGGTGGTAATAAAAGGATTGGAAATCGGTAATAAGGATATGGACCGGTTAAGGGTGATTGATGTGTAAGTGAAATGGTAAACGACAATCGGAGATTTTATTGGTATACCCGCGGGGTACAATGCATGTGCATTATATGATGGCATTGGAAGGCATATAATAATGGAAGGATAATATTATATGAAATGTGCTAAGTACTATGTTCGATGGGGGACATATGAATTGGGAAGAAAACGATAATGCGATTTTTATAGGAGAGGTGCTAGAACGCACGATGAGCGATTTGATGATCGAATGGGTAAGATAGTAGCGAGGCTACGCGATGCGAAAAGATGGATGTCAGATAACATTGGCTTGGCATATGCATATGGTTGTATATGTGCACAATAGATACGTTTAGATTGAGTTGGCGAGATAGATATATATATATATATATAAGTATATATATATGTAGGTGTGTATGCTTATGCGTTTATATGACGAAGATAGCACCATGTGGTTAATGAGCATTGCTATTATGTTATGGTAAATGAAAATTTGGTTGGAAATACGGGTTGCATTAGGTCATGTATAGGTATGGGATGCCTACGACTTCTCGAATATGAGAAAAAGGATGCTGTTAGAAAGCAATTGTTATTGGGAACCAGGATATGGTCAACTTGTGTGAAATTATGGTATGTGAGGCGAAGATGATTGGAATGGTACTAAGAAATGGTATAGGTGACCAAATGAAAGTTAAGAAACGGTAAAGGGTTGATGTGACCATAAGGGAATGTGAGAACTTGGGGAAATTTGAAAAGATTTGAAATTTTAGAGATATGAACGATTGTTAAGGGAACAATTGTGGGTATGATCGGGAGTGATAAGTCGAGAATGAGATCTCGAGGGTAGGGAATCTGTTAATTGGAAAAAGTATGGTTGACTTTAGGCAAAAGTCAAGATTAGTCAACATGTGATTAGTTGACTTGGTTAAGGATGGGTTTTGACTTTCGTTTCGAATGACTCGCGATGATGAGAGTATAATGTGTTAGTTGTGTGTATGAGAAAGGGGTAATGACATAATTAAGAGAGTTATGGTCAAATTATGTGACTTTGACCCGTTGGGCGTTTTCAAGTTGAATTTGGGAATTGGGTATCTAATGGTTGATAAATCATAATTAGAGGTCGATGGTAAAGGAAATTGTTAAAGTATAGTTGACTTTGTTCTTAAGTCAAGGGTTACACGAGGTTGGAATATGGTAACTTGGTCGAAGTTAGACTTTGACATTGGTGTTGGTCAATTAGTTGATTATAATGCGTGGGTCATGTCATTTCTATGAGTATAAGATGATCGGTTAAAGGATTGAAAGTCTTGTGGTCAAAATTGTGCAAGTTTGGCCCATTTAGGCACTAAAGGCTTAATATTGATTTTTGACCCGTTTGGATCTAACGGGATTAATTGAATGTTTACATACATATTGTTGACTAATTCGGGATGAGAAAAAGTTTGACGGTAATAACCGCGGGAGAATGAAAATGGATACTCGGTAGAATGTGGATTGGAATTTTTTTGAGTGATTCCGAGGACGGAATCCTTTTAAGGGGTAGATAGTTGTAACGACCCGAAATTTGTAAATAAATAAATTGTACAAAAATATGATAAATAAGAATAAATCGTTTAAAGAACGTAGGAATTGGTTTCGTGTCATTTGGACATCGTATGAGAAAGTTATGGACGAAACCGGGTCGAACCGAGTTAGTAATTGTGAAGGAAATATTAATATGGATTTCAGCAGAGGCTCCCATCGAGCTCCCATCGAGCTCCCATCGCGAGGAAGGCAAACAGCGATTTTTATGTTGGGCGCGAAAGGCCTAGAGTCGAGCTCCCACTGAGGCTCGCGACTCGAGGTCGACGCGAGGTCGACGCGAGGATGCGCGGCCATTGACCTCACGACTCGAGGAATGGAATCTGGGCGCGAGGATCGTCTGGTACAAGATTAAATACGGGATTTGGTCATTTTGAGCTCAATTTTCCACCCCCTCACTCTCTCACTAAGTGCTTATACATATTTTGAGTGGAAAAGAGCATTTGGAGCTGATTTTGGACTCCAAATCACGTGATTCTTCTTCCATTTCTGAATTTTAAGGTAAATCTTCACTCTTTGACCTTTGTAGCTTTAGATCTATGGATCATGAAGCTAGGGTTTGAAACCCTAGTTCTTGGGTTGGTGATTTATGGTGAAATAAATGGTGTATACACTTAATAGATGGTATATTAACAAGGAAAACAAGTGTATGATTATGATTTGTAAGAATCTTCGGGTTGGTTAAACCTAGGGTTTGGTAAATCAATATATTTGGGGGAAATGGATTGATGGGTGTTATCTAGATGTAGATGAACACATTGGTAGTAGTTTGTGTTGATAATCTTATTGTGATAATTGTTTTAGACATTCGGTGAAGTGTTGAAGTGGACGAATTGTGAACAAGGAACCGGCGGAAAGAATACGGTTAAAGCATCTTTATTGCTAAGGTGAGTACGTGTGGACTTTACTGAGTACATAGCCTATGAAATACATTTTTATTACTTGTGTTATGGTCTATTTGCTTAATTGTGTAGACTAGTAGTTGATAGTTAGTTATACCGATGATAGTATTGAACTAACTTGCTTGGTGATAGACGTGATAGCCGAGAGCTAGATTGACATAACCATAGGGTTATGATGAGGTTGAGATGATGTGATGATACGGGAGACTCCCCGGTCATGAGGTGTGGATTGAGGGGCAGTTGGGATGGATTTCCCATCGACTCTTCCACGTTAGTAGTCTTACTCATTGGACGTATTCCGGTGGGCAAGGCGGGTATCGGTAGCGTGGGCGATCCTATTGCCGGTACCTTGTTTCTAGTTAGCTCGGGGGCGACCCGATAACTAGATATGTATGTGGTCTTAGCTAGTTCGGGGGCGACCCGATAGCTAGACATGATTGCTAGGTAAGCAAGGTTGATAGGATCACACTAAGGTGACTAGACTGGATAGTTGGATATATATATGTATATTGATTAGTTATATGAAACGTGACATTTCATTTTATTGTCGGGTCTAAACCCATGTAGCTCACGAGACGTTTTTGTCTCACGTACTCCTTGTTTTGTTTTGCTATGTACTCAGGTTCGGGATCGAAGGCTTCGGTACGCATGGATAGAGATGCGGGACCTAGATTAGAAGAGCTTTAGATTGGATTTATGCTTAGCTTTGGTTTTGATCTATTTTGTAACACCAAACTTTATACTCTGATTTTCATACCAAAGGTTTTTGTAAATCCATATTTTTGGAATAGTTCTTCTATTTATGAAAAATGATTTATTTTGGGTAAATGTTTTGTATTAAAATTTGAGGTGTTACACAGCCTGCATAAAATTTAAAAAAATATTTATTAAGGTAAATATAAAAATGATTTATTCCATAAATCTAGATTGACGGGAACACCTTTTTAGTTATTTTATCAACTTCGTCTATGTACACAATTCCTTGCTGAGCTGCTTCCACATTAAAGTCAGCAGCCTAAAACCAATTATAATAAATAAATAATGCTTAAATCACCACATATTAAATACTTATATTCATAAAAAATCTACTTACAACAAGAAGCTTATACAATATTGATTCCACATCTTCTCCAACATAACCTGCCTATGGAAGAGGCAGTGAAAAATGGCCCACATTAGTCATACCGAATGAGAAAATAAAACAAAAAATAAATTACAGAACATGTCCCTGTGGTTTGTATGACATTTTGGATTTCGTCCCTGAACTTCTTATATTGCACGAGTAGTCCCTAATTTTGAAACTTGTAACACCAACAGTCCTTAAAGCAAAAAAGGGGCTGCTAGGTTTGTAGGAAGTTTCAAGATTTTGGGACTACATACAAAACCACAGGGACGATAAATGTAATTTATTAAAAAAATTACTGTTGATAGTAAAATGTAAATTAGTACACATATATATCAAACCTGCCTGTGTCAATGTAGTAGCATCAGCAATGACAAAAGGCACATTTACAACCCGAGCTAAGGTTTTTGCAAGTAACGTTTTTCCTGTCCTTTCAGTCAAATTAATTATACAAAAATCAGAGCAAAAGCATAATATAAAACATTATTGGTTCATTGGCAATTAAGCACGAAAATATTAATAAATGATAACCTGAGCCAGTGGGACCCATTAATAGAACATTGCTCTTTTCTAATTCCACATGTTCAACATCTTGGTTTTCAGTTCCTTTCAAATCACTTCTTGATGACCTGAAATTACGATCATTAATTAGCAAAATTAGTAAAAAAGATTAATTAGTTAATAAGATTACAAGACTCACTTTCTATGCATAGAGGAATGATGAATTCTCTTGTAATGGTTGTAAACAGCAACTGCAAGCACCTGCAACATTATCCGTATTACATAAAATGTTTATAATTTGATGCTATATAAAAAAATTAAACAATAAACTCTAAACCCTAAACCATGTTTCCATTATTAAAAAAAATCAAGCACGCACCTTTTTGGCTTGTTCCTGCCCAATTACAAATTCATCAAGCCCTCTGCAAATCTCCTTGGGTGTAGGCAACTCAAACCCTAATTTGGATCCACCCCACCACCCATTCTTACTCTCTGCATCACCGTCAGCCTTCCCCTGTTCCTCCACCACCGACCCACCACCACCATCCACCGTGTCACCGCCGCCATAAGACCTTAACTTCTCCCACATTTTAACACCTACTTTGGTGTTTTGATCACCATCTTCCTTTTCCAATCTAACCATTCCAATCTCAATAAAATTCCCCTGAAGAACAGGGTCCAATTTAAAGGGTTTGAAATAAAAAGCAGTTCTGCACTTAGGGCACATGTTAAGAGCATGGTAAATGCCAATATCGGAAGTGATGGATAGCGGGCGATTGGAGAAGAGCAACGGCATAAGGTGGGTGCATCTAGGGCAGTTAACTTGAGCTTTAATTTGATCATATTTGTCGGAACTGCCTTCCCATTTATACCGATTCTGTTGAAACCCTAAAACCCCAAATTTGATATAGGTCGAGTGATGAAGTGGTTGTGTAAGGTTTAGTGGTGTATGGTGGTAGGACTTTGATGATGAAGAGGTAATTGATCTAGATGATACGATGTTCTTGTTAAGAAGCTTCGATTTCCACCTGAACATTGAGGGCATGGCTGCGTCTATGTATAAAGCATAAGAAGATAAAGATATACTTCCGATATGAAACAATGACTCGTGAACTGTGGTGTGTGTGAGAGAAATTGCGATTTTACAATGATAATTGATAAGCGTAATGGTCACAGTGTTCGATAAGCGTAAGCCACGTGCCAACGGTACGGTATTGTAGTATATTGATTGATCTGGCTGGTTCAACCAGGATGTGGGGTAAGAGAAGGTTCAACCACGATTGAGTTTTGCGATTTTGATCCAACCGGGTATTATGAAAATCGGCGACCATGGTTGACCCGGTTTTAATCCTTTTTCTTCGAATGTTAAATATGTACAAACTTTATAGTATGATATACTCCTTCCGTCCCACAAAAAAGTTCTCATTTCTCCTAAAGCTTTTGTCCCACAAAAAAGTTCCTATTTCTCACATGTGGTGGGCTCCACACAATAAAATACTATTATTATTAAGAACCCCATCAATAATATCCACTAATTATCTTTCTCTCTCCAAACCAACCTTATATTTTAATCAAAATAATACCAATGACCCCACCACTAACTATCACCTAAAATCTTGTGCCAAAGGGAAGTGGGAACTTTTTTGTGGGACGGAGGGAGTACATATCTTTTATATAATATTTTTTTTTATATGTTCTTAAGAGCATCTTCAATCATACTCTATTCATCACTCTATCTCTGTATTTGAAGTTTTATTTTTTCCAACACACCTCTATCTCTCACTCTAAATATAGAGTTTCTCAAAACTCACTCTATATTTGAAGTGAGAGAGTGTCCACTCTATCAATAGACCTCACATATAATAGTTTAGTTTCCATTTATTTTTTCTAACATTTATTTCTATTTCATTCATTTTATTTTTTATTGCTATGGATCCTACTAGTTTTAAAAGGATGGATAGAGTTTATGGTTGGAGTTGATGTTGTGTTTAGAGTGAATGGGCCCAGTAATTATAGAGATAGAGTGACTTTGATAGAGTTTATGATTGGAGATGCTCTAAATAACCCGCGTAGATCGGTCGGTTGACCTATGATCCAACCATCTTATCGGGCTAAGTAATAACTTAGGTTTAAACATTGCTCGTTGATGAAATCGTTGATTCTACGACAAGAAACTGTGAACAGTTTACGTCGACAATAGTGTAACATATGAAGTAAAAATTACTTTAATAAGTAAATCATCCCAATTTTTCTTATGTAGGTGCAAACAACAAAGTTGCTTGATTAAAACTGCAAGTTATGGGACCATTTTGCAATTTACTTTAAATAAAACCAAATTCAAGTAACTAGCAGGGTACCCGCGCAATGCGGCGGCGGGTACTCGTAACTATTTTTTGAAGTGACGACAGTAGCGGTGGTGGTGACAATAGCGATGGTGATGAGTGGTGGTGCGTAGTGATGGTATGTGCTGACATTAGTGATGGTAGGATCAGATCCGAAATTGGCTTTTTTGTGAAAGTAAATATGGGCCTTTTAAATAGAGAAATGATGGTTCAGTTCTGGTGACGTTAAAGCTTATATATATTAGTATCTGGAACAAATCAAAATAATCAAGCAGTTGAAGTGGTTAACTTATATCAACATGCTTGTCTAAATCACAACATTCATAAACAAACATCAACAACTTAAACTAAAAATAAAAAAATTTATATGATTTTCAATTGGTCGATCATAACACGAATTTACCAGAACAATCATCTGATCCATAGAGAGATAACATGGTAGAAACTCACGTGATTTTCTTTAACTTCAACCAACAATTATGTCAATTTACATATAGGATGGAAGTAAATAATTTAAAACGGGAAAATAGAATGAAAAAAAAAACGTTAAATGATTAAAAACAATGAATATTGTTGTTCACATAAAGTGGATATTGCTACAAGGAAGCAAATGGATAGCTGCGAAAACATCCAAGATCTCCCATAGTAGTCCTAGCAAGTTCGGTTTTTTTAGTGAACACTACTGTCCAATAGTTTTGAACGAAGTTGTAGTTTCCAAAACGTGGATAGTCTTTGGGTAGGTAGAAATCTATCTCGAAGCCCTTCAACGAAAACACACCACCTTGTAAATTGAGTCCGTCATATATAGTCCTTAAAATGTGGGGGATAAAGGCCATGATTTTGTGTCCCTAAGACGAAATCAATGAATTGGTAATTGTAAAGTTAAGAAATTTAAAGGTACTACATGTCATTATTTAATAGCAACTTACAAATTTGTCGAGCAAAACAAGCCACATGTTGTTTTGTTTGTCGTCCCTCCAAACATAATCAACCCGGACATAGTTGCAGCTGTAAGTCCACTCAAGTTGGCAGAGAGAGTCAAAGCTCACTATTGGTACATACAAGGGGCATTCCATCTGCTGCAAACGTTTTAAAAATATATTGGTGATTCAATGGTTTACTATATCACTTTAACTGTAGTGTAGATATATTTATAAACGGAGTGATTGACTAATGCGTAATGCACGTTATGTGTACACCTTAATGACGAATTTCAGTTAATGCCGTAAAAATTTAAAAACGGCCAAATGAATGTAAATATCACGGATTCACCTAATCATTGACCAAGTAAACATGCGATATATATCTTCATATTAATTACAGTCAATTCAACGACGTTACAAAAATAGACCATAAAAACGTTTCCTTATTTAGAAAAGTCCAAATCTGTTACTTTGACTGTAATTATTTCAACATTTACTAAAAAAACGTTTCCCGATTTTGTTAATAATCATGAATAATACGTTTTCTTTGTTGCTTACACGTAGCTAGTTGAAATATGTATAGTTATTTCAAGTTGGTATGACAATTTGACAATGGATTGTATATATATATATTTGTTATTAACCGGACACTAAACATTAACGTGGAGCATATAGTGTGGCCTGAATTGTAGCTGCTTGTTTATGTATGGTCAAAAGTTGATTTCGGTTATAAATGGTTTTGGTATGGTCAAAATTTGATTTTCGGTTATAAATTAAACGGAAATTGTTTCTAGAAATTGTTGATATATAGCCTGTTATGTATGCTTTTCGGTTATAAAATTTTGTATCCCAAAATGCTTTGCATGAATTGTAGATGGTTGTTTATGTATGGTCAAAAGTGGATTTTCGGTTAAAAAATGGTTTTGGTATGGTCAAAATTTGATTTTCGGTTATAAATTAAACGGCTTTTGTTTCTAGAAATTGTTGATATACAGCCCGTTATATATGCTTTTCGGTTATAAATGAGTTTGGTATAGTCAATTGTTGCTATAACTAAAGCGGTATAGTTAATGTTAGTGATAAATCGGTTGGAGTAACAGGTTAATAGGGGAAGTGTGGGTGGTTTTAAATAAAATGTAATGTAGAGCAAGTGGTTAACACATAGTCCTAAGTTAGGAGAGGTCCTGGGTTCGAATCTTAAAAGCTGCGATTTATTTTTAAGGCAGAGAAGTAAGTAACAAAAGAGGAAAGCTCCTTAAAATTAAGTTTAAGGAGGTCCTTAAAAGTTGCCTAATGTGGTAGGCCTAAATGCATTATATATTAGTAAGATAACGACCCCAGCCCGTTTCTCGCCGTACGAACTCAGAAACCCTTGTTCAAATTCAATCAAGTTTCCCCTCTGTAAAATATGACTTCACTCGTCAAGAAGCTCACAAGATCCTCACGCGTATCTCTCGTTTCCAGTTACATTTCTTCATCCGGTATCTCTCAATAAATTTTCATAAAATAGAAATGTGATTATATGCTAAACTGGATATACATTTGTCAAACACATGGTGTGCACAAACCCATGAAACTGTCCCAGAATTAATAAATTGTTTTTGTAATGATTGCATTGATCATGTAGCAGCGGGCGTACAAGGAATCTCGAAGAAATTATACTCATTCCCTCCGTTCGGTAGTGGTGATGAAGGAGATGGTACTGAAGTTGATGATTTCCTTCCAGAAAACCCCAAATTACAGATGCAAATAACTACCATAAGATTCAATATTTGACCATAATACATAACCGAAATCAAAATTCATGATTAAGTTGGTTGAATAAGGCGATTGTTATTGTTAGTATATTTGGTTTAGTAATTATTATTTATTGACAGGCATTATATGTGGAAAAGTTGGGCAACCATCTCTGCAAAAGATATTAAGAAATGGTAAAACTGTCACCATTTTTACAGTTGGGACAGGTGGCATGTTTGATCAAAGAACAATTGGAGCCAAAGATTTACCAAAACCAGCTCAATGGCATCGCATTGCTGTGCACAATGAAATACTTGGTGCTTATGCAGTTCAACAACTCGTCAAGAAGTATGTTTTTTTATTAATAAAATTTAGCCAAATGTATTTTTATTTTTATTTTTTATTTTGTGTGTGAATGTATTTGCAGCTCTTCAGTTTATGTAGAAGGTGATATTGAAACAAGAATTTATAATGATAGTATCAATGGTGAAGTTAAGAATATACCAGAAATCTGCATCCGTCGTGATGGTATGCAACGATTATATTTAATATTATATCTTAGTTTTAATTTAATTAGTGGTGACCAACATGCGTACATATTTGTTACCCGACTGCATAATTGCTGGCTCATGACCCGAAATTCTTAATTTTCAACTTGTGACTGAACTCGTAACTCGGAAGAGTTGTTTTGTTGGTAATAATATGTTAAAAATAATTTAGTGAATTTCTACATCCACAAGGACTTGTTAAAAATGAAGATCACTGCTCTTACTCTAGACTATAAAATGTCTGTTTAATAAAATTTATGCTTGTGAATTGTAATTATGCACGTATCATGTAGTTGTCATCCATATTTGGATGCTTAAGTGGCCCACACTTAGGTAGTGAAGGATAGTTTTGTATTTTTATCTGTAAGTGTAGGATTAGAGAATATGTTTTGGATAAAGTGAACTGAATGAAGTTGGTCTAGCTCTTCTAAAGTTGCCATAATTCTTTGTCCCTATATTTTTAATTTTTATCCTCCTGAATTTGAGTTCTAATGATTCCGTTTAAGAAAATTTCAGCAGCCCAAACTAAACCAAAAAATATTTTTTTAATTCCATGGTGATTTGTTTGGTGACAGAACATCCATTTGAACCAAAGTGTTTTGAGTTGAGTTGATTAATGTTATTGCAGGAAAGGTTCGGCTGTTTAAAACAGGAGAAAGCATTAGCAGTATTTCCTTTGATGAACTACGTAATTACTACATTCTTTCTTTTATTTTTCTTCTCTTATTATTATTAATCATCTTCTTATGCGACCAAATCCTTATTTATCTCCCTCTATTGGTTGTAGGTGAAGGATTGATTTAATTACTAGACTCTGATTTGCTACATTTAACCAACCAAAACCAAGGCCCGTTACATGATCTATTTGTTGAGATGTATATTTTCATATCAGATATCCATTCAATGCAAGACGAGCCTATGAGAAACTACATGTTCGCGTTTGATGGTGTTTATGTTTTTCTATTGACGATCATTTATCTTAAATCAGTGAAACCGTGCTTGCTTATAAAATTTGAAGCATATCGCTAGCTCAAAAAGTCGAAGCTTTTGTCACTTTCTTTAAACCTTTTTATACAATATATAACCCATATTTAACTCTTATTAGTCATTGCTGGTATATTGTTTCTAAAAGGGAAGTGATTAATACGTATCAACGGACTTCTCACAGTTTTGTTTTAACGTAACATGGGTTTCGACTCGCTTTGCGAGCCAATTGATCCTAGAATGATCATCCGCTTTGTGGGTAGTCTGAAGTCGGCACGGGTAAACCTCCGTGCCACAAGGGGTTTCTTTTTTTGCTCATAAGGATTGAACATAAGACATTTCACCATAATAGAGACAAATTCAACTACTAAGCCACAACCTATATGGATACCGAAAAAACTGAAATCCAAAATCCCCGTTTCAAGTTTGTTTTTTTTTTTAATTTTTTA
This sequence comes from Calendula officinalis, assembly GCA_963853835.1. NCBI lineage: Eukaryota > Viridiplantae > Streptophyta > Magnoliopsida > Asterales > Asteraceae > Calendula > Calendula officinalis. The sequence continues at coordinate 11,629,250 of OY970821.1, read as the reverse complement.
AATGACTTAACTATATTAAGAGCAATGTAATTTTAATGTGATGGAATTTTTAGTGTTGTATATATTAAACTGACAATTTCAATCCCTCTAAACAATGTACAAGCAAAAAGGAAGCACGGATAATTACCGGAGTCTTATTTAGTTGCACACTTCACCTCTAACCAGAGAAGAAATAAATAGGAAGCCATTCAAAATTACCAGACACTAAATTTTTACAGAAATATATCAAATACTCCCTCCGTCCCACAAAAAAATTTACATTTCTCACTAAACTTTTATCTCACAAAAAAGTTTAAATTTCTCACATTTGATAGACCCTACATAATAAGAATATAGATCAAGAAAGAAGCATCCTTATTTGAAGAAGTTGAAGAAGCAATGCATTTTCGTAAAATACACATATGTATACATATACATACATATATGTATATATACATATATATTCATACCATAGATATACATACGTTCATATTTAAACCGTATATATGTATATATATACACATATATATACGGTATGCATATGCATGTTCGTAAATGAAAATGCAAGTTCCGATTGAAAATGCAAGTTACGACTGAAAATGCAAGTTACGTAAAATGCATGTGTATATATACATATATATCGGGCATGAATATGCACATATATATATCTATGGTATGAATATATATATATATATATATATATATATATATATATATATATATATATATATATATATATATATATATATATATCCATCCTACCCTATATATGAGGCCTAAATTTGAAGAGGGTTTGACACCATGGCAATTCCAAGCATTCCTATTCGTCCATAATGCCACTTGGAATTCCCTGATTGGTCCACGTCATTTGCACTAATACAAACGAATCTGGTACAGCTTACGGTCTACATTCATACGCTCCATATACGGCAAACGAATCTGGTACGGCTTACGGTCTACATTCATATGTTCCATATACGGCTTCCTACATACAAGGAAACAAATAAATAACTATTTAAAAGATCCTACATATAAGGAAACAAATAAATATTTAAAAGATCAATCAGCGACTCAATCGTATTTTATTCAGAAGTGATACACGACTCAATATAATTTTCATAAAACCGGCATTCTATGATTACGGCATAAAAAGCTGGATTGTGCAACGGAACCAGACTTCAGATATTACGGATTACGGCATAAAAAGCTGGATTCTTCATTTAATAAAATGCCCGTGTAACATTTCTTCATTTACCATTTTTTTGTACAAAATCATCATCACATCTATCGATTATTATGTCATTTAGAAATATATAAAGTTTTTGGACATTTTTCTACATACTAAAATTTACAGCATACCCGCCCATCGGGCGGGTTTTGTAGCTAGTATATATATATATATATATATATATATATATATATATATATATATATATATATATATATATATATATATATACATATATGTATGTATATGTATACATATATGTATATTTTACGAAAATGCATTACTTCTTCAACTTCTTAAAATAAGGACCCTTTTCTATTGATCCATACCCCACATTATACTCCCTCCGTCCCACAAAAAAGTTCCCATTTCTCCTAAAGCTTTTGTCCCACAAAAAAGTTCCCATTTCTCACATGTGGTGGGCTCCACACAATAAAATATTATTATTATTAAAAACTCCATCAATAACATCCACTAATTATCTCTCTCTCTCCAAACCAACCTTATATTTTAATCAAAATAATACCAATGACCCCACCATTAACTATCACCTAAAATCTTGTGCCAAAGGGAAATGAGAACTTTTTTGTGGGACGGAGGAAGTAAAATATTATTACTAACAACATCACCATTAATATTCACTCACTATCTTTCTCTCTCCAATATTAGCTTATATTTTAATCAAAAATATTACTAATGACCCCACCACTAACTATCACCTAAAATCTTGTGTCTAAGAGAAATGTAAACTTGAAAAGCAACCATCTGGCAAGAAAACAAATAAAAACGATATTTAAGATTACCAGTCTTTCAATCTTAAAAGCAAATTGACACAAACATCCATCCGCTGTCTTATTCTTGACATAATTGAAAAGAAAATTAGAAAAGGTGAGTCAGGATTAAATTAAAAATCCAAGCTCAGCGTGAAAACTTTCTAGCACCAAAGGAAGGCCTCCATTTATCACCTCGATCTTCAGGCTTCCCACTACCCCACTTGTCAGATTCTGCTGCTGCTGGTTCTGCGGGTCCACTCCTACGGAACCTGGGGACATACTTGCCACCAGCCGGTGCAGCAGGTCCTAGGTTTGGAGTGTCGGATGAAGGCTTAAGTGGAGCATCCATTGGTGTTCCTCTTAAGATGCTTTCCTTCCTAAGCCTCTCTCGTTCTTCCAGTTCTTGTTCTCTTTTCCTTTGTCTCTCTGCTATTTCATCAAGTTTTGCTCTTCGTTCCGCTTCCTCCTTCTTTCTCCTTTCACCCTCTGTGCATGCCCAAAACATTAATAAAACTTTATTATATGTATAAAATAAAGAATATAATTACCTTCACGTTTGCGGGCTTCTTCCTCTTCACGCAACCTGTTGAGTCTCTCCTCTTCAGTCCTGAGAAAGTACAACATTTTCCTCTTCACTTCTCTCTCCTCTTTTCGTGCCTTGAGCACTTGCCCTTGTCTTTCTTCCCTTTCAGCCCTCATTCTCTTAAACTCTGCTTCCCTCCTGCTCACCACTCTTTCCTCAAATTCCACCTGCCACATTTTTCACATAATTAAAAAATAATCATTTATTTTCTACAAAACCAAAACAAACCTTATGCTCCATAACCCGAGCAAGCCTATACTTCTCCTTCACATCTCCATCATGGCGCTCTCTGCTCACCTCAACCTCAAGCTTCAAATTTAAAATAAATAATTAGTCCAAAAATTAATTTAATTTAAATGAATTATAAATACCTGTTGTTCACGTTCATGAAGCAGTTTCTCTTCAGCCAACCGCTTCCTAAACGCAGCTTCAATCAAAGGAGCCGCTTCTTCCCGTTTCGCCCTTTCAAAGTGATCCATTGTTTTAATCAATTTCTGCATTTTCTTCTCCATTTCCTGCCTTTCTCTAACTTGCTCCTGCAGTGCTAACTCCATCAGGCTCTGCTTTGTCACATTCTCCTGTAAACAACAATAGTCAACTTATGGTTTCCTTTCCAGCCGTTAAAAAGTCAAAATTGCTCACCCCTTCCATAATGGGCTTCTTTCCTTTCTTTTTGATGCGTTTGCCAACATCGTTAAGTAAAGCTTGTGCTTCTTCACGCTCACGTTCCTCAATTTCGCGACGAATCCGTTGGTGTTTTCTTTCCTCAAATTCACTTGCAAGCCGTTTTTGCTCTGCTTCTTCTGTTTTCTTCTGAAGTTTTAATCTTTTGCTTTCCTCTTCTCGTTCCTGAAAAAAGTTTTAATTCAATAATTGTAATCTTAAACATATTTATTTATTATTTTATACCATTTCAAGTAGGTGGCGTTCTTGTTCTTCCTTGCGTTTTTCAATGATCGATTTCCTTGCAAGAAGCTTTTTGTGCTCTTTATCGATAATATCCGCCAAACTTGGCAACATAGCACTCAGTTTGGATGCTTTTGTTTGACTAGGATAAATCATTGACCTTGATTTATTCAAATTCACAGCCAATACACTTAAATGGTCTTGCAAAATGTCAGATTCAAAACCCTAACAACAAAAGATGGTACACCATTATTCTAAAATAAACAAAAAATGACAAAAAAAACGTAAAATTAAAATTCAAATAGAAGTACACTAACCAAATCACCAAATATAATAGCACCCTTCATATGGTCCACTTTCATAGCAATAAAGTTATGTTTCACAGCATCAACAGAAATCCTCTCCACAGCAGGAAAGTCAAAGAAAGGAACCATCTTTGATAAAGTTTCAACTTTCATTGTTTGATACACTTGGGACACCTGGAACATAAATTCTATATTAATATTTATTTATTAAATAAAATATTTATTAACACCATTTATTTACCTGTTGCAAGAGTCTTAAAGTAGCAACTTTTTCCAAAGCAGGAATGTAGTGAGACAGCTGTACTTCTGGTACAGAAGATGCTGATGATATTTTCCCCTCAAGTTTTGATATCTTTGCTAACAAAGGCTGAACCTTTGATGCCAAATCTAATGGTAGAAATTCATTTTCTAAAAGATGGTACAAATCTTTCACTTCTTGAGTTACATAAGTCATCACACCTTTCGAAACCTGGTAAAAAGTGAGAAATTACCAAAATATCCCTCTACAATTGTGAAATTACATAATCAAGGATAACGAGAATCAAAATTATTAATAAAAAGTAAACAGACAAAAGAGCAGCAATCTTACCAGATCAGCAAGAAGAGAAGACCGAGAGAGCTGCAAAAACAAAACATGAATGAGATTAATATATAAATATAATTAACAAATATAAAAAAAGTAAAAAAAAAAAATACATACAACTTCTCTTGTTTCAAGTTTTGCATCGATGTTCAATCCGATCAAATTGACCATTCTTGAATTTCTCTCTTTTTCATGTCCAATCTCCAAATGTGAAGCACTTTTGGAGTAATCATATGGTGGAGCTGCAAGTGCAGCTAATAAAACAGAGGATGCAATTAATTGCAAATCTTTCTGATTCAGGTTTTTGTTAAAACTCTTTTGCAGTAGAAATAGCTTAAACCATGCATATGCATGATATAAGTGGCTAGAAGATATCCAGAATATTTCAGTTAACTTTGCATAATATACAGCCATCAAGGATGATTTTGGCATTTTCTTCACCATGCTTATTAACCCGTAAATATCTTCTACCGAACGGAAGGCTTCCTGTTTATATACAGTTAGTAAATCACAATCGCAAATATATGTATTTGATATTTGATATATAGATAATTGTTCAAGGTAGTCCTTAATTTTCTTGTAGTTCTAACGGACAAATCTCAAACATTGATCAATAATAACTAATAGTCAAGATTAATGATATATTTTATACATTGAGGGGTATTTTGGTCATTTAACACACACATACATTTTAATCCAATTTTTTATTAATTATTTATTAATTATTTTTTTACTTTTTATTATTACTCTTTTCGTTAAAAATAATAATATTATGTGATAATCACAGTGATTGTATATTTGATCACATGTGATGTTTTTTTGAGAATCACATGTGATCAAGTATACAATCACATGTGATCATCACATAGTATTATTTAAAAAATAATAATAAAATTAAAAAAAATATTTTTTTTACAGTTAGTAAATCAATTTCACAATCACAAATATATATGTGTGTATATATATATATATATATATATATATATATATATATATATATATATATATATATATAGAGAGAGATATAGAGACAAACCTGCCAGAGTTCAAGTTCGGTTGCAACTTTCAACTGCTCAAATCTTGTATCAAGATAAAAATGAAGGGTTTCAGGGGCGGTTAAATCAGGTCTATCCCTCTGATCTCTGTACTTGTTAAGGTTTGCAAGATGATTCCTGATTATCTCACAAAGCCTGCGAAATTCAGTTGTCCTTTTGTACTGTTTGCAGAACTGGAAAGCACGGTGTGCAGTGTCCTGTAACAAAAGTAAATCCATAAATAACTGTCGGTTAAGCAGTAAAAATATGAGAACTTACTGCATATAAAGGCATCAATTTGGAGTTATTCCTCAAAATCTCAAGAACTGTTCTGTAAGTCTCCCATAAAAACTTAAACCAAGGGGTTACAAGCTCTCTATCAGAACGATCTTTCCCTTTTTCACCACTGACATAACTTAACATCAAATCTTCTGGTCTTTTATCTGCTTCAAGATCATCAACATCAAGTGCTTCTTCTAAAGCTTGTGCTTGGCTGCGTGCCAGCTCAGCTCTCTTGGTTGAGAGATCAATAAAGTATTTTATAACTTCTTCTAATGAATTAACATTGACTTGTTGACATATTATTCGGTACTGAATAAGACCGTCTTTGGCAAATCTACCCCTTCTCAAGTCAACACAGAGCTCAACGTATTTGAACATGATTTTTTCGTGTGTTTTCTGCCATGCTCTGTAACGTTTTGAGGTTATCAGATCATGTAGGACCTGAAGTGCTTCTTGTTTCTGCCCAACGTTTATCAACTCTGCAATCAAATATATCAACTAGATTAATTGCCTTCAATGCATCAACTGATCGGTTTAAAAAATTAAAAATTGCGGTGACATTATTCAGTCCAAAACACTCTTAATCTACAATAAGTCAATATGATGGAACTGACCTTCAGCTCGTTTTAATGCATTCTCTGGTTTAGCAAAAGTCGCCATTGTCAATCACGGGAGTTTTTAAACAGGTAAGCTACAAAACAAAAAGTTACGTGTTGCTGTGAGGATTTGTTCAACAATTTCATGAGCCTATATGCAAAACATGCACAGCAGTAAAACTGAATCATACAAAGCAAATAGGGGTGAGCATTTGGAATCTCGGAACCAGAACCTGAGGTTCCTCAATTTTCGGAATCGGTTCCGGTCCGGTTACCCTGTCTCTAATCAGTGATACATACCAAATAATCTGTAACATATATACTAAATAACTAATTTACAAGATCAGTAACAATAAACGTATTCAAGAATTAGTAATATACAATGATCTACGATAATCAGTAACATACAGAATCGGAGACAGCGGGAGGGAGAAAGAGAACGAGGCTCGATGGCTGGAGGCGGGAGCGTCGCGTCGGAGCAGGGAGATTTGGTGGCCGGAATGGTGATGGTTGTGCGATGATAGCGGTCGAGAAAAGAGATCGGGAGGTTTGATAATTAAAACCCTAAAATCCTAAAAATGATAATTTCGTATTTCCCTGTACGTGTCAAAGTGTGTAAGAGGCCCATAGTCCATTAAGGCTGTAAATTAGTAATTTGTAAGCCCATGTTATCTGTGTTCACTATTCGGATATAATCGAATTGTCCAATTGGACATTTTGGATTTGACTATTTGAATTGATTATTTGGTTTTTTGGATCGGTTTGGACTTTAACCAAATTAATAGTTTGGATTTCGGATTGGATTTGGTTTCCGTTTTCAACCGGATTGTCCAAAAAAACCGAATAGTAATATATAGTAAATTGATTTATATACTAACACTTGTTGGGTTCCATTATAAGCAACTATGGTATCCCTTTTCTTTACATGTCTTATAGTAAATTGATTTATATACTAGCACTTGTTCAATTTTATATTGTATCAGTTGGTGATGTACCAATCTTTTTGGAGTTTTTAATAAAGTTGATGTCAAAATTTTTGCATATATGATTGTAAATGTCACAAGCTATGAATTAGACTTGTTTTTATATACAAAGTAGTTTATCATTTTGGAATTTTACATATGAACTTAATATAATTTATGTTATATACTTTTGGAATATTTTGAAAATTTTAAGGAAAAACCAAACGGATAAAACCAAACCAACCAAATTGTTATTTGGTTCGGATCGGTTTGGTTTTCGAATTAGTTTGGACGGTTCAGTTTGAACTTTTGAAAACCGGATTTTATTTGGTTTCACCTATTTGGATCGGATAAAACCAAACCGTCTAAACGAACACCCCTAATCTCAATTTTGAGAATTGGAACTTCTTAAGGCAGTTGTACATTGGTATCCTTAACCATTTCCCTAATTATTATTATTGTATTTTTCTTTATAAAATATATCGGGTAACCGCTGGTCTGGTTCCGGTTGACCGCTGGTTCCGATCTGGTTAACTGTCGGTTCCTTAATTTTGAGAATTGGAACCTCTTAAGGCGGTTCCATGATTTTAGGAACTAGAACCACCTAAGCGATTTCTGGTCTGAAACCTCCTGTTCCAAAGCTTTTTCGGTTCTGGAACCTCGTAAATCACGTCTTGAAAAATATCATAACTCGTTATAGCTCTTGAAACTTAAGGCTTGATTAGAACGTTGATTTTTCGCAAAAAGTAACTAGTTTTTGTCTTAGTGATTGGTTTTCAACGGCTTGGACAAAACTAAATATAAATACCATCATAATGCTATAAAATATGAAATCTTGTTTTTTAGAATATAAATTTTTATACTTCCTCCGATTCAAAATAAGTAATATATTATATATTTTATGTTTTCTTAGATAAAAGATTTTAGTGAGTGTTAAATTAGATTAAATTGGCTAATTAGTGGAGCAGGGGTTTCATATATTTTGAATAAAATCAGTTTAATGATGTTTAAAAGTAAAAGCAAAGATAAAGAAGTCATTTAACTTTATTAAGGTAAATAGTTAGTGAGTGTGAATCATACTATTTTTACTAAATAGGTAACTTTTCAAAAGGTATCACTTATTTTGTATCATCTATAAATGAAAAGTGTATCACTTATTTTAAATATGATATAATTCAATACATAGTGTTATCGTACGTGGTAGCATTTCTGATGGCTAGTATTTGATGAAACTTCTGAATTAGCCACTCGCTACAACTTGGTCCTTCCTAACACAAGTTGGTCCTTGAAGATTCTCTGTCTACAACTTGGTCCTTCACAGTCGGTACATAATGTGTATCCCTTGATATCATGTTTCTAACAATACTATATCTAATTTTATATGGCCCGTTCCATTCAATAAATAAAGAAATTGATTTTTATATCATAAAACTATTTATATATCATAGTCTATATTTTAGTATATTTATACAATTTATTTTAAAATATTTTAATTGTAGTAAATAAGGTATATTTTATGGTGCATATAACACTACCCAATAAATAAATTGTTGGATCGCACTAGTATTTCATAAAACTACTTTTAATTTCTACTGTTTTGAAGAGTAGTTAATGTCTTAGCAATTAAACATTATATTAAAATAATCTAACTAGAGTTTGTAACATGTTTAGTTATTTACACTCAATAGCAGTTACCTAAATATATACACACTCAATGTTTATACTTAGGGGTGTTTGAGATTGCATATTGAAAATAGATTATGTGTTTTGGAAATGAATAATTAGATAATCAGTAGTTACAAAACGTGATTCTGAAAAGTAATGTTTGGATTTGATTATGTTGTTTGAAATCACAATAATTAGATAATCTATTTTTTTAGTGTTTGACAAACCTGATTATTTGTTTAGTTAATAGATAAATATTCAAAACTTCATTTTTAAAACGCAAATAAGTAGGTACCAACCTATTTTTTCAAAACTCCATTTTGAAAGCTCCAAAACGCAAATAAGTGATTATTTCATACCTTTTTCCAAACACTAGTTTTAGATTATTTGCGTTTTCAAAACGCAATAAGCATGTAATCTAATTCAAATAGCAATCTCAAACACCCTCTTAGTTCATGATGCGTAATCATTTACGTCAAATAAAGTATGCGAAAATATAAAATTAAATGTTAATGCCCATGTTATAATATTAGTGAAATGTTCAAGGTAGTCCATTAATTTTATCTAGTCCCAAAGGACATTTATTAGCCCTTTGATCAAGAAAAATTAATGGTCAAGATCAAAATTCAAAACCACCACCACCACTACAAGCACATGTGCTTCTCCGGCGGCCGGCGGCGGCCGGCGGCGATGGGCGGCGGCCGGAGGTGGCCGCCGGCGGTGGTGACCGGTGGTGGTAGTCGTGACTGGAAGCACATGTGCTTCGTGACTTGTTTTAATTTTTTTTCTGTGTAGTGAAGCACATGTGTTTCATAACATCAAGCACATGTGCTTCGTGATTCAAACACAAATGACTTGTTTGTAAGTTACATGTGTTCAGGAACAAAAACACATGTGCTTGGCTTTATGAAGCATTGGCTTTATGAAGCACATGTGCTTGGCTTTATGAAGCACATGTGCTTCATAATGATGTGTTCGTCACTTATTTTGATTTTTTTTCCGTGTAGTGAAGCACATGTGCTTCATAACGTCAAGCACATGTGCTTCGTGATTCAAACACAAATGACTTGCTTGTAAGTTACATGTGTTCAGGAACAAAAACACATGTGCTTGGCTTTATGAAGCATTGGCTTTATGAAGCACATGTGCTTGGCTTTATGAAGCACATGTGCTTCATAATGATGTGTTCGTCACTTGTTTTGATTTTTTTTCCGTGTAGTGAAGCACATGTGCTTCATAACGTCAATCACATGTGCTTCGTGATTCAAACACAAATGACTTGTTTGTAAGTTACATGTGTTCAGGAACAAAAACACATGTGCTTGGCTTTATGAAGCATTGGCTTTATGAAGCACATGTGCTTGGCTTTATGAAGCACATGTGCTTCATAATGATGTGTTCGTCACTTGTTTTAATTTTTTTTCCGTGTAGTGAAGCACATGTGCTTCATAACGTCAAGCACATGTGCTTCGTGATTCAAACACAAATGACTTGCTTGTAAGTTACATGTGTTCAGGAACAAAAACACATGTGCTTGGCTTTATGAAGCACATGTGCTTGGCTTTATGAAGCACATGTGCTTCATAATGATGTGTTCGTCACTTGTTTTGATTTTTTTTCCGCGTAGTGAAGCACATGTGCTTCATAACGTCAAGCACATGTGCTTCGTATGCTCCCTTGTGTGTGTTAGAAACTCATGTTTTTAGTGACTCGAAGCACATGTGTTTCGTGACCTGAAGCACATGTGCTTCGAAGTAATATGTTGTGTTTTAGTGAAGCACATGTGCTTCGATACATCAATACCATCACCACCCCCATTAGCACCAGGACCAACACTGTCAGCCAACACGGTGGTCAGCGGTGGTCGGCGGCGGCGGACGGCGGTGGTTGTAGGTGGGGGATTTGATCTTGTCCATCTTGATCCAGTGGCTAAGATTTATCCCTTGGGACTAGACAAATCCTTTAGACTTCCTAGAATACAACTCTATTATATTATTTCATTTCTGAATCTTAGTTATATTTAAATATGCACAAGAAAAAAAATGACAAGGATTATAAAACTAACTCTTAAATTACATATCATATAATTTGTTCATGTGTGGACATTATCACATGAATTAATCTTGAAATTCATGTACGAACAAATCCAATCAAGTTAATTTTGACTTAATCACAAGTGATAGAGGTTGGGGTGGGTGGGACCCAATGGGGTTATTAGATAATCACGTGTATTTTAGATTATCCTGTATTTAAATGTAGTCTTGTATATATCTCCTTTATTATAGGAGTTTATCTTTTGTATCATACAAGTATAAATACATAACTCACACCATCAATTGATGTGTGGTTCATTAATATCATCTTATATGGTATCAGCCAATTAAAACCCTAGCCTCCCTCAATTTTTTTCGCATCTCTTCTGCCCCAATCGCTTTCTGTCGTTCGTATTTTTCTTCCCCAAATCGATTTCTTCTTCGATTTTTTTCCTGGAACCTAACCATGTCTACTTCACAAGATGGTACTTTTCCCATGAACACCCTTCTCCACATGATCCCCATCAAACTATGTTCCACAAATTATCTATTGTGGCGCAATCAGATGCTTCCCCTGCTCTCGTTTCAGAAGCTTCTGTCTCATGTGGACGGCACCAATGATGCCCCATTATTGACCATTGTTGTCGATAATAAATCAGTCCCTAATCCAGCTTATGTTACCTGGTATGACCTTGATCAAAGGGCTGTAATTCTAATTAATTCTTCCCTCACCGAGGAAGCAGCGGCAGAAACTTTGGGACTCAATACTGCTCGTTTGATTTGGACGGCTCTCGAGCAGGCTTACAGCAATTCATCAGTCGAGAGAATTCATTCTCTCCATGATTCGCTGAGAAACATGACGAAAGGCAGCACTTCTGTTTCAGACTATGGTCGAAATTTCAAGGCAGCATGTGATAAACTTGCTGCTATCGGGCAACCAGTTGATGAGATGGATAAAATCCATTGGTTTGTGTGCGGTTTGGGAGCATCGTTCGAAACATTCTCTACGGCAATTCGAACTACACGACCATCTCCCACTTTCAGGGATCTATTATCTCAGGCAGAAAGCCATGAGATGTTTTTGAAATCCCTACATGGTTCCGCTACTCCACCGGCTGCTTTCATGACCGATCACTTGCAATCCTCTGGCAATAACCGTGGTCGCCAATACTCCAGGGTGGTGGTCGAGGTCGCGATTCCTCAAATGGTGGTCGAGGTCGTGGGGGACGTCGTCCACCTCATTGCCAATTGTGCCGAACTAATGGGCATTATGCCTCATCGTGTCCAAGTCTTCCCACATATGCTTCAAATGCCCCTACTATGGATGCCAATCTAGCTCAGACGTTTCACTCACAATGCCATGTTAATCAGAATAATCCCGATTGGTATGTTGATACTGGAGCTACTGCACACATGACATCGTCCACTGATAATGTCTCTCAACCAACCACTTATGCGGGTAATTTACATGTGGCTTTTGGTAATGGTCACACACTCCCTATTTCTCATACGGGCCATACTATGGTTTCCAATAATTTGCAATTACGAGATGTTTTGGTGATTCCTAATTTAACCAAAAATCTTTTATCTGTTAGCAAGCTTACCATGGATCATCCGGTTGATGTTCTTTTTTCCCAACCATTTTTTTATATTCAGGATCGGGTAAACAAACAAGTGATAGCTCGCGGAACGTGTGAAGATGGCCTTTATATACTACGGCACGCTCCCACTGCCTTGGTTGCGTGTTCTAGAGTTTCAAATAAAGCTTCTTTTGAGCTATGACACAATAGATTAGGGCATATTTCATTTGATGTTATTTCTAGTTTGCATAAGTTAGGAGTTTTACAAGTTACTTCACTTTTACCGAAACCTGTTATTTGTGAACCTTGTCAACTTTCTAAAAGACATAAATTACCATTTGATTTGAATTCTAAGCGTGCTTCGTATCCATCGGATTTAATACATTGTGATTTGTGGGGACCGGCTCCCATCTCCTCTGATGGTTACCTCTATTACGTTATATTTGTTGATGATCACTCACGCTTTACCTGGTTTTACCCTTAAAAACTAAAACGGGGTTTTATGCAGTTCTTAATGCTTTTATGAAACTTGTGCAAACTCAATTTTCCAGAAAAATCAAAGTATTTCAAAGTGATGGTGGTACTGAATTCGTTAACAGTACTGTTCGTAAAATGTTTGAAGACAATGGTACTTTCCACCAATTATCTTGCCCTTATACTCCCCAACAAAATGGGCGAGCGGAACGCAAACACCGCCACATTGTTGAAACAGGGTTAGCAATGTTGTTCAACGCTCACGTTCCTGCTTCTTACTGGGTAAATGCTTTCAGCTCCGCAACCTTTATCATTAATCGAGTGCCATCAAAGGTTCTTGGCAATAAATCTCCATTCAAATTACTTTATGATCAGTTACCACACTATGACAATTTTCGCACATTTGGATGTCAAGTTTACCCTTATCTTCGAGACTATTCAGCTCATAAACTGGCTCCTCGCAGTATTCCGTGCATTTTTATCGGCTATAACTCTCAGTATAAAGGCTACAAATGCCTTGATCCCGCTACTTCCCGTGTTTATATCACTAGACACGCACGGTTCAATGAATTTTCTTTTCCTTTTGCAGGAAAAGTGGATCACGATTTGACTAAATTAAACATCTCAACCTTTTTTGATGATGATTCTCAGCTGACGCCTGCTCCCACAGAATCTGTTGCTCATGCACCTGCTACGCTGCCCGTTACTAATGCCCATGATCATGCTTTTAATTCTTGCAGGTTATGCACTTCTTCGGTGGACACTGCTCCATTACCGCAAACAGTTCCCTTGGGTCCTGCTGCAGAACAGCCTGCTGTCCACGCTCCGCCACATGCTGCAGAACAGTCTGCTCCACCACCTGCTGCAGAACCATCGGTCGCTGGCCAGCCACATGCTTCTGCTCCTGCTGCCCAACCAGCTGCAGCTGCAGTGCCTCAGCATCCGATGCAGACCCGATCTAAATCGGGTATCTCATAAACGCAACATAGAGCTGATTTTGCCTCACTTTCCCAGCATCCTTTACATGTTGCGTTACTTTCGGCTGTTGAACCCAAAGGTTACAAAACTGCAGCTAAAAATCCTCATTGGGTTGCTGCTATGCATGAAGAAATCGAAGCATTACGTAACAATAATACTTGGGTTTTGGTTCCCCGCCCAAATGCATCTAATGTTGTTGGTTCTCAATGGGTCTTTCGCACCAAATACAACTCTGATGGCTCTATAGATCGGTTTAAAGCCAGACTCGTTGCTCAAGGCTTCACTCAAATTCCCGGACTTGATTATTCTCACACTTTTAGCCCGGTTGTTAAAGCTTCAACGGTTCGAATTGTCCTTTCCCTTGCGGTTCTACATAAATGGCGTTTGCATCAACTTGATGTTAAAAACGCCTTCTTACATGGTCACCTTAATGAAACAGTGTTTATGGAGCAAGCTCCGGGTTTTATCGATACAGCGTTTCCAAATCATGTATGCAAATTGTCGAAGGCACTCTATGGTTTGAAACAGGCACCTCGGGCATGGTTTCAACGACTCAGCACTTTTCTTACTGCAAATGGCTTTGTGTGCAGTCGTGCAGATACATCATTGTTTATTTTTTCTCGTGATGGTTGTATCATGTACCTACTTGTTTATGTGGACGATTTGATACTAACCAGTAATCAAGAATCCGTTTATCACCGCTTTTACTCAACGGTTAAATCGTGAATTTGCTATTAAAGACCTTGGTGACCTTAATTATTTCTTGGGATGAGAAGTCAGCTATACCGATGATGGTTTGTTTCTTAGTCAAGCAAAATATGCCAAAGATATTCTCACAAGAGCTGATTTATTTGATTCAAAACCCGTACCTACTCCTTTGGCTCCGCATGGCACGTTTACATCTGACGGTCCTCCTCTTGCCGATCCTACCATCTACCGTTCTCCAGTAGGTGCGCTTCAATATTTGACGATAACTAGACCAGATCTTTCTTATGCTGTTAATCAGGCTAGTCAATTTCTACATAACCCTACAAATGAACATTTTCAATGTGTCAAGCGCATTCTACGATATGTAAAAGGTACGGTCAGTTTTGGTCTCACTTTTCGTTGTCCGCACACGAACAATACCTTGGGATATTCTGATGCTGATTGGGCGCGATGTGTGGAAACTCGTCGATCCACGTACGGATATTCCATTTTCTTGGGCGGTAACCTTGTGTCATGGAGTGCAAAGAAACAACCTACGGTATCAAGATCAAGCTGCGAATCCGAATATCAAGCCATGGCAAACACTGCAGCTGAAATTGTGTGGATTACTCATTTATTAAGAGAACTGCATGCTTTACCATCTGTCCGTCCCACACTTTTATGTGATAATAAAAGTGCCTTGTTTATGACACAAAATCCAGTATCTCATAAACGCGCTAAACACATCGATCTTGATTATCATTTTGTTCGAGAACTGGTTACATCTGGAAAGCTCTACACAAAGTTCGTCTCTACCAAGCTTCAAGTGGCAGACATTTTTACCAAGAGCCTTCCACGACCGCAATTTGAACATTTCCGAGCTATGCTGCGTCTTGGTCCACCACCTATTCGCTTGAGGGGGGATATTAGATAATCACGTGTATTTTAGATTATCATGTATTTAAATGTAGTCTTGTATATATCTCCTTTATTATAGGAGTTTATCTTTTGTATCATACAAGTATAAATACATAACTCACACCATCAATTGATGTGTGGTTCATTAATATCATCTTATAGGGGTGAAACGACCAAAACCTTCTAACGGACTTCTCTAAGGCTGATAGGAATGGTCACACGGCGTGGAGGGAATGAATGATGTGGAGGTGAGGTGGAGATGAGGTGGAGGCTCCACACCGTGGAGGAAAGTTTGAACACCACCCCCCTCCACATGTGGAGGCAAGTGGTGGAACCATGGCCACAACAACGGTTTGAAACGGGTGTGGAGGGAGTATGTGTGAGTGATATGGTGGGACCCTTTTCATATGCAAGAATTGTGTGGAGGGGGGTGGTGTTCATTTTTTTGGTGTGGTATGGTGAGTTGCCACATGGGACAACACCACACACCCTCATTGAAGTCTCATACCGCATAGCCTAATATCGTCAAGGTTACTGGACCAAAAATGATCAAGTTTGTCGAAATTAGTACTGCGCGAGCACTTTCGAAATCATTGGTGCTAAAAGTACAAGTTATTCCCTTCTAATTAACAACTACATTTCTTCAAGAGAGAGTTATAATAAAAATAAATTAAATTTCTAAGTAATAGTCTTTCTTTAATAGCGTTTACAAGTTATCCCAAACATCATAAAGACTTCATGCATCAAAACAAGATTTATAATATAAAATATAAACTTAGACAATTAATATTGGATTATTTACTTATTCCCTACGAATCAAATGACCAATATACAATAATGCAAATACCATACTTCCTCTGACTATGGTACAATCGTCACAAAACAAAAATAACATATAAAGTAAACTGCTGGAAAACAAATTTTTTTTTTTAAATCTTGTCTAGCATATACATATACATACACCAAATGATTTGTTATTATTTTTGTTATTATTATCCGATTTCTCGAAATCTGAGATGCACATGTCGGGATTCCCTCTTATGCCAGCCATGCTCTCCGGGCCGGCATAGCCACGTGTTGATTTTCCGATCAAAACAAGGTCTTTCTAATTTATCTGATTTCTAGCGAATTATATTTTTTGGTTGAAAACGAGAAATCCAATTCTTGGAATTAAACAAATCTTCAAGCTTTCACAGTTTCAGTTCTGGGAATGGAGCAAGCTTTTTATTTATATTTATATTTTTAATCTACCTTTTTTTCAATAAATCCATGTGGGTTGAATAGTTTCTTGATGTTATTATAAGAAAAGTAGAAGTAAAATTATCTATTTGGTATTATTTACAAGTGGGGTTATTATGAAATTATACATAATGGAGCCACATTCACCGTTTCAGACTTTCAGTTCTGGGAAAGCAGGTAACTTTACAGTTGCACTATAAAGTGTTGTTAATTTTATAGAATTCAAATGTTTCAATTTAGGTTAATCCTGACAAATTTGATCAGCTAACAAAACAAACAAATCTATGTGGATTGTTGGAATTCCATGTCAGACTGTTATATTCTCTCCCTTTTTCTTTATCTTTTGTATATATATACATACATTTGGAATATACACATTCATATTCCTTTGCTTTTAAAACTCAGGTGCATTATAGAAATCCTTAGCTTTTATGGGCATTGATAAGTTTTTACTAAATCAAGTAGTATGCTTTAGCCTTTATGTAATAAACACCCACAAAAACTAACTCTTGCTACCGTGTTGAAAATCCAGCTTAAAAGATGGGCCATTTTGCAATTTCTAGAGTTTAGCTAGAGCTTTTTAAGATGGGGCGTTTTACATCGATGTTTAGCGGGCTAGCAAAGTCGTTTTCGCCTACAAAAAAACTGAAGAATTCGAGTGAGCAAAGTGGAAAAGAGACAGCTGAAATCATGGCAAAAGATGCAAAGAAGAATGATATGATCTTGAGGTCTTCTGGCACTATTAATGTCACTAATTATACTTCGGTTTGCTCCAAAAGAGGCGAAAAAGGGGTCAATCAAGATTGTTGCATTGTATGGGAGGTATAGTTAATCATTAGTTGATTCCTACAAAACAATTTTTATTCATACAGAGCAATTTCATATAATAAGACAATCATGCCCTTAGTGAGAGGGGTTCAAAATGTGTTAAAAAGAAAGGAAGAACATAATTGTCTTTTAACATGAAATTGCTTGAATAAAAATTACTGTTTTTTTTACTCTCTTTTGATATCTTTATTTGTCAATGTGTAGTAATAAGAATTCTTATTTCTAAAGTTTTCAAATAAATAAAAATTTGATTGTTTTTTGGGTGTCAGGAATTTGGATGCCAAGAGGACATGATGTTTTGTGGGATTTTTGACGGTCATGGTCCATGGGGGCATTACGTTGCAAAACGAGTTTGTGAATCAATGCCTTCAACTTTGTTATGTAATTGGCAAGAAATGCTTGTTGAAGCTTCACTAATTGACCCTAATAATAAATCTCAAAAAAAGCTCGATATATTCAATTTATGGAAGAATTCTTTCATAAAGACATGCGCCACTGTTGATCAGGATCTACAACATTGCTCCAAATTCGATTCCTTTCATAGTGGCACCACTGGTTTAGCACTCATTAAACAGGTAGATTACATTTCTTGGCATTGTTTTTCTCAATTTGAAATTAAAGATTAAATGATGATATTATTTTCAGGGAGAAGTTTTGGTGATAGCAAATGTTGGAGATTCACGTGCAGTACTAGCTACAGCTGGTGATGATGGTTGTTTGGTACCCGTACAACTTACTGTCGATTTTAAGCCCGATTTACCCTGTAAGCATCTTTTGCTTATTCACTATACTTTTTGGGTCATATAAAAATGGATGAATTAATTTTAAAATGGACAGATGAGGCTGAGCGGATAGTTGAATGCAACGGGCGGGTTTTCTGTATGGAGGATGAGGCCGGTGTGCACCGGTTGTGGCTGCCAAATGAGGACTCACCTGGTCTTGCAATGTCAAGAGCTTTTGGTGATTATTGTGTTAAGGATTTTGGACTTATATCTCTACCTGAAGTCACACAAACACAAATAACCGCCAAAGACCAATTCGTCATCCTTGCTTCTGATGGGGTATGTTTACTTACAAGTACAAATTTTAGAGTAAATTACAAGTATGGACCTTGAGGTTTACCCCAAATTTCATGTATGGTCCTTTAGTGTAAAAAATTGCATTGGTAATCCTTTTTCGGAAATTTTAACGTCCGTTGAATATTTTAACAGAAAAAGGATTACCGATATAATTTTAAAGTACTACATACCGGTGTAATTCTTTATCAAAGAAATTTAACCAACAATAGGCTAAAGGACTATAGGTACAAAAGGTTTCCAGCAATATTGTAATTTTTTGAAGTAAGGAGCATAAGTGAAATTTGAGGTAAACCTAATTTTGACGATGTGCCCAGTTTGCAAGCTTTATTTAAATTGAAGACATGATTAAGTGTTGAAATTGTGAAAAAAATGTGTTGTTTTGTGTAGGTTTGGGATGTTGTTTCGAACCAAGAAGCAGTGGAGATTGTGTCATCAACGGTTGACAAGTCAAAGTCGGCCAAACGACTGGTGGAGTATGCAGGACGTGCGTGGAAACGCAAGAGGAAAGGAATTGCGATGGATGATATTTCTGCTGTTTGTGTCTTCTTTAATAATAATGGTTCTCCTGCATCTCACCTTGTACCTACTTCTAAATAAAAATTAATTAAATCTTGAAGATTACTAA
The DNA here is from genome assembly GCA_963853835.1 of Calendula officinalis. NCBI lineage: Eukaryota > Viridiplantae > Streptophyta > Magnoliopsida > Asterales > Asteraceae > Calendula > Calendula officinalis. Next base: position 11,609,913 of record OY970821.1, on the reverse strand, counting down.
TTTGAATTTTATGCTGCCTCAAATAATCTAACGCTGTCTGTTTAATTGTGTCCATTTGTGAGCCTTTCGATATTGTACCATGCCTAATGTTATTAGGGGCATCTCTGAAATTCTCAAGACCCTTTGCGAATATATGAAAATAATACAAGATATATATACTGTATATAAAAACTTGGACTTTCTACTATTTTTCTATTAAAATATTAATTTGGCTTAAAACTTTAAAAATATATATACAATGTGTATATATAAAAGGGTTCATAAAAAAATGTGGACCCTGTGCGGCCGCACCTGTTGAACCTTATCAAAGACACTCATTTATGTGATGGTAAAATTATACAAGCCTACAGTCATCAGCTCATTTAAGACCCTAACAAAAACCATTCAAGTTTAAAAACGGTTTCATTATAGTGCAATTTTTAAAATGAGTAACCTATATATAACAGTTGTGAAACTTTGTAATTACGAAGTATTACCAATTTACTCATCGCATATTAGAAAATCCAATATGATATTTTACCAAAAGAATTCGTATTCCAAACCACAAAATATATTAAGAAGATGTACATCACTCACTGTAATGGGAAAAAATGTCATTTGATTATATACGTACAAGCTCTGAAGATCCATTAAATATATCTAGAAAATCAATAAATATCTTAATAACACTACTTGATATCTAAGAGAATCTTATGAAGTACAATACTACAAAATCGTTATTAGTACCAAAACATAATTAATAATAATTAAGGTATTCCTGTTATTATTTACATCTTACCTTTACCATACTCTCATTTGAAGGGATTGAATATCATCGTTGCTGTAAAATATCCGTGGTGGCTATGCTCAAGTTTGTCATTTAGACATTTACCAAGTAATTTCACTCACCAATGATGTCGTCCTCTTTACAAGAAAAGACTAACCGCGTGTTTGGAAAACCTTATATTAGCTAATATAAACTAATAAGCTTTGTAAAATAAAGTGTCAAGTTTAATTTACATAAATATATTGTAAAATTATAAAAAAAAAACGAGTTACAAAGAAAATATGTTAGAGAAGAAAATGAGGACAATGTTATGTGGATTGTAAAAATGTAAGCCAAACCAAACACCTAATTTATTAACTTAAACTAATAAGTTGAAAACACCCATAAAATAAGATGTCCTAAACACCCCTAAATAATGAAATGCTAAAAGTGCAATTTTCAAAGATAGATTAGATTGTCTATGAATAGTTTTACTGGTGTACAAATGTATCCTCAAAACCAAAAACAACAAAACGACATAATCCCCACTCAGAACATCTTTTCTTCAAAATTAATACAACTTTATACTCATCTTAAATCCCCAAAATGGTCCGAATCTGATCCGGGGGATGCCTAGCTAATGACTTAGGTTCATCATACCCGTTTTCCGGATCCAATATCGCGTTATAAATAACATCATAAGCTTCTGCTAATGATCTCGCCACCTGGACACAGGCTTCAGACCGCAGGCCCGGAAGTTGCATCTGTTCAAATTCAGGGAGTGAGCTGTCACTTCCCAAAATAAGCCCAAAGAAAGCTTTGAGACACTCAGAGAGAGACTCAGGTGAGGTCTCTTCCACCTTAGCTAACGGTGTACCACCGTTAGCATTGTGGAACAGAGGCATCTTGTTTGATAGATTACATCTTGCTAAAATGGCGGTTACTTCATTTTCAACTAAGTTGTGCATGTGATTATCTATCATTGTGCCCAGTTTTTTCACGTATTCAGAAGCTGCAGTGTGTCTTAATAACGGTTGTTGGATTGCGCATAAGCAGTTGATGATGAAAATCTTTGACGCTGTTTCATTGTTCTGCATTAATTTTAGTTTAAGATTAAATAAATAAAAAATGGAAAAAGAAAATTGTAGAAAAAGGCATTAATTAGTAATTACCTTAGACGGAATGATTTGGCTGGTGGTTGCTAAAAGAGCATCAACAGATGATCTCCGTGATTCAGCCCTGGTTTTACTTCTTCTAGAAGAATCAATAGATCCTTTTGACTTGTGTGCTTCCATTGCTTGCTCGCAAATCTATAAATTATATATAAAGAGTAAATTACAAAAATTGTCCCTATGGTATGCCGGATTCTGCGTTTTTGTCCTCCCTATACTTTTTTTCTTCTAGTTTATATGTCCATATACAATTTTAAATTATGTTTTTACGTCCTTCTATCAAAGACCGTCAATTTCTACCCGTTAATTTCTCTTATCTTTTAGTGCTCAATTTCTCTTAATTTTTATGCCTGCTCAATTTCTCTTACTTTTTAGTGTCTCAATTTCTCTTCTTTTGATTTTTGGTTTATTAGTTGTATATTGTTGCAGGTTCTTCAGAGAAGAAGGTAGTAATTTGGCCATTTGGGGGAGTTCTTGAAGATGATGGTAGAGAAGAAGGTAAGTATGAATGTACAATTTTTAATGCACAAGGTACAAGTAATTTGGGGATAAGGGCGGAAATACCCTCACGTGTTTGGCACGTGAGGTGACTTAACGGAGAGAAATTAACGGATTTGGACGGAAGAAAAAAATACGGAAAATAAAATTGTACAAGGACAAAAAAAACTGAAAAAAAAGTATCGGGACAAAAACGCAGAATCAGGTATACCACATGGACAATCCGTAATTTACTCTTATATAAATAAATGGATATGAAACCATAAGAATTATTATATGTTAGCTAATTAATTACCTGAATTATAGGATCAAGCAAAGCAGAAATGACTGGATCAAAAGCTGGTTTTTCAGGAACCATCATAGTATCATGAATACCAATTAACTCAAGTAACAAAGACACCCCTTCTCTAACTGCAGGTGGTGGTGACAGATCAACTGCAACAAGTGGAGGATAACGCAACAGCTTTTCCCCCCGAACTTTTAACATATCAAAAAATGTTTTATTAGCAGCATCTTTAAGACCCCAAAGTGTATTACAAAGACCCGTTTCTCTCCCCAATAAATCAGACACCTGTCAAAATTAACCCAAATTAAACATAAGTTACATAACCCGAATTAACCAATTCATAATTATTTAACACTCACGGTGTGACTGTAGAACTCGAGGGTGTTGCTAAGTTTGTATGAGATTATGAGATTTGGTTGAGACTGTAAAACTTGTTCAACTCTGACTTTGAAAGGTCGACAAACGCCCTCGAAGATTCTGTCCAAAACAAATGTTAAATCGGCTTCTGTTTTCTCTTCATTAATTTCTGAGCTTTTTGAGAATTTGCGGGCGGTGGGCCCGGTGTCCACTACTGCATCTGGATCGAGTAACACGAATACAAGTTCTCTTTCTGATGCAAGTGCCTGCATTATAAAAAAAAAGTAAATTACATAAACATTAATAAGTTTAGGGACCTAAGTTGTGAGTTTTTTAAAGGGTAAAAAAAAGTAAATTACATAAACGCCCTTGAATTTAATTCACACCTGATGCAGCCAACCAAGCATGTCGCCTACATAACGTAGTGGGTCATGAGCATGTACTTCAATTGGTCTTGGCATTCCACCAGGTCCTCCACGTGTAAGAGCACTTATAAATCTCCTAAAAAGTGCATTATGCCTCATATTTGCTACCTATAAATTATGAAATGATAATAAAAAGTTAATATAAACATATGTCATATGTACAAGTGGATATATGGGCACGTTATATGGGTTTGGTAATGAGTCGAAGCAACTCATTTTAGTACGGATCAAAACAAGTTGGGACGGGCCAACTCGTAGACATTTTTTTGTATTTCATTTTCTTGAATTATAAAAATAACTTAATAGTTTAAATACAATTAGAAAAAAAGACTAGAGTAAATCGGTTAAGTACTCCCTGTGGTTTGCTCATAATTACGGTCTTGGTCCCTCTTCGATACTCTGTGAATATGGTCCCTAATGTTACTATTTTGTTTCCCTTAAGGGTACTTTGGTCATTTTACTTGGACGAGGGATGAAAATCGAAACGAAATGGTAACATTAGGGACAATATTCACATATATTATTGAAGAGGGACCAAAAACGGAATTTTGAGCAAACCACAGGTCTTATAATTGGCGAGTACTATATGTCTGACAATAACATTTGACCCGTTTGATCAGCATGGCCCGTTTTTAATTTCTTTTCTTTTACATAACTTCCATGTTGACCCATGTGACCCGTTGGAAGCAAAGCATAACACAAATTGACCCGTTTACCAATAAATGGGCTAGATTAGCACCTCTAATCAAATGGATTACAACTTTTAGTAAAGAGTAATTATGTATATTTACCTCTTCAGCACAATACTTGAAGAGTACAGGCCTTTCTTTGAGACACCTAACTGCCATTCTCAGAAGTTCACTAACTTCAGGATTATCACTGTCACCCAATCTCCTGCACTCTGTTTGAACCCACCTGATTCAAACACAAAACACCCACAAAATCATTAACTATTAATATTAATATTTATTATAAATAGCTCACTGAAGATCAAGCGGTACATTTAAACCATCTCTGAAAAAGTGATAAAATTGAAAAAGAGTAACAAACTATAAAATGCGTAAGAATCTATAACACCTCATATAATATAAATTGGTAAACAATCCTAAGTTTTGGATAACTTACACATCTAGTATACTAAGCACTAATGCGAAAGAAAATACCCTAAAAGTTTTGGATTTTATTGACTATTTCACCTGCACAGGCGCTCATATGCACCTTCTTGGTAGACGGCCATCATATCCATGAGTTCCAAACCTGCACGCTGTGAGCTTTGAAAAATGAGAAATTTTTTGAATAATATCATAAATATTAAAAGGGTAACAAACTTTAAAATGGCATGCACAAACTAAATTACAAGCTAATAACTTTTTTTTTATGGAAAACCATGTAGAAAGAACGATTACCTGATGATGGGTCCTGAGAAGGACTTTGCAATTTGCATGGATCGTTTGCACATGACTCAATGCCTTGAAAAAGTTTTCATTCAGTTCTTCTTCCCTCAGTGCATTTATCTACAGAAAGAAATACTACAAGTAAGTACAATCACATTCTCTTTGTAACTCAATTGCAGGGATTGAATCACCATAAAGAATCATTACCTCTTCACTGGAAAGTTGGTAATCTCTAAGGAAACATGATGCAATCTCTTGCCTCTGAGTAGTGACTTCCAATTCTTGCTTGAGTCTTTCTGTGGTAGTGATAATATCTCCAGTAGTTGCATTACAGTTACTCAAGGATTTAGCAATTCTGCAAGAGTTCAAAGCATCAACTATATCTGTGAATTTGTTAAGGATTCAACACTATAGGGATACTTGTTAATTTGTTAACAGATCTTCCCAAACATAACTATGTATGATCATATGCTACTAATTACTCATCTGTTTCTTCCAATTTAATCAAGAGTCTGCAAGTAACTTAAGCTACAAGGTAGTGTGTTCAGATCTTCGACTAAAATGTCTATAATGAAATGATATAAGAGTTTTTGAGTATAATAACTCACTTGTCACAGCATTCGGCTAGAGAATTAACCTCTTCCTCCACCCGATCTAAAGCCTAAAACAGCAAAATAGAACAATTAGCGCATTAGGTTGATCATCGATTGATTCAATTCATCGATAGAGAAATCGACAAAATGAAATATGCAAACCTGCTGTGCGGCATCGGAAGCAAGAAGGAAGTCATGATTAATGGAGAGAGATCGCTTCTCGATAGTTGATCGGAGATTACGGCGAGCCGGAGCTGTATTATCAGTATAAAAAGTGGAGAGCGTATTAAGAGAAGCCAATAGATCTGGGGTGTCGGTGCGAGTTTCGAGAACTTTCTTCAACTTCCTTGACAGCCCCGGCGCCAGTGCCGTCGTCGTCCCCATTTCTCTCCGGCTGTCTACCGTCGCTGGAGAGAAAAAATTAGGGTACAATTGGATTTGAACAACAGATGTGTATCTGTGCTTCCAAATCTAAACGGAATTGTGGGGTATTGCTCGTGTGCTTTGGTTTGCGATGTGTATTTGCTTTGATTTAGAGTGTTTGTGTGTTAAATCTTCAGATCAAACGTGCTATATGTGGGTGTTTAATTGTAGGTTGCAGGGTACAATCGTCAGAGGAGGAGAGGAAGAGCTGCTGGCAGGATTGGTACTCCCGGATCTGGAAACAGTTATGAAACCGGCCCCCAAACCCGATCTCATACCCGTCGGGTTCTATTTCACCGGGTTCGTGGATTTCCTCACGAATATCTAGGATCCGTTTATCTTAGCTGCTTAATTTTTTTTATCGTAGTCGTTAACAAAACTAATCCGAGAACTAATTTGAATTATTGGAAAGACTAACAAAGAATTCTAGCAATTTTTAATAAAGTATAAATAATATCACATCAATCTCTATTTAGATATATGGCTTTTGGTTTCAGGCAATCGAGACAAGGATGCACTAATATCGTAAGTGAAGGGTAACGGGTCGATATATACAACAAATAATATGATATGCAGAGAAAAATAAACAACGAGCCTAATCCCCTAAGATCACAATTAGGACGAATAAGGGAACAATGATTCATAGGAGGTTCGTAGAAATTGTACCTCACAAAAACGGAACTGCTAGAGCCTAGAGTGGATACACGACTACTGCACTTGTGAACCAAGCTACTAGACCGCTACAAAAATCACCACAAGAACCGACAAGTATGTGTGCGTGGGGTTATAAAGAACATAACTTTTATTATTTATGAAGAACATATTGTGCTTCTCGTTGATTTTTTTATTACGGTTGCTAATCGATTTTTTTATTGTTTTCTATTGCTTCACCAATATATTACAAGATGGAATGCATAATACTTGTATAATCTTATTATTGTTATGGACCGCGTAAATGTGTCGGATATCTGTTGATTCGGTGGATAAGAGTATGAGTTTGATTTTTCAAAACCATGCAGGTTACGGAGCGGATTTGGATCATCTTTTGAAATTTGTTACAAATTAAAACTTGGATCAAGGGTGATTGGCTCAAAACTTGCTCCATTTCTAGGTTTAATCGCGAGGGAAAATAACGAGAAAGAAAACCCAAATAAAATTAGAAAACTTGTTAAAAAAAAGGGCGATAATTGGTTTTCGCGGAAGTTGTTCATCTTTGAGATGACTGTCATACTAAAAGTTGAGAATCAAATAATCACATTTGATGACATTAAAGGTTTAGGTATTTGGAGGATCAAAATTCATATGATATCTAACATTTAGTTCAATCTATCACCAACTGTTTTTTAATATAGTTATTTCTTTAGTGTAAAACTTATACAGTGATATATAAAAGTGATATATATATATGATACATAAGTCACCTATCATAATATTTCAGAACTATGATATTGGGCTAATTAAAATAATACTAATTACATGCTAATATTAAGATTTACCAAAGTATGTAAGTATTTTAAGACACCTTATCATTTTGTCCACTAAAAATTAAAACACACAACATGACTTGTATAAATACAAGCTAATATCCTGGAAGAAAACTCAAGGATTGTGGTGGTCAAAAGTTGTTGATAAAATCAAAAATAATTTGATTGATTTGTTGGGGTCTCTCTTGGTTGAGGAAGTGGCCAACACCTTCCAATACAACAACTTGTTGAAGCAGTGGCACATCTCTCTTAAATCCATTACCGTGAATATACGTCTTTGCCCCTGGGGTGGTGTACACAACATCTTTATCTCCAACAACGTATATCACCGGCACTTTTACTTGTATTCCGGTCCATGCCGCTGTAAGTTCCCAATTCCTGCATTCCATAAATACCAATAATTAAGTTTAGACTAAACGGTCAGTTAGTTAGTTACAGTAAGTTAAAGTTACAGGTCTAAAGCTCGATAATAGTTCAATCCTCCCATAAATCCTTTTTGCTCGAACTTCTGAACGTTGTAATTTAGGTCTTGTTCAGATAACCATGTTGGCAACTGAGGAGCATTTGATGACTTTGAACCAAACGGCTCAGACTTTGGTAATCGAAGAGGCCCAGGTCTCGTCTCGGATAGAATGCTTTTAAGCACATGTGCGGTTCCATAGCTTTTTATCTCAGCTTCCATTACACCTGGTTCCTGCAAAATTTAAACACTTATATGTATTTAACTAAGTTGTTAATTATATGTCATGTTTAAATGAATTTGTACCTAAACCGAACATTTTTTTTTAATATTTAGTTAATGAAGTTGTTAAATATGTTGCACCCTTCGTAATTATATTCAATGTTTTTTGGATTACCAGGATAAAAAATATTATACACGTTCAACTACTAGCTTAGACGTGTCACGTTCTACTCCTTCTTAAGTAAACATTTACTAGATTGTCATGAGAAGGAGGGTCGTCTCAAGCCGATTTGGGGCCCAGGGCGAAATATAAAATGGGGCCTTAACATCAATTAACTTTTATTTTGAGCTAAGTTTAGGCCTTTCTAGCAAGGTATGATTTTTTGGGGGCCTAAATATATAGAGAACTGCTAAAATAGGGGGGCCTGGGGCGGTCGCCCAACTTGCCCAGCCCATTGAGCCAACCCTGATGAGAAGGCTCGAAAATAGATATGGAAACGGTTAGGAGGCGTTCATCACATATATAGAATTTACAATCTGATGATTTTTGTTTGATGATTGATTATTCCCTTGATGATCTCCTACCAGAGCGCCGCTGAATATGGAAAACAGAGTCTGACTATGTGTGTGTGTGTGAATATTTGGAACAAAAACATCATTGTACACACAAGAAATATTATGGAACAGCAAAAAAAAAACAAAAAACAAAAGAATTGAACTATTAATTAGGAACCATACGAAACCACCCTCCCTCAGCATGTGATGGGTACGATATGATTGGTGTTGTATATGTTTTTATGTCCAAATCGAGATGAAATTAAGAAAGACCTGGAATCTGCAGATATAAAAGTCTTCACCAAAGACAGTTGCCAAAGCTTCAACAGGTTTCATCATAGTTTGCCTCGGGGAATACGCCACAGACATACACACATACGCCTTCACTTTCTCCGGCCTAAACATGCACAAATACCATCCGATCATGGCACCCCAAGTCGGTCGCCACCAGGTACACCGCATCTCCGCCCATCGAGTCTATGAGCGCCACCACATCCCCCACCACATGAAAGCAAGTGTAGCTGGTGGCAGAAGGCGGTGCATCGGTGTCACCATAACCACGTAGGTCCGGTGCCACTGCATGAGATCAGCCATGGCTAGAATCTGATGGCGCCACGTGTACCAGAGCTCCGGGAACCCATGGAGGAAAAGAACAATAGGGCCGTCACCCTTTTCTGCTACGTGCATGTTTATCCCGTTAACTTTCACGGTCTTATGCTTGATTGTTTCCATTACAAACACACACGTATGGAATCGGAAAGTAAATAAATTAATCGATCAGTGTCTACGTGCAATATATATGAGGATGTATAAAAGGATATGGAATTGATAAGAATTGGTACGTGTCGTCGAGTTCATGACATTAACTTTACACGTAATTATTAGTGTACTTCGTCTTGCGCGTTATATATGGTGGAGCTAGAGCATATGGTGGAGCTAGAGCATGGGGTATGGTGGCTTAAGTTGGAATGTCACTTCTGTGATATCTATACGTCACATCATTATTTTAAGAGCGAATTACATCTAAGGTCCCTGTGGTTTACCACTTATTACAGCCACAATCCCTAAACTTCATTAAGTACACTGGGAGTCCCTGGTGTTGCCACTTTGTTGCACCAGGAGTCCCTGAGCCAGACGTCCGTCTATTTGGTCTGTTAAATCCCACATGTGCAAAGCACATGATGGGTACTATGGTAATTTTACACCCTTGTCATATGTCTCTTCCCAATTAATTTGAACGTCTCTATCACTTCCATCTCATCCCTCCCTCTCTTTTCTCTCTGTTCCGAAACCCACCAAAAACCCTCCAAAAACCCTTACTTTTTGAGCAATGGCTGGCCAATCTAGCACCGGAAACGCTCCAGATGATGAGGAAAATGATCGCAACGAACTTTACGGTACGTATTTAGTGTATTGTCAATTTTTTTGATTTTTTTCTTACCATAATTTCATGAAAATTGATTTACAGAGCATTACCCAAACCTATTCTCCATACGTGTACATTATGGAGGTGTATTCACTGGTTCGGTACCTGGAAGAAAGTATGTTAACGGGAAGATAAAGTATGTTGATTGCATGGACATTGATTACTTCTCTGTAAATGTCTTGGATGATCTTGTTGAAGAATTGGGAATGAATGATGGTGGAATGTTGTTTTACCACTATGTTGAGCCTGGTAACGATTTAGATTTTGGTCTTAATGCCCTAGCCGGTGATGTTGATGTTAATAATCTTGGCAAATTGGTTCCAAAGCATAAGATGATAAATGTTTATATTGAACAAGGTGTATCAAAGGTAAACACATATGGCTGCTCTCCATACAAACCAAAAGTGGTTATTGAGGAAATTGTTGATCAAAATCAGGCCTCTGGCAGCCAAGTGAGCATAGGTAAATCCAGATTTATGCTTGAATGACATGAGGGGTCTGGCAGTCAAGTTAGCCAAGTTACTCAAGTTGATAAGTTACCAATTAGAAGCAGGGCTAAAGGCAAATCAATTCTTATTGATGAGCCTAGTAGTGAGGATGACATAATGGATAATGATGGTACTAATGGAGATGATGGAGATGATAGTAATGATAGTGACTTCAAGTTTGATGAAAACAGTGGCATTAATGACATAGAGGTTGATATGAGGGATTTTGAGAGACATGTTGATATTACACTAGAATATATGGCTCCAGAAACACATGTGCAAGATGATAACAGTTTAAATCAGGAAGATATTGATGTTGTGGAAACTGAAGAATATGACACTGAAGATGAAGATGATGAGGGATTTGGCACAGTTAAGAACAAAGTTAAGAAAAGAAATGATATAGCTTCTAATGATGCTGGTGATGGTGAAGAAATTATAAAGAACCTTTTTTATCTTGGTCAAAAATTTAGCAGCTCAAAGGAAGTGAAAGACTTGTTACTTAAACATTCTGTTGAAACAAGAAGAGAGTTAAAAATGGTAAAAAATGATAAACAAAGGGACAACCAAGCACTACTCAACAACCTTAAAGACTTTATGTTAATCTTGCTCTTAATCTTTTGTTTGTAGTGCTATATGCACAAATTAGCAACTATCAGTGTGTTTAAGTGTATGTTTAACTGTATGTTTTGTGTTGCTTTAGGCATAAACTATCAATCCTTTTGTTAATCTTTTGATTGTAGTACTATATGCACTGGTTGCCTGCATTTATACAGTTTACAATTTCTGCATTTTTACATGGTTAAATGGTGCTTGGTTGGTTGTTTGCATTTAAACATGTGTTGTGTTAAATGCTGCTTGGTTGGTTGCTTGCATTTAAAACTGGTTCCCTGCATTTTTACATTTTCTGTGTTGTCTTAATTGTAGTACTATATGCACTGGTTGCCTGCATTTATACAGTTTACAATTTCTGCATTTTTACATGGTTAAATGGTGCTTGGTTGGTTGTTTGCATTTAAACATGTGTTGTGTTAAATGCTGCTTGGTTGGTTGCTTGCATTTAAAACTGGTTCCCTGCATTTTTACATTTTCTGTGTTGTCTTAATTGGTGTTTGGTTGGTTGCATTTATATATTTTCTGCATTTATACACATGCTGCATTTAAACAGTCATGAAATCCAAAGATTCATTACATAAACATCCAACTTTGATTCATACATAAGATTCATTACAGATTTTACCAAAATACTGCTGCAGATTGCTACATTACCAAAAGATTGTACATATTACTACCATCCCAAAAAACTGAACACTACTAATCCACCATTTTAGAACATTACATAAACAAGAAACATAACCCAACTTATAACTAAATAATTCTTCAACTTCGAAATTGTGGCATCCTTCTGATTCACAAGTTCTTCAAGTTCATGCTTCGAGTTCAACAGACCTGGTATGATATCCCTTGCTCGTTCACACATTGCAGGGTCAATCCATCCCAGAAAGCTACAATTCGAGCCACGATCTGGACAACAATAAAATCGCCTACCTGGGTTCCTCGCAGTCCACGAGGTCCTGATTACTGCAACTCTTCCACACCAACAAAGAACCATGGTGACCTAATTTGAAGAACACGAAGAAGAAATGGGAAAACGAGGGAATGGGGGGTTTTTTCGTCTGGTGGTGAACAAATTAATGGGAAAAAGGGTTTAAATATAAGACAAGGGTGTAAAATTACCATAGTACCCATCATGTGCTTTGCACATGTGGGATTTAACAGACCAAATAGACGGACGCCTGGCTCAGGGACTCCTGGTGCAACAAAGTGGCAACACCAGGGACTCCCAGTGTACTTAATGAAGTTTAGGGACTGTGGCTGTAATAAGTGGTAAACCACAGGGACCTTAGATGTAATTCGCTCTTATTTTAAATTTTATATTCAAAACCCTCAAATACCCCTCCTACCATTACTAACCAATAATACTCCTTTGGGACCCACCAAAATAACTCTCACTTACAAAATATTCTTAAAAAAAGTACCCCTATGCTCTCAGCTCCTTCTATTGGAGTGTGATTTCTAGCCCAATGATGCCATTTGGAGTGTGATTTGTTCCTCTCCAATTTGTAGTTACCAAATATAATCTCAGAGTATCGGTCGCCACATTGCACGAATACCTTAATATATATTTGAATTCTTTTATTCATTAACTGAAATAAAAACTCTATCAGGGTCTTGGTAATAAGATTTTTTTAATGAACTTAACTTGTTTGTTGTAACGTTGGCTTACAGAATGTTTTTTAATTACATGGCCCGGTTGAATTTGGAATGGTGTTATTTGGTCATTTATCGTTTTGTTGTCCAATTTATCATTGAAAGTTTACAATTTGTACAAGTAAGGGTGAGACACATCTGGGCCAACCACTCGTTTCTTAGATAGTCAATGAATACGTGTATCATTGTATCACCATTGTACTTTCTAGTTACTACTCTTTCACCTTCACGATGATGATATAGTGTGTACATATGAAGGCTTATAAGATACAATTATATTTTATTAGCCAATTAATCAAATCCGTTGTAGTCTAGTTGGTTAGGATATATATACTCGGCTCTCACTTGAGAGACCCGGGTTCAAGTCCCGGCAACGAAATTCTTTTTTATATATTCTAATTTACTCTCATTTACTTTTGTTTTTATATATAAAAAAACTCCTCATATGCTTTGGAAGAAATGTGATAAACTCCCTAACCAATTAGTAGAAAGATGAAATTCTTTTTGGTTTCTTTTTTTTCCTCCTTCAATTTGATGTTTTTACATATCTGTGTTGGTGGGGATTTGTTGCTTACTCAGTATCACAATCAAATAGTAGCTTAAACAACACAACAGAAGTTGAACAATTAACAAAAAAAGATAAAGGTTGTCGTTTTTAAAGATGCATAAATTATAATTAAAACTCAGAGATATATAATGTTTTTTTTCCTCAATGAACAAAAAATATATGTATCCTAATAAACATGATAACCAACTTCATTAACCATTACCAGTGTTCAACAAATTGTCATAAACAAGTCATAATCACAAATCAAGTTTTCAATTTTAGAGTTTGAAACCAATACAAAAGCAGTGTATAACAACATTGACATTAACATATAACTAAATGTTTCATGTATTTGGCATAAATGAAGATTTTGAACAGCAGAAGCTTTTGCTAGTTATCCCACATAGGGAAACGTATTTAGTTACTTTATGTTTATAAACATCATGTGGTCACTTGTCATCACCGGGCTTAGTAACTCAAGCCTGTAACTCAAGTGAGGGTATTAAGGTGGGTTGGACTGTGATTGAGCCCAGTTTGGTTGGGTCAAAGGTCGCTATATCTGGGCTGCCCGTTCCAAGTTTGGAGTTGGGTCATGTGGTTCGAGCGAAGGCTTGGGTCACATGGCTCATAATGTAGAGGGCAATGCGTTAGGCTGGCTTCACAGAGCTACGAACACCTCTCGCTCCAAACAGTGGAAGGATAACAGCCTGGTGCAACCTTAGCCCAAATAGCCATCTTGGATCCCTCTAATGAACTCCCACTTTTTCATCTTTCTTTTTAGGTTAATAATCCTAACTTTTTTGAACTTCAAATGTGTTTGGGCCCAACACCAATCCTGAGCCCGGTTCAAAGCCAGTCTTGAAAAGGCCAATTCGTGATATGTTAGTTTTCCTGCCAAATACCAGCCAGTCAGTTAAAACGGTTGTCTTAATTTTTTTATGGATTTGAGTCATATGACAATTGACATATTAAAGTGGGAAAAGTTACTAGTTGAATTTCAATTGATGTTATGAATGATCTAAACTATTCATGTCAATTTTTAACGTTTGCAAAAATGAACTCGAACACCGTAGACTCAATCATTGTCCCTCCACCAACACCATTAGATTAAAATACAGAACTTTGATTAATATTTACTACCAAATGTTTGTGTGTTCAATTATTTATATTTTTGTAATTAAATCAAACAGAGGATAACCGGGATTTCACCAGATTGCACAACAAAATGAAGTCTAATTACCTCTTCAAGCTCAACATGATACACCAATCAGAATACAACGGACAACTAGAAGCATGTCATCTATAGATTAAGCTAAAATGGTGGTATCAGGTGTATCTATATCAATATAATGGAGTAACTCTTCATCTGATTTCAAATGAAACTTCAAATAGACGCATGAAGTAATCTTGAAAACACATGGTACAACCCAAGAAATGAAGCTTTCTGTATGTAATCTATTAACTCTAAAGCAAACCCATCTTTCACCATTCTTATATAAACTAAAAAATAGCTGATAATCTCTAATTTTTAGCTTCCAGCTAGATCTCTAACTCTATCCCAAATTTTGAAAATCATCACATAATTTGCAACAGCGGCAACATGCTTTGAACTTTGATCTAAATCTTCATCGGAGATTTCAATTCCCTTTCATATTAATTTATAATTTTCACAAGTCTTCAGTTCACCATCTCAACAGTTTGTTAAGATATTAATACTAATTTAATTTGATCAACTTATATTTAATATCATTATTAATCATATAAATATATATATATATATATATATATATATATATATATATATATATATATATATATATATATATATATATATATATATATATATATATATATATATATATATATATATATATATATATATATATATATATATATTTAATATTCAAATATTTATAAAATTATTCAGAAAAAATAAAAAGCTCAATTTATTTAAATAAATAAGTTATGTGGATCATATTCAACTTGAAAGTGAGCACTTGGAGTAAAGATATAACTTATGACATAATACGAACTTAAACTTAATATGAAATGAGATCTTACCTATATTATTACGATACCACATTGACCAAAATATAAACTGAATCGTGGCATATACTCCCTCCTTCCCATAAAAAATTTACATTTCTCTTTAAAATTTTGTCCCACAAAAAGTTTACATTTCTCAAATTTAGAGGCTCACCTATTAAAATAATGTTATTACCAATCATTCTACCAATAAAATAATTTCTCTCTTCAATCTAATCTTATATTTTAATTAAAAGTATTATAAAGGACCCCTCTACTAACTATATCCTAAAAGGTTGTGCCCAAATGAAATGTAAACTTTTTATGGGACGGAGGGAGTAAAACATATACTACAAACCTAAATTGAATGATCGCCCTAGTAGAAAATGTGGTTTAAATTTCAAAACACCTTACAAACACATTGGAAAAAAAATATAAAATATGTAACTTGATTTAACTGGCATTATTTTTTAACAACTGGTTAAATCATACTTCGTAATTATTTGCTACATGAACACCTAAGCGCATCTCCAACTCACATCTATCAACTTCTTTATCTCTATATTTGAAGTTTTTTCTGCTCCAACTCACCTTTATTCCTCACTCTAAATATAGAGTGAGAGAAAAGCTCCCTTTATATTTGAAGTGAGAGGAGATACCCTCTATCCATGCATCTATCCATGGACCCCACACATCCTTCACTAATTTTCTTTTTTGATGTAAAATAAATTTATTAAAAATATGTTTTCTATGGGTCCCACTAGTTTTAGAGGGATTGATAGAGTTTATGGTTGGAGTTGAGGTTATGTTTAGAGTGAATGGACACACCAATTATAGAGATATAGTGAGTTTTATAGAGTTTATGGTTGGAGATGCTCTAAGAGCATCTCCAACCAGCCTCTATCATCCCCTCTATCTTTATATTTGAAGTTTTTTCTCATCCAACCCACGTCTATATCTCACTCTAAATATAGAGTGAGAGAAAAGCCCACTCTATATTTGAAGTAAGAGAATGCCCCTCTATTAATGGACCCATCACTTCTATTTAATTATCTAATAATTATTTTTATTTAATTGATTTTGTTTTGTGTTTGCAAGCCAACAATCAATCCAATTAAGTATAATATATATATATATATATATATACCCAAGGCTTCAAGCCTAGTGGTATTGGTGAAAAAGATAAGGTCTTGCTCATGCCCAAGGTCATGGGTTCAAGTGCCGTCGTGGACGTGGGGTTTAATCCCTATAGGTAGAAGGTTCGAGGGAAGGCATACTACCCCTTGTGGATGTCACTGTTTAGGCTCGAACCACTAACTTACTAACTTGTCGTTCAAAAAAAAAAGTTAAAAATATAATTGTTATAGGTCCCACTAGTTTTATAGGGATAGATAGAGTTTATGGTTAAAGTTGAAATTTTGTTTAGAGTTAATGGGCCCATTAAATATTAGGGGTGTGCATTTCGGATTATTCGAAATTTCGGATATCCGAAAATCAGATATTATGACATCCGAAATGTCGGATAGTGGATTTTCGCTATCCGAATACTAATCCGAAATTCGGATATCCGAAATTTCGGATACAAATATCGGATAATTCGAAATATCCGAAAATCCGAAGTTTCGCAATGCGTTGAATGATATTACCAGTAAATTAAGTCAATTAGCGCAATTATTTCAATATTTATAAACTAAAAATAAGATCTTTAACTATATGGAACCTGAAGATATCATAAACATATAATATAGACAAAGGATATCAGTGTATTCTTGATATTAGATAATATTAAATTTGTACAAATAAAAAATCGACAAAAAATCGGATATCGGATATCCGAAATATCCGAAAATTCGTAATATTGGTATTCGAATCCGAATCCGAAAATTCGGATATCCGAATTTTCGGATAATTCTGGATCGGATTTCGGATATTTTTTTCGGATTTTCGGATACCGGATATATTTGCACACCCCTACTAAATATAGAGATAGAGTGACTTGAATAGGAGTTTATAATTAGAGATGCTCTAAAGGTGTTCCAGTACAGTATCTAAATCTGTGACATAAATTTGTAGTTTTTATAGCTTCTGATGCTCAATCTACAAAAGATCTTTTAATTCTATGTTTCCATGTCCAACAAGTCGTGCTTTAATTCTTTGCAATTTGCATTCACCAAAAAATATTTGTTTCAATGGTCAGTGGATTCAATAAAATCAAAAGCCAGAAAACGAGCCAAACACATGGGTTTCACAAAGATAAAACAAACGACTTCCGAAAATTGAAATTAACACAAACAAACAACAAGTTCTTATCATAGACAGTTTCTGTTTGTTAAAAACCGTCAATCTGATTCTCAAAAATATCAACCAAATAAAAATATACAAACAATCAATAGAATTTACTATTTAGAGTTAAAAGTAATGTCATCCGAATACATTGAAGCGCAGCTCCATTGAGAGGGAGAAGACTTAAGCAGAAAGGAAGATCACAAAGATTGATTTAAGCACAAATAAAATCCTGGAAATATTTTGAAATTGATTTCCAAGAAGAACTTATGTGCTAATTTTATTTAAATTATACGATTGTATCCCTTTACCTTGTTAGAGACGACGGCTGCTTACCCTGAAAAACGAAGTACGGGTTAGGGTTTATAAAGAAATATAATTACATAATTAGTCCCTAAGTTATTGATCAGTCTACAAATGTGGCGATGAATATCTTCAACGGATATTGCAATATTTTTTGGTTAATTGAAAAAAGATCCAATTAGATAACCAGAGTTGTGTTCTAGATAGTCCAAGAGTTTTGTAAAGTATCAAGGAATAGATCGTAGCCATTTGATCAAAATGGTTAAGATTAAATCCCTTAGCCACTGACACCTCCGACCGCTGCTGACCACTGTCGGCCGCCGCATCCAGCCACGGTCGGATGCCGCCGGTGGCGGTGGCTGACAGTGATAGTGTTGGTAATGGGGGTGGTGGTGGTGGTATATGTAGGGTTTCATAACACTGATCATCCCATTGGGTCGACCACCTAGTGTCTTGGTTCGAACTATACTGTCAAGAATATGAGGTTGTTCTTGCCGGTTAAACCAGCTAGCTAGTTTAATCCCTAAAAGCGGAACTGAGATTAAACTTAATCCTTAAACCCTAAAGGATTATGGGATGTTGGAAATCTAAACTAGATTAACAAGAAAGAAGCCTTGTACAAAAAACTCGAACACACACATGCTTGTGTGTGTTCGTCGAACTCAACCTAGGGCTCTTGGTTCGTCGACTTCGAACAAGGGGAAGGGGGAAAAGGGTGTTCCAAAATCATACCTTAGTCTAGCTTAAGTAAGTACACTAATGATGAACACGACGAGCGATCCTCTAGTTGATCACTTGTAACGATCCTTGATATTCAAGACTTGAAGAACACGAAGAACGAACGAATAACAATTGAATAACACAAGCTTGTGTTCTTCCTTGTGGGTTCGGTCGAAAACAAGAGGGGGAGAGAGAGAGATTTCGTGAGCAAGCAAGGAGGTTTTAGGGTTACCCTAAGTATCTTATTTATAGTTAAACAAGTTGCACTTTATGACCCTCTAATTTAATTAAGATTAACTTCTTAATTAAACTTTCCTTTTACACTTCCATCCCTTATAGTTTTACTAGTCTTTTATTATTGTACTTAACTATTAAATGTCTAGTATTAATACACTTAATATATATTTCGGTATAATACATATACACGAAATATATGCCATGTATATATATTTTAATAATCAGATATATAATAACCTTTATATAATTTAGACAATAATATTATCCAAACACTATATGATTTAACAGCTTTAAATCATATTGTGGATAATCTATAATTAACACATTGTATATTTACTCAACTATTAAATGTACAAATACTTGTATTAATTAGTTAGTTAAACTAATCTAGAATAAGTTAAACTTAACTTAATACTTAACTGAATCATAATGACTATTATGAATATTCCCCTTCCAAGTATCATTACATATCTTGCTCGTATTACATGCACTAAGTGGTGTGACCCTTAAGTGTTTCGTAGACATGGATGTATCACCATAGGTTGACTAATTGTGCACATCATTCCAACAGTATAGATGTATTGAATCACATGTGATTCACTAAATGCGAGGTTCCAAAATATATACGAGAATATTACTTCAAATCACATGTGTTTCAAGTCATGAAACACACGTGATTCACTAAAAACAGGAGTTTTTAAAAACATGTGAGCATACGAACTACGAATCATATGTGTTTCAAAAGGTTAAACACATGTGATTCACTAAAAACAGGGGTTCTAAAATACAGACGAGCATATTACTTCGAATCACATGTGTTTCAAGTCACGAAACACATGTGATTAAATAAAAACAAGAGTTTCTAAAAAGAGGGAAACATATGAATTATGAATCACATGTGTTTAAAAAGGTGAAACAAGTGATTCACTAAAAACATGTGTACAAGAATACAGACGAGCATATTACTTCGAATCACATGTATTTCAAGTCATGAAACACATGTGATGTACTAAAAAATTGAATACACAACCACCACCACTGCCGGCCACCACCTTCGGACGTCGTTCGCCTCCGTCAACCACTACTGACCGCCGCCGTCCGCCGGCGATTGTGGTGGGTATTGATGTATTGAATCACATGTGATGGTAGTGGTGGTGGTGGCGGTTTGAGTGTTGATCTTGACGTACCTTTGACTTTTTATAATCCAATGGCTAATAATTATTCGATAAGACTCTAAAAAATTCTTGAACTACCTAGAACAAACCACTAGATACTTATTGTTAATATATTCTATCCTAGTAACTAAAATTATGGAAATGAGCTAGTTTGATGATTAATCTTCTCTTTTATTTACCAGGTTAGTTAAGTATATATTTTTTGTTATAAAAATGTTTTTGCAAATCTAACTAAAACGTTAATTAATGTTGTAAATTGTGCTTCTCAATATCTTTCGTATCGAATTACTTCTTCACAATTTAAGTCGTTTCAAACAACTTTTTCGAATTCCTTCTTTAGAATTTCAAGCGTAATGACATTTTAAAATTAATGATTGAAGTGAAACCACTAGCATATACTCCGTACATGCTAGTAGTCATCTTTCTATTATTTATGAGATGTGTTTAGGACGCTGAAAGATCATTATCGAATTGCGTATATATTGTGTTGCATATTGGTAGCTTTGAGAATCACATGAATTTCAAAGCTCCACTTTCTCACTTTTTCTGTGTATAATTATTTTAAAATAAAAAACATATTTATCATTATATATATTTATCATGATGTATTTTAATAGATTTTTTACATGGTGATTTATACTTATACTACACTTTGTTATAACTAGTTTTTGGAAAAGATTTAAACAAAATTATATATACTACATTTACCATGGGATTTGCATTGACATTTTTGCCCTGAAACTTTTTTACTTTTTTCAAAATATCCCCTCCATCTTTTGAAAGTTAAAAAAGGCCCCAATACTTTTTTGAAAGTTCTAAAATAGCCCCTCTACTTTTTTAAAAGTTTTAAAAAGCCCCTCCACTTTTAAATATTACTAATTTAATTTAAAAGTTTAAAGCCACTTTAAAATTGCCTTATTTGGTAAAAAAAACCCCTCAACATATTTCGTTTTATCAATATCAAACAATCTTTGAATGTTGTATGAATATATCAATAAATAATATTTTGGATACTATATGAAAATCCAGACGACATCGCGCGGGTAAAGGGTAAAAATCAACTAATTTTTATACAAATGACATTTGCTAAGATATACATAAACTTTCATTCGATACGACATACGACCAATCTTCACGGAGATTCACATAAACTATTTTGCGATATTAATATGTGTAATCATTCATGTGTACACTAGCATCAACATTGAAAGACCATTAATCTAGTCTACATTTGGTGAAATTAGTTGGAAGCTAAAGCGAAATTATGCTTTTATCTTTATGAAATTGTTTGACAAAGTAGCTAAAACTAAAAACTACAAATTGACATTTGCTCACACAGGGTTACATGTTGTAAGATTTCAGGCCGATAATATGTAAGAGTTACTATCTTCGATTCAATCTTAAAATCAATGATCAAAACTTGTACCATGCAAATCAAAACAAGCATCAACACGATAAAACTATGAACACAAAACGTTAACACATTATCATACTCAAGAAGTTAAGGTACCATATTACCATGTTACAAACACAACTTTATGGGAGAGGAAACTCAAACCTAAACAAACACCACTGAACTGGACCGAAGCAAGGTAGGATACATATTATACATTGGGTTATTGGACTATTCACACAACAAGAAGGACCAAAGGCGAAACATACTGGATCCAGAAACTCGGCCTAGTACCTGATTAATGATGACATCATCATCACAGCTCGTAAGGAGGACGAGGGCTCCTACTTCCAATCCCACTTGCCTTCTCAAAAGTATCTGAAGCCGACTTCCTGCGAAACCTGAATGATTCCGACCCAACTCCTGTTTTATAAACAGGTTAATTTCTTAACGCACAACAATTAATGATGTATAATACGAGATAATAATATTCATTTTTTACTGTTTCATCGTCCTAACATTGACTTTCCGGCCAACTTTGCTTACATAGGAGTTCTTTACAGATTAACGAGTAACAAATGAAGCAATAGCAAAAGAAAATGCCTTTATACTTCCGCATTGTGTTTATTAATTTTAAGCTTTACAATATCTCGATGGTATGACTATATGCGTAACTTATCATGTACAAATTATTCTCCCTTTTTGCCCAAAAAATCACATTAATATCGAATATCTAGCAGTAATTGGATTAATATAGAACATTGGATGTTTATGTGTCGAGTAAGTTTTAATTCCATTTCTACACTATAGAAACTACTTTATACATCATAATGTATAACATTTAAAACAAACTATGTATACAAGTACTATAGAATAATAATCATGGTGGTAGAGTAGTTCGTTAGATTGTAGAACCTTATTATGATTTATACTTAATTAATTAGCTTTGATTATTATTAGTGTGTACTATAATATTTTTATATAGTATATAGTTCTACTTCTCTTGGCACAAACAAACAGACGAGCATTGTTGTAAACCAACTTGTCCCCATCCCGAATCGTCATATGAAGTTATGATACAATGACAAAACTACCCTTAGTCCAATAATTATCGATCCTTCTAGACTCCACGTCACCACCCTTGGCACCCCGTTTCTGCCATTTGTCATTCATACCCGATTACACGGCGAAAAAACTTAAACATTACCGGCAAAGGGGGAAATCGGAGGTGTAGATCCGGCCGGAGAAGCTGGCGGCGTTTCGCTCAGACTCCTCTCAGGTTTCACGATCATAATACTCCGAGATACTCTCATCGATGGATACTCATTGCCTACTGTTTCCGGTTCTGTTTCAGAAAAGAAATAATTACTTCCATGATTCATATACAGATCTTGCAATTTGATGTTTAAACCACATGAAATTACTTAAAATTTCAATGAAGAAAACCCTACGTCCAAGGATCTAAACGACCTAAACTTAATTAATTCAATAACTGTTCGCTATCACGAACTATCCTTTCGAATTCAAAATCACGTTATAATTCTGATGATTTTTGATGACATGATAACAATAAGAGGAAATAGAACTTTTATGCTCATAATAAGCAAACGATATATGACGATGAGGATCATTGATTGTAAGAAAAGCTGATTGCGTACCCTTGTCTGAGTTCAAAGCTCGGAAACTAAGATTAGATTGTTTACGCAGCTTCCCGAGTCCTTTTTCCGGCGGAGGTCCGGCGATGGTGTCGTCCCAGAGCACTTTGAGCAAGCTCATACCTCAGTGTAAATCTTAACGACCTCTGTAAAACCCACCATAGAGGGGTGTGATCGGAGAGAACAGTAAGGCTTATTTATGGAAATATAGAGGGTTACAAGTTGCTTGGATGTAGATTGAATAAGAAGCGTCGATTTTAATCAGAGGAAGAATGAACGGCAGATATTCAAGCACGTAGATAAGACCAATGGTGCGTAGCAGAAGTGAAGATTAGATTGCCAGGTGTTGCTTAAGTTAGTGGGTCCTCTCACGTGATGGCGCAGTACTCTAGAAGTAAAGATTAGAGCATTAGACTGGACGTATTGCATGACCGATCGAATGGTCACGACCGCCACCTCACCTCCGGCGACGCGTCCCTCACCGTTACGCGGAATTCGGTCGTGACCGTTCGCTGGTCGAATGGTCGACTGGGCGACCGTTCGTCTTGCCCTCTTTCATTTCTATACACACATATATATATATATATATATATATATATATATATATATATATATATATATATATATATATTAATAATTTAATAATTAATAATTTAATAATATATTATATATAAAATAAGTAATATAGATATATATATATATTAATAATCTGCAAAATAAAAAAAAATTTGGTCGCCAATTCGGTCGCCCATTACGGGCTATTGGTCGCTGTCTGGTCATGTGTTTGATCAGGAGAGAGAAAGCTGATGTGGCGCAGAGGTGGCAGGGGTGACCAAACTTAGTTTGGTCACCCATTACGGGTAGTCTTAGAGCATCTCCAACCAACCTCTATCATCCCCTCTATCTCTATATTTGAAGTTTTTCTCCTCCAACCCACCTCTATCTCTCACTCTAAATATAGAGTGAGAGAAAAGCTCACTCTATATTTGAAGTGAGAGAATGCCCCTTCTATCAATGGACCCCACCACTTCTATTTAATTATCTAATAATTATTTCTATTTAATTGATTTTATTTTATGTTTGCAAGCCAACAATCCATCCAATTAAGTTAAAATATAACTGTTATGGGTCCCACTAGTTTTAAAGGGATGTTTAGAGTTTATGGTTGGAGTTGAAGTTTTGTTTAGAGTTAATGGGCCCACTAAATATAGAGATAGAGTGACTTGGATAGAGTTTATGGTTGGAGATGCTCTTAGGTGTGGTAACACAAGTCAGACTGCCACATATGCGTCACATCGTTATTTCACATTTCAAATTCAAAACCCCCAAATACACCCCTACCATCATTTAAGATATTTGAGCCGGTTGGCGAATACTTCCCCAATGCCCCTGTAAGACACCAAATGCACGTTCGACATCTTTTCTTGCACCTTCCTATCGTCGCTTGAAATAAGCACGTTTTTCGTCTCGTGCAACCGTAAATGATTTGACAAAGCTTTCCCATTGTGGATAAATGCCATCAGCTCGGTAATACCCATTCGGATAAGTCACTCCATTTACAACAAAATTGACCGCATGAGCATCATCGTCAAGAAGGTTATCAAACAAGGGTGAGTTAACTAACACATTGAGGTTGTTATTGGCACCCATAACCCCAAAAAATGCATGTCAAATCCACAAATCTTGCGACGCCACAGCTTCTAGTATTATAGTTGGGTATTTTTTTATCACCTCTACAATATTGGCCGTGCCATGCTTTTGGAGAGTTGGTCCACTCTCAATGCATACAATCTATACTATCAAGCATTCTAGGAAACCCATGAGCGTTCTCTTTTTTTGTATATAAGTTTTGAACGTCTTGGATATCGGTTTTCCTTAAATACTCAGCGGTATATAAATCTATAATACACTTGGTAAAATGATTCAGACAATCATGTGCACAATGTTCACCAATTTGTAAATATTCATCAAGTGAATCTGGTGTTATGCCATAAGCCAATTGGCGAATGGAAGACGTGCATTTCATAATAACACTAAAACCCATTAGACCTGTACAATCGTGTCGTACTTTAAATTTTTTGAAATGCTTGGGAAGAGGCTCTCAACAGTATAGTTAGAATTACCTTCAACTATTTCTAAAAATAGTTTCATGCTCATACAAAATCAACTTCGAAAATACATCTCAGGATATTTAGGATTCTCACCAAAGTAGTCGTCCAATAAAAGTTTCTCGGCAGCTTCAGATCTCGAAAGATTAGCACTCGGGTCCGTGATGTTTGAGCTTGTTGCTGTTGCATTTACTGATGCGCTTGATTCATAAAAAAAATGTATATGCCATCGTCGATATCAGATGAATAAGTATCGGAGTCCATCAAATTTCGATGCATTTGGGAACAAGAGTTGTGTTGAAAATGTTGTGTGAAAAGGTTTAGTTTTAGAAATATTGTGTGAAAATTTGTATAAAATGGTGTGGTATTTATAGAGGTTTAAGGTTTATTAAAAAAAATTCGAATTTCAGCCATTGCCCAACGGCTAGTACACGCGGCATCACCCCATTGGGTCGTCAGCCTCGTCCAGCTTCCGGCGCACGGCATCACTCACGTAACGAGTGGTGTGGTGACGAGTCCGACGCGCCGACGTGGGGTCCGACGTTCACCACCCCTCGTTACCATACCCCTCTCTCTTATACCAACCCAAATTATTGTTACAATATTTTTTTACTTCTTCGATTTAAAATAAGTAATACCCTCTAATTTTTTGTATCCAAATAAATAGATATATTTTTATAATCTATTTTATTTGATGGAAACAATAAAATTCCCTTTTAATTTTTAATTATTTTCTTTACATAGTTGAAACAATTTATTCTGGACCATGACCAATGGTCTGTGACACACTGTTGGGTTAGGGCTTCCATATGCCGAAGACTACCACATGGCTCCCCCAAACTGCCACCGCCAGCATACTAGTCATGAACCACGGCTTCGTCATCCGACCGTGGTAAGTCCACCACCACTGGTGGTATCCTCAGGGGCGGAATTGTTATGGTGCACACGGTGGCACGTGCTACTACTCGAAAAAATTTTGGTTCGGTAAATTTTCGGGACTTTTTTATTGTTATAGTATTTTGAATACATTAATATATATTAGATAAGGAGAATTAAGACACATTCATCTACTAGCCTAGCTGGCTATCACTCCTTACATGTATATAAGGAGGTCATGAGTTTGAATCTTGTTGTTGCTATTTTTTTAAATCAACTTTTTTTCCTTTTTAAGCCACTATATTACAAGGGTTTTCTTTTTTCGCAACCTTTTTTCTTTTTTTACCCTATATCTTTCAAAAAAAAAATCTTTAGTCCAAAAATTTCAAATCATTTTCTTTTATTTTCCTTTTTCAATACTTTAAATTATTATTTTTTTATAAATCAAATGGGGTATTTTATAAAATATAATATAATTTTATAAACCAAAATTTTTATAGATTAAAAACCTATTCAATATCCTAAATCAGTCTTAAAAAAACCTCTAACTATTAATTAATAGTCCACACCCAAAGACAACCCGAACATTTGAACCAAATAAAAAAACATAAAATGTGTATTGTAGATTTTGTAATATGTTTATAAAATTAGTAATTCTTTCATAAGTTTATGAAATCCATTCTTAAAGATTTGTTGGCGTATGTAATTAAAAATGGTGATTTGTAATATAATTTTTTGTGTAAAATTTGTTTTTTTTAGGACATTGCCATTGGGATCCCACTAGAGGTCGCAGTCCCCTTAACACCGCACTTTTTTTTACACCACAAATGTGCCACCGCTGGTAGAAGTTTCTAATTCCGCCCCTGGGTATCCTCATTCGTTTGATCGGTGAAATGTATACATAATATATAAATGCAACAATTAACAACAAATTAAATATCTTGTGATATTATTCGTAACAATCAAATAATTGATTTAAATTACCTGAACAATTAATGTTTAATCCTTATATCACAAAACATATGTAATATTAAATAATTAGAAATGCATATATTGTCCCTTGTTTAGCTTAGAAGTGAATCTGATACCACTAAAAGGAAAGCGTGATCAATACTTACACCAAATATACATATCATATGCATCGGAAAATAAACAACCACCCTAATCTTGTAGGATCACAACTAGGACGAGAGTAGGGGGAACAATGGTTCATAGAGGGTTCAAAGAAATTGTAACTCATATATAATTGAACTACAAGAGGGGATACACGATTACTGCACACGTGAATTAAGCTGCTAAACCTCTCCACTTATCACCACGAACTAAACGAGTTGTCTATGTGTGTGCATGTATACCGTCGCTGGCTACCACCGAGAGGCCGCCACCAATGGGGTAGTGGTCTCGGGTTTGGTGTATGACCGAAAGGGAAAAGAGGCATAATGGGTGTTTTAGGGTTTAGCATTATTGATTAGATTATTCATTATGCCTAATATAGATTAAATAACACTTAATCTAGATAGGGTCAAACTAGCTAACTAAGCCTAAAAGGTTAATAAAATAATATATCGAGTTAATTACACAAATGATCCTTAAAGATGATACCACGTTGCAAGTGTGTGTCTAATCTTTTAATTTCGACATTCTTAGTCCTTTAAGATTACCGATTTTGAACGTTTGGTCCTTTAGGCCAAACGTTGTTAATTTTCTCAGTTAAGTGACCTTATGTGCAATGCACATAAGAGTATTTTTGTCTTTTCGCACTCCATCTTCTTCCCACTTCATCTTTTTCCCCCAAAATCACTTCATCTTTTTCACCCAAAATCAAAACCCTAATTAAACACATTAAACCCTAATCAAACATGCAATCTGATATCATCTCAGTTCATCTTCTTCATTTCTCCATCTCCTTGTAGAAATCAAAACCCAGCTAGAAAATCAAGACACCACCACCGGGGGTCAGCAGCACCATCGCCGCCCCCAAAGCTTAACCCCGTTTCAAATGAGATACAGATGGGTTTTATCTGCAAATCTAAACCCCGTTTCAGCATGTAACGACCCGAAATTTGTAAATAAATAAATTGTATAAAAATACGATAAATACGGATAAATCATTTAAAGAACGTAGAAATTGGTTTCATGTCATTTGGACACCGTATGAGAAAGTTATGGACGAAACTGGGTCGAGACAAAGACCGAAAAGTGCAGCCTTGGCTGCATAAGGAGTTCACGGCGTGAACTTATGTTCGCGTTCGCGAACAGACGACAGAGAATGGGACTATCGGGCGTGAAGAGTTCCCGACTAGACCGCAATCACGAATTATGCGAGCCTGAAGGAGTTCACGACGCGAACTCTAGTTCGCGATCGTGAACTTGTCCGACACCAGCATTAAAGTCGGGTTTATCTCATTTATTACACCCAAAACCCCTAGTTTCCTCCCATTGGCGATTTTTGAGTGCAAGTGCTGGTTTGGGTCGATTTCTTCACAAATCCTTGGTAGATTTCACTAATAAGAGAAGATTAAAGGTATATCTTCACTACCTCATATTTGTAGCTTTAGATCCATGTATTTTGATGTGTGGGTTTGAAACCCTAGTTCTTGGGGGGGGGGGGTTATGGTTTATGGTTGAATAAGTGATGTATACACTTAATAGATGGTATTTTAGCAAAGGAATCAAGTGTATGATTAAGATTTGTAAGAATCTTAAGGGTTGGTTAAACCTAGGATTTGGTAAATCACCATAATTGGGGGAAAGTGTTAGTTGATGGTATCTAGAGATAAATGGACACATTATTAGTGATATGTGATGTTGAACCTATTGTGGTTATTAGGGGTGTGCAGCAAGACCGAAAAACCTGGACCGAACCGGGACCGGAACCGAGCCGACCCGGAACCGGCTTAGGCGGTCCGGTTTCCAGTTCCTATATGTAGTCAAAAAATGATACCCGGGTTTACCGGTCCCGGGCCGGATCGGTCCCGGGCTTTAAGGGTTTAGAACCGGTTTTAAATATGGGAGGGTTTTAAATTTGGTGGGGATATGGACGGTTTCTAGTAATATATTATCCTTCCATAACAAAACTTCCTTAAACCACGTAACAAACCCGTATTCTTCATCGTCAATTTTTACGGTTCGTCTTCTGCAAACCCGTAGTCTAGCAAGGATCAAAATCAAGAGAAATCAATGGAGAATTGGCAAAATACACAAGAAACGCAAGTAAGTGTTTAGAAATCAAAGTTGATTACCGAATATAATTGCCTGTATAAAAGAATTTCGACACTACAATATTAGAATTCGTTCAAAGAATTTTTGAGTTAGGATTTCGACACTACAATATTAGAATTCGTTCAATGAAGAATTAGTTTAACAAGTTGTAGATTAGTGGAATCTTCTCAGGTTATAAAAAATTAGAGGCATGAATGATATTTTTGAGTTGGTATCCTGATTATCCGTTTGGGCCCATATCCGCACTTCATATTTGTGCAGCTGAAATTGCATCACAAAAACTGTTATACTGTGCAGCTGTAAACTGCACAATTTTGGCTAAAACTGGCACACCAAAACTGCAATTCTGTGCAGAATTATTCTGCACAGTTTTACCCAAAACTGCCCGAAACTGCAGCATTTTGACCACCAATCTGCGCAGAATTATTCTGCTCAAAACTGCCCGAAATTGCACTGTTTTGAGCCACAAACTGTGCAGAATTATCATTCTTAAAACTGCCCGAGTCTGCACAGTTTTGACCACCAAACTGTGCAGTTTTATCCTTCACAACACTGCTCAAAACAGCATCCCCAAACACTGGATTCTGGACAGAATTCTGGTCCAAAAACAGCCCTGTCAAAACATAACAATGCATCATGTTATTGAACAACAATAATGATTTATATGGCTTGATGTATAAACTAATTTAAGTGCACATGTTTTTTTGTATTTTCAGATGGATGATGATGATGAGTTCATTCCAAACACTTTTGAAGAATTACCTCAACAACAAAACACTCAAGAAGGAATACACAATTTTGATGATGATGACGAAGATAGCAGTGATGAAATTGACGATGGACTACCAAATAATAAGAAAAGAAAGAAAAAAGGGAAAGAAACAGCTCCTTGTTGGAAAAAGTTTAAACGGATTTTTATTAGAGACGAGAATGGAATAAAGATCAAGCATGGGAGGTGCTTATTTTGTTACTCGGTTATCAAAGCCGACCCAAATAAAAATGGTACATCTACATTAAATAGACATATACCTATTTGTAAAAGTAACCCGGAAAACATGAAAAAACAAACCATGTTACAATTAAATAAAGATGGGAAAGGGGAGGGAAGTGTTACTAGTTGGAAACATGATGATATTAGAATTAGAAAAGCTTTGTTAAATTTGTTTATAGTGGGTGAACTACCCTTTAAGTTTGTCGAAAATGAAGCTTTTATTGAGTACACTAGTGCATTAAACTGTAAGGTACGTTTGCCATGCCGAACTACCATCTCAAAAGAAGTTGCAAAGTATTATATTGATGAAAGGAAGAAGTTGTTAACATTTTTAAGTAATCCCCTAAATACCGTTCATTTGACCACTGACACTTGGACTAGCTCATGTCAGAGGGTGAATTATATGGTGGTCACGACACATTTCATTGATGAAAACTGGACAATGCATAAGAGAATCATTAACTTTAGACCTATAGATAGTCATAGGGGGGAGGATATCGGGAGAGAAATTTTAGAATGCATACAAGGTTGGGGTATAAAAAATGTAATGACAATAACGGTAGATAATGCTACCTCAAATGACAAAGCAATGTAATTTTTAGTTAAGGTTTTACCAACTATGTATGCCGGTGGCAAACACTTTCACATAAGGTGTATGGCACATATTCTTAATCTGATTGTAAAAGATGGATTGAATTAAAACGAGGCAAGTGTTAAATGTTTGCAAAAAGCCGTACGGTACATAAGAAATTCAACACAAAGGATTACACGGTTTAAAGACTGTATGAAAGAACTTGGAGTGCAATCAAAGAAGTTTTTGTGCAACGATTGTCCCACTCGATGGAACTCAACTTATGAGTTATTGAAAATTGCCGTTGATTTGGAAGATGTTTTCCTCAAGTACCGTGTCGTAGGTAATTTACCATATATTTTTTAATCTACTTACTAGTAATTCATTCATTTATTTAATTTATTATTCATTAAATAATATTTAATTTATTATTCATTTTTTGTGATAGATCCTTCATTTGCAAGAGATATTAAAGCCCCCGACCATGAGGATTTTGTTGTTTGCAAAGGCATGGTCGACTTTCTTGATAAATTCAAGACCAAAACGGTCTTAGTGTCGTCGACTTCTAAACCTTTAGCACATAGATTTTTTACTGAAATATGTGATGTTGACAAACATATACGTGAATGGTCGGCGATTCCTCAATTTTATATGATTGGCATCGAAATGCAAAGCAAATTTAACAAGTATTGGGGAAAAATTGAAAACCTCAATGACTATATGTACTTTGCGGTTTTATTGGATCCACGAATGAAGATGATATTTCTAAAAAATGCGTTTGAAAGGTTGTTAGCAATTAATAATCGTATACCAAACGTGGATATCCCAGAATTTGTTAAAAAACTGATAGAAGATCTTGAAGTGAGATTTGAGAATTTTTTTGATACGTATAAGCAAAAATTTGACATTCCAAGGTGTAATGTATCTTCTCAAAGTAATGGTAGTCAAGAAGTAATTTATGATCATGAGAATGGGTTTTTGGGTGATATTCTAGTAGAAGCGGACAACACATCTTCTACAATGCAAACGGAGTTGAAATCATACTTGGACGAGCCGACAACTAGATATACTAAGGATTTTGATATTCTTTTATGGTGGAAACAAAATGCATCCCGTTACCCGATAGTATCTCGGATGGCCAAAGGTATAATTTTAATATTTATATATGTATTTATCTTTATAAAGATATTATTATACTTTACACTTTATATATTTATTGTAGACCTTTTGGCAATTCAAATATCAGCGGTGGCATCCGAGTCGGCTTTTAGTACAAGCGGACGCATATTAGATCCTTATCGAAGTAACTTGGCGACACCGATCGTTGAGGCTTTAGTTTGCACTCAAGATTGGGTAAGAAAGTCAAGGAAGCCGATTGTGGATAATATAGAAGATATTTTACAAGATGATGATGTTGCTAAAGGTAATATTTCCATTATAGTGACTAATTAATTATTTTATTCTATATATATACTAATTTGCAAGTTCCAACTTTATTTTGTTTCCGGTTTATGTTAGAGTTGGAAGAAGTATTACGCAAGGAGAAAAGGATTTGAGATTATTGGTGATTGAGAAAAAGATTTGAGAAAAAGATTGAAGTTGAATACTTTTTTGGTGAATTGTTTGAAAACTATGAAACTTGAATTTGTGTTGGTCTTTTTAAATCTGAATTTTGATGTATTCTTTTCGTATTATTGTTGATGTTTGGTGATTGAAATGCATTAAAAAACAGTTTGATTGATATTTGTATGTTGCTGTTGATATCCGATTGTTGAGCTATTAATGCAGGAAAAAACTGCACAAAACAGTAGGATAAAACAGAAAAAAAATGCAGAAAACAGAAAAAAAATTGTAAAACTGCACAGAATAGCAGAAAACGCAGAAAAAAAAGCAGAAAACAGGAAAAAAAACTCTGCAAAACAGGAAAAAAAACCAAGGTAAAACAGCAAAAAAAAAGGCTTGGAAAAACTGCACAAAACCGGGTTTATCCGGTTCCGGAACCGCTTAAAGACCGACCCGAGCTTGGACCGAACCGGGACCGGAACCGGTTTAACCGGTCCGGTCTTCGGTCTTGGATTTCTCAGTTTTTTTGGTACCCGGGTTTCCCGGTTCCGGTCCGGTCCGATCCGGTTCCGGGACCGAACACATGCCTAGTGGTTATTGTATTAGGCTTTTGGTGAAGTCTTGGAAGGTTGATTGAATTGGGAAGCAAGAGATTTTGTGTCAAGAACACGGTTGGAGCATTATATTGCTAAGGTGAGTACGTGTGGACTTTACTAAGTACATAGCCCATGAAATACATTTTTTACTTGTGTCACGGTCTATTTGCTTAATTGTGTAGACTTATAGTTGTTAGTTAGTTATATTATTGATAGTATTGAACTAACTTGTTGATGATTGACGTGATAGCCGAGAGCTAGATTGACATAACCGTTGAGTTATGATACGATTGATATGATGTGATGACGCGGGGAACCCCCGGTCATGAGGTGTGGTTTGAGGGGCAGTTGGGTGGATTCTCATTGACTCATCCACGGTAGTAGTCTTGCTAACTGGAGATAGTTCGGCGAGTAAGGCATGTATCGGTAGATTGGGCGATTCCCTCTTACCGGTATCTTGAAGATTATTAATGGCGATGGATTTTATGTTAATAAGTTAAGGTGGTTCTAGTTAGTTCGGGGGCATCTCGATGACTAGATATGATTGCTAGGAAAGCAAGGTTTATAGAGTCACAATAGGGTGACTAGATAGATGGACAAATTACTTGTATGTTTGTTTATATGTCTTATGATTACTATTATCATCGGGTTTAAACCCATGTAGCTCACGAGACTTTTATCTCACGTACTCCTTGTTTGTTTTGCTATGTACTCAGGTTAGGGATCGAATGTATAGGTGCGCATGGATAGAGATGCGGGGCCTAGAGTAGAAGAACACTAGAACGGATTTAGACTTAGCTTTGATTTTGATATATTTTGTAACACCAAACTTATACTCTGATTTTCATACCAAAGGTTTTGTAAATCCGTATTTTGGGATAGTTCTCGTCTTTATTAAATGATTATTTTGGCCAAATGTTTTGTATTAAAATTCAAGGTGTTACAAGTATATTTGTCTTTTCGCACTCCATCTTCTTCCCCACTTCATCTTTTTCTTCCAAAATCACTTCATCTTTTTCACCCAAAATCAAAACCCTAATTAAACACATTAAACCCTAATCAAACATGCAATTTGATATCATCTAAGTTCATCTTCTTCATTTCTCCATCTCCTTGTAAAAATCAAAACCCAGCTAGAAAATCAAGCCACCACCACCGGCGGTCAGCAGCACCATCGCCGCCCCCAAAGCTAAACCCCGTTTCAATCGAGTTACAGATGGGTTTTATCTGCAAAGCTAAACCCCGTTTCAGCAGCACCAACACCATCGAGCTAAACCCCCATTGGGTACTTCTTCCAGATCTGCAACAAACCTGCAATTGGGTTTTGATTTCCAGATCTGCACCCAAATTGAAACGAGCGATGAAACTAAATTCAACGTACCTTAGAAGACGATTTCATGTCGTATTTTGACATCGAAGACCAGAAGACGACGAAGTCGGAGTAGTGGGCGTTCGGTGACGGACGTCTCAGCTGGACATCAAAACAACTTCCGAATCAGAATCGTTTTGCTTCCGATCAAAATCGCTGGGCGAGATCACCGAACAATCCAAAAACCTAATGCATATATAGTAGTACATGTATTTTATTTTTATTTTTTTATAAAAAGTAAATGGGAAAAGATAAAAATACCCTCATGTGCATTGCACATGAGGTCACTTAACTGAAAAATTTAACACCGTTTGGCCTAAAGGAACTATTGCAGGATTACTCATAACATGAAGTGTGACTTTGATCACGATAGCGAATTTGACTATTATGAGCTTGTGATGATTGTTGATTGTAATTAGCTAAAATTGAAATTGTAGGATTGCATGCTGAATATGCTATTTAGCTGGTTAATCCAAGAATTTGTCGTTATGTGGTTGTTGATTATGACAATAGGAAGAGTTAGATCCGTTTAGTAAAATAACTAGTTAAATTGAATTGGTCATTGGTCGAAGTTATGACTTGCATATAGAATGAGTATTTGAAATTTATCCATGGTTTAGATTGAGAATTTGGTAATGGCACGAAATTTGTCTTGTTTGAGGGTAATTTGGAATCTAAGTACGTGTAGTGTGAAGGTGCCTTTAGGGATTCATGTTACTTACGAGAGGAGAAGTTCAAATTTTCTTGATGGAACGGTCCCTTTGACCGAAGTCAATATGGTTGACAAATGATAATAACTAGAAGAAGCGGAGAAGATAATTGATGCGAAGTCAATCAACTTAAAAAAAAAAGAAAAAGAAGAGGTGTAACTAGTATTAGTCAATTACAAACATCATTGAGGAATAAATTGGACGTGTAAAAGAAAAGAGGATATGGTCAAGAAATACCCGTTTTGTTTAAATCAACATAATTTCGGGGACGAAATCCTCAAAAGGAGGAGGTAATTGTAACATACGTGCTTTCGGTTTCCCTAAAATATATCTTTACGCTTAGGTAACTTGGATTATGTGTCTTAAACGCTCGAAGCATGTATGCCATGCTTTAGTGTATTTTGTGCAAATATGGTGGTAATAAGATAAGTATAAAATGATTAAGAAAAACATGTATGAGAAATAATAATATCAAACTTGTAACACTCATTTCCGAAGCGTCAACTTTGGGAACGAGTATCCTGAAATAAAGTTAAGAATTTATGAATATAATCTAATTGGAGTTGTAGTACTCCTTATGAGGTTTCCAATGATATAAAGAACGTTAAAAACGGAGTTCGTATGAAGAAGTTGCAGGCGTTTGAAAAATGGATGAAAATTTCCGTTAGCTGTTAAGTATTTAACTGGCGGACACCCCCACCGTTAGAGCGAGTGAGGGCGCGTGTCTGGGTCTCTGGGGATGATATTTGGACACGGTGTCCCTAACGCCGTGTTCCAGAAATTTTCATTAAAAGAAAAGAAAAGAAGAGGAGAGAAGAGAAGAGAAGATAAAATATATAAAAACAGAGAAGAAATGTTTTAATTTTTTGTGTTCCTAAAGTGGAAAGAAGAGAAAAGAAATTAATAAATCAAAATTAACCATTTACAAATTTACCCTTAATATATAAACTATAATTAATATTATACGATTAGACAAATAATATGATACAAATATAATGATAATAATAGTAATTAAACCTTATCAAAATTAAAAAGAATTATATAAATAACATCAAAAAATAATATAAATAAATTCGTCAATTAAAAAAGATAGAAGAAATAAACTGACACGTATAAAAAATTATTCATCAGCTTTCTAGATTATGAGAAAAGAAAATTATGACCATTGCAATAATATAAAAAATGTTATTGAAATTCAAATAGTAGAAAATATGGATATAAATTATATAATCACATAATACTAGAAGGAGATGCCTGTAAATTATATAATCTACACCTGTAAATATATGTGGACTGGACTTTTTCTGCCGGAGAAAAGAAGTAAGATGGGGACGATGACGGCCAGACTAGTTCATGAAATAATATCTTACGTCGTATTACCTATTAGGTAAGGGGTATTTTGGAGATTAAAATTATTATAATTGGTTTTATTATTCTTCTCTCCAAATCTTCCCAAAGTTGGGAGGAAGTTTTGAGAAGAAGATTTAGATTAATTTTCTTTCCATATCCTTTCTCTTCTCTCAATAGGAACACAAATTTTCTTTTATTTCTCTCCATCTCTTTTCTTTTCTTTCCAAATCTCTCTTCTGGAACACAGCGTAAGAGATGTATGCAAGTGGTATTAAAATTTCATGCAGAACAAAGCACGTTTAGACCCTCTGCTGCACCATTTACAGAACATGTCACATGCAATCAGCTTAAAAACTCTCTCTTTCATTAAGTGTGTGTGTTCTTGGTGTTTTACTGTGTGTGAACGATTTTAAGCTCAAATCAAAGGGGTTTATGCATGCAAGTGAAGATTTAAAGGTAACTCATATCCCTTATCATATATCTGAGTAGAAATCATGGTAGAAATGAGTGATTTGGTGAATGTGATGAACACGCTTATGGGTAAGCCTCATGAACCTTGAAATTAGGGTTCATGTTCTGTTAAAAACATCCTAATATCATGATATTATGATTAGTTTATGCTAGATATCGAGTTATATAGCTAAAACCATTAGTTAATTGCAAAAATTAGCAATTTTAGGTTTGAAAGTCATGATTCAACACTGTTTCGTAAACATCATAAAGAATTGTAGAAAAATCGTTTAGAAGTGAATCCAGTGGAATCTGAACCGTATTTAAGTCTTCTTTGTTTCTTATTTTGGTCTTAAAAATAAATTGTGTCTCTAAGATAGGTGAAAATCGCATTTTGTACAGTTATATCGAGCTGAATTCTGACAGCATGATGTTACTGTATTGTAAAATTTATATAAAATCATAGAAAAATTAGAAAAACATGAGGTCAAGGGCATTGGAAACCTGCTAAAGAGTTCCCCGAACCCTAAAAATTTCATTGTCTAATTCTGAGTTTAAGTATGTCAGAACTGTGCATAAACAGAAGGCTGTATAATGGATTAATATGTAAAAATTGTCAATTGAGAAGAGTATAGATAGGGTAAACGGTAATATCTACTTATGAATTTTGGTCATGTATACTCCAGGGGTTATATAGAACATATTGGAAGCATGTGACAACTGTTTACACTTTGGAAACTCTATATCTGATTGAGGTTTTTGGTTTGAGTTCACGCCCGATTAAATAACACTGTGAGTTCATCTATGTACAAAAGTATACTAATAGTTATATATATCTAAATGCTATGTGTTTATTTGTTATTTTGGTTATTGTTATCATATATGCGATGCTTAGAACATTGAATTGGAAGAATATAGTGATTATTTGTGGTATGTCTTGTTTATAATCTTTTGATAGGTGTCTTGATTGTTGGTATACCCTTATAATGTCTCGCTTGACATGATTCAAGTCTTATGAATTCCTTGTGTTGCGTCTCAGTTTGATTTTCCTTGTATGAGATTCATTGATATTGATTCGGGTTATGATAATCCTCTTGTTCCGGTCTCTTGGAGTTTGTCTTTGTTAATATTCCGTTTGATATCGAATGTGAGTTACCCGTATGAATTCCTTGAGAGATGATTTTGTTTCGTGAGGACCCACGGCGACTTGAGCATTACTTTGTGTAATATATTGAGCGGTGGTCGCGGGAGTACCTGGCGGAGGAGTGGTATGGACCGTGGTGGTGAAGCTGGGTCATGGACTCATTTAGGTGTGGCATGATCACCTTCACCGGCCTCATTCCGTAATGGCCTAAGGGGGAATGCCACACTTTGATTCGTTTGGATTGTATTGAGATCTCTTTGATTCATGATGTGGTATTGTATGTCGGTTACGGTGGTTACGTGATGATTCCCGTTGAATACTGATTTGGTGATTGGTTCTCGATTGTGTTTATTATCTGGAGAACTCTTGTTGATTCTTGCGATAAAGTTGTATTCTCAGTGTCAGTCATCCAGTAAGTCTCGTTGATCCCGGTTAGGTGTTGATACTCGGCATGTCAGATTCTCAGTAAATCTCATGTTAAGTTGCAAAGTTTCCCGATTAGTTATGTATTGACTTGTTCCTGCTATAATGTGAATTCCCTGAATTGTTTTATATCATTTATATGCTTTATTATTTTGTTTTGTATATAATGCTGGTATTAGTTTGTGCTTTATGAACTCACTAAGCTCGTTGTAGCTCACCCGTTTTGTGGACAAACATTTTACAGGAAAAGATAAGAGAAAGCAGATAGGATCTTGAAGTTGATCAGAGGCTTGGAAGTTCTAATTTTGGTGTACATTTAGGTATGCGGAAATTGAGTAGTTTTGTATTTTGATTGTAGTTAGTTGGTTTGTATCCATAGTAATTGTTTGTATGTAGCGAGATCTTGGTTCGGTTGCTATCTTTGTATAATCATTATCGGATTCGAATGGTTTATTGTAATTAGATGGTTATTGGAATGTTGTTAGTTTTAATTGGCAGGTATTTTGACCCGGTCGTTACAGCAGTACATTCCAGATTTAACGTTTGATTTGAACGACCATTTTCCAGAAGACCTTAAGTGTAAGAAAATGTATACACCAAATTCATCTGATGTAATAAATAACTTACGAAACTTATATTGTAATAAATAATACTACCTCTGTATCAAAATAAGTGATACACTTCTTGAAACACGGTTTTTGAGACAAAAGATTAAAATGTAATTTAAAATAGATTAAAGTGGATCGTTAATGGAGAATTAGTCCCACTTCTTTTGAATAAAATGATATTAATGATGTTTAAAAGTAAAAGTAAGGGTAAAAGAGTAATCTCATTTTATTAAAGTAGATAGTTAGTGGAGAAAGGGTCCCACTTTTTACCAAATAAGGTAAGTTTTGGAAGTGTATCACTTATTTTGTTCTACCCCTAAATAAAAAATGTATCACTTATTTTAATACGGAGGTAGTATATCATGTTCACAAGAATCTTATGTGTAATTTACTCGATAAATAATTATTTTTCTTATTATTACACGTAGACGCTTTTTATTACGTGATTCGATGGCGTGTGCTAAAAGAAATCCGGTCTCCCGCCCACCGTTTCATAGGAGATACCAAATTCCCATTTCCCTTTCTCTTCCCTGATTCCTCCCTGTTTTCCATTTTTCATTATAATAAGAGGATACGGTGTAGTGGCGAAGGGTGGTGGGCGCCGGACGCCACGTCGGCGCGCCGGACGCGCCACCACACCGGTCGTTACGTGAGCGGTGGTGTGCGTGGGATGCTCGGCGGATTCGACGGACCAATGGGAGCGCGACACGTGTCCCTAGCCGTTGCAACGGCTAGTTTTCCAGAATATTTAATTTTTTTATTATTTTTTTTTTTAAATAAAACCTATTATAAATAACTCATTTACCATTACATTTTTTCACACCATCTCTTACACTTTCACTCTCTAAAACTCTCTACAATTTCTTACCATTTCACTCTCAAAAACACTCCAAAATGTCTCAACCACCGTACCCCGATTGGATGAGCGGTATTTTCGGAATGGGAGGTTCCGGCTCATCGCCGTCCAATCCTTCAACCCCTTCGTCCCAACAATCGGTATCGTCCACCCAAAACACCGTGATGCCGACATTTTCCCAAGACCAATTCAACCACTTTATGCTTCAACAACAATTTCAAAACCTACAACAACTACAATTTCAACAAAACCAACCCCCTCCTCAAATGTGGTCACAACACCAATGGTCACAACCCCCTCAAGACACCGACGCCGCTGAAAAGGCGAGACGAAAGGGGAAAAAAGTCGCCGCCGTCAACTTAAGTCGGAAGGTCATGCGTTGGGACGCCGCCGAAGAAGTTTTATTGGCGGAGTGTTGGGTTAGCGTGTCCGAGGACCGCGAAAAGGGCGCCGACCAATCGGATGACTGTTTTTGGAACAAAATCCTTGTTGAGTTCAACAAGGATGCACCGACGCCGCGTACCAAAGACATGTTGACGGGGAAGTGGACGACCTTAAATGGTAATTGTCAAAAATTCAACGGTATCTACAAACGGCTACAACGTACAAGCCGAAGCGGTGAAAATGAGGTCGACTTTTTGGCCCGTGTCCGACAAGCGTTCCGTGACGAGTCGGCGGCAAAAAAACCATTTAACAACGAAGGTGCGTGGGAAGTTTTGCGCCATTGCCCGAAATGGGACGCCCCCGAACCCATTTCGCTCTCCGATAACGAAGAACTTTTCGGGGAAGATACGAGACCACGTCCGGCGGGAAAGTCTCGTAAGGCAAAAAAAAGTAGGTCGGAAACTTCATCCGGCGCTAACACCGCCGGAAGTGCCGCACCGCCGGACCTTGGCGAGGCTATGTTGGCCGAGTTTAAGCGGAAAAGTGAAGCCGCTCAATCCGCTTACGCAAGGGCAAAGGCGCGGGATGACCGGTTCGAGCGGTTGGAAGACTTGCGATTCCTAAGCACTAACACGCAAGGTTTGGGGCGCGAAGATAGGGCGAGAATCGTCAAAGAAAAAAAGGCGATCCGCGAAAAATACCCCGTCGACGAAGATGACTACGATGACGACGAGTAGTTTTTTTTTTTGTTTAATTTTCGGTATTTTTTTCCTAATTTTCGGTATTTTTTTTATTTTTTTCGGTATTTTTTTTAAATTTCGGTAATTTTTTTTTATTTTTTAGGTATTTTTATTTTGTATTTTGTAATATTTATTTTAATGAAGTATTATGTTTTTAAAAAAAGAAAAAAGAAAAAAAGGGTGGTGGGGCCCAAATGGCTTAAGTGATGGTAGAGGGGGTATTTAGGGGTTTTGAATGTGAAATGTGAAATGGTGATGTGGCGCATAGGTGGCGCAGAGGTGGCGAAGTGGCTTAAGCCACCACACCTATCACTCTAACCCTTCTTCACCCAGCTTTCTTTCTAAACCATTTCAAACTTGTATACCGATCTCTTCAACATGTCGGATTCTACCGCTAAGTCCCAATTTCAAAGCATACGGGAATGGGTCGTTGATCATAAGCTTCGAGCTGTTGGTAAGTTCAAACTTTTGTTGCCATGATAATTTTCTTCTTTTTATGTCAGATTTGATTAATATTTTGTTTCGGGTTAGGTACTTTGTGGTTGAGTGGTATTGCTGGATCAATCGCTTACAACTGGTCTCAACCTGGCATGAAAACTAGCGTTAGGATCATTCACGCAAGGTATGGAATGAAAAACATGCATCTTTTGATTTGAGTCATTTTCAGTTATGGCAAAAGGGGGTTTTTCTTTCCTATCGATTTCGCCCTAATATTGATACTTTCTAAGATGATGATAAATTAGGGCTAGAGAACTTACTTATTTAAAATTGATTTGTGAATCACATGTGTAGGTGTTTAACGCAGTTAGGTCTTTGATTGTTTTGAAAAGTGAAAACTGATTATGATATGATTCCGATTCAAACACCCTAAAAGTCATGTTGAATTTAATTTGAAAATTATAGATGTGAAATGGTCTTTTAAGGGGTCTCTTGTTTATTCCTCAAATACAACTTTTGTTAGAAACTTAGAATTGACATCCATTCGTGAGACATTGTTTGGACAAGGTTCTAAAAATAGCCCATGGCGGTGGAGTTTTCTTAGGCCGCCTTATGAAAATTGAGTTTTTTTTTTTTTTTTTTTGAAAAAATGATCATATGTAATTATAAATTTAGATGTAATACTTTATGTTAACTTAATATATGAATTATCATATAAATCGATAGATCTATAATTTTTTGTTAACTTGATATACAGATATATAAATTATATAAAAGAATTGTCATCTTAAGTCACGCCTTGAAAAACGCATGGCTCGCCAGAGCTTGAGGCTTGATGTTGTTGCTTACATTTTTTATAACCTTAGTTAGTGTGCAAAATATGCAGCTTAATATTCTTTTAAATGTCAGATAAAGCCATCTGCCTGTTTTATATGAATTCATGAATATAATTGCAATTAACTTCTATGCAAGAAGTTGTCAAGTTCTATTTAAGTGCTTCACTATCAAATGTAATGTTGGTCTGTTGGCTACAATATGCCAATTTGAGTTGGGTTATTGGGTTTTATCTCAAATGGGTCAAAATGAAATAATTTGCTAAAAGGGCATGTATCATTTAGCTTCAACAGTTGATTTAGATGTTTTAAATTTTAATGTCTTGTATTATGATTCCATGCTTGAGCAGTTTACTTAAATAAATTTGTGCCAACAAGATTATATTTATGGTCCCATATTTATTGTTTAGGATGTTGCTAACTTGTGCTGTTTGCTTATTTAATTTAGGTTACATGCACAAGCTCTGACATTGGCTGCATTAGCTGGAGCTGCAGTTGTTGAATATTATGATCACCAATCAGGTGCAAAATCAGAACGTTATGCCAAGTTTCTCCCCCCAATTGATTCCTCCTCGTACCCTCACAAAGACTAAATCACTTGTTATCAAGTGTTCTTTATACTTTACTAATGCTTATTTCTTATGTAGTTTTTTGTAATTGTTTCCCTATCAGTTTATGTGGATTTTTTGCATATGGAGTTCTCATCAAAGAATCGAAATAACAAACTTTCATGATTGATACCTTAATCAGGCATTTTTATGATGTGGTGCCGTGTGTTTAGTTTTTAATGACTTAGAGTATTTAGTATCTTGTGTGTGTATTTTATAATGGTGGGACTAAATAGAAGATGTATTTTTGGCATAAGTATATAAGGTGTCGGTTGGTGTCATGATTGACATCGGTCTATAACTTAAGTACTTGGGAATATATTGGATGTCAATGTTTCGAACACCACC
Source organism: Calendula officinalis (assembly GCA_963853835.1). Classification (NCBI taxonomy): domain Eukaryota; kingdom Viridiplantae; phylum Streptophyta; class Magnoliopsida; order Asterales; family Asteraceae; genus Calendula; species Calendula officinalis. Next base: position 11,566,588 of record OY970821.1, on the reverse strand, counting down.
ATCTATCATCAACAAAATGGAACAAATAAGATCTCATTTTTTTTTTGGAAAGTAATGAGAATGAGAATAAAAATTAATTGGATGGAATAAATGTTTGGCTTCTAAGGATAAAGGTGGACTTAGTATTGGTAGTATGAAGGCGTTAAATTTATCGTTAATGGATATGGAGGTTCTATAATGAAAAAGAAGTTTTATGGTGCTGTGTAATAACATCGACTTATGGAGAAGATGGAGATTCCAAAAGCCGTTTGTGGAGAAGATGGAGATTCCAAAAGCCGTTTGATCGTCGAAATAAAAAAGGTACCTTGTCTCAAATTATTGGTACGATGAATTACATATATGACAATAAAATTATTGATTATAATTTTATCCAATATAAAATTGGAAGTGGAGATAATATCAAATTATGGATGGATAATTGGATTCGACCGGTTTCAATCGTTTATTCTGATGGGAGTTAAATAATACGGAGTAATTGTAAGGCGGATGATAAAAGAAAAAATGGACATTAGAGTTGGAGTTGGAATTAAAGAAGACTTAGCATAGAATAAGAGCCGGTGAATAATGTAATGTTACCACTTAAGGGATGTTTGGCTCGACGCAATTTCCCGTAACGTAATTGAAATCGGTTGTAATTAAATTCGGTTGTAATTGAACTCGGTTGTAATTGAATACGGTTTACGCGTTTGGTTACCAAAATTTTGAATTGTAATTCAAATCGGTACTTATTCATCTTTTTTAAACTTTTTTAAATTCTTTTTCAAAATTTTATTATTTATTATTATTATTTTATTTTTTAAATTTTATTTTTTAGTTTAAAAAAAATATATTTTTTATTTTTTAATTTTTTTTAACTTTTCTTAATTTTTCTTATTTTTTTTTTTAACGATTTTAAAATCTGAAGCATATAAAATATTCAAATTTGTTAGTTTACTAAAGGACCGTAGTTGAATTCATAGGGTGTTAGGACATAATTCAATTACAACGAATATCGTAATTCGAAATTACGTCGTAACTGAATTATAATTACGGAAGATTACGGATACGTCAAAACAAACGGGGCCTTAGTGGGATACAATTGCAAGAAGGAAAAGATTAAATTTGTTGGCAATTGGAAGATCAATGTGAATTTACGGTTGGAACGACCAGAAAACATATTGATTCACATTATACTCCGGATGTGATCTAATCTCGAAATGGTGCACATCAGTTCCAATTTAAGTAAATATATACAAAAGGCCTAATGGTCTAGCGGTAAAGGTGTTTGTCCCCAATCTTGAGGTTGAGGATTCGATTCCCATAGTGGACATAGGTGGATTTAGGAGTAGATTAGGTTGCCGTTCCAAAAAAATTTGAAGTAAATATATTCATATGGCGCCTTACTTTGGACCGATTACATACAAGGTATAATTGATCTCGAAGAGAATTGGAAATTGTATTGATTTTGTGCCTGTAGGATCAGTATGGAAAATATATCACATATATTGTGTACGTGCAGTTTTGCAAAAGAGGTATGGACTACAATCTATTTACGGTGCAATCTAGATATGCTTAGAGGTGTGTTGTTTGATGAATGGTGAGATACATGTGATTTGATTTCAAATACAACACATTGGAGATTAAGGATCCGGGTGATTGAGTTAACTACATGTTGAATGATTTGATTATATATAAATGCTTTAGAATTAATTACCAATTTAGACCAATTTTAGTGAGCGACTTTCTTTTAACACAGATAGACTTCAATCTTCTCAAAATACCACGTGCGACTTGGGAGACTTGAGCAGTACTAACTGGGAGCAGTACTAACTGGGAGCAGTACTAACTGGGAGCAGTACTAACTGGGAGCACTAACGGAGCAGCACTAAGTGGTGAGCAGTACTAACGAGCAATAGTAACAAGGTTGAGCAGTAGTAATAAGATTTAGAGCAGTAGTAACAAGATTGAGCAGCACTAACTAGGACACGTGGCGGTGTTCTAGTGGAGTTGCACGGTTGCACGATTCTGGTGGAGTTGCACGGTCTATTTTGAGAAGAATTGAAACTTAAGTCTATTCTAGGGGAGATTTCATCTCAGTTAGTTCAAGTTAGGAAATCACACAATTCTTTATTGTTTGATAGTGGAAACATGCGTAAAGTAGATGCAGTAGATAATGTTATTTTATTTTATTTTTCATGATTAACTCATCAAAATTAAAAATGTAAAATTTCATGAGTGTATTGAGTTTAATCTCCTTTGTAATGTTTTAGTCTAGTTCTTCCCTATACTATTGTAATAAAAACGCTGTTAAAAAAAAAAGATAATAACGGTGTTGAGTATACAGATGTCAGTTCTAAAATTGACATCTGATATGAGGCTACCTTGAATGGGTAAGCCCCATAAAACATTAAGACTATCAGTAAGCAGTGACCAAACTGCCACATCGACGTCACATCAACTCGACCAAGCACATGATAAATCCCAAACAAAATCTACGTAACAGGCGACCAAACTCATACCCTTTGAAATTAACCCCTTCCCCTTTGAAACATGAGATAATTTCTCTTATATCATTCAAAAACTTATAAATTATCTCTATATCATTCATAGATTCATAAATTATCTTTATATCATTTCTAACTTATAAATTATCTATATATCATTCTAAACTTTTTAATTACCTCTATATCCTTCCAAACATTTAAAACTCTACTTTATTTCCAAAAACATATTTTGATATTTATTAAGTCATTATAATATCAATAATCATTATTGGGGGTGTTTGTTTGGATGATTTAGTTTTATCCGAACCAAATCGGTGAAACCAAATGGTTTTGGTTTTCAAAAGTTCAAAATGAACAGTTCAAACTAATTCAAAATTGAATGCAAGACTTGAAATTTGCCATACTAGGAGAATTTCTGATAAATTTCACAGTTGTCCAAACCCTATCAATTGAAACACTTCATTCTTTCGAGTCGTCAGTCACTACTAAATTGATAATATGTGCAATGCATTGCATGTATAGAATTAGGAAATGAGCCATTTGAATTAATTGATATTTAGAATTGTTGGGCTATGTAATTATATATTTGGGTTAAATAATTAAACTGATTAAAGACACAAGTAATAAGATTGTAAGATTATCCAAAACAAGTCATAGATATACAAACATACACACACAAATGTATATTATTATTCGGTTTTTTTGGATAATCCGGTTTTTACAATGGAAACCAAATCCAATCCGGAAACCAAACTATTAATTTGGTTCAGGTCCAAACCAATCCAAAAAATCAAATAACCAATTCAAATGATCCAATCCAAATTGTCCAATTAGACAACCTGGTTATATCCAAATAATGAACACCCCTAATCATTATCATCAAATCATTTATGGTCAAAACTATTATATTACCTTTATCTTATCTAAATCCAAATAATTATCTCAATATATGAGTGCAATCCATTCTTATTTTCAATAAATTTTACACTTGGATGCCATTAATTGATCAGATTAATTGATGTATTAAATGATTTCAGGAATGGGGAAATGAGTGATTTAATGACTTTCAAGATGTTAGTTTAATATTTTACCATTTAGTTACTATGATTTATTTATGTTAGTAGGTAAGCTTTTAATTTAGGTCTATATGAAATAAAGATAATATAGTAATTTATTAAATAAATGAATTTTATAATAATGATTGTTGATATTATAATGATTTAATAAATATCAAAATATGTTTTTAGAAATAAAGGATAGTCTGTGTTCCAGAGTTTTAATATCAAGAGAAGAGTAACGAAAGGGAAAGAAATATTTTTTTATCGTATTTTAGAGTAAATTTTAAAAGGAAAGGAAAATTTGTGTTGCAGAGTTTTTTTTATCCCAAATGCGGGGAAGATTTGGGGAGGAGAGAAATTTTAATATTATATTTATAATTACCAAATTACCCTTGATATTACCTAATGTGTTTATATTTGAAGGATAAAATTGTAAATGTGTTAATATTTTTCATTCTCTCCAACTCTGAAACACAAAAAAATGATGATTTTCTTTTTCTATTCTATTCGATCCGGGAACACAAAAAAATTATTTTCTTCTTAATATCTCTTTTTTTTCTCTTCTATTCTTTTACTTTCTTTTCTTTCATTTAAAAAGTTTGGAACACGGAAAGATTTGAAAGGATATATAGGTAATTAAAAAATTTAGAAGGATATAGATATAATTTATAAGTTTAAGAATGATATAGAGATACTTTATAAGTTTTAGAAGGATATAGATATAATTTGTAAGTTTAAGAATGATATAGATATAATTTAAGTTTAAGGAGAATATAGATATAATTTATAAGTTTAAGACGAATATAGAGATAATTTATAAGTTTAAGAATGATACAAAGATAATTTATAAGTTTTCAAAGGATATAAATAAATTTATAAAATTTTGAAGGATATAAATTCTCCCTCGACGACCAAATGTAAAGGTGTTACGTAAGGGGCAGGATGCCTCTTGGCATGGGGACGCAGGGGCAGGACATACCCTTACGAGTAGTCTAACATCTTTGAGAGTTGAAAGTACGCGCAAATGAAATGCGCCAAAAATTGGCTGCCATCTTAGTTGAGTCAAGTATCATTTTTTTTAAGCTCGACTTGTGAAACCAATTGATAAGTAATTTTTATTTGAACTTGACTCAAAGTTAAGTAGCTTTCTAATTACTCGACTCGTTAACCTCCGTACACTATCCTAACATCAATACATGATGATCTAATTAGTAATTAGGTAACCAAATCTTGTATTTAAAAGATTTCTATTTTTATTACCTTTTAAGAAAAAAATTAGGTTCATCGTAGTAATAAATATTTTTCCATCTTAGCAATATATTTTAATGAAATTTCCTTAAAAGAATATTTTACATTGATGATCATATAGCAACAAAACTAGCGACTCATCTTTTCCAGTCTTATCACCGCCCGCTGTTCTTGAATTTCTTCTCCTTTTTGAACCCTTACATTAAAAACCTATCTTTTTATTTCAGTATAAATTATCAATTTTTAATCAATAGAATAACAATTTCGAAGAGATTCTTGGTTGCTTTTGTTTAATAATTAAGGAATTATTTTAGCCGAATCAGGGTTTGGGATTTTTGTGTCTGTGAATCAAATACATGGGGTTGGAAGACTCAGATCTTCTAGCTGACGGAGGACGCAAAGCTGCTTCGCCGATTTCGTGTTCGATTTGCCTCGAGGATGTAACGGATTACGGGGATCGTGCTTGGGCGAAACTCCTATGCGGTCATCAATTCCATCTAGGTCAGTTTTTTGAACAATTTAATTTGATTGTAATCTATAACGATTGTTGCAAATTCAATTCGCTAAATGTGACAATCTATACGAGTAATTGGACGTGCTTGTGGTTATGGAATCCTTCAACCTTCTATGATCTGAATTGATGTATTAAATGTCAATTAATATGTGTTCTTAGCTTTCCTGCCTCCTGCATTCACAAAATCCTAATCTTAGACTTCAACCTAAAAATCTCGTGCTCAATTTCGATTTTGAATTTTGTTCTTGTTCAATTAACAATACAACTGGCTTGCATTTGAAATTTGTGAATTCTAACATCCAATTATATGATTCTCCTACTTACAATTGTGTGTTGAATTAATATTTCTATGATTTTTGGTATAGATTGCATTGGGTCTGCATTTAATGTGAAGGGAGTGATGCAATGTCCCAACTGTAGAAAAGTTGAGAAGGGTCAGTGGCTTTATGCAGATGGTGGTAAACCGTATCCCGAGCTAAACATTGATGATTTGGTCCATGATGAAGATATGTACGATTTGGGTTATTCTGAATCCGTAAGATATCTTTGTATTTTTCCAATAAATTAATCTAATTTCTGCAATTAATATAATAAAGTTACTGATTGTTTATTGCAGTCAATGTGGTGCCCATTTGGTGGATTTACTCGGTTTGCTGCTGCTTTTGAGTAAGCACAATGTGACCTTTTATTTTATAAAGTTGAACTCTTTCTGATAATTACATTTTCGTTTTTACATTTGTGCAGTGAAGTGGAAATTCCTGCAATTGGATTTGGATGTAAGATATTGATCCTTACTTTCATAAACCCTAATTTCTTTAGTGAACTTCTGTAACAGGAATCTTGTTTTGTGCAGACAATGAAATTGTTGGTGAACAACATTCAACATCAACTACTCATATATGTCCATATGTTGCATATGTTCATCCCTCAGCTTCAAGTGCAAGTGCAACTGCAAATGTAGGTGGTGATGGAAATAGATATAATAATAATAATAATCAATGGAATAACAACAGCCAATCAGAAATACCAAATCCATATGGCTATGTTGACCATCCCTCTATTATGCCTACAAGGACTAATGTTGACTTTCATTTGCCAACATCAGGATCTTATTCCTTTCTTGCAGATCAAAGGTAATCAATATGATTAATTGTTCTTTTTTTTTTTCTTTCAAGATCCTGTTTCTAACAGGGGTGATTTAATGATTTTAAGTCCATGTAGTTTGTTTGGAATTATGGATTTTGTCCCTTAACTTTTAACACTAACGAGTCCTTAAAGGATAAAAGGCTGATAAGATTTTAGCAAGGTTCTAGAAAGCGTAAGGCGTGGCGTGGCGGCACCATCAAGCCTCAGCCAAGGCGAGCCATGGCGGGCCATGGCGTTTTTCAAGGCGTGATTTAAGGCGGAAATTTTTTTATATAATTTATATATATACATATATTAAATTAATTTTTTTATAGATTTATTGATTTATATAACAATTCAAATATAAAGCTCATAAAAAATATTACATCTAATTTATAATTATATATTTTACCATTTTTTAAAAAAATATTCATTTTTCACAGCCGCCTTAAAAAAACTCGTCATAAGGCGCGCCTAATCGCGCCTTATCACGCCTTATCTCACGCCACGCCTAGCCCAGCCGCCATGGTCTGTTTCGTAACGTCGACGCCGCGCCTCACGCCTTGGCGCGTCTTTTAGAACCTTGGATTTTAGGGACCATTGATGATATAAGTTTCAAAATTTTGGACTATCCGTGTAACAAAAGAAGTCGAGGGATGAAATCATAATTTTTATACAAACCATAGGGACAATTTATGTAACTTACTCTTAAGTAGATACTTTTAGAGGGTGTTTGGAATTGCGATTTGAAACAGATTCTGCTTTTTGAAAACTCATATAATCTAAAACGAGTGTTTGGCAAAAACTCTGAAATAATCAATTATTTGCGTTTTGAGGCCTCCAAAATGGAGTTTTGAAAAAGCTAGTGGGGAGATGTTATTGCATTTTGAAAATTGATTATTTGGATTTTACTTATTGATTAAACAATTAATCAGAATCACTAAAAAACCGATTATTCGATTATTGCGATTTCAAAGAGCATAATCAAATCCAAATACTATTTTTCAGAATCACGTGTTGTAACCGCTGATTATTAGATTATTCATTTTCAAAACGCATTATCTATTTTCAATTAGCAGTCCCAAAATGACCGATATGATCAATAGTGTTTGATATGACTACGGTATGTTAAATAATCAATAATCAGTAATACCAAAGGCTAAACAAATCAGATGATAATTTGTAACAAAATGACTGATTTTTTTTTTTGGCAGTTCTACTAGAGGTCCAAGCTCTATTAGCTCATCAATGAACCATCCTTACCCTGCTGCTAGTGCTGCACGCGCCCTGGAGCGGTCCCAAGCTTTTCAAGCCTACTTTCACCAACCAACCACCATGCGGTCACACAGGTCAAACGGTCAACAATTGCAACTAGGTTCATCTTCTGACCAAACTCACGGTGCTGCTGGTGTTTATCACCCATCATCTTCTAGAAGCTTCCAAGAAGCAGAGAACTCAATGTTGAATCCTTTCCAGCATATATGGGAAAGAGATCCATTCATGAACCAGGGTGGGGGTGGTTCGGGTTCTAGCTCTGGTTCGGGTAGACACAGGAATGGTGGTTCAGAGAGGACTTCATCTCAAATGGCGTATTGGTTGTAATGTCAGTCAGGGAGTTATTTATTTTCATAAACTTATTTTCTTACCAACCAGTTGTTTTGAACAAGTTGTTAATTTATTTATTGCATGGAAAATGAAATTTGTTTTTGGTACTTTTGAAATGAGACGATTTTGTGGAATTTTGGAGATGCTGGAATTTGCATTTTCAAAGTGATTATGTGACATTGATAAATAAATTATTCATATTGATTTCATCGCTTAACAAATTCTATTTGTATGACGTCACGGTAATTTTTTTTTGAACGGCTAGTTAGTAAGTTAGTGGTTCGAGCCTAGACAGTGACATGCACAAGAGGCAGTATGCCTTCCCTCAAACCTTCCACCAATTTGTTCACGGTGGGACTTGAACCCATGACTTTGGCCATGAGCAACACCTTAAATCCTCCTCTAATACCACTAGGCTACAAGCCTTGGGTTGACGTGACGACAATCATTTGCACATCGAAAGCTATAAAGATTCATAGGATCATGAAGAAGTTGCAGTGTTGCAATTATTACAATAAGTTTATATATATAAACTTAATTAAGATCACAAAATGTAAGCTTAATTAAATTTATTATGTAAACCTTATATAAGCTTTCCCAAACGTGCCCTAAGACCGTGCGTATCGGGCGACCAAACGAACGGTCGCGACCCGCCAACTCGACACCCCCGACGCGTCCCCCCGTTACACCCGGCCCTCCCCGACGCGTCGACCTCCTCCAACGGTCGACTATTCGACCGTTCCCACTCGACCGTTCAACGTAAACAACACCCCCTCCAACGGCTCTTTTACCCCTTCAAATTTAATTTTTACCCCTTTTTTTACCCTATAAATACCCAATTCTTCTACCAAATAATTCACAACTTTCATTTCTCTCTAAAACTCAAACACACACTCATTTCTCTCAATCATCATCTCTAAAAATGTCTTCCTCCAAGAACAAAGGAAAGGCTACAAAATCTCGCCGCGAAGCACCCTCTACTACACCCTCTCAATCACCCTCGATCAACTTTCGACCACCCGGTTTCGTACACCAAACAAGTCACCAAATCCCACAAGGTTATCAAAATAATCCATTTGCTCCCCCCTACTTCCCACAACCATACCGACCACAACAACAACCACCACAATATCAACAAGTACCACAACAAGGTTATCAAAATTATTTTGGTGGGGACCAATACGACCACCAAAATTTTGATCCTTTCGTCATCATCAGCTGCGCAAGGTTCAGGGGTTGGTCCAGAAGATGATGATCAATATGATGAAGAAGTGGAAGTTCCACCCCCTCGACCAATGGGGCGGGACAAGGCGAAGAAGAAAGCAGCGGCATCATCGGCTGCTCAAAGTTCAGATTACGGTACCCCCCCGCCATCATCGGCTCAGGAATTAGTCGGGCATTGGAAAGGGGCCACTGACGAATTTTTTGACTTCCGCAAAGCGAACATATCTGATTTCATGGAGATACAAAAAGATACCCAAGAGCTCAAGCACATGAAATTCTACAATTCGTCCCATGATCACCTCACCGGCAGAAATCTTGAGTGGGTTTTGGCAAAGAAGGCGAAAATCAGGGCCAAATATAATTTGGACTGATAGTTTATTTTTTTTTAGTATTTAATGTAATGTTATTTTTATTTATGTTTTTTTTAATTATTAATGTAATGTTTTTTTTTATAATTAATGTATTTGTTTTTAATTTAAATTAAAAAAAAAATTTTCCGAACGGTCACCCATTACGGGCATTTGGTCGCTGTCTGGTCGTGTGATTGATCAGGAGAGAGAAAACTGATGTGGCGCAGATGTGGCAGGGGTGACCAAACTGTGAACGGTCACCCATTACGCACAGTCTAAGCCTAGCTCGAGTTCGACTATTCCTTTGCAGCCCCAACAATTACTAAACTAAAGTAAGGCCATGCTAGTGCAACATATTTTTCTCGACTTCAACATTTCAGTGGGCCATATCAGAGCAAAGATTGGACTTTATGATTTGATTTTTTTAAACGAAGTTATCTATATATAGAAATTAAGTCAATTGTTTTGAATGCTAGGCTACATGGTTGTAGGATTAATTTCTCTGACACGAATTAATTCTGCAAAGCACTACAATTTATTCACTTTTATTTAACTGCAGATCTTACTGAAATCAGGCTACTTGATAGGACATGTATATTGGACATTCTGGATGTGTTATATTTTCTATACTGCATTCTAATGGATCTAACACATAATTTGAATTATTATGCATTTGTGTAGTAATTGTTAGAAAAAAAGGTATAATCGAGTAACATTGCGTGCCGCAAAATAAAATTATGGGACCTTCCCAAATTATATACAATGCATTTGGTACCTTTCAAAATTAGCAATGCTTAATTCACAACCAACACACTTGCTATTCCAGGTCAGCTGTGTTTATAAAAAATATGTACCCTGAAGGACTTGAACTTGCGACCTCAGGCAATGCCCTAACCAATTGAGCTACTAAACCATGCGTTCATTACTTGAAATAATTACATTTTAATAATCCCTTAAACTTTATAAAATTGAAATTACCACCACACACTACCTCATCACTACCACCACCGACCATCCACGACGACGACGGCCACACCACCACTTGGTAGCTACAAAATATAGTTTCAAGGTGTCCGTCGCCAAATTACGCGGATACCTATTTTGTCTATAATTAAATTTTAATGCATTTAGTTTTTTTTTTCTTTCTATTATTTCAAAATTAGAAATTCTCAATCTAATCTTCCATCAAAATTAGAAATTACGCGAGTCATTAATTTGTAAGATTGGGCCTACAAACATGGATTTTGTTAACATTTCCAGCCCAATGTTGATGTCTAAGCCCATCTAGTTGTTGGATGCAAAAATTGAAACCCTAAAAACGTTACACTGGTGCCTCTTTTATATGATTGCACAAACGATCGACATCCCTAGAAATCTTGTCTTGTTGAAGAATGACAAAAAGAAATTCTTTGAATTTAACACTCTTCCACCGCTTAGATCTAAGATTATCGGGGCTAAAGGTTTGGTAGCAACAATTATGACGTGTTTCTAAGCTTTAAGTTCGAAAATACCTTCTAACCGGTATGTTCTCTTTTTTCTGCATTACTTTAAGTTGTTGAATCGACATTCTGATTGTTTGCGATTGATATAGCTAAGGGGTGTTTGACTTATTGCAATATTTAGCAAAAACGATTTTCACATCTTTTAAAGAAATTACTAAATAAGACCGTAATAAGCATGTTTTAAAAAGCTAGTGGAGATTGTGTTCAAAAGTTAGGATGCATGCTATGTTCAAATTATTTTTGGCTTTTTAACCAAGATTTGGCATCAATCTCAAAATTACTCACTTGTTTTCGGTCTTAAATCACGATTTCATGGGAAAAATAGAAGTTCTTTTAGCGGTTATATAACTCCACCACCGGTGTTGACTGGCTATGCTTGACCAACACCACGCCGTGCTCTTAAGTCTTACCACACTTTTCTCTTGGATGTCCTTTTCGTCATTTAATATACATAAAAGAACTATTTAACCGGAAACGAAGAATTATATGTAATTTCGACAATGTAAAACTTACATGATATATACTTGTTTTTAAGATTTAAGATTTTACTAGGACAACCCCCAAACTAAACTAGTTTTCCATAAATAAAGTTACATGTTTATTTTAGTTACGCTTTTAGTGTTCACTTTACATGCTTGATCCATTGCATCAAATATACATGAAAGTTATTTTGAAGTACATGCTATTAGTTATTATTTAAAGACTTTAAGATCTTTAAGTTTTTGAGATGAAATATACTGACCGTTAATCATTTATAGTAGAAGAAAGGGGTTATGATGACCACCCTAAGTATGAGCGCAACAGTTTCAACCGTAGTCAATATGAAATAATTATCAACAAGAACCTATGGTTTAGTCGATTAAGCAATGGCACGAACATGGAGTTTCCGTCTTATCCCATTGGCCTTCTTTTTAAACTATTACTGATGACAAAACATCTTGAAAAATATATATTGGTATAAATTTATTTTAAAATTTTTAAACACATTTCACAAGTAAATGTCTAAACAAACTTATTTTCTTATACATGTTGTTGAAAGAGTTACTAAGGGAACTAGGAAACATTGCAGATATGGTAGAATTACATTTGATGTCTCTCTCCAAAATTCAATGTAATTTCATATACGTAGTACATATTTTTTCAAATATTTTATATATACATATTTTGGGGTGCTTTATATACAAAACCCAATATATGTGCAGAACCTACATAACCAAATAAACTAAATCGTAACCATCAAATTTTTGTATCAAAGGATGAGATTAAAACTGCCGAATTTAGAATAATTTATGAGGGAAAAGGGTAGTTTTGGGATTTTGCGTCTAATTAATTAATAAAATGAAAAAGGGTAATTATGGATATTATTAATGGAGGAGATATATACGGTAACTACCAGCATTGGGATTGTAATCAGTTCATTTCTCTTTCATAGAAATCCCGATCATTTAGAATTGCGATAATTAGGAACGACGATCTTCTAATAAAATCGATGATTTTCTAGGTTTCTAAATAGGATATTTAAAGGGAGAAGAAATAGTGGCATTCGACTTCTAAGAAATAGTGGCATTCGACTTCTTGGAAATATGTGGCTGTAGATGAAACGGATCAGGGGTAAGTTAATCATAGTTTCGTTTAATTTAAATGATTGACAACTATTATTTAAGCTTATATTTTAGCATGTTTAAACATCTATGTTTAATGAATTTGGTGTAGTGAGACGCTGTACAAAAGTTACTGTGGACAGAGGCTTATTAGGATGGAGTTGTCAGGCCTGCTTGAAAAGGGTTGTTTCAACTCTGTTTTGTCTGCATGGACGGTGGTGCTTAACCATTTGGAAATTTTTAGAAGCAACAATTCACCATTAAGACTTTTTTTTACCAACTTTCGATGTGGTAAATAATTTTCACAAATAATTTGTTAATTTATTGTTTCTAATATTAATCTCATTACAGAAATTGAGTAATTATATAGAACAAGACATGGATGATCAGCTACAGGAGATGACCAATTTTATTGATAATTTTAATGAACGACCGAAGGAACGAGTTGAGAAATCAGACCTGGTACTTAATTAATAAAAAAAATTCCTTTCGTATATTGTTGTAAACTAAATAGATAAGTGATTACATTTTTTATGTTGCTTTTAAGGTCTTCCTTCCGGTAGATAATTGTGGAAAAGACTTCGTTCTTTGCTTTGACATGCGACCGGGCAGTGTTCGGTTTTTTGAGTTCAAAAGTGTCTGGGAAAGGGAAGGGATCCAAGAAAGGAAAGTTGTTCAACGTTGTAGTTGCTGAAATGATAGTAAGTTGAAGTATTAAAAACCAATTATAACACTCATGTTTTGCCATTATATTTGTAACATCCCATTTTTTGTCACCAGAAACGTGCTTATGGATGGTATGTGGAAAACCTTCGTCATACCAAGGCTAAAGTCATAATCGGGGCATATTTGGTGGCAGGCTCTTTCAAATGGCAGGGAGACCTTTTCAGGAAACTTAGTGGGCTGTGTATGATGCGAGTCATGGAAACATACTCGGGTGAGGATCTACAAAGGTGGGATAACGGGCTAGATGGAGATAAGGTGAAGTTAGAAAAACAACTTGGTATCCTTGCAAAGAAGTATGTGGCCAAAATAATGTTGTCGGAGAGCAACTTGATAATGGCAACAATAAGAGGAAAACTTGCGACATTCAAAGTCTGAAAAACACTCATGTTGCTGCACTAGTTTATTTTAGAGTAAATTACACGAATGGTCCCTGTGGTTTACATAAGGTTTTGGATTTGGTCCCTGAGTCTCAGTAATTACACATGTGGTCACTGTGGTTTACACTTCGTATTGATTTTGGTCCCTAATACTAACAGTCGTTAAAATTTGCTGTTAACTTTTTTTAATTGACAATTTTACCCTCACCATCTCCTTCCTCTTTCCTCTTTCCTTCATCTCTACATATAAAAACACACCCAAATTAAAACCCTAACCCCAATTAAAAAATCATCTCCAACGGAGCAGTGGCCGAAATTTGTTTATTAACTCCGGTTATTGTTTTTTCTCCGGCGAGTGGTGTGCCGTCTAGGTAAGTTGATGATATTGGGGCTGGGTGGTGGTAGTGTAGTGTGCAAATTGACTCTATTATTTTTTGTGGTTGACATTTTTGTTGACAAATTAGAGAGTTGAATTTAGGGTATAAATAAGGGGTTTTTGTAGAAAACCACCTGCAACCATCATCTCCGAGCTGTAACCACTATCTCCGGTCTTCTCTTCTCTATATCTCCCAAATATTTTGAGATATAGGGTTCTCTTTCGATCGACTTTTGACAATGAGACGAATAAAATGCCATGAAATTGGGGGCAAACTGAAGCTTTTCCATGAATCGAAATAAGCGTTCCAGATTTTCGATTTTGCGGGTTTACCTTTCAATTTGCAGGTTTTAACTATCCAATTTTGCAGGTCTGTTAGTTTACGATCTTGGTTGGGTACAAGCAAATACGATTCGGTGGTGGTTGTAGGGGAAATGGTGAGATCAGTGGTGGTGGTGGTGGTGGCAGCGTTTGGTTTCCCGATTTCCTACCTTTCTATTATTCGATTCCATGATTTATACGAATCGTTTGGTTGAAGGAAGTCAAGAATAAATCTACAAAATCAAAAATTTTAGCACCTGCTTCATCGTCATTCTCATAACATCAACAATGGCGGTTTTTCTCTTCAACGCGTTCCCTCTTGCAACCAAAATTAGCAGCTGGTGGAGTTAAAATTCTTGAATTTTTGCGGTAATTCCATGTGGAGCTTAGAGGAATTGAGTTTTGTCGGAAACCAATTGTCGGAAACCAGTTAGCAGCTCGTATCACGTGCCTTTACAATTTATACTACGAATACTAACTAAATTTTGTTGATTCCCCAAATGGTGATTTAGGGTTTGTTGATTTGGGGGATTGTGATTTAGGGTTAGTTGATTTGGGGGATGACATTGTAGAAGGAGTACATGGAAGAAGATAAGAGAAGAAAGAGTATAAGTTAAGGGGTATTTTAGGCACTTCAGAAAATTTAACAGCCATATTTAACGGCTGTTAGTATTAGGGACCAAAACCATTACGAAGTGTAAACCACAGTGACCACGAGTGTAATTACTGAAACTTAGGGACCAAATTCAAAACATTGTGTAAACCACAGGGTCCATTCGTATAATTTACTCTTTATTTTATTGCTACCTTCTAGAAAGTTTAGTTTTTCTGATGACAAAAATTTAGTCTTTATGTGTTTGTTTGTGGATTTTGGAATGATTCAAATGGTGTTTGATAGTTAATTAATTTGAAATAGGTTGTTGCAAGATTATTTTTGTTTCCTAGTTACTAGTATGATTTTAGGTGCCTACTATGTATATAGTTGTTCCATCCTGACTGTTAACGACAACCTGCATGAATATAATTATGATTAAAAGTTTTCATATCGTTGAGATACATATATGATATGTAGACATAAATAATATGAAGTGTTAAAGTTGTAATAAAATACCTTTGTTTTGACCACTATTTCACGCGAATTATCCGGTGATTTTTCCTTATGTACAATAGTGAACGACTGAACATCGGATATGACATCATCAACTTAATCATCATCATGCGACAAAGAACATGAATATAACCCTTTTGTATTTCATCTTGTACGTCTATGAATACCTCATGTGTGTAGACATCGCGTGCATGTATCTCGATAGGTAGATCAGTACGCATCGGTAGGGTTGACCTTTTAGATTTGTAGTCGAGTTGACATAGTGTGTACCTTTGTATCTCCATAGCTGTTTCAAAAGAAGACATAAACTGAATAAATGTGTCATCTTTTTCAGTAGTAATCTGGAAGAATGCGTTTTAACTCTCGGAACGGGATGTGGTTTTCATCAAACCGCACATGGGATAGTCTTTAAAATACGCAGGGATCCAGTGTTGCCTAATTGCATACATGTCGGTCAACCATTTGTTACCATTCAAACCATAACGACTTATTAAATCAGCCCACCGTTGTTCAAAAACCATTGTCTCAATATAAATGCTCCAAATAAGGTTACAAAAATCTCTCCTAAACATCGAATCAGTGGGCACACCAATTATAACATGCGAAATTCACGAATTAAAAACTGTATAAATATATATAGTATAGAATATGAGAAATATACATGTTTAATTACTAGAACATACACGTATGTACCTTGCCAGGGAGTTGTTGAGTAATATGCCACATTAGGGGTGATTATCGGGCCAAAACCGAACCGAACCGATAACCGCTAACGATGAATTTTCAAAACCGAAACCGAACCGATAACATTTTATCGGTTTCGGTTCGGTTTGGTTTCGGTCGGTTTTCGGTTCGGTTCGGTTATTTTAGGCCAAGTGTTCATCATTTTCCAAAAACCAAACCGAACCGATAGGACCGATAACGATGAATTTTCAAAACCGAAACTGAACCGATAACATGTTATCGGTTTCGGTTCGGTTCGATTTCGGTCGGTTCGGTTCGGTTTCGGTCGGTTTCGGTTTGGTTCGGTTTTTTCGGTCCAAATGCTCACCCCTATGCCACATACATAACCTATGTCGTCATTCTGGGAAAACTTTCATAATTTCCATTTTTAACGCAAGATCTTGGTCAGTCAATGCTATTGGAGGCTGCTTCCCGTGAACCTTCAAGAATGCTTCCAACATCCAACACTAAGATTCATACGTTTCGTCGGAAAGTAGAGCAGCTCCAAGAGTAACGCAACGCCGGTGGTTGTCAATGCCGGTAAAAGGGATGAACACAAAATCGTATCTAAAAAAATAAAAGTGTTAAAAATGAAACATGTAATAAAGAAAATGTATGAAACAAAATGTTACTTGTTCGTCCGAAAAGTAGCGTCGAAAGATATGACGTCGCCAAAAGCATCATAATTTGCCTTCATTATTTCATCAGACCAAAACATTCTGACCATCTGAGATTCACGAAGGTGATTTTCAAATGAGAACCCGGGAACATGCAGTTGCCTGTTTTTCATCTTATCCAAAATCATCTTCGCATCATGGTCACCAATGAACAATTTCATTGATGTTCTAGCATTCCTCCAATCGTCAGGAGTTCCCGGAACTCCTTTATATCCTCCATTTAGAGCAACTTTTA
The DNA here is from genome assembly GCA_963853835.1 of Calendula officinalis. Lineage (NCBI taxonomy): Eukaryota > Viridiplantae > Streptophyta > Magnoliopsida > Asterales > Asteraceae > Calendula > Calendula officinalis. Next base: position 11,549,335 of record OY970821.1, on the reverse strand, counting down.
ATCTATGGGCTTTAGTTGCTGTTAAATTGGTCAACGAAGCTCAGTGGATATATAGATACTGACTATAATTTAACTCTCTTTGAGCTTTAGAAAAATCCATATTACCTTCGCTTATTAAAGGATGATTGTGGTGCTCAATAAATTTATGCACCATAAACGATTCTGACCCCTCAATTGCATTAAAGCCAATCATCGTCGGACATTCAGTTACCCTAGAAGAAGCTTTACGTTTTCTTTTCTTTTGAACACCATCTGATGGTTCATCTTGAACATTGTCCAAAAGTGTATTTTTTTCAACTTTAGACCTTGACTTACCGCCACGACTACATAATACATATATGTGTGTAATCTATTTTTTCGTTTTATACCTGACTTACGAATGTCAAATCTAGCCTTCTGAGAATATGACTTGTACATCTCATAACATATCAAAGCTCTAAAAAATGTCACCCACTTTTGGTTTTCCGTCATCATGGACTTTTGGAACCCATATTTCAATACCATTTTGACCAGGGGCTATCTCATTTGTATCATCATCACCATCTACAATTTAATAAAAACATATAATTAAATTCATAACATAATGAATGCTATTATTTAACATAATACATGTATTAATGTAAAACATATACTTAATTAGATAATGAGTTCTGTTATTAAACATGATACATGTATGTATTAATGTCAAACATATGTGTAGTCTTTTCTACAAATTGCGACTGTTCCTTTATATATATTGCGCTTGTATTAAACAAAAAAAGGAACCAATATATAACCAGTATATGTGTCGACTATAGAATATGAATTCAGCAACACAATTACAATATAGAATGAACATGACGAAAATTAAAAAGACATCGGAACAATATTATAATTAAAAAAAACCAGATTGAACTTCATTCATGTCGCAATATTCTACTTGTTGAATTGGATTATCTGCGTCAATTACGTTACTCTCGATTGGGTCGATTATGTCGGTGCATACATTTTGTTGATAGCTTGATGCGACTTCTTCATTGTTCGTCATTTAGTTTTACAGAATTCTATATAATTCTTCTGTATATTATTACTAATTGAGATGTAGAAGATATGGAATAAAACGCACGATCAGAATTGATATGAAATTATGGAATCGTGGAAACCACCTTTCCATAAATCTAGGGATATTCTATTTTAATGATCAGTTACCATATGAATTAGGGGGTTCGAAATGGCAATTATACTCCTCACGATTTTAGGTGGAAAATAATGATTTCCTTTATTCTGATTGGTCCAAATTAGTCCTCCCGGTTCTGTAGCCTTAATTGATTCTGAATTTAATTCTTCACTACATATTATTATCATATCCTTATACATGTTATCTAAACAAACTTAATTGAGTTAAACTTTGTTTCATTCTATAGGTAATGATACGGAACATTTGTTGGACGATGATGTGCATATTAACCTTATAACTACCTGATCTAATGTGTTAAATACCATGAAGAAGTCTAAGAGCCCAGAAGCACCAAGTAGGTTGTATTTGCCTGTTTTTGAAATGGTAAGGAAATATTAGTGTGTATTAATTTATATATAAAATAAATTATTAACTTGAAATGTTTTGGTGATAGGTACAAGAAAGTAATGACATTAATCTTATACCTGATTTTCATGGTTAAGGTATTTCACAATATATATATGGAGAAATTTATCAAACATAGCAACGATAAAATGCAGGTTAACACGGTTGATTTGGTAAGTTAGCTGTTAATTATTATTTTGTTGATATTTGTTTATTAATTATTTAATTGTTATGATAGGTTTTTATACCAGTTAACAATCATGGTCAACTTTTCTTGGTTACTTTTGATATGCGATCCGGAGCGGTGGTGTTGTTTGATGGAAAGAAAAATGTACAGCCAAAGGGGAAGATATCAAAACGTAAAGGATGGCAGTACAAAACAGTTAATGTTGCAAACCTAATGGTAATCTGCATATATTATATAACCTTTTCTTTGTCTTACACATGTTAAAACACAGGTTTATTATTGGTGGAACACACAACTAAACAATTTTTTTTTTTTGATAAATAGAAATCACTATTTGGGAAATATCTTTCTAGCGAGCAATGTCAGAAGGCAATATTATAAAAAATGCAGAAATGCTGATAGTAGATTTTTCTTGGCAATCCGCCCGATACAAGAAAACTACATGTATAGTTATTATGCGATGCATAGAGTCTTATTTTGGGCATGATTTAAGGAGGTTTGTAAGAGGGTTTGACGGAGATAAGGGAAAGTTTGAAAACCAGTTAGAGGGATTGAAGCAAAAATATGCATGCCGTATAATTTTTTTCTGAAAGGAACATCTTGTGGAAAGAAATGGAGAAAATGGTGGATGATTTGGCATGTTAAAAGGTGTTTTGGATGCATGATCCAGTTTTTTGTTTAATTAGAACAATGGTTGTTTTTGGCAGTTTTAGTTTTCAATGTTTATGGTATTTAGGTGTCGGTATTTTGAATGACTTTGTCACTGACTTTGTAATCACGTTTTGTAACCGCTGATAATTAGATTATTAAATTTCGAAACGTTTTATTTATTTTCAATAAGCAATCCCAAAATGACTAATATGATCAGTAGTGTTTGATATGACTACGATATGTTAAATAATCAATAATAACAAAATTGCTGATTTTTTTTTTTTTTTTGTGTGTGGGCAGTTCTACTAGAGGTCCAAGCTCTATTAGCTCATCAATGAACCATCCTTACCCTGCTGCTAGTGCTGCACGCGCCGTGGAGCGTTCCCAAGCTTTTCAAGCTTACTTTCAGCAACCAACCACCATGCGCACACACAGGTCAAACGGTGAACAATTGCAACTAGGCTCATGTTCTGACCAAACTCACGGTGCTGCTGGTGTTTATCATCCATCATCTTCTAGAAGCTTCCAAGAAGCAGAGAACTCAATGTTGAATCCTTTCCAGCATATATGGGAAAGAGATCAACCACACCCATTCATGAACCAGGGTGGGGGTGGTTCGGGTTCTAGCTCTGGTTCGGGTAGACACAGGAATGGTTCAGAGAGGACTTCATCTCAAATGGCGTATTGGTTGTAATGTGAGTGAGGGAGTTTTTTATTTTCATAAAACTTATTTTCTTACCAACCATGGGAGTGTTGTTTTGAACAAGTTGTTAATTTATTTATTGCATGGAAAATGAAATATGTAAGAGTTTTGGTACTTTTGAAATGAGATGATTTTGTGACCAATCAAGTGAAATGATCAACTTTGGACTAGTAGGAATACATGAATCAATTTTGGATATGCTGAAATTTTCATTTTCAAGGTGTCAGGATCGAATAACTCAACAAGTTATTAAATCACAGATCTACTAACAGAGAGAAGTTACAGCGGATTAACACTCTTGTTATTGATTAAGAACAATGTAAACTGTAAATCGAATATGAATTAACAAGAACACAGTTTACAAAAAGCTTCAATGTATTAATATTAATCGATCAATACACGTATGTTTACAATTCATAAGGAACTATATATAATAGTCCTTGAAGCCTAACATTATACCCTAGTTATTCTAGGACTAGATTACAATTCGAATTACAAAAAGATATAAATTCTAAACTAACTCTGCTAGAATCTCGGACACGATCTGCACCAAATATGATCATCAGTAGTATATGCACTCATCAGTAGTAGATCGTTCATCAGTAGTATCTTGTAATTCTGCCCCATCAGTAGTAAGTCTTGTTAGCAGCATCAAGACATTACAAGTACCAACTGCAGCATCTGTAATAGATCACTTATATCCCAAGATCTCCCCCTAAACTTGTTAATTCACTTTTAATTAACCAAGTTTCTTCTCTTCTTCCTCTTGTTTCTTCTTTTCTTCCAAGAGTTTTGGTCTTCGTATATCACCTTCTTTTATCTGTTGATTTCTTATTTTTCTCTGTTCAATGATATACTTGCTGTTCTTCTTAATGAAATAGTTGTATTTTTCTGCAAACATAACAGCATCATGAGGTCTGATGAAGGAACAACATATAGCTTGATACATTATTTCTTCAGAATGATTATATTCTTTTTCAAACAGAAACGGTTCGCATCTTTTACTAGCTCTTTCAAAGAAGTACATATTAACTGTTGGGAGAACATTCCAAGCATACACAACTTCTTTGCTTTCAAACTTCTCAGGATAGTCATCTGGATAAAATGCAGCATCAATCATTTCAGTTAGATATCCAGCACCTGAGTTTCTCCATTTCTTCTTTGACATTCTTGGTTTACCAATGATTAAAACTTTGATTATATCACTTCTGGACAATGACATGGCTTCCAAGCACTAAACCTTTGAGTTATTTTGTCTTCTCTGATCAGTTCAATAACATTATTAATAACTCTCCGGTTAATAATTGGATTATTTTGTAGAGGAGCTAGAGGAAGATCAAGTATGGGAGATCCTGTTTTGATTTCTTCCTTGCCTCTTCTTCATCATCTATTAATTTTCTTTTATTGATAGAAGGATTTGATGATTCACCAGTCATTGGTTTTCTGGTAATCATCAGTTTAGGATCAATATCAACTAATTCTGTGACCTTAACTTCTTCTTTTTCAGGTACTACCAATTCTTTCTTTCTGGCAGTGTAGTACTTGTCTACAATATTTAACATTTTCATTCTTCCAAAAGACTTAGCACTATGACCTTTTGTCTTCAAGTATTCTACCATTTTAGTTTTCTGCTCAAGGATTTCTTCAGGTAGTTCAGCATTTTTTCTTTTGCACTCTACAACAAGATCTTCAAGGCAGTTCAAATGTTCTTCTTCTATTTTCTTCTGTTTATCAAATTCTGCTTGTTGATCTTCTACCAGAAATTCTTCAATCTCTTGAATAGCTGCATTTTTCAATCTTTCTTCTTCATCTTTTCTTTTATCTTCAAGAGCTTGAGTCTTAGCACACTTCCTTTGATACCTCATTCTTTTCACCTTCCACATATCTTGCTTTAAAGGTCTAACCAGATTAATTTTATTCACCATATAATGACCTAAAGCTCTGTGTGGATAATCATCATCAAAATTTTCTTTTCCTTTTCCCACACATCTTGGAAGTGGAGTGTACTTCATATCAATCACTGGTATAAACTTGATTGAAGGAGAGAATGTATGTACTTTATTCTCTGGTAATATTTTGGGGTGAGAAGGTAAAGCACATTCATCAACCTCATCCCAGTTCACATCATCATCAATATCTGGGATTGCCAGTGGTTGTAGTTCTGGAGTTGGAGGTCGTGGGATGACTACTGCTGGTTCAATAAGATCTGGTAATTCTCCAGACTCAGTAGTAACCAAGGTAGTTACTACTGGTATTAGATACTGCAAGTTGAAAGGTCTGTAAATCACCATTTGTAGATTTGAGGAATTTACTACTGATTCTTCTTCTTCTCTAGTTACTACTGGTAATTCCTCAGTAGTGTCTGTATCAGTAGAGATTGGTGATGGTATTGTATCTTCATTTGGAACATTTACTACTGATGTAACTTCTTGAGTTATTTCTTCCATAGGATCAGTAGTGTTTATCTCTTCTGTTTGTTCCACCATCTCAATAGTATTTATGGGATCAGTAGCACCCATAGCATCAGTAGTATGAGAATGTTTGTTCTGCTGCTGCTGGGGATTGAATTGCAGACACAAACACATCCTCATCCATATTTCTAACTCCTATGTTCAGGTCTTCATCAATAAACTGACATGATTCACCATGAGCTTCTTTTAGATTTAAGAGGGAGGCTGCTACTTCTGCAATTGAAGTATCAATCATCTCTTGAATTTGATTCTTCTCCCCTTAGTGATCTCAACTCGTTGAGCCTCACTATTTGCAATCTTTCTTTTTAATTTGCTTATAATATCTGATTGCCTTTGAAGCCTGTCACCGAACCTCTTCTGCCTTCTGTTCAGGACATTGATGTAATGCTTCGTATAGCTCATGGTCCTCCCTTGATTGTTCAGTAAATTCAGATAATGTTGTACAGTGGTTCCAAGGTTTTCCTTCATATCCGTCAATTTGGTTGGTTCAATGCCGCCCTCACTCCATCTAGGTAGATCATCAGGCTTGTTTGGTACATTGGCTTTAAGATTTTCCATCCTATCCATCAATTCCGTTTGTTTCAAACTACCCTCATCACGGCTTGGTGATTCATTAGGTGATTTAGATACTCTCTTCTTTCTAGAAGAAGCAGAAGTACCTCTGCTTATGGTTTCTTGGCACCGGGGTCCTCTAAGTGCTGCCTCAAAAGATGAGTCATCACTCAGAGTTGCCGAGGTCTGGGTCCTAATGATGTTCCTACTGTCCTATACACCAACCTTTGGTGCATCAGTAGTAGGAGCCCTTTCCTCTTGCCCTCTCTCCTCCTTGGAGGACAACTCTTCGATACTGGGAGTTGACTCAATTGGTTCCCTGGTGTCCTTTTTGGAAAGTCTTTTCCTTTTATAAGTTGTGGAAATTTGTTTGGCTTTTGGTTGGTCTACCTCAGAGTGAAGAGTAGCACTCTGAGGTTTAATAGCACGTTCCAGGGACACATTCAGGACATTTGTTTGTGTGATTGATTGAGTGGACTCATGGGATTGTGTTTGGGCTGTTTTTAGTAATGGAGTGGGTTGGGGTTCAATTGGGTGGCTTGAACCTTCTCCAGTTGGGGGTTGATCATAGATCATGTTTGCAAAAAGTGGTGTGACCTTTCCAGAAAATTTGAACTTATTGTTCATATTTGAGTAAACCTTTTTTTTTAATTCTGGAATGGGAATTTTTTTTTTTGGTTTTTACAAGATCTGGGATCTCACAATCAAAAATATGTGCAAGGAATCTTGGATGCATTAAAAATTTTGAAACAGACAAGTTTCCAAGCATTCCTGCAAAAATCATTTAGAAAAATTAAATACTTGATCTGTGCACAAAACAGACAACAGCAGATGCTATTGATCTGTTGAACTCATTCCAAGTACTTTTCTTTGGTGACATACAATGTTGAATTGTATGAACCAAATACTTCCATTGGGGAGAAAGAAGACCTTTTTGAAACGTTTGAATATCTGTTCTTCCTTCATAACCCATTTTTAAAACATTATCTATCAAAATTTCTTTAGATAAAAGAGATATACCTGACTCATCATTGAGTTGAAGATGATTTCTAATAGTTTGTTCTGAGATTAGTATAGTCTTTCCATCTATTTCAGATTTGATTTTGATTGTGCCATGTTCTTCTATTCTTTCCGCCTTCTCCCAAAATTGTACAATGTGTTGTACACACAGTTTTGGTTGTACTGTTAAAGCAAATCGAATGGGAGAGTTTTTCAAGAACATTACAATAGGCCTAAAGCTTCTTGTTCCATCAGGATTCCTTAGGAACACTAGCATATTGTGAAATTCAGAGTATAGAAGATCTGTTTGAACGGCCAAAGGTTTCTTCATTGCCATTTTGATGTTTGAGAGTTTGTATTTAGAGAGGTTTTCATGTTATGAACAATTTCGTAAGTGATTGAAGTTGTTACTGGTTCAAGGTTTTAATTGAAATTGCACAGATTAGGGTTTATCGGATCGAGGTTTGGATAATGCTAAATTAATCGCATTCAGCTATTTATATTATTCGAATTATCGTACAAAATGACCGAAATGCCCTTCGAATAATAGCTTAACGACTATTTTCATGGGGTTAGTATGGTAAAACACTGAATTTCACAAATAACGGTCGATCAGTAGTAAATTAAGTATCAGTAGTAAATCGTCAGTAGTAATTCTCGATTTACACTTAACCTAATTTTCAGAGAAACCCTATCAGTAGTATTTTGTGAATACAACCCATAATCAGTAATAATGAATAACCAGTAATAAAATACACCTTTAAATAAAAATGTTATATAAAAACTTTACATATGATCTTAACAATGAAATTAATTTATTAAAATCATTCCAATACTGCTAACCAAAAAGCTGAACCTTCCTACATCAAATGCTTTTGTAAAAAGATCTGCTAGTTGATTATCAGTATGAATTTTCTCTACTTTGATTAATTTCTTTTTAGTATAATCCCTTATAAAATGAAATCTTATTTCAATATGTTTGGTTTTTGAGTGTTTTACTGGATTATTCACAATACTAATAGCACTTTAAATATCAATAAAAATAGGAGTTTTAAGAATAGATATACCAAAGTCTAGGAGTTGATTTTGAATCCACATTACTTGAGCACAACAAGCAGATGCAACTACATACTCTGCTTCAGCAGTTGATGTTGAAACATTTGTTTGTTTCTTGCATTGCCATGACACCAATCTTGATCCAAAGAATTGACATCCACCAGTAGTAGATTTTCTATCTTGACATTCACCACCATAGTCACTATATGTGTAGGCTACGAGTTCAAATGGTGAGTCATGTGGATACCAGAGACCAAGTGATGGTTTTCCCTTCAAGTATATGATGATTCTTTTGACTACCTGCAAGTGAAGTTCCTTTGGTTTTGCTTGATACCTGGCACACACACAAACACTATACATAATATCAAGTCTTGATGCAGTTAAGTACATTAAAGACCCTATCATTGATCTATATAGGTGTTCATCTACATCCTCCCCCTCAACATCAGGATGTAGGTGTTTATGTGTTTGTATTGGTGTGCTTGCACTTTTACATTCTTTCATTGCAAATTTCTCCAAGATGTCTTTGACATATTTTGATTGATTAATCAAAATACCATCTGATCTTTGACTAATTTGGAGTCCAAGGAAGAAATTCATTGGACCCATTGAGCTCATCTTGAATTTGATCTGCATCAACTCTTCAAACTCTTTGCACAGTTGATCATTTGTAGATCCAAAGATGATATCATCTACATATATCTGGACCAGTAGTATATCATCCTTGACTTTTCTTATAAACAGGGTTTTGTCAATTGCACCTCTTTTGAAATTGTTCTTCAGTAAGTATGATGATAATGTATCATACCATGCTCTTGGTGCCTGGTGTAGGCCATATAGAGCTTTGTCTAATTTGTACACATAATCATCATGTTCAAGATCTTCAAATCCTGGAGGTTGACACACATATACTTCTTCTTCAATCTTCCCATATAGGAATGCACTTTTAACATCCATTTGGTAGACTTTGAATTTCTTGAATGAAGCATATGCCAGAATGATCCTTATTGCTTCAATTCTTGCAACAGGAGCATATACCTCATCATAGTCTATTCCTTCTTCTTGAGTGTATCCTTGGGCTACAAGTCTGGCTTTGTTTTTTATCACTATACCTCTTTCATCTTTCTTGTTTCTGAAGATCCATCGTGTTCTAATGGGCCTTTTTCCTTTTGGAAGAGGTACAAGTGTCCAAACAGCTTGTAATTTGAATTGGAGAAGTTCTCCTTGCATTGCTTCAATCCAATTTGAATCCTTCATGGCTTGTTGAATCTTTTTAGGTTCCTCCTGTGATAGAAAACAAGCAAATAAACATTCATTAGATATTAGACTTATATTGCAAGTATTTGAATATAAAGTTGAGTTAAATTTGCTTCTAGTCTGCATATTTGAGTTCACATCACTTAGAACTAAGTCTAAGGGATGGTTCTTTTCATTTCTTGAGTTGGAAACTTTATCAGCAACAATTTGACTTTCAAGGTTTGATTCATTGGATTCAGGGATTTGTGCATCTATCCAGGTTTCTTCTTGATTTTCTGGATCTTCTTGAGTTTCTTCATTGCCGCTGGTATCAGTAGTAACCTAATTTTCATTCAAATCATGTGGTTCTTTGTTATTACTGACATCAGTATTGTTTGGTTCACCATCATCAGTTTGAGTTTCTGTGTTTCTACTGGGATCAGTAATATCTTGTGAGTTCGAGTTATTACTGGTATCAAGATTGCTAGGGTTAAAAAACCAGAGTTACTACTGTCCTCAGTATTAACTGTGGGATCAGAATTAACCAGGATATATTTCATTGTATCTTGACTACCATTGAATGATGATGATCCTCCTTGTTCATTCATTAAGTTTTCATTAAAGGATACATCAACACTTTCTTCAATGATCCTCAGCCTTTTGTTGAATACTCTGTGTGCTTTTCTTTGAGTTGAGTATCCTCCAAAGATTCCATAATCTGATTTACAGTCAAACTTACCAATTTGTTCTCTTGTGATTAAAATTGTACATGGACAACCAAATGATTTTAAGAAACTTATTGAAGGTTTTCTTTTATTAAAAAAAGTTCATAAGGTGTTTTAAAATGAGGCTTAACTATTAATACTTTGTTTTGAACATAACAGCCAGTATTAACAGCTTCAACCCAAAATGTTATTGGTAATTTTGAGTCTGCAATCATGGATCTGGCTGCTTCAATGATTGTTCTATTTCTCCTTTCAGCTACACTATTTTGTTGTGGAGTTCTAGGTGAGTTGTACTGTCTGTTAATGCCTTTAAGATCACAAAAAGTAATTAAGTTAGCATTTTTAAATTTTGTGCCATTATCACATCTAATGGCTCTCACTTTAAGATCTCTTGTATTTTCCAGTTTGACTATCAAATTCTTTATGATTTCACTTGTTTCATCTTTGGTCCTGAGAAAGAAAACCCAAGTATACCTTGAAAAATCATCAGTAATAACAAGACAGTACTGTTTCTTTCCGATACTCATTACATTTGTGGGACCAAATAAGTCCATATGTAAGAGCTGCAAAGGGCCAGAAATAGAATTTATTGCTTTGGACTTATGAGAAGTCTTGTGTTGTTTACCTTTCAGGCATGCAACACAATGATGATCATACATGAATTCCTTTTGAGATAAACCAACTACCAGGTTCTTTTTGACTAAATTATTCATATTTTTAAAATTTATGTGACACATCCTTCTATGCCAGAGTTCTGATTCATTGGTGTTTGCCTTGGATATAAAACAGTTGATCTCATTTGATGAAATGAGTTCTCCCCTATATCCAGGCAATACACATTGTTTCTCCCTGGGGTTCTTAAAATAACATATTTTCATCTAAAATAAGGTCAGGAGAAAGAATGATGCACTCTATATCTATAAAAAGAATTTGTTCTTTTTTATCACATACTTGTGAGACACTAACCAGATTATATTTGAGCTCAGAAACATAAAATACATCATCAAAAGTAATCTTACCATTTGATACTGTACCTTTACCCGTAATCCTACCACCTCTTGGATTTCACCAAAAGCAACATATCCTCCTTCAAAAGACTTGAAATCTCTAAGAATTTGAAGATTTCCAGTCATGTGCCTAGAGCATCCACTATCAATATGACATGTTCTTCCTTTTTCAGGGATCTGGATGCTCTGCACAAAAAATAAATGGATTAGTTAATTTTGGGAATCCAAGCTTGTTTTGTCTTGGGTTCATCCTTTGAAGAATAACATTTTCGACTAGTGTAAGCTTTTGATGCAGGTTTGGTCTCCATATGTTGTTTGTTACTGTTGTTAGGTGTTACTACTGATTTTGGTTTATACCCATAATTTTTGGCTTTTGAATATTTTGCTACTGATGGACAGTAGTATTTGGGTAATATGATTTCTTAGGATGATCAGTAGTATTATAGTAATTGTATCTGACAGCATTGTACGTAGGTTTAGTACCAGTGGTAAATCTTTGATTGTTACTACTGATATTTGAAAAACTTGAATACTTATAAAACTGATTATGTTTTCGATTATTTTCAAAATAATGACTTCTTTTTGGACTTCCATGCCTGATATTTTGCACAAATCTTTGTGCAGATCTTCCAAATTTGGGGACTTCAACATGTGGATTTTTTTTGTTTGTTGAACTCTTTCTGTTTGTTTTAATTTGGATTCTTTTAATTTTTCTTTATTTTCTTTAAATTCCTTAAATTCTTGGCAATTAATTGGATTGAAGTGACAATCCTTTGCTAGATGATTGACTTTATTGCAAATCAGACATGTTCATTTTGTTGTTTTTGTACTTTCAGGCTTTCTTTGTTCTTTTAACTGATTTAAATTTCTTTGATTTCCCCTTCTTAAAATAGTGCGTATATTTTCTGAATTATATTTAGGGGATTCAGTTTGACTTTGTGTGGTATGAAAGCTTGTATCAATTGATTTAATGGTTTGTTCATCATCAGATAACTCATTACTGGTTTCAGTTTTACTTTCTAGCTTTAATTCATCTAAGATTCTTTCTGAACTAGACTTGAGTGGAGGAATAAAATTTGTTGGAGGTGGGACTGCATGATATCCAACACCATGAACAACTTTTTCAGTGGGTTGATTGTTGGTTAATTCATCAATTATTTTAGAACTTCTTTCAAATTTCTTAACGGTTAGTTTATTTTGTTCTAATTCTAACTGACATTCTTCTAATTTGGTTAAAGTTTCTTTTAATTTTAACTCAGCATGTTCTTTATCATAAGTTGCTTGTAATAATTCATCTTTTAATTTTTGATCAGTTATTTTATAAATTTTAATTTGATTTTCTAAATCTGCAATGCAACCATTAAATTCAGTTCTCCTATTTCTGTTTAATATCATCTCTTCAAGAATTTCTTTATTAAGTTTTTCTAGTTCTTTATATGCTTTAATGCATTCAGGAGTGCAAGATTTGGAATGTACCTCAGTAGTAGAATCATTGAAGGCCATGAGTGCTTGATTTTGAGCATGTTCTTCTGCTTGAAAGCTCCAGTCATAACCTTGACCCTCTTGAGATACCAAGGCAGTTGAGTTTGAAGTGTTGTTGTTGTTATAATTTGATCTTTGATCTTTACTAGGACATTCTCTAGCAAAGTGACCAAAATTATTGCAGTTGTAGCATTTGACTTTGGTTTTGTCAAAGCCAGCACGTTCACCCTTGTTAAAGTTCAGATTCTTTCTACCAGTTCTTTGAAGGAATCTCTTAGTCTTCAAGCTCAGCATTGTCATCTGCCATTTGATGTCTATCTCTTCCAGATCATCAGGATTGATTTGTTCCAGATCTTCACTAATCAGTGCAGTGTGTACATGACTAGTAAAGAATGATTCTCTAGCTACATCTTCAGTTTCTACATTCTTTCCAGTTGTAGTATCCTTACCTGTACCTGTACTAGACACAAACGCAGCATTGTTTGAAGGTAGAATAGGAGTTTTCAGACTTACCTCAGATTCAAACACTCGTATTTCATTGTAGAGTTCATCAAGCTCCTTTTCTTCCAATGCATCTCCTTGTCTATATATAACAGTATACATAGACCATTCTTCACCAAGAGATCTGAGAAACTTCCGGTTGACATCATCATTGTCTGGTTTAACTCCAACTTGATGGAGTTCACCAATGAGTTTGTTGAATCGATCAAAAACTTGTGACAGGGATTCATTCTTCCGTCCTTTGAAGTTTTCAAAGTCTTGCTTCAAGACAAACTTCATGTTTCTTTTAGTACTTTTGGTACCAACAAACCTTTTCCACAGTGCCTGCCATAGCTTCTTAGCATCGTCGTATTCAACAAACAAATGTTGGTAGTCATTGGGAATAGCAAGCAACAAGGTGCTTAAAGCTTTCAGTTCAATTCCTCTGTCTTTCTTCTCTTTGTCACACTTGAGTTTGTCTGATTCAGTTGATGAACTTGTGAGTTGAGTTTGTATGGTTTTGTTACCTTCCAGAACAACTTCCCACATGGAATAATAAGTAATAAGCATGTACTGCTTAATTCTGTTTTTCCACATCCCAAAGTTATTGAGAGTGAGAATTGGAATCTTGTTTGCCTGCGTGCTTTCATTGTTATCAGACATGATTAACAATTTTTGTTTCGAAAGTATGAAACTTTTCGATGTTCTTAATTCGTAGATCTAGAACCTTAATGCTCTGATACCACTTGACTCAACAAGTTATTAAATCACAGATCTACTAACAAAGAGAAGTTACAGCGGATTAACACTCTTGTTATTGATTAAGAACAATGTAAACTGTAAATCGAATGTAAATCGAATACGAATTAACAAGAACACAGTTTACAAAAAGCTTCAATGTATTAATATTAATCGATCGATACACGTATGTTTACAATTCATAAGGAACTATATATAGGGCATGTTTGGGAAAGCTTATTAACAGGGCTTATGAGCTTATTAGCTTATTAAGCTCTAAATTCAAGCTTATTTGGAGCTTAATAAGCTAATAAGCTCACAAGCCCCGTTAATAAGCTTTCCCAAACATGCCCATAATAGTCCTTTGTAACACCCTAAAATTTTCAAGATTTTTAAAACTTTTAAAAACAAAATTTTAATCAAAAGGTCCCAATAACTTGAATAATTAAACCCCAATAATAGTATTTTCATTTAAAAATGTATTTAATGCGGAAATAGTTAAAATTAAGTGTTTTTAAAATATTAAATGCCGTCCACATCAGTAATGAAAGATACAGCGGTCAACCGTGCACCTTCTCCTTTCCTCTGCTGGTACCTGAAACAATGTGGGGGAAATAGGGGTCAGCTGGAGAAGCTGAGTGAATATTTCAAAATGCAAACAATCATAACATACAACACATGAGGGCACATCGGTGTACTCCTAATCAGAATCTACTCGGTTAATTACTCAGATTTATTTTCTCAGATTTTATTACTCAGATTTTATTTCTCAGATTTTATTTCTCGGATTTTGTTACTCAGATTTTAATTTATATAGCGCGCTTGTGTGATTTGGGACGAGAGATCAACCTCGCCCCTCCTCACACCTCAGATAGGCGTAAGCCAAAACTCAGACGGGAGTGATCCCAAAACTCAGACTGGAATAATCCCAAAAACTCGGACGGGAATAATCCCAAAAACTCAGACGGGAATAATTCCAAAAACTCAGACGGGAGGTGATCCCAAAACTCAGATGTGTGTTATTATGTTTTATTATTTCTTTAACATAATTATCTCAGATGCCCTAGCAAGTAGTAGCACAGAATGACCCTGTGCCGAGCTCGGTTACCCAGACACAATGTCTCAGATTAAAATAAATCAACAGCTGCTTAGATACTCAGATAGCATGTCAAACTCAGATAACAAATCAAACTCAGATAGCGGATCAAACTCAGATAACAGCTCAAGCTCAGATAACAATTATGGTGCAAGAAATGTAACACATAAGTCATGCATGTACAACGTTAAAACTGAATACACGGTGAGAATACTCACCTCGAGAAACGTAAGCTCCAAAGGGTTCCCGACAGTCAAAGGTACAGCACGTTATCCCTTAGACGGTCCTAAAACCAAAAACGAAACCCTGAATTAAAATCCTACCCGAGGGCTTATTTCAGAAAACTGGCAGCACCCGTCAGTCTCACGGGAACTGCCATAACTCTTAAACGGCTCATTAGATTTTTCCCATCTTTTCACCACAACAACTAGACAATCAGAACTACAATTTACTGTGAGACGGTCACTGGCCAAAACAGATTCTAAGTGTCTCAAAACAGCTTACAAAACAGGACAGACACACACAGCTACATATCACTGTGGCAGCTTACGGTTTTGACCGTAACTTCCAGACCGTCAATCCGTTTAGCAAGTGCTCGGACAATTCGGAAAGCTAACTCAGAGGGCAACAAGTCTCTGTGAGACGGCCCTCTTCCAATTCTGCCTCTAAGACGTCTAAAAACATCCCGCAACATGGCGGGTGAAATCTGCCAGAAACTGCACATTTTCTCAATACAATAACTACAAAACGAAACCCGACACCAACATAAATCAGAGATCAAAACCCGTACCCAAACTCACCGAAACACAGCAGCCCTTAAATGAATTCAGGTTTGACTAGAAAAACTTATCATGCACGAAATAAAAACGGGGAAAAAGAAAGAGTCTAATGTCTACCGATTACGAATACAGGTCCGGCTCGGTGACAATCGGCGATCGATGCTCTAATCCTCAATTTGAGATGAAATTTCCCGGCACTACTCACTGCTCGCTGCTACACCCG
This sequence comes from Calendula officinalis, assembly GCA_963853835.1. Lineage (NCBI taxonomy): Eukaryota > Viridiplantae > Streptophyta > Magnoliopsida > Asterales > Asteraceae > Calendula > Calendula officinalis. The sequence goes on along the minus strand of OY970821.1, from coordinate 11,533,389 downwards.
ACGCCAAGCATACATCAATATGCAATTCAGATTAAAACCTGATTAAGTTTCGATTACAGCCTAGAGAAGAACGAAACGAAAACTACATTGAACACTCCAACTCGATCACTGATGTAAATCGTTAATGCTCTACACGGCGAGAAATCCTTTGCTCGAGTATCATCCCTGTTCCCGATTACAACATCAATCGGTTCAAAAAACATAGATTAAAAGGAGGCTGGGGAGATTAAAAGAAAACGAAGAAAGGAAGATTAAGAATTACCGAAATACCGAATCATCACCACTCTTCTTTTTCTTCTGTTCGAAGTGCCAACAAGACAAAGGGGCGGAAACCTTTTTCTTAATTTCAGCGGAGGAGTTTTCTGGAGTGGAGAAGAAGGCGACGGAAATTAGGGTAGAGATTAGGGAGAATTAGGGGTTGGTTAGTGAGGAGTGCTTAAACGAAATAAAAAAAATAAAGAGGCCTTAAGGGAAATCTCAGACTAGATCAAGACTTGGGCTCTCCTTCTCGTTTGCTTGCACCGACCCAAGAAATCAATGGGGCTCGGCCCTCTCTTGCACATTCCATCCACCACTTTACTCAAGACCAGAACAATCAAAAACATATGATACTCGAGGCCTCATATTCGAGTCTTGGCCTTGGCCTTTGGCCGGCCCAACTAAAAAGGATACTACTCAACTCTTATAATTAACTAGTCGGTCAAAACACGTGACGAACTATTTAATTGCATTTTACAAAAAAAAAAAAAATTATAAAGTGACCAAATAATTAAACGTCTATTTAATTAAGTTTAATTACGTATGTAACGCCTGATAAAAATGAATCGTCTAATTTCATTATAATTAGTTACTATTTATTTCTTTTTAAAAAAAATTAAATATTACAACCAAATCAACATTATTTAATTACTACAAATTTCAGGGCGTTACAACTCAACTCCACTTGGAATAGACTTCGTCCCCGAAGTCATTGCTCGGAAGAAACTCAGGGTAGTAATCTCGCGTCTCAACTCATGCTCGCCAACAGCACACGTCCTCAAATGGGGATAGAAAACAAAATGATAAGATTAAAATGAAAAGAAAATTCATCAGGGTGACCTACGACATGCATACTCAAATGGAAAAGAAAAATAAAAACGATAAAGTTATGAATAGAAGGAAGCTCTTCATGGTAGATTTACTAAATAGGAAATGGACTCCGGATCACGTAAGTGCTCATACCATTATCCGTCTCTAATGGCGCAAAACGTTAAGGCTAAAAGAAATAAGGTCAGGATGCTCACTATAGATCTCAGTATGCAAAGAAAATGTTGATAATGTGCATAAAATACACCACGATACTCTACTGAAAACGTCTTCTTGCTCTCGCATTCGGATACAGTTGTTGCACTAAGCGATTAACGTCACGTTGAATCACCGATTCAACTCCACTTGGAAATTTACTAATGATTTGTTGACGATACCAGATGCTCAGCGTAGTACCAGATCATTCAAACCATTTACACAATCACACTCGGATCTCTCATGACGATAACAAGTTTTTATGGAAAATTTTCTTCCCGCACAACTCCACCAAATGACCACTTACGCATTTTAGCAACAGGTAAAAATTTTATTATCGACATTTTTCCACCAAAATGACTCGGAAGGTCCTCTACTCTATGGGTCAACAGTTGGCATAAGGCAAAGAAGCAATCTAGTAGTTTACACCATTATCAGTTAATACAAAAAAAAAACAGGAAATTATTCACAAGAAATGTACCTACCACACAGAATTCTCATATACTAAGGTATATGACTCAGAAATATGATCTAGAAATACAACTCAGAAGTCTAACTCAGAAATGATCTCAATACATATCTCAGAAGTATAACTCGGAAACCTGTCTCATAAATAAACTCGGATATATAACTTGGGAACAAACTCAGAAATCTTAGCTCAGAAGTAAACCCCGAAATCTAACTCAGAAACATAACCAGAATTTATCTGAGAACCAAACTCATAAAGTAATAGTGTTTACTAGCAATAACATTTTATAAACAAATCACATTTTTACTCGTTCTTATAACTACTCGTGTGTTCCAATTTACTAGTTTATAATACTTGGACTGATAATTTCTTTCTCAACCGCGTTATTGGTTCTCAAAATAACTCTTATTTAACATTATATTGTTACCTTACTCTATTAGGTTTGCATAATACCGACGTTGATAACCCTTTAATAGCTCAAATTAACGATCTTGTCATTTAATTCCCTTTAACAGGTTCTCATTCTATTACATTTAGTGGTTTCTCGATAATATTTTAATAGATGTTTTCTCATTCATCTAGTTTAACGATCCTTTAATAGACCGTTTCACTGATTTTACACAATTTAAAATGTCTCTTAATTATTTTGACCATATCTACCCATAAATTTCATGTTACCCACTAAAATTCCAACTAAATTTCATACTCTTATTTTAATGGTCTCTCATTACTCAATTTACGAATCAAATCATTAATCTACTACCTTCTCATCTTTCAGAAAATCTTGTTAATTCAATAAAATTTTATTGTTCAATTCACCTATTGTATTACTCGATTACTTGATTCCACAATTATTCTTAATTCAATAATTTAATAATAATAAAATATATTATTTGATAATTCTAAATATAATATAACATATCATTCGTTAACTTAACTCCATCCATAGCTTACTCGCAAATAAAATATTCATTAATAAAAATTTTATAATACTAAAAATACTGAATACAATTTCCCGATAGTTTACTACTTTTATATCTTTTTAACTCATCTTAGTAACTCGTTCACTTTACTCGATCAATAAATTTCTTATGAACTCAACATTACTCCATAATTAATCAAAATAAAATATTATTATTTAGCTCGTTTACTAATAACTCATTGCCAGCAACTTACCGATCTCATTTTAACTCACTTTCCTCAAAATTTCATTGTAGCAGTTTCCTCATATTCGACTCATTAATAAGTTCTCATCACTTTAATTTTATGATTTCTCATTATCACATTTATAACCACCCAAGAATAAGTATACTGTCTTATTTTGTATATAATTGTAGTATTACTACTTCCCTTTTGCACGATATTCATTCAACCCAATTAACTTGATTTGATAATTTCTCTTAGTAAACCCGATCTATCATTTTGTTGTAAACTCTATAATTACCCATGGAATAAATTTAATTATTCTCAACTACTTGATTTGATAGTTACTCTTATAATTTATTAGATCAATTATATGTATCTAGATTTCACACTTTAATTTCATACCAACAAAATCTCTCTGCATAAACATTATGCTCATAATATTTATAATAATAATTAATGATAATTATTTCTTGACAATTTTCCTCTTTTTTTTTTTTTTTTTTTTTTTTTCCCTTACTCAACTCCACTTGGAGAAAAACTCGTCCTCGAGTTTGGAACTAGTATTGTCTACCCAAAATAAACAAGCAAGTATGTAGTCACACAAACAATTAGGATACACGTACTAAATTCACAATAACAAGCATTGGTCCATCGTTCCCTTCAAAATCTCCCCATAACCAACCAAAAGTTTGGTGTGTACGATAATAGGGGCCCTCTATTACTTTCGACACCTACTTTTGTTTGGTCACGAGTAAATCCCAAAGTTTACAACTTCCCACATATAAACCCACCAACAAATCACACTCAGAAGAAAGGAATTTTATTTTCACTATCTGATAAATACAGATATACACTCAACAGTGCATACTCAAAAGCTCATAACCATTACTCAGAAAATCATGCGTACATTTAGTCTCGTACGCGATACTCGGATAACTCAGATTCATAGAAATATTTCCACTCAGTTATTTTCACAATACAAATCTCCTTTTTAAACTTTTCATTTGGACCTGCCATTTATCATTCCTCATGAATCACGTTTACTCTTTCTCAAAATTTTATCCGATTTATTGCCGTCTCGAGCGACGATTAACATTTTCTAGTTCAACATTCTCGGTTAATTATTCTAATAAGCTTATATAGTTCGCTTCAATAAATACACTTTAATATAAATTAAATTTTCTAATAATTTTGATGTAACTATTTCTCATTATTTAGAAATACACCTATACATCGTTTTATTAAAACTATGCTCAATCCTTTTTCCCTTTTAATATAAATTGATTAATTCTTACAACCCTTTATAAGTTTTCTCTTTTATTCGAGCTTCATTACTTCTTATACTCTTGTCTCAATACTGTTTCGGTTAATTCAAAACACAAATGATTACTCTTTGTTTCGTCAAGATCACCACATAAATTTTTTTCTCTTTTAATACATTCTATAGCTTCTTACACAAATTTGGAATTCCATTTTAATGTGTCTTTTGGTTGCTTAACCTTGATTCAATAACTTCTCATTATGCATACTCATTTTATTATCAAAATTTGGTTCGATATATTCTCGTTTAGCTAACGTAATTATTTCCCATTTTATTGACTTAATAATTCTTTCTTTTACTCAACTCGGTAAATCCTCTGAAAATATTCTTAATCAAGTTGATTTACTAATCTCTGATTTACTCGTTTTAATTTACTCAGTCTATTAAGTGTTTTCTCCCATATGAAAGTTTTTAATATTTTTCCAATACGAAAATTTAATACTCCTCTTTAATATTAATAATTTTCCCTTTTCTCATTTACTCAAAGCATGCGAATCATAAATTTATATCCCGTTATTACACTTTTGGTTAAAATTTCTCAAACTTATAAAATTTCACCTCAACTCTATTAGGTGTTACTCTAAATTTGAAACTTTTATTATTTTCTCATTAGTCTTTATAATTTCACATTTCTCCAGTATATATTCTTCATATATATATAAACATAGAACTCCAAGAATTAAAATCGAAATTATGCTCAAATTAAGCTCTAAATTATTCACAAAATTATGGAACCTCATAATAGTATATCTATATACATATATGTTTAGCCATACAATCACAAGTAATTCTCTCAGGATATAAACCGAAAATTCTCAGAATATTCTACTCGTCTATACTCAGAATATAGCAAAAGCTCAATTAAATAATACTCTTAAATATTACCGGCAGTAGGAAGCGAGAGGTCGACGTGACATGCTGTATGTTCGATGTGGAAATTTTTCTCAGAAAAATATTTGACTCTTTTCTCGTTTGAAAAACTCGATACTCAAACTTGAGTTTGAATTCGCCCCTTGCGAACCCAAATCCCTCAAGTCAGAGCTCTGATACCAACTTGTAACACCCTAAAATATTCAAGATTTTTAAAACTTTTAAAAACAAAATTTTAATCAAAAGGTCCCAATAACTTGAATAATTAAACCCCAATAATAGTATTTTCATTTAAAAATGTATTTAATGCGGAAATAGTTAAAATTAAGTGTTTTTAAAATATTAAATGCCGTCCACATCAGTAATGAAAGATACAGCGGTCAACCGTCCACCTTCTCCTTTCCTCTGCTGGTACCTGAAACAATGTGGGGGAAATAGGGGTCAGCTGGAGAAGCTGAGTGAATATTTCAAAATGCAAACAATCATAACATACAACACATGAGGGCACATCGGTGTACTCCTAATCAGAATCTACTTGGTTAATTACTCAGATTTATTTTCTCAGATTTTATTACTCAGATTTTATTTCTCAGATTTTATTTCTCGGATTTTGTTACTCAGATTTTAATTTATATAGCGCGCTTGTGTGATTTGGGACGAGAGATCAACCTCGCCCCTCCTCACACCTCAGATAGGCGTAAGCCAAAACTCAGACGGGAGTGATCCCAAAACTCAGACTGGAATAATCCCAAAAACTCAGACGGGAATAATCCCAAAAACTCAGACGGGAATAATTCCAAAAACTCAGACGGGAGGTGATCCCAAAACTCAGATGTGTGTTATTATGTTTTATTATTTCTTTAACATAATTATCTCAGATGCCCTAGCAAGTAGTAGCACAGAATGACCATGTGCCGAGCTCGGTTACCCAGGCACAATGTCTCAGATTAAAATAAATCAACAGCTGCTTAGATACTCAGATAGCATGTCAAACTCAGATAACAAATCAAACTCAGATAGCGGATCAAACTCAGATAACAGCTCAAGCTCAGATAACAATTATGGTGCAAGAAATGTAACACATAAGTCATGCATGTACAACGTTAAAACTGAATACACGGTGAGAATACTCACCTCGAGAAACGTAAGCTCCAAAGGGTTCCCGACAGTCAAAGGTACAGCACGTTATCCCTTAGACGGTCCTAAAACCAAAAACGAAACCCTGAATTAAAATCCTACCCGAGGGCTTATTTCAGAAAACTGGCAGCACCCGTCAGTCTCACGGGAACTGCCATAACTCTTAAACGGCTCATTAGATTTTTCCCATCTTTTCACCACGACAACTAGACAATCAGAACTACAATTTACTGTGAGACGGTCACTGGCCAAAACAGATTCTAAGTGTCTCAAAACAGCTTACAAAACAGGACAGACACACACAGCTACATATCACTGTGGCAGCTTACGGTTTTGACCGTAACTTCCAGACCGTCAATCCGTTTAGCAAGTGCTCGGACAATTCGGAAAGCTAACTCAGAGGGCAACAAGTCTCTGTGAGACGGCCCTCTTCCAATTCTGCCTCTAAGACGTCTAAAAACATCCCGCAACATGGCGGGTGAAATCTGCCAGAAACTGCACATTTTCTCAATACAATAACTACAAAACGAAACCCGACACCAACATAAATCAGAGATCAAAACCCGTACCCAAACTCACCGAAACACAGCAGCCCTTAAATGAATTCAGGTTTGACTAGAAAAACTTATCATGCACGAAATAAAAACGGGGAAAAAGAAAGAGTCTAATGTCTACCGATTACGAATACAGGTCCGGCTCGGTGACAATCGGCGATCGATGCTCTAATCCTCAATTTGAGATGAAATTTCCCGGCACTACTCACTGCTCGCTGCTACACCCGACGCCAAGCATACATCAATATGCAATTCAGATTAAAACCTGATTAAGTTTCGATTACAGCCTAGAGAAGAACGAAACGAAAACTACATTGAACACTCCAACTCGATCACTGATGTAAATCGTTAATGCTCTACACGGCGAGAAATCCTTTGCTCGAGTATCATCCCTGTTCCCGATTACAACATCAATCGGTTCACAAAACATAGATTAAAAGGAGGCTGGGGAGATTAAAAGAAAACGAAGAAAGGAAGATTAAGAATTACCGAAATACCGAATCATCACCACTCTTCTTTTTCTTCTGTTCGAAGTGCCAACAAGACAAAGGGGCGGAAACCTTTTTCTTAATTTCAGCGGAGGAGTTTTCTGGAGTGGAGAAGAAGGCGACGGAAATTAGGGTAGAGATTAGGGAGAATTAGGGGTTGGTTAGTGAGGAGTGCTTAAACGAAATAAAAAAAATAAAGAGGCCTTAAGGGAAATCTCAGACTAGATCAAGACTTGGGCTCTCCTTCTCGTTTGCTTGCACCGACCCAAGAAATCAATGGGGCTCGGCCCTCTCTTGCACATTCCATCCACCACTTTACTCAAGACCAGAACAATCAAAAACATATGATACTCGAGGCCTCATATTCGAGTCTTGGCCTTGGCCTTTGGCCGGCCCAACTAAAAAGGATACTACTCAACTCTTATAATTAACTAGTCGGTCAAAACACGTGACGAACTATTTAATTGCATTTTACAAAAAAAAAAATTATAAAGTGACCAAATAATTAAACGTCTATTTAATTAAGTTTAATTACGTATGTAACGCCTGATAAAAATGAATCGTCTAATTTCATTATAATTAGTTACTATTTATTTCTTTTTAAAAAAAATTAAATATTACAACCAAATCAACATTATTTAATTACTACAAATTTCAGGGCGTTACATCCTTGAAACCTAACATTATACCCTAGTTATTCTAGGACTAGATTACAATTCGAATTACAAAAAGATATTAATTCTAAACTAACTCTGCTAGAATCTCGGACACGATCTGCACCAAATATGATCATCAGTAGTATATGCACCCATCAGTAGTAGATCGTTCATCAGTAGTATCTTGTAATTCTGCCCCATCAGTAGTAAGTCTTGTTAGCAGCATCAAGACATTACCAGTACCAACTGCAGCATCAGTAATAGATCACTTATATCCTAACACAAGGTGATTATGTGACATTGATTAATAAATTATTGATATTGATTTTTGTTTGAACTTAATCATCGCTTAACAAATTCTATATGTATGACGTCACGGTAATCTATTGTACATCGAAAGCTATAAAGATTCATAGGATCATGAACAAGTTTTGCTTTGCTTGGTAGCTCGATGAGTTTCAAGAAACTCGAGTCGGGCCACCGAAAGGTCGAACTCCGAACATTAAGTTGTTCGAGCTCGGGCTCGAGCTTAATTAAGGGCATGTTTGAGAAAGCTTATACAAAGACTTATAAGTTTATATAAACTTAATTAAGTTTATAGATGTAAGCTTAATTAAGTTTATATAATCTAAGTTTATAAATTTAAATTTAATTAAGTTTATTTAAGCTAATAAGCTTATCAGACTTTATATAAGCTTTCCCAAACATGCTCTAAGACTAGCTCAAATTTGACTTGCTCATTCGACTTGCTCGATAAAAGGTAAAGTCTCTTGTTTGGTTACATTGAGAAAAGAAGATGGAGAAAAAAAACTTTTTCTTTTCTCTAATTTTAATTCTCTACTAAACAAGGGGAAAAGGGGAGAATCATATAATGAGAATTAAAAAAGGATTTTGTCTTGTTAATTCTAGTCATTTTTGTTGTTTAATATAGAAGTAAACTTGCTGAATTGTTACAAAGTTATTGAAAGTAAACATCTGGGTTTTCATAAATTTGAGTTTAATCATCTGAGTTCCTATAAGATTTTGATTTTTAGTTGCTTTACTTGAGTATTTTTAGATGTTATCATTGATTTCATTAATGAATTTTTATTATTAATTTATCTATATTTTTGTATGTTTTGTGTTTAAATAATGATTATTGTGGAAAAAAATATGTGTAGAAGTTGGTAAATGATTCTCTGTTACATTTCTCTACTGAAGTCTCTGTGCTACCAAACAGAAGAGTCAATTCTCATTCTCCAGACGAATTCTATTTCTCTGCAATTCCATTCTCTACATTCATTTCTCTGCAATTTTATTCTCAGTACCAAACGTACCTAAAGTAAGCCTATGCTAGTGAAACATGTTTTTCCCTTACTTCAACATTTCAGTGGGCCATATCAGCGCAAAGATGAAAGATGGACTTTATTATTTGACTTTTTTTTAAACGAAGTTATCTATATAAATTATGCATGGTTTGTACACGAATAAATTCTGCAAAGCATTACAAATTATTCACTTTTATTTAACAGCAGAACTTGGTGAAATCAGGCTACTTGATATGACATGTATATAAGTATATTGAACATTCTTGATTTGTTATATTTTCTATACTGCATTGTAATTTGTAATGACTCTAACACATATGCTAATTAAGGAATGTTTTTTGTTATCATAATCTAAATTAGGATTTTGATAATGATAGCTCTAAATACTATTATTAAGAGAGAATCTTTCATTTTAAAAAGGAAATTGTTAGTTGAATTAATTATATGAGTAATATAATATTCCTATAAATATGGAAGATTTTTTACTATTAAAGACAAACATTAGTTAATCTAATCAATTATTAGTTTTCAAAAAAGAAGATTCTTTCTTAGTGACAGTCCTAAGGGCTGTCATTATCAAAACACTTTAAATTATTATGCATTTGTACAGTAGTTGTTGCAGTAATCAAACAACGTTTACTCGCCGCAAAATAAAGTTATAAGGACCTTCCCAAATCTCCCCCTATCCGTGGAGCTAAGACATGAAGATACTATTATACATGTCCATTTCACATCTTTTGATTGGTCCTATTTGATAATGTGTAATACTGAGTCAAACGCCCTTTTAGTCATTTGGGTGAGATTTTAAAATTTAAATTTGGTCAAATTAATTCTTTAGGTATTTCCGGAAAATGTCAACACACCATTACGAAAATTAATGAATATTAAATGACTGCAATTCTCTTTAAGTAATTTCCGGGTCTTTAGACAAATTTACTTCAATTCGTTTGACATGATTAAATGACTTTCCATTTCGACTTTCTATTAAATTTTAAAATTTAAATTTGGTCAAATGAATTCTTATGGTAATTTCCGGAAAATGTTTTGTACCATTACGAATCTCTCCATATATATGGAGCTAAGACATGAAAATACCATGATGACATGTCCATTTCACATCTTTTGATTGGTCATATTTGATGATGTGTAATACTGAATCAAATGCTCTTTTAGTCATTTGGGTGAAATTTTAAAATTTAAATTTGGGCAAACAAATTCTTTAGATATTTCCAAAAAATGTCAACATACTATTACAAAAATTAATGTATATTAAATGACTGCAATTCTTGTTAGGTAATTTCCGGATCTTTAAACAAAATTATTGCAATTCGTTGACACAATTAAATGACTTTCGAAAATTATAATTCCTAAAAGATATGAATATTAAAGTTTCTAAAATTCAAATTTAAAATTTTATGATATTACCTTAACTAATTAACACAAGTTAAGGAATTATATAACTTCTCTCCCTATATATCAAAACACGCTTATCATTATTTCATTAATATACTACTATATGATTTTTTAAGTTTTTTTTTTGTATTTTCCTTTTTATTTTTTGAAGCTTGCCCGCCCGATTAGCGTTGCATTTGAGACATTCCATAATTAGCAGTGCTTAATTTGCAGCCAACACACTTGCTATTCGGGTCTGGTGTGTGTTTATAAAAAAAATATGTACCATGAAGGACTTGAACTTGCAACCTAAGATAATGTTCAAACCAACGGAGCTACTAAACCATGTGTTCATTACTTGAAATAATTACATTTTAATAATCCCTTAAACTTTAAAAAGTTGAAAAATTACCACCACCACACACCACCCACATCACTACCAGTCTACCACCACCGACCATCTGCGGCGACCACCACCATCTGTATTTGCCACCACCTATCACCAATTGGTCGCCCGAAAATATAGTTTCAAGGTGTTTGCCATCAAATTACACGGGTACCTATTTAGTCTATAATTAAATTTAGTGCATTTATTTCTTTTTTTTTTTTAATTTCAAAATTAGAAATTATCAATCTAACCTTCCATCAAAATTAGAAATTACGCCAATCATTAATTTTTAAGATTGGGCCTACAAACATGGGTTTTGTGAACATTTCCACATTTCCAGCCCAATGTCGATGTTTAAGCCCATCTAATTGTTGGATGCAAAAATTGAAACCCTAGAAACGTTTCTTCTTCAACCCTCATGCCTCTTATATATATGATTGCTCAAATGATCGACATCCATAGAAACTTGTCTTGTTGTTGAAGAATGACAAAAAAGAATTCTTTGAATTTAGTCCTCTTCCACCGTTTAGATCTAAGATCATCGGGGCTAATGGTTTTGTAGCAACAATTATGATGTGTTTCTAAGCTTTAAGTTCGAAAACATTCTCTAACTGGTATGTTCTCTTTTCCTGCATTACTTTAAGTTGTTAAGTCGATATTTTGACTGTTTGCGATTGATATAGCTAAGGGGTAACGACTTATTGCAATACTTAGCGAAAAACTATTTTCAAATCTTTTAAAGAAATTGCTAATTAGGACCTTAATAAGCATTTTTCAGAAAGCTAGTGTAGCTTGTGTTTTAATGAAGACTGTTTATGTATGTTAAAGCCTGAAGTAATTTTTATCTTTTTACGGGTTTATGTGACTGGTTCATTGTTCGTCTTCTTCGTTCCAGCCTTCAATTGTTCAGTTCCAGCCATTGTATTGCATTCGTTCGTTCCAGGCATCTATGTTTATATTGTATGTTTAAAAAAAAAACAGATTCAATAATTCCATATGTATTGCATTAAAAAACAAAAAAAACGTATGTATGTTTAAAAACGTTTGTATTGTATGCCTCGGTCCATGGAACTGTATGTTTAATATGTATATTATGTTTACTGTAGTTCTACGTGGAATTATGTTTAAATGTAGATATGTATTAATTGTATGTTAGGTTTTTCTAACATGTACCTCCTAGACACATATTTAGGTTCATTAATTAACATTAACCTTTCAATTAAACTTAAAGATCCATATAATGCATCTCTTGAAAATGTGAAATATAAGCTTTATTAATGAGTACTAAGACTTTATTAGGAAATTTTGAGGGAATTAAATTAGAAAAACCCTTGTATGTTTGATACGTAAAGCTGATTTATGTCAAATATTGTTGGTTCATTATAGAAACATACAGAGTATGTCCTTATGGGAGTATGTCCTAGTAACCATGATAATCTCAAACAACAAAATTTATTTTTTTAAGAACAATATGTGATGACGGTATTAGTGATGATACTTTAAATAATTTGAAATATGACGATGGTAAATCAGAAATAATTTTCTTAAGATGTTTTTTTTGTGGGAGAACTTATTTTTTCATTCGTAAAAAATGAAGGTTTAATTGAGTATACAGATCATTTAAATGCAAAAATCTATTTTGTCTTCTTATTACACTATTTCTAAGGATTGTCACTTTTTCTAAGGAAGAAAATGCTAAACTTTTTTTTTTTATCACAACCTACAAATACCGTCCACCTAAAAACGGATACATGGAGATTTAGTTGCCAAAAAAAAAAAAAAAATACTTATACGGTGTTAAGGCATAAAGCAGAACCTAAGGCATAAAACTTATCTTGCATCACATTCCAGTAACTCTACCGGCAATGAAACTTGATGCTACCTTTTGCCATCTATTTGAATAATAATACAAATTATTTATCACTCATTTTGTTAAAATAATTCAAGGTATGTACATCAGTTTATTTATTTGTAAAACTTATATTTAAAATGTTTGCAAGTGCAGTACCGTATGGAACTTTAACAAGGAAACAATGCCCATATGGCAAGCCACCATCTCTCGATGTCCCAACCGCTTTAAGGATGGACATATGAGGAACAAAAAAGAAATAGGACTTATGTAATTGACACCATGTCCCGATGTCCCAACGGCTTGAAGGATGGACATGTGAGCAGAGAAAAAGAAATAAGACTTCTACAATTGAACAAGGAAACGATGCCCATATGGCAAGCCACCATCTCTCGATGTCCCAACGGCTTGAAGGATGGACATGTGAGGAAAGAAAAAAAAAATAAGACTTCTGTAAGTGACACCATGTCTCGATGTCCCGGCGGCTTGAAGGATGGATATGTGAGCATAGAAAAAGAAATAAGACTTCTACAACTGAACAAGGAAACAATGCTCATATGGCAAGCCACCATCTCTCGATGTCCCACGGCTTGAAGGATGGACATGTGAGCAAAGAAAAAGAAATAAGACTTCTACAACGATTTAGAAATGATGAACTACCCAGGTTTGCGAGGAACAAGATAACTGCCAATTTCGACCCCAGCGGTCACACTTGTAGCACTTCTCACACTGACCATCATAATGCCAATTACATTTGTTGCACTTGGGCTTGCTTCCAGCATAAGACTTAGAATCAGAATTAGACTGATTGTTGTTGTTCTGATTAGAGGCAACAACAAGGAAACGATGCTCATATGGCAAGCCACCATCTCTCGATGTCCCAACGGTTTGAAGGATGGACATGTGAGGAAAGAAAAAGAAATAAGACTTCTGTAATTGACACCATGTCTCGATGTCCCGACGGCTTGAACGATGGATATGTGAGCAGAGAAAAAGAAATAAGACTTCTACAGCTGAACAAGGAAACGATGCTCATATGGCAAGCTACCATCTCCCGATGTCCCACGGCTTGAAGGATGGACATGTGAGCAAAGAAAAAGAAATAAGACTTCTACAACTGAACAAGGAAACGATGCTCATATGGCAAGCCACCATCTCTCGATGTCCCAACGGTTTGAAGGATGGACATGTGAGGAAAAAAAAAAAGAAATAAGCCTTCTGTAATTGACACAATGTCTTGATGTCCCGACGGCTCGAAGGATGGATATGTGAGCAGAGAAAAAGAAATAAGACTTCTACAACTGAACAAGGAAACGATGCTCATATGGCAAGCCACCATGTCTCGCGATGTCGCAACGCCTTGAATGATGGACATGTGAGGAAAGAAAAAGAAACAAGACTTCTGTAATTGACTCCATGCCTCGATGTCCCAACGGCTTGAAGGATGGACATGTGAGCAAAGAAAAGAAATAAGACTTCTATAATTGACACCATGTCTCGATGGCCCAACGGCTTGAAGGATGAACATGTGAGCAAAGAAAAAGAAATAAAACTTCTATAATTGACACCATCTCTCAATGTCCCAAACGGCTTGAGGGATAGACATATCTCCAAAGATAAAGAAATAAGACTTGTGTAGTTGACAACGTACCATGTGATCAGTACTATTGAGTTTCTTACTCATTTAACCTCATCTGGATCATTAAATGATGAAGCAGCTTACGAGAACGTAGATGTATGCAGTTTGAGTTAGACTAATTCGTACACAAACGTGTAACTTTCGATTTATTTATTGATAAACGTTTCTTTGAACTCGTTGTTTGTTTATACAGCACTTACTAGCTTCAAAGCCCGCCCGACTGGGCGGGCATGCTTTAAGAGAGATATTAAAGAAAAATGATAAAAAATATTATTACAGCTTAAATGACATAACAATCCATATTTGTAATGATACGTTTGTACAAATTTTGATACATGGATAAATTTACAGAAAATTTATAGACTAAATAAATAATAATAACTTTTATAAACAAAATGCATACATATTCATATATACAACAATAAATTTACCATTGAAGAAAGAGCGTGTAAGCCAGCTGAATGTAGTTACTGCATTTGAGTTTACAAAAGATATATGAAAATGAAATGTATGTTACTGCATTTGAGTTTACAAAAGTTACAATAACTATGGTTCGTATATAAACATGCTAACCATAATGTAGTTACTGCATTTGAGTTTACAAAAGATATATGAAAATGAAATGTATGTTACTGCATTTGAGTTTACAAAAGTTACAATAACTATGGTTCGTATATAAACATGCTAACCATACATGTAACATGCTGAAAATCTTTATCATTAGCCTCTTGTAGGAATTTACCAAACTAAGTCAAACCCTATAAAGATAAAAATTATACAATAACAAATTCATACACCAACTTTAATCATAATAAACAACTTAAATTGTGTAAATGAAACAAACATCCAAATCAAAGACAACCATGAACCACCTAAACCTTTTACAATCAAGAAAATATTTGGGTTTGGATGAGATCACCAAACTTAGAAACAAATTGATAGCGCATTGCAACTCAAATGATTAAAATTATCAACTAAAGTAAAGATCGCACTTAGTTTACAGACAAAGCACCAACTATAGTTGTAGAATTCTTTATCTTGCAAATAACATCATCCCCTTCAACCTTGTTTACCTGTTCATGAACAAAACCATATTAAGTTCATAAGAGATAGTGATTATTTAGAACTTAATTTTCATTTGTAATTCTTTTAATTAACTCAAGATAAGCTTTAGGGCATATTTGGGAAAGCTTATTAACGGGGCTTATGAGTTTATTATGCTCCAAATAAGCTTGAATTTGGAGCTTAATAAGCTCATGTTAATAAGCTTTCCCAAAAATGCCCTTAGTCTTACCTCAAACCAAACAGAAGTTGTTTCACTTTATGTGAATATATATTGACCAACAAAAATGCTCAAACCAAACAGAAGTTGTTTCACTTTATGTGAATATATATTGACCAACAAAAATGGTGACACTTGTTTTCATAGCATGTAAGGCCTCTCCCAACCCTTACCCATCACTAAACCCATCACTAGCGCCACGTCATCGCATCCTTACTGACCCGCTACTGACACGTTCGTGCCAACCCTACCCATCACTAACCCATCACTAAACCCATCCTTTCCACATCATCATTTCCACATCACCATTTTAATTAATAAAAAAACACATTACATTAAATAAAAAACATTACAATAATAATAAAAATAAAAATAAAAACATTACGATTAAAAAAAACAAAATAAAAAAAAACACGAATAAAAAAAAAACATTACGAAAAAAAAAAAATTAACGTTGACGGTAGTTTGGCGAGAGGGTCCAAATGTGTTCGATTAAGGCATTGCGAAGTTTATGATGAACAACTCGATCACATATCTCCTTTTCAATACGCAATTGGGCTGCAACCCGTTCATGCCATGTACGCTGAGGGCGATTATCCGGGTTAGCGGTATAGTCTTCTTCGATTGGACAAATTGCGCGGCCGTTATCTTCCGTAATCATGTTGTGTAATATCACACAAGTGTACATGATCCGTCGTATTTTGTTCACACTATATGGTCGTGCCGGGTTTTTAATGATTGCCCACCGTCCTTGAAGCACTCCGAAAGCTCGTTCGACATCCTTCCTAGCGGATTCTTGGAACCGCTTGAACTTCATGTTCTTTTCTTCAATTGGGCATTTAAACGACTTGACAAGCGTTGCCCATTCCGGATAAATCCCATCAGCTAGATAATAACCCTTCGTAAATTGCTCACCCGAAATAGTAAACGGAACTACAGGAGACCTGTCTTGCCTTATTTCATCAAACATATCTGATTCGTTAAGGACGTTTATGTCGTTATTCGAACCCGCCGGGCCAAAGTACGCATGCCATATCCACAAATCGTATGACGCAACAGCTTCAAGCATTATTGTGGGACATCCTTGATCACCACGTGTGTATTGGCCTTGCCATGCTGTTGGACAATTTTTCCAAGGCCAGTGCATACAATCAATGCTACCAAGCATCCCAGGAAAACCATGTATCTCTTGATGTTTGGCATGTAAACGTTGGACATCATGAGTTGTTGGTTTTCGCAAAAACTCAGTCGAGTATAGATGGAATATACATTTACAAAAGTTGTCCAAACAATCGTACGCTGTTTGTTGACCCATGTGTAGGTACTCATCAAACATATCAGCGGCACAACCGTACGCCAATTGACGTATGGCAGAGGTACACTTTTGAAATACATTAAAACTGGGGTAACCCGTAGCGTCTCTCTTTTGACGGAAATAATCAAAATACGACGGTAGTTGACCCGGTGGATTATAAAAATGTATAGCCTGGCATATACGGATGAACAAAGGTTTCGACATGCGAAACCGTCTTCGGAAGTAGTCCGGGGGGAAAACGGCATTGTCGGCAAAGTAATCATTCCATAAACGTTCAGCAGCCGCAACGCGATCTCTTGGTATATATCTTCGTGGTGCTCTTGGCACGGTGGAATTTTCAGCTTCTTCTTGATCCAGATAATCAAGCCTTTCAATAGTTTGGTTCAAATCGAAGACGGCTGTTACATTAACATAATCTTGCCAGTAATCATCGGCGTCATCGTTTGGATCCATTGAGTGAGAGAAAAAATATGGAAATTGGGAAGAGAGGAAGTATGTGATTGTGAGAGGAAGAATGTGATTGTGTGTTTAAAATGGTAGAGTATAGTGGGTTTTTATAGTGGTTGTGTGTAATATTAATTATTTGTATTAAAAAAAAAAAAAAAAATTGATTTTTGAAATCAATTTTACACGCTCCCCCGGACCCACAAATTTCCCTCGACAGCTTCCCACGCCCGTCCTCGGCACGACGAACCCATCTCGACGCCGGCCACGACGGCTCGGTGCCAACGCCGTCGTGACTCGACGCCCCCCGACGCGTCCCCCCGACGTGCCGTTGGCACTGGTCTAACACACCACATAAACACTATCATAAGTATTAAATAAAGCAATTGTGATTTTTCATAAATGGTAAAATTCAACTTAAAATATTTACAAATCAATTCTCATAATTACATTACTTCTTACCTTAGCTAGCCCATAGAAGTTGGTTGGTAGTACTTGAGAAGTGGCTTCTTCGCCTTCATTAGGTGTCAAAATGACAACATCATCTTGTCGAATGGAAATTGGATTCTCACTTTTATTTACAATTTGCATTTCAATAGAAGTGTAATTAGAATTTCAATCCAATGAGAGGCCAAAACAGATCGATAATCAATCAATTAAACAAATTAAATGATATTAGTAAAACGAACCATAATCTGCAATAGCAACCCCTAATTGTACTGAGTGTTTCGTCCACCTGATCACCTACAACCTAAAATTTAGGTCCTAAATATCGAAAACGAACACGTTATCATGCAAACGGTTGACGAAATACGATACGAAAACAGAAGGGTTTAAGTACTCGTTAAATTAACTAACCAACCTATGTGATGAAATAACTTTCCATTGGGAGTATTTCACAGTCTGAGTCAGCATTGGATTTTGGTATGCAAATCTCATTATTTTCTACCGGCTCTCCATCATTTAGAAACTAAAGTGGCATTACAAATTTCCAAGTACCAATAAGGATATAAAAGCAATTACTTTTTTGATGGTTATGAATTTGTGACGACACAAAGCATAAGTAAATTTGAGCTGACCTGATGCAAATTGTTCACAGGACTATAATCAAAATGTAAAGATATGCATGAAAACCGTATTCGTATTCGTTTAGGGCTGTCGTTCATCATAAAGTCACAATCTTTTAACGAAATGAACAAAATAGAAAAAGGTAATTGATAATACAAAACCCTTGATGAACAAACTCCTGAACATAGAGAATCAATTAGAAACTCTAGATTTCCACATGAAGATATATAAGTCATTCTTTCAAAAGAATTTTACAATTGGCAGTGACTTTTTTTGGAAGTTTTTAGTGACATAATTTAAACAGTAATCAGAAACCACGGTAACAATGTACCATGGTAATAAACCACTAAAAATGTGTTCAGACATTTAATCGAACAGTAGGTGTGCACTTTCCTAGTGAATCAGAAGCATACCTAAAAACCAAGTGAATCAAAAGAATACGTAAAACACAGTGAATCATAAGAATACGTAAAAAAAATCAACCAAGTGATGAAATTGATGACTGAAGGTGAGTTGAACCTTACCTGACTCATTTTTGGTGATGTGCAACGGCATGTACTGGAACATATCGCCACAGGCAATTTTGAAGATGAGAAAACAGTCAATTGCGATGTCAAAATTCGATTCTGTAACTACTGTTATTTGTTTAACATCGGCGAATTCAGACATATGAAATATGAGATTGAAATTGAATAATAAAAAAAATGAAAAACCTAGCCGATGATAGATGAATGAAACGGCGGACAGAAGGGTGACCTGTCCCAAAGCTTCATATGATAGCTCGTCCGAAGATCAAATTGGCTGGGGATATCGAATAATCTTCCCCTATATATGGAGGTAGACCCGATTTTGATTCGACAACTAGGCAGTTTGCAGCTTCGTGATTGGTCTGTTATTCCACGTGTAATTACGTGATTCATCCACTGTTTATAGCACAAATCTTCACAAATACACATGCAAGTATCATCCTTCACAGTTATGGGAATTCCGGAATTCATGGACTAAAAAATCTCCAACCTTTTGAAAAAAAGCCTGTAAAGTCAAACATATTTTCGGGATTTATTATGCACATTCTAAACATAACCACACTTGATTTCGTCCAAATCTGTATCAAAGCTAGATATGTACATTCAATTTTACACGGCAGCACACAAAATAGCTCTTCTAAGAGATCCCCTTCACCGCCGCCACCGATATCCAAATTGAAACGACGAACGTTGCGAAACCATTTCGAATTCTCCCCCTTAACCAAACCATTGCAACAAACCCATCCGTAGTGTCATCTTCAACCTCAACAAAGCCAGATTCAGAGCAATCGAATAAGGATTGATCAAATCGGGTGGGTGTTTAGTGTTCATCTTTGTAAGTACGTTTAACAAAAATTTAAGGGTTTCTTTTCATAAATTGGGGTTTTTTTATTTAATTTATGTTTTTTTTGTAATATCTGTACATAAAGGACCTAGGTTATTTACAACGCAGTTAGTTGCGTTCATCAAAAAAATTTGGACTTTTTTTAATTTGGTTGAATGGTAGGTCGTTCTTTTAGATTATGTGTGACGATTTGGTTCAAATTCAAGTTTATTAAAATTTCTGGGTTTTGAATTTGAATCTGTTGAGGTTCAAATTCATGTTAATATTCTACAAATAAATATAAATTTGTATGTTTTACCCGTTAGAAGGGTTGAATTCTAATTTTGTTTCTTCAAACTATTTGCAGGTTCCTCCTTTAGTTGTTGCTCGTGGTAGATTTTCAAACTATAAATTCAGGATTCAATTGTCAATTATCAGTACCTACACTTTTGTTCAATGTTGACCAAAAAAGTCATCTTCTATAAAAAGCTATAAACAAATACTGAAATTACAAATACAGGACTAACAACTAAAGATGGCAGCTCCTCATATAATTGTGAATTAAATGAATTTGTGAATTCTCATGCTTTAATTCTGGGGTTTGTTGCAGCTCACATAACTGGGTTAACCCTGAAACTTTTCGTCAAATTAGTTAAAATGATTTTGATTGGTTCTCTAATCATTTATTGATTTCCTTTGATCCTGAAGACATAATAACCAAGTTGCAACTTCTACACAACGGTTTGAGGGAGGTACATATTCTTCCATATTCAAATGGCTCAAAAACTACTGAATTTTTTACTAAAAAAATTTGGTTGTGCTGGAAAGCCGTTGTCAATATTAGACCGTATCTTTGTGGCAATCAAGGATGATATAGATTGTTTTCCCTGTCCATCTAACGGTATATTTAATAGGTTATACCCAAATGCCATTTAACCTAAAAATACTATATAAAATTTATCAAATTTAACTAAAAACAGGTGCAACAACATGACTTCATGAGGTACGCAATGTTAAACAGAAGTGCTATAAATACACGTGATCTTGAAAGATATACACGAGGATCTTCATCAGGCCCGCAACTATTGTAGTTTCAGGAACATGTTCAGCTGCATTGGGAACAGATGGCGGATGTTTAATTCGTATTCCTTCTTCTCTTGTGGTGTTGTAGGATTGAAAACAACAAATGGATGTATCTGATGCAAACTAGATGATTAAGAACAGATAAACGATAGTAAACTGTGATTGAATTCTGGAAACAATCAAACAGTAGATGAATATTCACATTCGAGAGGTGAATAGCTTTCCCAATTAGTAATTTCTTACACAACAAAACAGAATGCCTGAAACCTCCCTATTACATCTTATTTATAGTCTATTTCTAATTGGTCAACTTGCTAACAACCATCTAACCAACTATTCTATTAAAAGACTAAACTGCCCTCATTTATTCCTTAGTGAGTAAGTATCCCTAGTAAGTAAGTAAGTAAGTGTATCAACCATTCGTATCAATACCTCCCCCTGATACTATCACCTTGTCCTCAAGGTGAAAAGAAAGAAAAATATACCAACAATTTGATACAGTAGCCTTAGTTGCTGATTTAAGCTTATTAACAATAGCGATATTTCCGTCTTCTTGTGACTCTAGTATTTGATCGTTTGTACCAGGTATTAACCCTAACCATGAAGCCAATTTCATGAATTGCCTTGTGTCAACTTCTCTTAAAATGATATCAAGCATGCCCATCCAATATAATGCACTATCAACTTCTTTAAGCCAATTTAAAATCTCTATTTTAAGTTCTGTTTTGGATTGCCACTTTAGAACTTCTTTCACAAGCCTCATGCAACCTGTTACACCACTATCAAAAGAAAATAAACCAATAGATTTTGGTAACGATTCTTGTACTTCTGGTATCATTGGTTCCAGAATTGCTATCTTAGTTGATATATGATCCAATAGTGCTCTAATAAGCCATGGTAGTGATCTAGGACCCAAAAGCCGTACAATGGAGAACATGTGAGGTAATCCAGTATTGCATAAAATGAAGTTGTGTTGTATTGCATAAACTGTATTTTCTGGATCAAGAATGCCCCCTTCAATTAACGTTTTATGCTGCTCCACTCGCCAACTAAACATAACATCATCGGCTGTAGTAAAACCACCAAGTGGAACAAACAAAACAACAGGATTCTGATAACCCATTTCTAAAAGCCGTTTTTGTTGTATCACTCATCAAGAGTGCATGCTCATTATGAACCGGGTATCTTAACTGAAACTCAAAAATTGAAACTACATTCTTTTTTTAGATTTTTGTCTAAGTTCTAAAAGAGATAGTCTATAATTGTCACGACCATGGTTGTTCTTTACTGATTCAATGACTTCAATATCACCACCAATTAACCAATCTCCTGAACCCATTATTGTCTCTTTAACGTATGGGAGTCCTGGTGCCATTGTACCCCAACGAGTACCCAACATACCATAAACTTTAGTTTTATCAGGGGGTTTTGGAAGTTTATTATCCCATACCTCATATAAAGCAAAACATGAATTGAAGTGATGGGATTTTCTAGTCAATTTTGACCTAGGCATTTCATCAAACACCTTGTAGGCATGCCTGGAAACCCCATAGTTCGAATGCAGTTTCATCAAGTAATTGCCAGAATTTAACAATTTCAAATAATCGATTTGCAAATCAGATTGACCTACCTGGATTGATTGATCATGCCTCTTCAATTCAATCGTATTATCTTGTTTCACCAAATTGTAACACGTGGTCTTCAGAATAGGATTGTGTTTACGTTCTCCATTCCTTAAACCGATCAAACTTGTATCGTATCTCTCACTCACTGATTCTTGAATCACATTTGAATCCTCGGTATTCTCTGAACTCGAAATGACATTCCAAATTGTACCAACGGGATGGTCAATTTCGTGGTACCTTACGAGAGGCGAAACGATTTGAGACTCTCGATGACTTGCTTCAATCGATTGATTCTGATTCTTCAATTCCCGATCAAGGACTTGATTTTCACGATTCTTCAAAACTGAATCGTTATTGTCTTCTTCCTTCTTCGAACCGAACAAACATGTATCAAATCTTTGAACTGAATCGTGTCTCCAATCTGAATCGGCAGCCAATTCTGAAACAGATTTAGTGTCGTTCGATCTATGTTGGACACGAAATCGTAACAGTAGCAAATCCTTCAACTCATCCCATTTTCTAATTTTTCTCCTTCTATCTTCCCACTGAAACCATCTTAGTGCATCATCCTTGAACGATATCTCTGCAATCTCCACTTTCTCAGCTTCTGACAGTCGATTAAGGGCGAAGTATTGTTCCATTCCCATAATCCAAATGTCAGGTTCGATGCCTTCAAACACAGGAATTTCCAATGTCCTTCCCCTAATGAAGAAGGTACCAATTTCTAGATTTCTGGCCTGATTTTGATTAAGAATCGTCAATTGCCGCAGAATTTCTTGTAGCTTTTCCTGTATTGAATCGAGTCCAGCCTCGAGTCTATCGAATCCAGCCTCGAGTCTATCGAATCCAGCCTCGAGTCTAGCATCTAATCTGGCTTGTGTTGCTACAAACTCCTCCAAATTCCAGCGCGATTTCTTGAAACCGCCTTCCATTTCTTCAATTCTTGAATTATTCGATTGAGTGCCCATTCTCGAACTGCTCTAATACCAATTTGATGCAAACTAGATGATTAAGAACAGATAAACGATAGTAAACTGTGATTGAATTCTGGAAACAATCAAACAGTAGATGAATATTCACATTCGAGAGGTGAATAGCTCTCCCAATTAGTAATTTCTTACACAACAAAACAGAATGCCTGAAACCTCCCTATTACATCTTATTTATAGTCTATTTCTAATTGGTCAACTTGCTAACAACCATCTAACCTACTATTCTATTAAAAGACTAAACTGCCCTCATTTATTCCTTAGTGAGTAAGTATCCCTAGTAAGTAAATAAGTGTATCAACCATTCGTATCAGTATCTTTTGCAGGATCAAAAGGTATTTCTCAAGGTCTTTTAATTACTTAAGCAATTGTTGTTTATAATATTCCTGAAGGATTGGCTGTTAGAGAACAAGGTATGGAGAATTATTCGCTCAAAGAATTATTCATTAAAACCGATGTTAGGTTGAGGTGACCTAAGATGTATTGGATATTTGGAGCAGCAACATGAGTACAGAAAATACATAGAAAAAGATCCAAACCGAATCAAACCGACATTTAGGCTAAAAAACCGGTCTCGGTTCGGTTGATGATCATTTAGGCTAAAAACCCGAGCCAAACCGAACCGACAACATGTAACCGGTGCGGTTATGGTTTTGAAAATTCATCGTTTAGGTTCTATCGGTTTTGGTTTCGGTTCGATTCGGTTTCAGTACCATGCTCAACCAATGCACAATGGTCATCAAATAATGGATGAAACTGACCAAGCTATTGAATGTTCATTGTTGTTGGTTTGAATTTGGGAATTGGCCAAACTATCATTAGTTGTTGATTAGATCTATAGAAAATTTCATGTTAAAATAAATGAATTTTCATAACTTATTTAATTTGTTATCTTTCTTTTTTTGAACCGCAATGATATTTAATTTGTTATTTGACGAACATGTGGCGAAAGCATGGCGGGAACTTGAACTAGAAAAGATGCACAAAATTTTATATCAGTACAAACTTATTCTTTCTCGAGTTGGGGTATCGTTTTTCACTCTCTTTTTTTAAATATAAGTTTTTCACTCTTATCTTTTTTTATTTTTTTATTTTCTTAGAAAAAGTAATGGAAGTTAGATAACAGCTAAGATGAGTCGCTCGACGACTAAGGTTAGCCTTCATGCCAAAACGATATGCAGGTGTTTCATCTTTTCACATCTTCATGCAACCTTTTAAGATTTATTATGAAGAATTCTTGATTGTTTTAGGTACTAAGAAATGCAGTAACTGATGGATTTTGTGCTAATGCATGTCGAGAGGTTATATAAATGTGACCATTCAGAAGGAGGCTTACAACTAATGGTGTGATAATAGGATTGATTTAACAAATGTGTCTGTGTTCATGTTGTGGAGAATTGTTGACTGTGTTTAGAGGTCAATCGTCTAATTTTCATTGAATAAAGATATGCATGAGCTAATGACTCATCCATTCAATGATATATAAATTCTTGAATGGTTTATGTAAATTCTATAATGGATTTTATGATTTTGTGTAGGTATAAGGTATTAACTGCAAGTGATTTGAGAGTGAATATGATTCTTTGTTTACCTGATTTTTTTGGGTTTTATTGACAAGTATGTGTTGGAGTAAGAGCGTATTTATTTTACAAAAGATAGTAAAAGTTGAGCAATAGATCGAATCAATGTTTGGGTTTTAGCTGTGGAAGTCGTTGCTGGAGTATTGGTTGCATCTTTAGTCTCGACTGGTGTTCTTGTGGTTGTACAAAATCATATCTGGCGGCAAGGTGGGTACAATTTGCTCCATCCCTCGAATGGTGATTAGCCTTCCGACAACAAGATGCCTTTCAAATTGAATCGGAGGCAGTTTCCTGTTCAGGTATGCTTTGCTATGACCATTAATAAAAGTCAAGACCAGACGTTGTCCCAGGTTGGTTTGTTTCTGCAAAAACCGGTATTCTCACATGACCAGCTTTATGTGGCTGTATCACGGGTTAAGAACAAGAACGGATTGAAGGTCATTTGTTGTGACACAGATGAGAATTACACTAATTCAACAGCAAATGTCGTTTACAAAGAAGTCTTATTTCGTTTGTAAATTTTATGTAACATTTCATCATGTATCGAACTGAGACCAAATCATAATTACAGCCACATCATTATTATGTCATTTTTAAAATTATTATTATGTATTGGTATTTTCTCACATGATAAAGTTTGAAGCATACCCGCCCATTCGGGCGGGTTATGAAGCTAGTGTAGAGATATGGGAGGCCACCTGGACGTATAGGGGAATTACACATGTCATTGCGGACCAATGACAATGTTTGAAAGTGATTAGTTGTAGGTTCAGATAGCAGATATTATTTATTGATGTCAAAAGTTATTGAATTTTTATTGATACATTGACATCCATAAATATATATTTATTTCTTTTCCAATATTTATAGATAAATACTTTTGATTACGTATCGTTTTGAAACGAACTCATATTTCTTTATTGACGTCAATTTATTTATTCTAAATCGTTATACAATTTTAAATTGGCCGGTTAACGTACTATACATATATTTCAGTAAATATTTTTGATTCTTTAAGAAGATTGAGATATTATTTATTGATGTCAAAAGTTATTGAATTTTTATTGATACATTGACATCCATAAATATATATTTATTTCTTTTCCAATATTTATAGATAAATACTTTTGATTACGTATCGTTTTGAAACGAACTCATATTTCTTTATTGACGTCAATTTATTTATTCTAAATCGTTATACAATTTTAAATTGGCCGGTTAACGTACTATACATATCTTTCAGTAAATATTTTTGATTCTGCCAATATTAAGAAGATTGAGTTCAACCCCATTTTGCCCGAAGTAGATGAACTAAAACGTATGCATATGACATTCAATCCCCCAATATCAAGATGATGATGAAAACAAAACTCCACCCAATTCTTCCTCAATAAATTTGAAATGCAGAAGAACCAATCCGATTTGAAACTCCACCGAATTCTTCCTCACCAAGTTTGATTTAACAATTTAAACAAAACAAAATTTGAAATTTTCTAAAAACTCAATTAAACTTTTTATTCTATAAAAACGTTTCAATCACCACTTTTTCCGAATTTATGCTAATTAAAAGCAAAAAACCGAAAAAAGAATTTGTATTTTCCAACCGATAATAGCAAGAGATGAAAAATCTATTTTAAGTTTGTAGGAGCCAATACCAATTTTCATTAATAAAATACAATTACAAAAAGGGAAATTGACGAATACGTTTACAAAAGATTGAAACAATATAAATAGAACAAACAAGAACGCAAAGTACAAATTACCTCTCACATAGAAGAACGCAAAGCTACCAACCAATAATTATATATAACAAATATATATAATTAAGTTGGTGAAAAATCATTTTATCACAACTTTTCCAACATATACAACCACCGCTGGCCACGTCCGCCACCGCCAACCACCGACGGTTGCTGCTCGATGACCACCGCCACCCGCCAGCTCCGGCCGTCGCAATCACATGTGATTGAAGGTAGCCGACAGTGGCTAGGGCTTGCCGGTTATGGAGACGGTGGACGGTAGAGGTTGGTGGTGGTGTGTAATCACATGTGATTTAATACACATGAGATGGTGGTGGTGTTGATGTATTGAATCACATGTGATGATGGTGGTGGTGATTTGTAGGTTGATTAATTTAAAGGCTGAGATTTATCTTTTGAGACTACATAAAAATCAAGAATTACTTTTAACATTTCTCTTAAGTTTATATAAGCTAATAAGCATATAAGACGTTATATAAGCTTTCCCAAACATGCTCTAAGCCTAGCCAAAATTTGACTTGCTTGATAAAAGCTCGTTTGTGGACCCAACAATTACTAAACTAAAGTAAGCCCATGTTAGTGCAACATGTTTTTCCCGACTTCAACATGTTTATTATTTGACTTTTTTTAAACGAAGTTATCTATATAAAGAAATGAATTCGATTGTTTTGAATGCTAGGCTACATGGGTTGTAGGATTAATTCCTCTAACACGAATAAATTCTGCAAAGCACTACAAATTTTTCACTTTTGTTTAACTTGCAGATCTCGGTGAAATCAGACTACTTAATGATATGACATGTGTATTAAACATTCTTGACTTGTTATATTTTTTTATACTGCATTACAATGGATCTAACACATATGCTACTTAATGATATGACATGTGTATTAAAACTGTGATTTAGAAGAGAAATGTGGAAAGGTGTATCTAAAAATAAGACCCAAGGTCTCTATTTATAGTGTAGAATGCCAAGTAATGTTTAATCAAAACATTAAATGCATTCAATTCTATTAAACAAGAAATCAAAACAACAAACTGCATTTACTGTAGAATTTTCGTAACAGCTCTGCTCAGTCCTTCTGGTCAGTTTACAAACTCAGTCTGAGAACTCAGTATACGAACTCAGTGCAGCAGGTCAGTATTGGAAGTCAGTGCAGCAGCTCAGTACTGCAGTCTGCGCAGCAGGTCAGTATTAGACAGCAGCTGCGCAGGTCAGTACTGGACAGCAGCTGCGCAGGTCAGTACTGGACAGCAGCTGCGCAGGTCAGTATCAGACTGCAGCTCAGTGCAGCCAGCGCAATACACGTAGAACACTCAGTGCGAGGAGGTCGGTATTGATCAGTTCAGTACTGAGGTGGTCAGTATGAAAAAAATCCGTACTGAGGAGGTCAGTACGAGACAACTGCAGTGTCGATGAGGTGCAAAAATTGACCCACACGAGCCCGGAATTTCGGAGCTGCATTCGTGTCCGTAGGTCGCTCGGGCGTACATGAGTTCAAGCCATTTTGTGCCACTCGGTCCAAATTATTTGCACCGTGTAGGCGTGCGGGTAAAACCCATGTATAAGGATTTAATCTTCCATACTACTTCCAACCTTATAAACCAACAAATGGTTTGTCATTTTTCCAATGTGGGACACTCTCCCAATTCCCCCACTTCCAAGATTTCTTGTTTCAAACACCCTACTTTGAGAGTCGATATCTCATTCACCACAACTCTACTTTGGACACGCTATATACCATTGCGTAGCTCTCACAAAGGTGAACACAAAGCTACTAACCAATAACTATATATAACAAATATATATACAATTGTTTTTCATAATTCCATCTTTTGGTTTCAAATGACCATTCTTGTTCTTGACCACATCTTTGCCTTTGTTTCTCCTAGAAGATTCCCCATTCTCAAAAACATTAGCTTTTGCCGACTCGGGCAAGTAACTAATCTTTTGAGCAACTTTATTGTCTTCTTCAATACGAAGACGAACAATAAGATCTTCAATGGACATTTCCTTTCGCTTATGCTTAAGGTAATTTTTGAAGTCCAACCAACTAGGAGGTAACTTTTCAATAATAGCCGCGACTTGGAAGGTCTCACTAAGCACCATTCCTTCGGCATGTATGTCATGTAACAACACTTGAAATTCTTGCACTTGACTCATTTCGGTTTTTGAGTCAATCATCTTGAAATCCAAGAACCGGGCAACGATAAATTTCTTTGTTCCGGCATCTTCGGTCTTGTATTTGCGATCTAACGACTCCCATAAGAGTTTGGACGTCGTTATTTTGCAATACACGTTGTACAAAGAATCAATCAAGCCGTTCAAGACATAATTTCGGCAAATGTAATCCGAATGCTTCCATGCATCTACCGCGTTCATGGATTGAACATCGGTCTCCCCATCAACGATCGTAGGAGTGGATTCGGTCAAGAACCTTGCAAGGTTCAACGTGGTCAAGTAGAAGAACATCTTTTGTTGCCATCTTTTAAAGTTCAAACCATTGAAGTTTTTGGGCCTTTCGGCATGGTTGGCAACGGTGTTCACGACTACTTGGGTTCCAACCAAAGGAATAGCATTCACAATAGGTGGAGTCAACACGGTGGATGCCGGCAGCGTATCCATTCCACTTTCCATCTTTCAACTGAAAAGTACAAATAAGACAAATTAGTCTTAATCCAAAATTATATAAGTTTCGCAAATATAACTAGCTAAAAGATATATTTCAAGTAACATCCTTTTAGGAATCAACTCAAGAAGTCAAAGACTATCTTGTATCTTTTCAACTATTGTAACTTTCGAAACATTATAACCATCAACCACAAGTTTCATAAGAAACTCCAGAAGTTCTCAAACTTTGAAAGCAAAATTCTAGATGCCAAAGCAATCCATAGATAAAAATCCCGAAGAATTATAGCTTTTCACAAGTATGAGAAAATCAAGTAGCCAAAGCAAACTTGATTACCAAAAAATTTTAAATCCAAATTTGTTTTAAACAATATATCAAGTTATTTAAAATCAAATTTTAAAACCTTTATATAATAAACTTTAAATCCAAAAATTTGATTTAACAAATTAAACAAACAATTTTGGAAATTCTCGAAAAAACTCAATTGAACTTTTTTGTTCTATAAAACGTTTCAATCACCACTTTTTCTGAATCTATGCTATTAACGAGCAAAATCCGAAAAAAAATGTATTTTCCAACCGGTATTAGCAAAGAGACGAAAATCTATTTTAAGTTTGTAGGAGCTAATACCAATTTTCATTAAATAAAATACAATACAATAAGGGAAATTGACGAATACGTTTACAAAAGATTGAAACAAACTAAATAGAACAAACAAGTACAAGGTTTTTGTTGAGTCTCGTGAAATTCACGATCCCCTTAAAATAGATTCATTGTCTATTTCCCAGGGTAAAACAACCGAGTAGTTTTACACTACCAGATATAATCCAAGCCAGAACACTCACCGAAATAGAGAGTGTTTTCAGTACGAGACAACTGCATTCGTGTCCGCGGGTCGCTCGGGCGTACATGAGTTCAAGCCATTTCGAGCCACTCGGTCCAAATTATTTACACCCCCCCCCCCCGCGCGTAGGCGTGCGGGTAAAACTCATGTATAAGGATTTAATCTTCCATCATACTTCCAACCTTATATACCAACAAATGGTTTGATCTTTTTCCAATGGGATACTCTCCCAACATCCCCACTTCCAAGATTTCTTGTTTCAAACACCCTACTTTGAAAGTCGATATCTCATTCACCACATCTCTACTTTGGACACGCTATATACCATTGCGTAGCTCTCACAAAGGAGAACACAAAGCTACCAACCAATAACTATATAAAACACACACACACATATATATATATATATAATTATATATATATATATATATATATATATATATATATATATATATATATATATATAATTATATATGTCCAAAGTTGGTAAAAAATCATTTTATCACAACTTTTTCCAACAAATTTAAATTATTATGCATTTGTACAGTCCATTTCACATCTTTTCACATCCCCCTATATATGGAGCTAAGACATGAACATACTATGATGACATGTCCATTTCACATCTTTTGATTGGCCATATCTCTCCCTATGGAGATAAGACATGAAAATAATATGATGACATGTCTATTTCACATCTTTTGATTAGTCCTATTTGATGATATGTAATGTTGAGTCAAAGGTCCTTTTAGTCATTTGGGCGAATTTTTAAAATTTAAATTTGGTCAAACGAATTCTTTAGGTATTTCCGGAAAATGTCAACATACCATTACGAAAATCTCCCCATATACATGGAGCCAAGACATGAAAATACTATGATGACATGTCCATTTCATGTCTTTTGACTGGTCCTATTTGATGATGTGTAATGTGAGTAAAAGGCACTTTTAATCATTTGGGCGAAATTTTAAAATTTAAATTTGGTCAAACGAATTCCTTAGGTATTTCCGGAAAATGTCAACATACTATTACGAAAATTAATGAATATTAAATGACTACAATTCTCTTTTAATTAATTTCCGGATCTTTACACAAAATTACTCCAATTCGTAAATGACTTTCCATTCAATCTTAAAATTTAAATTTGGTCAAATAAATTCTTATGTTTATTTCCGGAAAATATTTTGTACCATTACGAATCTCCCCCCTATATGGAGCTAAGACATGAGAATACCATGATGACGTACATGTCCATTTCACATCTTTTGATTGGTCCTATTTTATGATATGTAATGCTGAATCAAATGCTCTTTTAGTCAATTGGGTGAAATTTAAAATTTAAGTTTGATCAAACGAATTCTTTAGGTATTTCCAAAAAAAGTCACCATACCATTACGAAAATTAGAGAAACGTTCAAGGAATTTCATCATTTTTGTAAAGTCCCGAGTGACAAATCTCAGCCCTTGGATCAATCAACCCTAAATCACCATAACCACCAACATTACATATGATTCAACACATCAACACCAGCATCACTCCATATGTATTAAATCACATGTGATTGCACACCGCCGACCACCCCCACCACCACCACCCCATTAAGTATATAACATTTTTCATCAGGTCTTTGTGAGTGAATGAATAGTGCCCATTTTTAATATATTTTAATTTTTCCTTTTAAACTTTAGTTGCCGCATGATTTGACTTACAAATAAATTCCAATACTTCATGTTTACCTCCTTTTTCGTATCCTTTTTTATAATTGATTTCCAAAAGTTAAAATTCACATCCTTTTTCTTTTCTTTTTCTTCACAATTTGACTATAGTTAAATTAAATAATTATATTAATATAAAATCTTCTCCTATATATGACCCCTAATTTGATTGAGATTTGACAACTATACACTTTGGAGCTCTCTCATTGGTCGAGAATGCCACCTGTAATTCAACCATTGGCCGGAAAAAAATCCTCAACTAATTTCCCCATCGTGAAACCTCAGTACATCCTTCCCTGCTTAATTCCGAATTAGGGCTCAATTGATCTAATTCTGAATGTTTCTCATTGATAATCCCGAATTCATTTTCGTCATTAGGGCTCAACTGATCTAATTCTGAATGTTTCTCATTGATAATCCCGAATTCAATTTCATCGTTTGAATAAGATACAATCTGTGCATCAATTCTTTCACAACAAATATTCAATTCATCTGATTCTGTAAGCTTTGCATCGATAGTTCACTTTCAATCTCATTGTTTAAATTTGAGACGATGTCTGCCCCGATTCTTTCCAAATCAAAACTTGATCCATCCGATTCTGAAAGCTTATCAACCTCAACTGAACACTCAACTTTACATCCCTCATCTTCAATCGATTCAGCTAAAACATAATTCAATTCATCACCAGAAAACAAACCCTCAACCCTCAATCAATCATAAGCTTTAACTAAAGGTAGCAAACTGTCTGTTAGATGATTTTCGATCTAAATTTGATACAAGGTTTGTAATTTTAGTAGCATACGATGTAGTTTTGTTTTCTAGAATTACTAATTTAGATCGATTGTGGTGTAATTGTCCAATAATGGGTTTACAGTAAGTAGTCTCAAGTGCCACTCTAGCAACAACAGCTCCTTTATAAACGAAATTAGATTAGGAATTATGAGACATTGAGTGGTCTACTCTTGGTGTTGATGATGAAGATTTAATGATGACAGTTTCTAATGCAACTCTTTCAAGGTGCAATTTTGATTTTGTTTTCAATTTCATATTTGTATATAGACACACTAATCACATTCTGATGAGGGTATTTAGACACATTTACTTATGTATTAGTTGATTTTATCAAGCATTGTAACATTAATTTTGCGAAGTTGCTAGAAGAGAAACGAGTCAAAGTGGGTCGAACGGGTTGGAAGTATTCTACAGTCTCATAAAGATTACCACATTAAATCATTCATGTAATAACATAGTACTTGTAGTCCTACATAGCACATTTTATAGTCATTGTAGACATATTTTACGCGTTATATGGTTTTTGTGATCATATTCAAACTCATCAGGTTTTTGTACCAAACTGATGCTGAAGAGAAAAGAAAATATAATGTTGTTCATAGTTGTCTTACTTGTGTACAAGTAAGATTTTCTTTTATTGTCTATGCAAAATGTTGTAATTTTTTTAGAACTTATGTTTTTCATTGCTTTTGGCTTTAGTGAAATAATGAAGTGTTTGTTCAGGCCTCATTTTCATACCTAGGAAAAAGAAGAAATGAGAGCCTTGATGTAGGTATGTTTAAGTTGCATTAATTGATTTGGATGTCATTTAATGTTTTAATTCTGTAGGTCTTATTTACACCAGATGTGGTTAAATGGGCAGGTCAGGTAAAAATAACTAATTTACCCAACTTTCTTTCTTTATAAATTTTCGTTTTCAGACATATTATTACAATAATAATACAATGTTTTGAGTAAAGTGAATTCGTAGGTTATTTGCATTAATGATATACTCTTGGATGACCTTCATTTGTAGAGTATTTGTGTAACACCACATTTGTTTTTTAAGATATCCAATTTAGTTTTAAACTAAGGTTACAGAAGCATTTAGTTAAATCCCTAATTACGTTAGGTTTACAAACTGTGGTCCCACAAAATTGTAACGCCCTAAAAATTTAGGTAATTGAATTATTCATATTTTATTAAATAAATTATGTGATATTTTTATATGAGATATTTTTATGTGTCATGTGCTTGTATGCGTATTTAATTCGCGAAATAAAAATAATACACATTTATTCTTTTAATGACAAGAGTGTCATTTAATGGGTGTTTAATTAATCACGAGCATTAATTACTTAATAACTAGCGTGCTATTAAGTTCTTGAGAAATTATTTTTGAGCTGATTAAATGTGTCGTGACATATAATCCCGAGCTTAGCTAGTTAATTTAGACGGTTAATAGTTCTCGAGGCCGCCAATAGGCCAAGGCCTATTCTATACTATTTTGCTTCCATCTCAAGTTGGTCTTCTTTTGCTCGTATACTTGTGCAACTCTCGAGTCCAAATAAGCGTGTTTGGGGCCAGCTTGTTTATTGATCGGTATTTCTAAATGGGCTGACTTTATTAAGGTAGTCCTAGTTTCCCATATAACTCTTGAAAGCCCAAGCTGGTGGAGCTCGACATTCAGGCCCAAACAAGTTGATCCACCGATTTGAAAGAGCTGCTGGCATGGATATCTTGCTCAAGAAGACTCGATATTTTTGGTCACGCTCCTCCTAGTTATTACTTACCATCATCGAAAATCTCCTAACCCTAATCCCTTGGTCCGGCCGCTGTTTGGCACAGCATCACCATCTGCGGTTTCTTGTTCTATCCATCGAGCATCACCATTCTAATCGAGCTGTGGTGTGGAGAGCATCGCTGAGCAGGTGTTCTCAAGTGAAAGGCTGTTTAATAACACCCATATTGTGTTCTTTCTAGTCCATCGAAGCAAGTAACCAATCGGTAATATTCTCATGCCCTATCCGGTTTTATCTCTTCATTTTCCCTCGATTAATACTAACTGATATGTAACAATGTCGTTGGTCAGGGGCTGTGATATTTTGAGCAGAAGGCGGAGTGCAGGAGAGGTGATCTCAGTGTTTTAGTCGGGTTCTCGAGCCAATTCTGCTATTGTTTCGGTAGAACTCCTACCCTTTTTCTACTTCGTGTATTTTGTTCTATTCGAATATCGCATAGCTTATGTTTAACCTCGTTTTAATGAAGGAATGTAATCAAACTCTAATGGGGTTCGGTTGTGGTTATATTGGCTGTTATCGACCTTGTCCTATTTCCTAGCATCGGGTTCCATGACTTGATTTCTTGTACCGGTATCATCGTGTCGTAGTTGAGCTAATTCTCGAGCCTTATTCTAAACTGTTTCGGTTCCTTAATCAATTGTCTCGAATTTGTTGCTGTTCATTACCATTAATGAAGTGGGTGTCGGGTTAGGGGCTGGGTTAAAACCGTTGTCGTTTTTGTTAAACGTTTTGTTAACCGAAAAACCGGGAACCGAACCCGTAGGGTTCTTGGTTCCCCAAGCCGAATACTTTCTAAATAAATTAACGAGAGTACGTGTTATGAGCTGCTGTGATAAGAAGTGGTTTTTGGACTGTCGGGAGTCTCGGGAAATATCGGGATTTAAAACGGGTTCTATTTAACATGCTGAATTTTAACAGAATCTGTCTGCTGACTTCGGGACTGTTTTTACCATACTTAAATTACATTTCTGAATTTTTGGCTCGTGATGGTGTCTAGTTTTCTGAGTCCTCTTTCCAATGCCGCTGACGGCTCGTTAATTTGTTATACGGTTTAAAAGTTATCGTTGTTTACGTAATCTATCGCAGAATAGTTTTCGGTTCAGCTATTCTGTCTTGGGAGCCTGTTTTGACCCCTTTCTGTTTGGATTTAGTTTCCGAAGTCTTCTGACAAATTCTGGTCCTCTGAGCCGTGCAGCCAGAGGCGGAATTAGAAACTTTCACCAGCAGCAGCACCCTTGTGGTGATAAAAAAAAGCGGGATTAAGGGGTCTGCCACCTCTAATGTGATCCTACTAGCAACCCCGAAACAAAAACAAATTTAACACAAAAAAAGTTATATTACATATTACCCTTTTTAGTTACATACACCAACAAATCTTCAAGAATATATATTACATTAACCTACAAAAGAATTATTAATTTTATAATCATATTACAAAATCTAAAACACACACTTTATGTTTTTTTATTTGTTTCAAATGTTAGGGTTGTATTTAGGTGTGAACTATTAACTAATAGTTAGAGTTTTTTTAAGATTGATTTGAGATATTGAATAGGTTTTTAATCTATAAAAATTTTGATTTATTAATTTATATTATTTTTTATAATTAAAGTATTGAATAAGGAAAATAAAGGAAAATGATTAGAAATGTTTGGACTAAATAATTTTTTTGAAATATATAAGGTATAAAAAGAAAAAAAAAAGATATATATAGGCTCAGAAAGAAAAACCCTTATAATATAGAGCTTAGAAAGTAAAAAAATTGATTTAAAAAAATAGCAACAACAAGATTCGAACTCATGACCTCCTTATATAGATACAAGGAGTGTTAGTCAGCTGCGCTAGTAGATGGATGCGTCTTTTTACATCTTTTCGGATATATATTAATGTATTAAAAATACTATAACAATAAAAAAGTCACGAAAATTTACCGTACCGATTTTTTTCCGAGTAGTAGCACGTGCCACCGTGTGCTATATACCAATTCCGTCCCTGCGTGCAGCTACTGTAAAAATTTGATTAAATTCTAGTGAACAATTTAGGAATTATAACAGTTCCCGCGGGGGTGTCGGGTTCTGGCAGAATGTTGTGAAATGAGTTTTGAGCGAAGTTTTAATTCGAGTTTTATTATGCGATGTAGGACCTTTTAAGAACTGATTGGTGACTCGTACGTGCCGAGGATACTTCTAGGAGCTTACGGTTATTCTAGGTGGGTAATCTCACTATAAACTTGTACTTACTTTCGATTCATGATTTTGTGTTATGTGTTGTGAATTGTCTTGTTGATTGAGCTTGAGTATTGATTGGGTGATTTATTTGAGTTATCTGTGATTTGAGTTATCTAGAGCCTGAGTTATCTGAGTTTTGAGTTCTTGAGTTAAAAAATTAAACATAATATACTTGAGTTGTCTTGGCACCGAAGAGTACTGGTGCCAGACGTTTTGACTCAACACCGAAGAGTACAGGTGTTGAGCCTTGAGTTGTGTGAGGCGGGTCGAGGTTGATCTCTCGTCCCAAGTCACACAAGCGCGCTATATAAATTTAAAATCTGAGAAAATAAACTTGAGTAATTGAGAATTGAGTAGAGTCTCTAGGGATCACTTATGTGGCTTGAGTTGTTTGTATTTATTTGTTTATTTTGATATTATTCACTCAGCGGTGGCTGACCCCAATCACTCCCCCATTTTTCAGGTACTAGCAAGGGCAAAGAGAAGGTCAACGGTTGATGGGCTGTATCTTCATTTATTGGATTTGGAGTTTTTTTTAAGTTTGTTTTGAGTCAAACATAATTTTAAACCTTTTTATTTATTTCCGCATTAAAGACCATGAGACGGTTTTATATTTTATTAATGAGTTGGGACCTTTTCATTACTTGTACTTGGGGAATTTTATTAGTTAAATGTTTTAAAAAATTTTAAATTTCTCCTGATATTTGGGTTGTTATAAAAATATTACAACCCAAATGTTAGTTAAAAAGATAGTATTACTAAACAGTTTCTTCTCTACCGGGAAAGGTTGGTAGAAGAATTGTTGGTGTTGGGCATTAACAATAGGTACGGTGTGGGTGGGAGGCGGTTGTGGTATGCTTGCATTTGGGGATGAGGAGTCATTTCGGGGAAATACGGGAATGTGGGTCGTTTGAGTGAAGTGTGGGGGTGGATTTGCTTGGGTGGTGGGTGGTAAAGTGGACCGAGCCTCAGGTCTCGGCTCAGTCGATTGGCTTTGTCGGAGGGCCCTGATGGTATCCTCAAGTTCCATATTTCGGGTTTCCAATAACACAATATACTCTTCATTCGGTATCTCATCTCCACCCGAGGTCGCGGTCCCATCGTTCCCAAGGTTCGAATTCAGCGGGGCTTCTTCTAGCAAGTTTCCATCTGTAGTCATTCCTGCTACAAACACAACATCTCACCAAGGCTTAGTTAACTTGTTAGTACACAACTACTCACTACTAAACCCAATTCACACTTGCTCTAATCCCCCTTGACTGGAAAGGTTTGACCAAGCACGAGCCACGATTTGGAAATGGAACACCTACCCGTGTAACCATCGCCAAACCGAAGCTCTGATACCAAGTTGTAACACCGCATTTTATTTTCATTTTTTTTAAGATATCCAATTTAGTTTTAAACTAAGGTTACGAAAGCATTTAGTTAAATCCCTAATTATGTTAGGTTTACAAACCGTGGTCCCACAAAATATTACAACCCAAATGTTAGTTAAAAGGACGGTATTACTAAACACGGCTCATTTTACAAAACATATATTTAACGCATGGTCAAACTTCCCGTCCAAGCCCGACCCGTTCAAGCCTTCCAACCTGAAATGTGTCAATAAGAGAGGGATTAGCACAAAAGCTAAGTGAATGAATTACTAGCACTGCCAACTACACTAATCACTTAAACACGAAAGTTATAAACATCTCCGGTTGGGTAATCACTTATTTGAGAGGATCGGTAGCTTTGCGGGCCTTAAACCATGGTCGGCCAAAACCCGAATGTTGGATACCATATTAGTCGATACAAGTAAGGTTGGATACCATATTAGTCGATACACCCCGGGTAAACCTCCCCTTAACCGTGCAACGTATACAAGTAAGGTTGGATACCATATTAGTCGATACACTATGCTCAGCCGATATCCTTCCGACACTGACCTCATCCCGAATGTGCACATAGTCATGTATGGTATTCCCCTAACACTAGGCATACATAAAAAGTAAGCTAGCTATGAAAAAACACGACGAAAAGTGTCACAAAAGGTTCCCAGTCGCGAACTCCTGTTCGTGTTCGCGAACTTGAGTTCGCGTCGGGAACTCCATCGCTAACAACTTCACGATGAACACCCAAAATCTCTGTTCAACTTTAGCGATCGGGATTGGGAGTTCGCGTCGCGAACTCCCCATGTCTGGCGATTCCCTGCATTTTCACAAGTATACCAATACCGAATGGAAAATATCGAGACCCGAGTTGTAGGTTAAATCCACTCACCTTTCAACCTTTGATCCTTAACTCAGTGAGCTAGTATCACTGAGTATCCTTCCCGGTTCCTGTCAACAATTGTACCGAGTTAGTGATCGATCCACCAAATTGTCAAAACGTCAATTTAACAAATTACCAACTCAATATCACCCAAAGCACATTCAAATGACATTAACCAACATTTCAATATCAACAACAAGTCATTTGACCGATTATGACCATCTAGCATTTCTCTACAACTAGTTGACCCAAACGGGCCAAAAACCCGAATATAGCCATAACACTTCTAAGACTACATCAACTAGCACATATTCCATAGATTAAGAATTCCTAATCATCTAACAATTCATCAAGTTCCCAATCACCACACATTCAAGTATCATACTTCCAGAAATCACTAGTTCACCATTTTGACCCAAACACCCAAACACTAGCTAGATTACTTCACCAATCTAACAATACTATGTTTTTAACATCCATAACTTAACAAACATGTTTTCTCAACCTAACAAACAATTCCATCCATCAAAATATTAAGAAATCCAAGGTTTGTCAAAACCCACCTTCAACATCCACCATTAATGGAGGTTGAAGGTGATTTTCACCAAACTTTGTCTTCTTCCAACAATCGACCATACAAATGATGTAAAAGCTTGTATAAACACATAAAACCACATCCATAACAAGATTTACTAACAATTTAACTCAACTCATAACCCTAGTTCATAATGAAGCTCAAGAACTCCTAGGCAAACCACAAGAGAGTGAAGTACTTACCACTAAGCTTCCTCTAACACAAAAGGAAGCAAGGTTTCGAGATTATCACAAGACTTCACCAACAAAATGCTCAAGAACAAGGAGAGAAAGTTGGAGGAGATGCAAGAAATGAAATAGTGATAATGGGGATAAGGTTTGAATAAAAAAGACAAAGAAGAAAAGGAGGGTTTCCCCTCCCTCTCTCTTGACCGGCCAAACACAAGGGGTGCCCCCCCCCTGTGGCTTTTTCATTCTTTTCAGTATATGTCTAAAAAGTCCCTTTCGTAGTTAATTTATTTAAAATAGTAAACAGACTCCAATTTTAAAAACGAAAGTATTTCCGGAAACGAAATTCAACAAGGAATCTAAAGATATAAAAATTCATGTTTTCATTCCAAATATATCACAAGTCGGGTATTTTAACCCCTTGGTTAAAATACCGCAAAAGACGGATGGCTAGACAATTTAACTAAGCAATTAATCAGATAATCATTTAATTAAATACCTTAAGGTCAATAAACTACTAGGCCGGGTTTTGGGATGTTACAATTTGAAAGCCATGCATAGTTGCAGACTGTCAAAGTTTGTATATTGAAGCGTACAACCTCCACAATAACACCGCCACATCCCCGTTAAATATTGAAAGCAATAATTGCACAAAGCATGTCGAGTTTGGTGATGTATTGTTCTACATATCTACTTATTTAAGATTAATTAATTCTTGCATTTGTACTCTTTGATAGAATTTGATAATATGTAGTAACAGCTCTTACTCCAATAATTTGCCCTAAATAGTAGTCTTGATGATAGTACTATGACTTTTTTCGAAAATAATTTGCCCTAATAACTTTTACATCAGTGAAGTGAATGGTATAGTTGTGTGCCTACTCCCCACTTGACTATTTTGTGATTTGAAGCTTAAGGCTTAATAACTTTTCAGCCAGTTCTGTTCGGTTTTGAACCGGATAGAACCGAAAAAAAATTTGGTTGTTTTTTGCAGAATTTTGAGTCTTGATCCTGCAGTTTTTTGGACCATTTTTGCATCAATTTTTATGCAGTTTTGAAAAAAAAAATTGCTGCAGTTTTTGGGACATTCTGTGAAAAAAAAATTTGGTAATTTTCTGCAGTTTTTGGGTCATTTTTATGTGGTGTTTGGGTCATAT
Source organism: Calendula officinalis (assembly GCA_963853835.1). Lineage (NCBI taxonomy): Eukaryota > Viridiplantae > Streptophyta > Magnoliopsida > Asterales > Asteraceae > Calendula > Calendula officinalis. Next base: position 11,492,233 of record OY970821.1, on the reverse strand, counting down.
TTGCGGCACTTCAATTTCAAACGATAATCTACTCATATCAACACTTCATTTTAAACTAACTTATTACAAAAACAAAAAAATATATTACGTTGTTGTAACTTTATGAACGATTAAGCATTACAGTATACCTACAACTATTTGATATGAGGTACAATTATAGATGGTGCAGGTCAACTGAAAGCAAATTCAACTATGTCAACACTTTTACCTTATTGGACATTCATGATCCACATTCTAACTACATGTCATTCAAAAAGGCGGATATCATAAATTATAACACTGTGCACACGATCATGTATAATTATTATAAATTGTATAAATTATAAAATGTGGATACCATTTGAATTGAATTATTGTCTGTTTTCAATATGAAGCACTAGGTTGGTTATGTGGTGGATTGGGATTTTTTTGCAACCCTTTGATTAAAGGGGGTGATTTTTCTACCACAATTTTTAAGGCATGTACCACATCCAATGCATAATATACTTGTACAGTTAGTTGTAAAACCTGTACAGTGTGGTATAACCAAGAAATATCAATTCTCTTTGATTAATGTTTAAAGGTCAACCAGTTTTATAAAATTATAGTTACTTTTGAAAGTCAAAAAGTTTTATAAAATTCTCAAAAATGGTTAAATTTACCATATAAAGTAAAAGTGACTCATACTTATATAATATTAAAAATAATTCAAAATAAATGTTAAAAAAATAGAAAAATATACCTGATATGAGATTTTTTTTAGTGATTTTTAAACATTTTTTTGAATTTGTTTATTGTTATCCTTATCGACCTATTTGGTAATAAATGGATTAGTTAAAAAAAATTCAAAAACATGTTTAAAAATATAAAATAACCCTGATATGAAATATTTTTATTTTTAGTGATTTTTAAACATTTTTTTGAACTTTTTTTACTGTTATCCTTATCTACCCATTTAGTAATAAATGGATTATATAAAAAAAATCAAATAAATTCAAAAAAAAAAAAAATAAAATAAAAAATATCCATGATTGATAAATTATTATTTTTAGTGATTTTTAAATAATTTTTTGAATTTTTTATTGGAATCCCTATCAACCCATTTAGTAATAAATGGATTAGTTAAAAAAAATCAAATAAATTCAATATAGTCACCAATAGTTAACGTTATGTGCCCCACGTGTATATATAGTTAACGTTAATATTACAAAGAAGTCTTATATCGTCTCTAAATTTCCTATACCATTTATTCAGGTACCAAAAATTGTTTTTCGTCATTTCAAGTATGGATTGTTATGTTATTTAAAAAATATCAATATTATGTTATTTTCCTACATCTCTCGAAGCATGCCCGCCCAATCGGGCGGGCTTTGAAGCTAGTTAGTGTATATATATATATATATATATATATATATATATATATATATATATATATATATATATATATATATATATAGTCAAGGATTATATTGAGAACCCTGATTTCAAAAAGAACTCTGAGAACTATTATCAGCCAATCATAATTTAGTAAATTAATATTGTTTTATTTAATTCATATTAATTAAAATGGGTAGGATAGTAATTTTACAAAAAGTAAATTAATTAATTAATAATTGAAAATCGTCTCTCTCCTCATTTTAATTGGTAATTCCTTTTTTTTCTCTACCAACCCCTATAAACCGTACACATTAACCACAAGAACACGATCTAAAATAAAAGCACGAAAGGATCTGCAAATCGGAAAAAATCCATATTCTCTCTCACAGAGAAGAAGGTCGTCGAAGAAGAAGGTCATGGGTGCGGCGGCGGTGGCTGATGGATCTGGTGGCCCAAATCTATATAATGTTTAGAATAGAAACAGAGTCGGCGACGGCTGTGGTGGTTGGACTGTCGAATCAGATCGTCGACGGCGGTAAGTGTCTGGGTAAATGTCTCCCACTTTGTCAATCGGATCTGGCTGTGGTTGGATCTGGTTTAGATCTGCGCCGGCGGTGGTTGGATCGGGTGCAGTAACAGTGGCTGGATCTGAGATGAAGAACAACCATCATCACCATCAGTAAGTGTTCAGAAAATTAAAAGTGTTTGCCTATTTCGTCTTTCCAAAATTTTATTTAAATTAACCGAATGTTGTTATCGTAGTTAGTTCAAGAAATATATCCAATATTTATTCCAGATTTATAGACGTGATTCTTCCAAGAATTGGAAGCAAGTTGAATCACATTGGAGCAAATTGATTACCAATAAAGAGCCATATGCACATGTTTGGGACTTTGGGCCAGTAAGTGAGACACAATGGTTAGTATGTAGTCTATTTTCCATTTTATTCTAATTTTTTGTATTTAGTTTGAGGCATCGAAAGGGTTATAAAGATGTTGAGTTTTATATTTTATTATTATTGTGTTTAGAATCTGCACATTTACTTTTTGAAAGTAATTAATGGGTTGTGGCTAATTTTTCATTGTCATGGGAGACATTTCAAGCGACCTGCTATATTGTTTTGCAGGAGGTGGTACAATGAGCGGTTTTTGTCAACATTGATGCAAATGATTCTCCGAAGAAGGTGATTAAGATTAAGGTGTTATGATCAAGCAATCAAAGTATTGTTGATGTTGGCATTGGTGTAGATGATTAGGTCTTGCGAGTCAAAGTTAGCTTATGTGTTGTCCTTGTTTAGCGTAACATAAATGTTATTGTTTGGATACATATGTGTTACGTGCATGTATGTTGTTCAATATTGTGTATGTTTTTATTTAAGTGTATGTTTGAATGTCATATTGTACATATATGTATTCTTTGAAATAATTTTTGCCTCTTGTATGGATAAGTTGAACATGTATGTTCAAACATGCATATTCAATACAACCGTGAGATAACATATATGTAACAATAAATTTCTGAAATTAATGCAACAAAACACATATGTGTAAAAAAACATATACGTAAAAAAACATATATGCACAACCGGTTCGACATAAATAATAAAATAACAAAAAAATTCGAAAATAATTCCTAAATTTTAGGAATTTTTTAAAAAAGGAAATATTTTCTTTTTGGTAAAATGTCCAAAATACCCTGAATAATTAATATGAATTAAATAAATTGAAATTAATTTACTAAACTTTGATTGGTTAATAAGAGTTCTCAGAGTTCTTTCTGAAATCAGGGTTCTCAATATAACTCGACCCTATATATATATATATATATATTTGAGGGATATTCCTTCGGAAGTATCGTGGAAAAGAAATATCTTTAAACCAATATTTTACTTTTTAACATAAAACATTATTTTTTATGTATACGAATATCAATAAACAATCTTTATAGAATTTCACCCAAATTTGACAAGTGGAAGCATAAAAAATAATGTTACAAAATTCGGGTCGTTACATTATTTTTTATAAAATTTATTTATGTCAAGTGGAAGCATTCCCTAGGACCAAATTTGACTTGGGAAGTCAAAGACGAGATTCAGAAAAGATACCCGAATTTCGTGAACTATGATGAGATTCCGAGGACGGAATCTTCTTAAGGGGTAGATAGTTGTAACGACCCGAATTTTGTACATTAATAAATTTTGTAAAAATATAATAATTAAGGATAAATCGTTTAAAGAACGTAGGAATTGGTTTCGTATCATTTGGACATCGTATGAGAAAGCTATAACGAAACCGGGTCAAAACAAGGATTGAACGTTGCAGCCCTGCTGCATTAGTCAAGATAGCGTCGCTATCTGGGAGATAGTGACGCGAAATGGTGGTCGCCAGACAGAGGTTCGAAATAGCATTGGTATCTGGTTGCGAAAATGTGATTTCGGAGATAGCGTCGGAGATAGCGACGCTATATAGCGTCGCGAAAAGACGCGGGGTACTGATAGCGTCGCTATCATGCAGATAACGACGCGAAATCCATCGCTGACAGGCATTAAAGTCGGGATTTTGATCATTTAATGCATATCAAAACCCTAGTTTCTCTCCCAAAGATTTTGTGTACGTTTTTTAGTGTAAAGCATCATTTGGAGCCGATTTCTTGGTCCAATCTCGTGATTCTTCACTCCTTGTTGAAGATTAAAGGTATATCTTCACTCCTTAATCATTGTAGCTTTAGATTTATGGATTTCTAGGCTTGGGTTTGAAACCCTAGTACTTGGGTTGGTGATTAATGGTTAAATAAAGGTTGTATACACTTAGCAGGTGGTATTTTAACAACGAAAACAAGTGTATGCTTAAGATTTGTAAGAATCTTAAGATTGGTTAAACCTAGGGTTTTGGAAATAATCAAAACTGGGGGAAAGTATTATCAAAGGGTTTCTAATAATAAAAGGGTGTATTATTAGTAGTGTTTGTTGTTGAACAACTTGTGATTGTCACATTAGGGATTTCGGTGGATTCTCAAAGTGTGCAATCTTGTGGAAAATGAAGAATTGTGTTTGAGGAACACATTTGGAGCATTAATTGCTAAGGTGAATACGTGTGGAATTTACTGAGTACATAGCCCTTGAGATACATTTTCTTGCTTGCGAATCGGTCTATTTGATTATTACGTAGACTTATTATATGTTGAGTTGGTTATATATTTATGTTGATATTTAACTAACTTGTTTGATGATTGATGTGATAGCCGAAGGCTTTGATTGACATAACTTATAGGTTATGATAAGAGATAGATGGTGGTGACGTGGGGGATCCCCGGTCACTGAGACGAGTGTATATATGTTTATACACTAAGGACGTTGGTGCTTCTAGTACGCATATGTTTGTGTACTAGGTGTGTTAGGGTTCTAATACATATATGTTTATGTATTAGACATGTTTGTGTTTCTAGTACATATATGTTTATGTACTAGATATGGATGCTAGGGATCGTTAAAGGCACAATAGGGTGACTAGACTATGTTGACGGAATGTATAAATATGTTTATATATATATAATGTGATATTTGATGTTATCGGGTCTAAACCCATGTAGCTCATGAGACTTTTTGTCTCACGTACTCCTTGTTTTTTTTGCTATGTACTCAGGTCCGGGATCGAAGATTTAGGGACACATGGATTGAGATGCGGGGCCTTTTCCGAAGACCGGACCGAACCGAACCAAAACCGAAAACGATGAATTTTTAAAACAGATCCAAACCGATAACATGTTATCGGGTTCGGTTTCGGTCGGTTTTCGGTTCGGATCGGTTTTTTCGGTCCAAATGCTCACCCATAAACTTTATACCCGATAACCGAACCGAATACGGTTTGTGTTTCAGAACAAATTCGATTTTTTTTCTGCCGTCAACCGAACCGAATGATATAACTATAAATCAGGTAACCCGAATAATACACCCGAAACCCAAATAAGATATCCAATTAACCCGAACTTGAATCGCGTTGGTTAAGTTATTCGGTGTAACGAACCGAAATTTGTAAATAAATAAATTGTATAAAAATATGATAAATAAGGATAAATCGTTTAAAGAACGCAGGAATTGGTTTCGTGTCGTTTGGACACCGTACGAGAAAGTTATGGGCGAAACCGGGTCGAGACAAAGATGAAAAAGTGCAGCCCTGCTGCTTTAGGGAGTTCGCGACGCGAACTAGGGGTAGCGATCAGGAACTTCGATCAGGGATCTGAGCCATTGGTCGTGATGTAGTTCACGATGGCTTAGCGATCACGAATTATGTAGAACGCAAACTTAGCGACGCGAACTATTGTTCGCGCCGTGAACTCGTGTCGTGCAGCATTAAAGTCGGGTTGGAGCTCATTTAATGCAATAGAAACCCCTAGTTTTTCCCTTTGGCGATTTTGGAGCTCAAGTGCAGGTTTTGGTTGATTTCTTCACAAATCTTTGGTAGATTTCACTCCTAAGTGAAGATCAAAGGTATATCTTCACTCCTTGATCTTTGTAGCTTTAGATCTATGTATTTTGATGGTTGGGTTTGAAACCCTAGTTATTGGGGGTTATGGTTTATGGTGAATAAATGATGTATACACTTAATAGATGGTATATTAACAAAGGAAACAAGTGTATGATTTCGATTGGTAAGAATCTTAAGGGTTGGTTAACCTAGGGTTTGGTAAATCACCATAATTGGGGGAAATGTGTTAATAAGTGTTATCTAGAGATAGATGGACACAATAGTAGTAGTATGTGATGTTGATAATCTTGTGATTATTGTATTAGGCATTTGGTGAGGTCTTGGAAGGTTGACCGAATTGTGAAGCAAGGATTCGGGTTAACAGACGCGATCTGGAAAGCATTGCTAAGGTGAGTACATGAGACTTTTAAACTGGGTATATAGCAAATAGTTTTGAAAGTACATATGATATTTTATCAGCCTTTATTAATAAATATTTTGATAAAGATAGTGATTGAAAATGTATGAAAGTATGTAGAATGTGATACTAGAATATGTCTAGTATGATTGATGAATTTGGAGGTAAATATGATAAATTAAAGTAGTTATGGAGTCTCTATTAATGAACCATAATAATGAAGTAATTGATCAAAAGAATGTATATTGAGCATTTATTAATAAATATGTATTAGTAAAGCAATTGGGAACTATTTTATAATAAAGATAATCTATTGGGAAGGATTACTACTAAAAGTAAAGAACGAATACATACGAGAATGAAAATGATGTGACTAGTAATAAGTATGTATAATAGTCAACGAAGAGATAAAAGTAATATGATATTGATGAATGAGGAATGTATCTTATGAATATGTAAGTGTGGACCTTCTAGGGTCATAGATGTAGAAGTAGATGTGAGTTGCTTATGATCGAGTCCATGGGACTATACATGTACGTTCATACTATGTTGAACTAGTTGTATGTAGTTATTATTAGATAACTAACTTGTTTGATGTTTTATGTGATAGCCGAAGGCTTTGACTGAAATAACTGTTGAGTTATGGTAAGAATGAGATGTTGTGATGATGCGGGGGACCCCCGGTCATGAGGTGTGGAATGAGGGGCAGTTGGGTGGATTCCCATCGACTCATCCACGTTAGTAGTCTTGCTAACTGGAAGTATTCCGGCGAGTAAGGCAGGTATCGATAGATTGGGCGAATCCCTCTTGTCGGTATCTTGAAGCTTATTAATGGCGATGGATTTCGGTTAATAAGTTAATGTGAAGCTTACTAATGGCGATGAATTTCGGTTAGTAAGTTAATGTGATTCTAGTACATATATGTTTATGTATTAGGTATGTTTGTGCTTCTAGCTAGTTCGGGGGCAACCCGATAGTTAGATATGATTGCCAGGAGAGCAGAAATTGATATGGTCACAATAGGGTGACTAGACGGTACTGATGTGGTATATATATATATGTTTATATATTTATGAAATGATATTATTTTCTTGGGGTCTAAAACCCATGTATCTCACGAGACTATTTTGTCTCACGTACTACGTTTGTTTGTGGCTGTGTACTCAGGTACAGGTTTGAAGTGTTAGAAGGTTGCACTAGAAGTGGCCTAGAGATGTTTAGCTCGGGAGCTATTAGGTAGATCCCGTTGCCTATGGTTTTGATATACTTGGTGACACCGTATTTTTGTAAACTCTGATATAAGTTTTAAAGTTTTGTTAAACTGTGTTTTGGACAATGTGACAAATATTGGGAAATTATATTTTAAATGATTTAAATGATGTTTTAAAAATACGGGTGTTACAACTTGGTATCAGAGCTATAGTTTAAGTGAATTAGGTTGGATGTCCATCCTAGTCTTAGACTGTAGCAATAGGAATGTAAGATTCCTTGAGATCGATAGGTTGACCTTGAGACTTTATGTTAAGTTTAGGGTTGAACCTAGGGGACCTATAGAAGTTGTTATGAAATGTGCAATGTGAAGTCTTTTGAGACCGTAGGGCATTGGTAAGATAGGGTCGACCCCTATGAGAAATGTCATGTTTTCATCTAATTGTATTGTTTTCGACTGTTGAGTCGACTGTTTGAATCTTGTTTGTTGAATACGTTGGTATGGAGAAGGAATGAATTTGAAAAGTGGACGAGCTCCATTAAATTGGAAAGACTTGTGAATTAGGATATGAACAAGATTTTTGAATAATTGAATAAATAAGGGTAGGTGGAATGATTCCAATACCCATATGAAGGAAGAGTAATCAAATGGTGAATCCCGTAGTGAAAAGTGTCTACATAAAAAGGTAGCAAGACCTAGTCGGAAGAAATGGAAGGATGTTGTATAGGGTTTTCATAGCATGAAAAACCGTTGAGTAATTCGGAAGTTCTGAACCGTAGGTCACGATTGGTGGATCCGGAGGATTGAGCAAGTGCTAGGGAGTAGCAAGCGAAGAAAGAAAGATACGATGAGTTTGACATCCATATAATTAAAGGGTGAGACGTTGACATGGTGGAACGTGTAGTATGAAACTTTGGGAAAGAGAGTGCGGTGCAATATGTTGTGAAAGGAACTCACGAGTGAGTTGAAAGGGGAAGTCTTCCCGGAAGGAAATCTAGAGGGGGGGGGGGGTTCATGATGCAACCTCGGAGATCTTAGGTGAAGATTGATGTTATGTGATTATGGCTTAATTGTTTGGTTGTTGCACGAATTGGTGCTTTTAGAAATTTGAAGACGAGTCGTATGACATGGGGACCTATTTTTGGGAATAGTCTTCCCGGTTAGTGATGTGCGTGGGAGTATGTATTGGAAAAGATTATAGACAAGTGTGTCGCATGTAGTAAGGATATAAGGGTTGATACTAATATGTAGTATAAAGGATGAGACACGAGATATGGTGAGTATTTCTAACAGAAGTGTAGTAGTACAATGAAGTACTAAGTCTTGATAAGAATTGTTAGTATGGATGAAAATTTTTGGAATAGGATCCTTGGAAATGGAATTTGGATGTTCGGCGGGAATCCGTATAAGTAATGTAATATTATACGCGAATGGTAAAGGAAAGAATGACTAAGGTATAGTGATACCTTAGAATTTATAAAAGGGAAAATATGTGGAAAAGAATAAGCGTCGGGGACGACGAAATTTAATCGTTGAAAACAATTGAGTAAAAGTTGGCGTGTAGCCATAGCAAGTTATGTGACCGGATTAATGGATTCGATAATCTAAGGTGAGAAGAAGATTGTCGGTAAAAGTGTCATAGCAATAGCGTGATAATGTATGACATAGTGTAGTGTAAGACTACGATCGGGAAAGGAATAGTCCTAAGTCCCAGGATGTATGAAAGTAGAAAATCGAGTGTTAGACCATTGGGTGCAAAGTCATGGGTTGCAAGTGTAGACCAGAGTTGATTGGTTGACTCAAGAATGACCAGGATGACCGGCGAGTTATGGTTAATGGAATGGAGTGATAGTTACTCCCGTAGTGACAAAAAGATTTGGAAATTTGGTAATAAGGAAAATGAACCGGTTAATGGAGGTTAATGTGTAAGAGAAACGAGATTTTATTAGTTATCCGCGGGATACAATGCATGTGCATTATGTGATGGCCTTCAAAGGCATATGACGATGAAAAGGTAGTGTCATGTGGATCGCGTTGAGTAATATGTCAAATGAGAAACATGTTAGATATGAAAGAAAATGATAATGTGATATTATGTGAATGGTGCTAGAATGCATGATGAATAATTGGGCGATTGAATGAGTGAGAAAGTAGCAAGGCTACGTGATGTAAAAAGATGGATACCAGATGGTATTGGTGTGACAAATGCATATGTTTGTATATGTGCACAATAGAGATGTATAGATGGTATTGGTGACATATACATATGTTTGTATATGTGCACAATAGAGGTGTTTAGATTGAATTGGCGTGATATATGTGTGTATATCTATGTGTGTGTATATGTTTATGTGTTTATATGATGAATGTAGAACCATGTGGTTAATGAGTATTGCTATTATGTTATGGTAAATGAGAATTTGGTTTGAAATGCGGGTTGCATTTAGGACATGCATGTGTAGGAGATGCCTACGATTCATAGAATAGGAGGAAAGAGAAACTCCTAGTGGGCAATTCATCATTGGGTAATCAAGTTATGATAAACTTGTATGAAATTGAGGAATATGTCGCGGTAGGAGATTTAATACTGATAATTGAGCATAAAAGTTATAGAACTGATCGATGTGGTGCAAAGTTGTTGAAAGAATACTAAATGATGGCATGAGTGACCAAATGATGGTTAAGATTCGGTAAAGTTCGGTGTGACCTTATGTATATGTACGACTCTCGCATATTTGGGGAGAAATTGAAAGTGTGGAAAAACGGGGACAATTGTTAAGGGAACAATAATGAGTAGAACCGGAAGTGATAAATTAGTGATGGTGCCCCGTGAGCATGAAATTTGTTAGTTTGAAAGAATTTGGTTGACTTCACGCAAAAGTCAAGGTTGACCAATTTGTGATTGGTTGACTTAGTCAAAGATGGGCTTTGACTTCCATTATGAACGATTAGTGAATGTTGAGGGCATAACGTGTCGATGGTACATGCGTGAAAAAGGTTAATGGAATAGTTGAAATAGTTGTAGTCGGATTATACGACTTTGACCCGTTTGGGTGTTGTCAAGATTGAATTTGGAGATCGAGTATATGATTGTAAATGGATCATAAATTAAAGGTAAATTGTAAAGGAAAGGAGGATTTATGGGATCCTTAACGAGAAGGGAAAATGTTAAAGTATAGTTGACTTTGTGCTTAAGTCAAAGGGTAGATAATGTGGGGATATACCAATGTCGGGATATATCGGTTGGGTCAAAGCTAGAGTTTGACATTCGTTTAAATCAACTAGTTAATGGTATGATTGTGTCATACCATTGTTATGAGAATGAAAAGATCGGTCGAGAGAATGTCGGTGTTTTGGTCAAATTGTGAAATTTTGACCGTTCGGACTTAACGGAGTTAAGTGAACGTTTGGATATGTAATGTTAACGGAACGGGAATGAGGAAAGTTTGATGGTAATGACCACAAAGGAATGAGAGCGGAATGCTCGGTTGTATGTGGGTTGAAATTCTTAGCGATTCCGAGGACGGAATCCTTTTAAGGGGTAGATAGTTGTAACGACCCGAAATTTGTAAATAAATAAATTGTATAAAAATATGATAAATAAGGATAAATCGTTTAAAGAACGTAGGAATTGGTTTCGTGTCGTTTGGACACCGTACGAGAAAGTTATGGGCGAAACCGGGTCGAGACAAAGATGAAAAAGTGCAGCCCTGCTGCTTTAGGGAGTTCGCGACGCGAACTAGGGGTAGCGATCGGGAACTTCGATCAGGGATCTGAGCCATTGGTCGTGATGTAGTTCACGATGGCTTAGCGATCGCGAATTATGTAGAACGCAAACTTAGCGACGCGAACTATTGTTCGCGCCGTGAACTCGTGTCATGCAGCATTAAAGTCGGGTTGGAGCTCATTTAATGCAATAGAAAACCCTAGTTTTTCCCTTTGGCGATTTTGGAGCTCAAGTGCATGTTTTGGTTGATTTCTTCACAAATCTTTGGTAGATTTCACTCCTAAGTGAAGATCAAAGGTATATCTTCACTCCTTGATCTTTGTAGCTTTAGATCTATGTATTTTGATGGTTGGGTTTGAAACCCTAGTTATTGGGGGTTATGGTTTATGGTGAATAAATGATGTATACACTTAATAGATGGTATATTAACAAAGGAAACAAGTGTATGATTTCGATTGGTAAGAATCTTAAGGGTTGGTTAACCTAGGGTTTGGTAAATCACCATAATTGGGGAAATGTGTTAATAAGTGTTATCTAGAGATAGATGGACACAATAGTAGTAGTATGTGATGTTGATAATCTTGTGATTATTGTATTAGGCATTTAGTGAGGTATTGGAAGGTTGACCGAATTGTGAAGCAAGGATTCGGGTTAACAGACGCGATCTGGAAAGCATTGCTAAGGTGAGTACATGAGACTTTTAAACTGGGTATATAGCAAATAGTTTTGAAAGTACATATGATATTTTATCAGTCTTTATTAATAAATATTTTGATAAAGATAGTGATTGAAAATGTATGAAAGTATGTAGAATGTGATACTAGAATATGTCTAGTATGATTGATGAATTTGGAGGTAAATAAGATAAATTAAAGTAGTTATGGAGTCTCTATTAATGAACCATAATAATGAAGTAATTGAATAAAAGAATGTATATTGAGCCTTTATTAATAAATATGTATTAGTAAAGCAATTGGGAACTATTTTATAATAAAGATAATCTATTGGTAAGGATTACTACTAAAAGTAAAGAACGAATACATATGAGAATGAAAATGATGTGACTAGTAATAAGTATGTATTATAGTCAACGAAGAGATAAAAGTAATATGATATTGATGAATGAGGAATGTATCTTATGAATATGTAAGTGTGGACCTTCTAGGGTCATAGATGTAGAAGTAGATGTGAGTTGCTTATGATCGAGTCCATGGGACTATACATGTGCGTTCATACTATGTTGAACTAGTTATATGTAGTTATTATTAGATAACTAACTTGTTTGATGTTTTATGTGATAGCCGAAGGCTTTGATTGAAATAACTGTTGAGTTATGGTAAGAATGAGATGTTGTGATGATGCGGGGGACCCCCGGTCATGAGGTGTGGAATGAGGGGCAGTTGGATGGATTCCCATCGACTCATCCACGTTAGTAGTCTTGCTAACTGGAAGTATTCCGGCGAGTAAGGCATGTATCGATAGATTGGGCGAATCCCTCTTGTCGGTATCTTGAAGCTTATTAATGGCGATGGATTTCGGTTAATAAGTTAATGTGAAGCTTACTAATGGCGATGGATTTCGGTTAGTATTAATGTGATTCTAGTACATATATGTTTATGTATTAGGTATGTTTGTGCTTCTAGCTAGTTCGGGGGCAACCCGATAGTTAGATATGATTGCCAGGAGAGCAGAAATTGATAGGGTCACAATAGGGTGACTAGACGGTACTGATGTGGTATATATATATGTTTATATATTTATGAAATGATATTATTTTTTTGGGGTCTAAAACTCATGTATCTCACGAGACTATTTTGTCTCACGTACTACGTTTGTTTGTGGCTGTGTACTCAGGTACAGGTTTGAAGTGTTAGAAGGTTGCACTAGAAGTGGCCTAGAGATGTTTAGCTCAGGAGCTATTAGGTAGATACCGTTGCCTATGGTTTTGATATACTTGGTGACACCGTATTTTTGTAAACTCTGATATAAGTTTTAAAGTTTTGTTAAACTGTGTTTTGGATAATGTGACAAATATTGGGAAATTATATTTTAAATGATTTAAATGAGGTTTTAAAAATACGGGTGTTACATTCGGGTTCAGTTATAACCCGACCCTGTAAACCATAAATCCAATTAACACTCGATCAGGTGAAGAAGAGGTCTGATAGTCGGAAGGAATCTGAATTCCTTAGGGTGTGGGAAGGAATCTGAATTCTCTCAACTGAAGGAAAGTTTTGGTGTCATGGATTCCAATTCCATCCTGAAAATGGTGAACCAAACGCAGGAATCTCTGGAATTAGATTCCAATTCTCACTAATTCGAGGGGATTCCATCGAATCAAACACCCCCTTAGGCTATGGGGTATGGGTCATGTCGTGGTGTGGTGGTGTGGTGTCCATGTGGCAACCACCACCCCGTTAGAAAGAAAGGGAACACCCCCTGTGGTGGTTGTTATTTGCTTAGCTTTACGGTTCCCTAACCCGCGAAATTAGGGCTCACTCATGTTTTTCAAAATTTAAACTTAACGCTCCACGAAGACATTCGATTGATCGATCTGGTATGGCTTCATACATCACTTATAAATTACGCTTCTTAACGCATTTCAGTAATTCAATTCGTCTGATACATTTTATGCTTTGCAAAATCGGTACATTGAACATATAATGGTCAATTAGGCACCCGACTACCTTGACGGTGTCTACCTATATTCCAATTAACGCGCCTTTCAAGGTATGTTGGCTGCTCTAATTCTTTATGTAAGACTTCATTTAGCATTACTCAAATTCATGGCGACAGCTTATTTCTGCTGTTTCCAATCTTACCCTTCACATGGTTAGCCTACCTCTAAATGTCCACAAGCACCAAACCGATTAGGTCAAGGAATTGGAAGTTACTACGTTGTCTCAAATTTTATAATTTAAGATCAAATATCGCAATAGGGTTTGATTGAATATTAGATTTTTAGAGTTTTTATTCAGTTTCTCTTGGTATGCAGCGACTATATAACTATGGATGGGAGCAATTTAGCATCTGATCTAGTAATTGCAGAACTCATAAGCATGGGGTTTCAGATCCCTGAGGCAACAAAAGCCATCAAAGAAGTGGGCCCATCACTAAACAACGCAATCGATTTCATTTTAAATAATTGTAACAAAAATCAAGATAATGGTTCTAACTGCCCCAGTGGCAGCAAGAATGTTTCAAAGGAAAGAAACCTACCTACCACTGAAAAACAGTCACTTAAGAGAATGCGACAGTCAAGCATAATAGATCATCTGAAATCTGCAGGAAACCCCAAGATTTGCAAAACGACTGTTGAATCTGAACCGATTCAGCCTGTTTTTGAAGGATTAAAAGTGCCAAAAGATATATTTACTGGGCTAGATTGGGAAATTAGCGCAAATACACTTCTACAAAAGCATTTTTCTTATCCATCATTGAAAAGATTCCAAGTGGAAGCCTTGGAAGCTTGGATATCTCACAAAGATTGCCTTGTTCTTGCTGCAACAGGATCAGGTAAACAAATGTCATTTTCCTCAAAATATTAAATTTAAATCATATAAATTCAGAAACTCAGTATATTGACGTTTTTATTGACATTATATTTTACAGAAATTTTGTCTCAATATTTGTAGGGAAATCATTATGTTTTCAGATTCCAGCATTACTAACAGGGAAGGTTGTTGTGGTAATTTCACCCTTGATAAGTTTAATGCATGATCAATGCCTGAAACTAGCAAAACATGGTGTGTCAGCATGTTTTCTAGGATCTGGACAAATTGACCAAAGTGTTGAGCAGAAAGCAATGAGTGGAAAGTATCAAATCATCTATGTATGCCCTGAGACCATCTTGAGGTTGGTTAATTATCTGTTTAATTTTTATAAAGCGTCCTTCTGGTTTCTATGAAATTGTCCCTAATTTTCAAACTTGTTACATGACCTATTTTGGTTTTGGGACCGTTTGTGCTAGAAGTTTTAAAATTAGGGACCATCCATGTTATATAAAAAGTCGAGAGACGAAATATAAAGTTTCATTCTCTTGCAGATTGATAAAACCACTTCAAATCCTTGCAGAAAACCGCGGAATTGCTTTATTTGCAATTGATGAAGTTCATTGTGTCTCTAAGTGGGGTCATGATTTTCGACCTGATTACAGGTTTGCTTTTAATTATAAACTTGTAAATTGTAATTTTATTTCAAAATATGTATTTAGTTTGTAAATATATGTAATTTCATTTTTTTTTTTGTTGATATTTTAGGCGATTGTCTGCACTGAGAGAGAATTTTAATCCTGAAAAATTGGGATTTTTGAAGTTTGATATACCGATAATGGCACTGACTGCAACTGCCACCTGTCGAGTTCGGGAAGATATTCTCAAGTCATTGAAAATGTCAGAGGATCCAAAGATTGTTCTCACCTCCTTTTTCCGTCCAAATCTTCGGTTTTCAGTTACTTCCTTCTCTTCATATTCTTTATTTATGTTTTAATCCTCAAACTTTAACTGATTTGCCGTTTTAGCCCTTCAACTTTTTTCAAAGATGGTTTTATCTTAAACTTTATGTGTAGGTGAAGCATAGTAGAACTTGTTCATCCTCATACGAGAGGGACTTGTGTGAGTTGATTGAGACATACACCAAAAACCAAAAATACAATAAAAAGAATATTTTAGAAAAAAGAGAAAATCATTCTTTTGAAAGTGATGATGATAATGATGATGATGATGATGATGATATAAGTTTGCCTTCAAAGAGAAAGCAGTTGTCAGTTGAATTTCTTGAAGATGATTGTGATGTATCTGTGGATGTAGATGACTTTGACGGTAAGTTTTGTTATTATGATTCATGAATCACAAATTACGTTTTTATGCTTTAATTATCCTTTAAGACAGTTGTTTTATTTAATTATTTTGACAACTGGCAGTTACCTGTGGGGAATTTGATGCTAGGAAGGATTTGGATGTTTGTGGTAATGAAGGAAATATGGAAGTTGACCAGGGGTCAACTATCATTTATGTTCCAACAAGGAAAGAAACATTAAGCATTGCAAAATATCTCTGTAAATGTGGCGTCAAAGCTGCTGCTTATCATGCAAAGGTATATATATATACATATATTGATATATATATATATATTTGTTTATATATTCTCTTTATGTTGCTTATTATTGTTTACCAGCTTCCAAAATCACAACTGAGGCAAGTGCATTCAGAATTTCATGAAAGTACTCTACAGGTATGATTCATGTATAATTTAAATGACTAAAGTGAAGATGTTTGAATTAATTGCAAAATTATATTAAAGTGAGTATTAATGGTGGTTTGTAGGTGGTTGTTGCAACGATTGCTTTTGGTATGGGTATTGACAAATTAAATGTTCGAAGGATCATTCACTATGGTTGGCCGCAGGTATATATGTTCATAAATCATAAATCATAAATCTGGTTCCTAAGACCAATTTTACAATTTTGGTTATATTTTTATTATATTTTTATTATTGCTACTTTTTGTGTACAGAGTTTGGAAGCATATTACCAGGAAGCAGGTAGAGCCGGAAGGGATGGGAAATTGGCAGATTGTGGTGAATGAGTGATTTATTTTTTATTTATTTTTGTCTTTCACTTTTTTTATTTTCTTTTTCATATGATCAGTTAGTATCTAATTTAGATGATTAATTGCTGGTCTCGTGAACAATCTAATTAACTTTTGGTGTTTTATTGAATATTTATATATATATATAGTTCTATATGCAAATTTATCAAGAATGCCATCCCTTCTTCCAAGCCGAAGAACCGAACAACAGACTAAACAAGCGTATATCATGTTATCTGATTGCTTCAGGTTCACATTTTATTAATATTTAATAATTCTCCTTTTTTAACATATCTTATAAATACCATTTTTATACTTTGCAGATACGCTATTCGTACCTGTAGATGTCGAGCCCAAATGCTCGTACAATATTTTGGGGAAGATTTTAGCAACAAATCTTGTAATTCGTATGTCAAATACTTTCTTTGCAACCTGACTTTTTACATCATTTTCTTCTCATTTTAGTTGCATATTAATGTAATTGTCAGGTGTGATGTTTGTGTTAATGGACCTCCTGAAAAGCCAGATATCAAGGATGAAGCTCGAGTTCTCATGCAGATCATTGCTGATCATTATGTGAGTATTTACTGTTGTTTCTGTTACTGTAAAAAGTTATATATGTTGTCAAAAGTTTCTACATAAACATCAAAATCTCTTAATTTGCAGACTTAAATCCAATTCTCCTTTTTTTCTCGTGTTCTTTGTCCCTGTAGTTTTCGTTTTTCCTTTTTTTTTTGGGGCCATTTTCACCTAAAATGACCAAAATGCCCTTATAACTATTCTTCTGAATTTCTTTAATTTATTTTTCTTTTCCGGTCATCTTCTCCGGCAAACCTCTCTCTACACTCTCGGGTTTTTATATGTAATAAGGGAATTCATTTCTACACCACAACTTTTATACTTCCTCCGATTCAAAATAAGTGATACACTTTCCATATCTGGGTGTATCAAAATAAGTGATACACTTTCCATATTTGGGTGTATCAAAATAAGTGATACACTTTGAAATTTTACCTTATTTGGTAAAAAGTAGTGGAACCCACACCCACTAACTATCTACTTTAATAAAGTGAAATGACTCATTTACCCTTACTTTTACTTTTAAACATCATTAATCTTACTTTATTCAAAAATTGTGGGACCCATTCCCCATTAATCATCCAATTAATCTAATTTAACCCCCATTATAATCTTTTGCCTCAAAAACCATGAAATCAAGATTGTATCACTTATTTTGAATCGGAGGAAGTATCATACACCACAGAGTACAAGTTTTACAGCTAACCATACAACTATACTAATCAATGATTGTGGTAGATGCATTAAAAGTTGTGGTTTAAAAATCACCCCTTATGTAATAATGCACATGTTAATATCTAGGATGAAAGAAGTTATGTGGAGGAGGGGTCTTATAGTTATGATGATAACTATAATAATCATAATACAAGGAAAGTATGCATGGAGAAACCAAATATCAAGATGATTGTTAGTAAAATTCGTCAACAGGTATACAATTTTGAAAATATTCCGTTCTTATTTAAGTTTATTTTTTTACATTAAATTAATGTTATTAAATAAGCGTATATATACGGGTGATGCACAGAATCAACAATTTGCAACCGCTGATCTGTTATGGTGGAGAGGCCTTGTACGGATCCTGGAAGAAAAAGGGTTTCTTAGAGAGGGAGATGAAAAGGTAGCATATCAAATTACACAAATGGTCCTTTATGTTTGTACCATATTACATATTTGGTCCTTTAATTTTATAAATTACTTTTGTCTGCATGCACAGACTCATGTTCAGATAAAATATCCCGAACCAACAAAACTCGGGTTGGAATTTGTGAGGACCGAATCGGGTCAACCGTTTTATGTTTACCCGGAAGCCGATATGTTGCTGTCACAAAGTAGGCCCAATTCTAATTCGTCTTTTTCTGAATGGGGGAAAGGTTGGGCTGACCCTGAAATTAGAAAACAGAGGTTAGCAAGAAACCGACCGTTTAGACGCCCACGCCAAAAAAACAAAAAACATCATGTGGATATGAAAACAGCTCGAGGGAGGTTAGCTGCAAAGCTGTCGAAATAACTATATTAATAAAAAAAATAACAAAGTTGAAGCATAATTAAGAACAATTTTAAAAGTTATTTACTAAATATATTACTATTTTGGACTCTTGACATCAAAATCACTATGCTTCAAAACTAAATGAAAATGATTTAATAACTATTATTTTTAAGGGTTATGCTAAACATTGCCCTTAGGGAAATGGTTAAGAGTTACTCCCTCCGTCCCTAAATAAAGTTCTCATTTCTCTTGGGCACAACTTTTTAGGAGATAGTTAGTGGTGGGGTATTTGATATTATTTTTTATTTAAATATAAGGTTTGATTGGAGAGAGAAAATGTATTAGAAAATAGTTAGTGGTAAAAGAATTGACAATAATATTATTATATTAAGTGGGCCCCTTAAGTTTGAGAAATGAGAACTTTATTTAGGAATAAAACTTGAAGGAGAAATGAGAACTTTATTTAGGGACGGAGGAAGTATTAAAGTTGGTTATGTATAAGTGTTTATGCATAACCACTACTAGGTGGTTAGCAAATTCCTTTTTTTAATCTCTAGAATTTTAATTTAGTAACTAGTTAACTACTAATATTGATCTCCAACACATCAAAATCACTAACCTTACAAAGAAGTGAAATCCAATTAGTGACTACTATTTTTCTAAAATTCTTGTTTGGTCACTAACTCTTCTAACTTGCTAAAGTTTCCAACTAGTCATTACTTGTGATCACCAATTTCATCTCTAATTTTTCAACTCAGTTACCATTTCCGAGTGTTGGGCACTAAGCCATGACCAAAATTTAGTGACAACTTATGTTATGGTGACTACTTTTAATGCTAGTGACGAAATAGTGGGTTGTCACTTAAAATTGTCAGAAAAGGAGGGTTTTCATGTTAGTGGCGAAATAGTGAGTCGTCGCATGTTGATGAGATACTTCTAATAAATGTTTGTTAATAATGGTCTCCATCTTTGTAATCGAGGGTTCAAGTCACATAGTGATAATAAGTGATATTTAAGAGTAGATTAAGATTTGTTGTTCAAAATAAAAATGTAAATACACATGATAGAATTATTTACACCATTTACATCGTGGAAAATAACAGATAATTATTATAAAGAAATACGCATAGTAACACATTAACAACAATACCATAAACAAACGTATGAGGCAAAACATCAAAATTCAGGTTTGCTTTTGTACAATCTACCAATAATTGTATCAACAACAATCACACACATCTACTCTATTGAAAGGGGTTGCCTTGGCCAAAAGCTTTCGATCTCCTCAATTCTCTACAAACAAGATCTAACATTGCCAAAAAGTCTCTCACGATCACGAATATCCGAAGCGGATTCTCATCATCTTTACTCATATTCCCGTGAAAGTACTCGGTAACCTCTCTCACAAGTTCCAAAACTTTGCGTTCCTCTTCCTCCAACTCCTCGAGGCTTTTTTCCGCACATTTCACGAAAACATTCATAGATTCCACAAAACTCGATGTTTTTTCTCTCACCGACAAATCTTCGTTTACCAATCCACGCAACCTACACATGCCTTGAGATAGATTAGAAACCGAGCTTGCAATGACATCAAAGTCTATGGTGGCGGTTTTCTTCACATTGCATAGTTCGGTACTTAGACCGGACACAAGTTCCAACCCCATGTTTCTATAGTCTTCTTCTCGATCTTGAATGTTTCTTTGCTTGTTTTTTTGATTAATCTTGCCTATAATGCTCTCGGACACTCTAACGCCTTCTGACCGGACAATTTCTTGGACTACGAAATGAAGCAACGTTGTTTTTCCGTCCGTTCCTTTCACGTCGGCAAGTTTAAGCAACGCGTCGAGCTTAAATGCCTTGGCTCCTCCTCGTATCGTACCTATGTTCATCCGGTTCCCCGTTTTGAGCACGGCTTCTAGTAGTTTAAGGAATAGCCGACTCGATCTTAGTTCTTTGCATGCTTCCTGATATGTACAACATGATTAGCTTTGAGTTATTAAAATAGTCTGCATTTGGGTAGAGGTACTTGCGAATACATGATTTTCATAACATGTTAATGCTAGTCTCAAATTGTTAATAAAATTAAGTTAAAAAAAAATGTATGCATAAAAAAGCGAAATTGCATTTTAGTATCGTGAACTTGATTGACCAGCCGTTCTATTACCTTAAATTATTAAAGGTGCATCATAATACCATAAACTAGCAAAAATGGTCAATTTAGTATATTGACTCATTAATTTGATCGTGTTTTCTTACATAGATTATCTTCCTTATAACTTTGACGAGCTAAAAAATGTAAGTTTATGTCAATATATTGAAATTTTTAGAAGCGATTGACGTGAGAATTGAAGACTAAATTAGTGACTCGGATTATTCAATTGACTATTTTTCCAAGTTTAAAGTATCATATTTGATAGAGAACCCGGTCAACCAAGTTAATAGTACTAAAATGTATTTTGGTCTAAAAAGAAATGTTGCATGATGTTTGACTCATTTTTTGAACGGCTAACACACCCCTAATTCTACACCATTTTGTCTACTACGGGACTTAAACCACAACCTTATTGACATAATAAACATCAGATACCGCTGAGCCCTTTGTTGTTTGACCCATTTAACACCTAATTTTTCAAGGAGTATTTTTTGTTTGAGTGTTTTGTTTGACCAAATGATAAAACATAAGTTAAAACGGCTCATTTATAAGAAAATATATTAAAAATGCGACATGATAAATGGCAGGGATTGTACCTGTAGCATAGAGAAGGTCCTTCGGAGATGAGTCATCTCGTCTTCGAATGTTTCTCGATATAGCAATGCTTCAATTCTTGCGAAGGCGTAAGGTATCGCAAGGATTGATCTAACAAATGTCTCAGCCGAACCTAACTCACCTTTGTAGCCGCTTAGTTTAGCCGTTTCTTCTGTTGTGGGTTCCATCTTTGTGAGCACTTCTAGTTGTTCTAAATTCAAACCATTTCCTAACACCAAGAGATCGATGGAGTCCAAATCAATTATTTATCAGATATTTGTAGCCGGTCAGTTAATTGTACTATGTGATGGACCTGTACCTTGTACAAGTGCACGACAAACTTGTTCGGTTGTAGCGTTGAGAGCTTTTAAGAGTATGGTTAGGTTCTGAAGTCTTTTGGGCTCCAGAACATGCTTACTCGGAGACGGGCTTTTGCTTTTTAATTCATCATTCGAATTCTGTAGATTGTAGCTGAAGAGAGACTCGATCATTTCCTCATCAAACCTGTTTTCTATTTCATCAATTTGACGTACACAAATACACTAACAATAACGATACCTAATCCCGTCAAAACCATGGTGGTCAGATGCATACCTGATCTACGTCTTTCGGAAGAAGTGTGTGGTGGAAAAAAAATGTAACAGATCTTACAAAATAGCTTACTCAAATGAGCTTGATCTCAACTTGTCCCAAACCATGGAATGGTCCGGTGCAGCTCGTACTTTATCCCAATGCAGCGGTTTCAGTTTCGGCAATGGAATTCCATCTTTACCCACCGGAGTAAACTGAGACGGGGGTGGTGGTGGTGGAGGGTTTCCTGGTGGTGGTGGCGGGCTTCCTTTTGGTAAGGGTGGTGGTGGTGGAGGGTTTCCTTTTCCTAAGGTTGGTGGCGATGGTGGTGGAGGAATCCGGGTTTGATTTGATCCGGATGAAGGATCTGATTTTATTGCAGAAGTAAAGGTTTTCAATGTGCATTTGGTCGAAGAAGACCCACCTTGTGTCCTTTGTGGCGGTGGCGGTGGTGGAGTTGGTGGCTGCAGTGGCGGTGGCAGCGGCGGTGGAGTGGATGTTGGTGGTTCTAATGTGTCACAATTACCAATTGAAGCGTCGGAAATTCTTGGATTAGAGGAATGATGTGAATTACAAACAGAATGGAAAGATTCATCATCCGATGAATGAGAGTCCACGTGTTGTTCACCAATTGGAGAACCAAAAAAGACCTGTTCATCTTCTTCATCAAACTTCAATGATTCAATCGAAGCTACAACACCATAACCACAATCTAGATTTTTTTCG
This sequence comes from Calendula officinalis, assembly GCA_963853835.1. Lineage (NCBI taxonomy): Eukaryota > Viridiplantae > Streptophyta > Magnoliopsida > Asterales > Asteraceae > Calendula > Calendula officinalis. The sequence continues at coordinate 11,469,364 of OY970821.1, read as the reverse complement.
TCCTCTTGCAATTCATCCAATTCGGGATTTCGTGAGGTGAAATTATCATCATTATCATGGTTTATGCTACAAATTGGCGGCGGGTCCAAAACAGTTCCTAACGATTCAAGGTAAAAATTACCGGGAACCGGATCAGACATTACCTTCTTAGATGACGATTTCCTTTTACGCTCTGTTCTCAACTTTCTGCAGCCCAAGAACAAAGCAATGAAGCAGACTATACTAGTGGCCCCACCTACCGACGCCATAACTGCCACCAGAACTCTCCGCCGCTTTCCGCCATCAGACGGTGGAAAGTGGTGGCGTTTTTCCCCATGGGAATGTGGATGAACATGATGGCGTGGAGCTGGAGAAGGTATTGGTAACGGTGATGGTGATGGTGACGGTGAAAGGTTGAAATGTGTGTGTTTTGAGTTGTTTAACCCAAACAGAGCTCTGACATTGTGGTGTGTTAATGGTGAAAGCTGAAGATTTGGGGCAGTGAATAATGAGGAAACAATGAGTGTGATGAGAAAGAGGATGATGATGAAACGGATGATCTTACAACCAGACTCCATTTATTTTTAATTTTTTTTTGTGGGTAAATCTTGAAAACCTCAAAAGGATACAAGATATGAATTAACCTTTCTGATGCAATTATAACATTGAATCCTGTTGGTGCTGGTGGGGCTGAAGGTGTAACACACTCTTAAATGCTACTCCAAGGAATCCCTGTGTGTGTGTTTGGCAGTTGAAGCTTGTAGGGGCCTTATTCATTGTCTTCTGTGCATTATCATCTTACTCTCATTTACTACAAAATTAACACTACATCCCTTTTATTAAAAGGGAATTCCTGGCCTCTTGTGGTGGCTCACTTTTTCTCGTGACGTACTTAACCTAATTATGATTGTTTCTGAGCCTTCCGTGAGTCATTTTGATAAATGTTTATCCAATGAGGTATAGAAAGTTATTTGGAAATCATTACCACTAGACTATATATGATTATATAAGATTGTCTCACTTATCCATTTTGCAACTAAGTTATAAGAAAAAACAAGAATTGAAAAAGGTTTTGATGATCATGTGATTGTCCAAGTTTTTCTAGAAATTTAGTTAGGAGTTGTTGGGACTTTTGGAGGTCAAATAAATTATACATGTCAAAATCAGTTTCATAGGGATGATTATGCTTTTTTTTTCAAACCCAAATCTCTATTTCCTTTTCAAACTTTACATTAGCTCGTTGTGGGCTCCAATAGGTTGGTATTACCTTTGCATATCTTTATGTGTGGTGAACATATCAATTATTTCTGCATTCATCCTAATTTCGTATAGCAATAATTCGATTCGTGATCTTACGTACATGTAAAAACAAATTTGTACCAAAACACAAATAGTGATCAAAGTGGGGTTACATTCATGTTAAATATATGTTAAAGTTATTTTTGGCTTTTTAACATGATTTACCCTTCCTCATATAATACGCATTTGCATCCTACAAAAATTAATCTAAACAAATCACAATTTATAAAAGAAAAAAAAAATGAAAATCCGTTTAACATGTGTTAACCAATTGGCGGGAGAGCATTTGTCGAGCTACCCGGTGTGGTTTGGCTAGCTTTGGCACCACCAGAATTCTTTTAACATGGCTTTAGCATAGCTATATTGAGATTAAAACTTGTTCAAAAACTTACAAATATCCCTAATTCATTCATGATATATTGACTTGGACATTTTATCTTACCTTAGATTTGTCACGTGAATGAGTTTCATATATGGCTCGATAGAAGTAAAAGATGGGAGGTTATTTGGTGAGGCTTTCTTGCAATTTTCTTGGTCGTCTAATCTAAACCATGTGCAAAAAATCTAACCGACAGGACAAGAATTAAAAAGAAATTTATAAATTGGCTTGGCTTTGCCGTTACTTGGAATCCCATGCTCGAGGCTGTAAAAGAACTCACATCACACACCCCCTTTCGTGTTCTTATATGAGGGACCACACAACCCACAACCAGGCCCACTCCTTGTGTTTATGGTGGACAGGAAAAAATGTTATCGTTTTGGAACTGTTGGTTCCGACCAGAACCACTTTGGGGGTTCTAATTCCGTTCTCAAAATCATGAAACCGCCCTAAGATGTTTCGGTTCCGGTTCTCAGAAACTCGCGGGGTAAGGGGAACCATCGGGTACTCGGTTACTTTTATTAAAAGGAATTTTCTATTATGGGCCACATGGCACATTGTAGTATATACTAAAGTTGTTTTATGCCCCTTCATTTAGTGTATAAAAAAACTTCATTTGGTAAAAATAAAATCAGCATAACACAAAAGCATTAATGACTCACTAATATTATTTTATTCTAACTAAAGAAATTTTGGTTTATTAGACGGTAATAAACTTCTACAGATTATAACAAGAACAACAATTAACAACTTCCTTTCCATTAAACTTGAACTCAACCGGTCAATAGACCAAAAACAAGACAAAACACCTCGCTACAATAAAACTCTCAACGAATCATTATCAACAGATAATGATCGTTCTACACTCAGAAATACAACCAGAAAACTAATACAAACCCTAATCGTAGAAGACGATTTAGAGAGAGAACTTACAGAGAAAACCTTTTTGTTTTACACACTTAAAACTAAAAATAACAATACAAAACTTAATATATATTTTCTCTAAATATCTTCACCGACTCACTTCCAGATGTTTCACTTTAAACCCTGCAGAATAAAACTCATACAAAAATACAATAAAACTAATGAAAGTAATTACCTCTTTTACCTGACTTAAAACCATTACATTGTCGGTCCTTCTAACCAGCTCTTAACCTGCACTTAACAAAACTTAACCAAAACATTAAATTCACAATTGCATTAACTATTTCAACATCCTCCCATAATTCAATTGTGAAACATGTTAACCAGCTTAAGATTTTCACAAAACATTTCATGACTTTTTGAAGGTAATCCTTTTGTAAATATATCAGCAGTGTTTAAAGTGGTATCAATTTTGCAGATACTAACTATACCTGCACTAGCTTTAATTCTTACAAAATGTAAATCAATTTCAAAATGTTTCGTCCTATCATGAAAAACAGGGTTTGCTGCAATTAAAATCGCAGCCTTATTATCACAGAACACTTTTGATGGTTTACTACAATCAACACTAAGTTCAACCAAAATCTTTTTAATCCACAAGATTTCACAAACAACAGAAGCCACAGCTCTGTATTCAGCTTCTGCTGTTGATCTAGATACTGTATATTGTTTCTTGCTTTTCCAAGAAACCAGATTTTTTCCTAGATAAACAGCATAGCCTGTAATAGATTTCCTTGTTGCCAAACACTTACCCCAATCAGAGTCAACATAAGCTTCTAATTCAAAACTATCATTTCGATCAAAAACAATACCTTTTCCAGGAGATCCTTTTATATATCTTAACACTCTTAAGGCTAATTTAGCATGAGATTCCAATGGACTATGCATAAATTGACTTAAACAGTGAACAGTATAAGATATATCAGGCCTAGTTAAAGTCAAGTATATCAACTTTCCAATCAACCTTTGGTAACCAGTAAAATCACTTAACAACTTATCATCTTTACTAGCATTTGCTTGATCAGTAATTACAATATTAGTTTCCATAGGAATGGCTACAGGTTTACAACCTGTCATGCCAAACTCGGCTAGAAGATCTAATGCATATTTTCTTTGACACAAGTAAATTCCAGTTTCAGATTGTAATACTTCAATACCCAAAAAATACTTGAGTTTACCCAAGTCTTTAATCATAAAATTTGAATTTAAGTAAACTTTAAATTTTTCAATTTCAGCAGAATTATTTCCTGTTACTACAATATCATCAACATAAACTAGTAAAATTATAACATATCCATTACTATTCTTTACAAATAAAGAATAATCACTTAGACTTTGAACAAACCCAATATTTACTAAAGTTGCTGTAAGTTTTTCATTCCATTTCCTTGGTGCTTGTTTTAGCCCATACAAGGACTTCACAAGCTTACAAACCTTATTATCATCTTTAGAGAAATATCCCTCTGGTAAACTCATATACACTTCCTCATCAAGATTACCATAAAGGAAGGCATTATTAACATCTAATTGGTATAACGACCAATTATTTTTAACTGCCAAACTAATTACACATCTAACAGTAACCATTTTCACCACGGGTGAAAAAGTTTCATCAAAGTCAATTCCTTCTCTTTGACTATACCCTTTAGCTACCAACCTAGCTTTATATCTCTCTACCTCACCATTAGCTTTATATTTAATTTTGTATATCCATTTACAACCTATTGGTTTTCTACCTAGAGGTAAATCAGTAATTTCCCAAGTTTTGTTTCTATACAAGGCTTCCATTTCAGTATTCATTGCCTCTACCCAATTACTATCAACCACAGCCTCTTCAAAATTATTAGGCTCGCACACTTTATTTAAGCTACTAGTAAAACAGAAATTCTCAATAGATAAATTCGAATAATTAACAACTTTATTCAAATCATATTTCACCTTATTATTTAACACAAAATCAGTAAAACGTTTGGGTAAAACAGTTGGTCTAGTAGATCTCCTTACATCATTATTTTGTAAAACATTTTGATTTTGACCCTCAGGGGCATTCTGCTCACGGTTATCGTCATTAGAAGGTGCTGCGGTCCGACTATCACTAGTAGATACATTCCTATTAGGACAATCTAACTCACTTCCACTTACTGTGGTACGATTATCACTAGAGGAACCACCACTATTCCTACTAGGACCATCGTTACTAACACCCGTGGTCCGATTATCACTAGAGGTAACGTATCTACTAGGACCATCTAACACGCTGCCAACATCTTGAGTTGCCCTCCCATCATCATCGGGTACAGTATGGTTATCATTTGTTTTAGGAACATAGTAATCAAAAAAATTCAAATGATTTATATCATCTGTTTTTTCCAACACTTCAGAAGTCATTTTTAATGGAAATATATTTTCATAAAATTGCACGTCTCTTGAAAAAATAATTGTTTTGTTGTCAAGAGAGAACAACTTAAAACCTTTTTTTACATTTGAATAACCCAAAAAAATACATTTTTCTGACTTCGAAGCAAACTTATCAAGATTATTTAAAATTTTTGAAAAACAAAGACAACCAAAGCTTCTAAGGTGACTAAGAGAAGGCTCATGGCCAAAAACTAACTCATAAGGAGATCTACCATCGAGAACAGAGGAGGGTAACCTGTTAATCAAATAGGCAGCAGTTAAAACACAATCAGTCCACAAATATAGGGGAATTCCCCCTTGAAACATAAGAGATCTAGCAGTATTAAGAAGGTGTCTATGTTTCCTTTCAACTATACCATTTTGTTGGGGAGTATAAGTACAAGAAGTTTGATGAATGATACCATTAATTTCACAAAACAATTTCATTTTATTATTAACAAATTCAGTCCCATTATCTGACCTAAAGATTTTTACATGTTTACTAAACTGATTTTTTAACATGTTAAACAAAATTTCAACATTTTCAAAAACTTCTTCTTTACTTTTAAGCAAAAAAACCCAAACAGCTCTTGAAAAATCATCAACAACAGTTAAAAAAAATCTATATCCTTCTCTACTAGTGATCCTATAAGGACCCCAAACATCTAAGTGGACAAGGTCACCTAAACTAGTAGACTTATGGTCACTTAAGGGAAATGATTCCCTTGTTTGCTTAGCCCTATGACACACTTCACAAGGAGACATATCAACAGGACCATCAAGTTTCAGTTTAGATTTTAACACACTAACTACTTGATCAGCAGGGTGCCCTAACCTATTATGCCACACAACTTTCGACAAATAACACATACTCAAACAGTTATAATTAAGTATATTATTACTTACACTTACAATATATAGACCACCACATTCTTTACCAGTCACAACATTTGTCCTTGATTTCAAGTCCTGAATATAGCAATTATTTTCATCAAAACCAATAAACAGTTTACAATCTTTTGACACTTTTTGAACAGACATTAAACTCACACAATATTCTGGTATTACTAAAACATCGAATAAGGTAACTTTGTTATTTAATTTTAAATTCCCAATTTCTTTTATAAAAGCTTGAGTACCATTTGGGTGACTAACAGTTATTTTCAAATCTGATACATCAACAACATCAACTAAAAATTTTGAGGACCCAGTCATGTGTTGGTTTGCTCCAGAATCAACAATCCAACCAGACACACAATTTTTATTTTCAAGAGCAGTATTTGAATTAAAAAATTTATTAAAATTTTCATTGAAAATTTTACTTTTGTTGTAAACAGTTTTAAACGCACCTGCCATATTCGATTGCAAACCAGGAGTAGTACCACTGGACTCTCCAATTAAAGACATAATTTTGGCTATCTGCTCATTTGAAAAAGTACCAGTTGATGTAGCTCCACTTGAACTACTTTTTTCATTACAAACTACATTGTTAGTGTTATACTTTGTTTTATTTTGTGAAAATGTTTTCTTTTTAAAATCCGGGGGATATCCAACTAGGTCAAAACATCTATCCACAGTATGCCCATACATATTACAGTTTGTACATTTAAAGTTTGTATTGGGTTTTTTACTAAAAGTTTTATTGTTATTATTACTAGAATTATTGAAGTTATTATTTGAAAAACTTTTAGTGTTATTAAATTGAGCAGCAAACACAGAATTTTGACCTTTTGTACTATGGTCTATACTAGATCCTTTCCTATGGGATTCTTCCCTAGAAATCATACTATAAGCAGTTTTAACATCGGGTAACGGATCTCTAGTTAAGATAATACTCCTAATTGGCATATAGACATCATCTAGACCCATTAAAAACTGCATTAATTTTAACACTTTATTATGATTTTGAAGAACATTGCCATTATCACACGCACACACAGGAATTTGGACCAAAGAATCATATTGTTTCCATAATGAATTTAGCTTATGATAGTAGTCAGATAAACACAATCCACCTTGTTTTATAGAATTTATATTATGATGAAGATTAAAAACCATAAACCCATCAACTTTGTCATACGTTTCTTTTAGTTCATTCCAAACGACTCTAGCATTTGTATTAAAAATCTGACCAGCACACAGTTCTTCAGATATAGTACTTAAAATCCACGATAATACCACAGAATTACACATATCCCATTGTTTACTTAACACATCATTTGTTAGACTTTTTTCACATGTACCGTCTATAAAACCTAGTTTATTTTTAGTTTCTAAGGCCAATAACATTGTTCTACTCCAAACACTATAGTTTTCTGAACCTTTTAATTTCAAGGAAATTATAGGAGTACTGGCAGTGTCACTCGCATGTAAATACAAGGGATCACCGAAATCTAGTTTATTAATAAGCGTAACATCATTTTGATCACCCATGTCACCACCAAAAATATTGAGCACAAACACACAAAACAGATACTACAAACAACACACCACAGATTTACAGATCAACAACAGCAGATAACAGAACAGCACAAACAACCTACAAAGTAACCGAATAAGGAACAAGATTCCAGAAACTCTCAAGGAGTCTGGACATGTATTACTCAGTACTTTCTCTGCTAAACACACAACAATTAATAAGAGATAAAAGGAAGAAAAAACCGGAGAGGATGAACGAATACTTACAAAGTACTCCAGCTAGCCAGGCTGTAAGGAAGAATACTTACAGTGATTACAAATTGCGGAAAAACGAAAGAGAATAACCTATCTTCTGGATCAGCCAAGAAGAGAAACTCGAGATCTTGAGAAAAGAGCTCGCAAACGCCAACAATAACCAGGATCGATACAGTATTGTGCTGATAATAGAAGAAACACCAATCAATCGCAAGATCAATCAAATATGTACTGAAAAACTTCAGATCTGAATAAAATGTTGACAAATTGTAACGACCCGAATTTTGTAAATAAATAAATTGTACAAAAATATGTTAAATAAGGATAATTCGTTTAAAGAACGTAGGAATTGGTTTCGTGTCGTTTGGACACTGTATGAGAAAGTTATGAGCGAAACCGGGTCGAACCAAAGATGAAAAAGTGCAGCCCTGCTGCCTAAGGGACTTCGCGTCGCGAAGTTGAGATCGCGATCGGGAACATGGGCCAGAGAGTTTGGCCTATCGTCGCGAATAGTTCCCGCCAGCATAACGATCGCGAAGTATTGGAGAAACGCAAAGTTCACGTCGCGAACTTTGTTCGCGTCGTGATCTCCTATCTGGCAGCATTAAAGACGGGTTGAAGCTCATTTAATGCATTTATAAACCCTAGTTTTCTTCTCTCGAGTTCATAGGCGATTTTGGGTGCAAACCATCATTTGGAGCTGATTTCTTCATCAAATCTTGGAGATTCTTGTTCCTAGTTGAAGATCTAAGGTAAATCTTCATCTCTCTGGTGTTATAAGTCTTAGATTCAAGTAGGGAAGCTTGAATCATAAACCCTAGTTATGGATTTGTTCATGAATGGTTAAAGGGAAGTAATATAACTTAGATCTATGGTATTTTGTTATGAAAAACGTGGTCATGTTATGAATACACGAAAATATGGTAATTTATGAAATTAGAGTTTGGTAATTTTTGGGAAAATGGTGCTAGTAGTTAACTAGCCATAGATTATGTAGTTAGTATAGATGATTAATGCAACCATTGTATTGGTTTTGATATAGATTGTCGGTTGGAAGATTTGAGGCATTCAAATCTTGGAAAGTGATATTGGTGTTCAAGGAAACACAACCTTGGATAAGCTTGGCTAAGGTGAGTACATGTGAACTTTCAAACTGGGTACATAGCTAGTAAATGTTTTATGATTAAATGATTTTGTCGAGTCTTTAAGTAATCTAGTCATTTATGTGATTTATGATGAATTGCTTGTATGATGATGAAATGATTGAATGATTGAGGAACGATGGAGCTGTAAGCTCATAACGATAAAAGATAAGTAATGATGACGATGATGATGTCCCTAGGGCCGTAGTAGATTGGAGGCATTCCGGTTATTACGGTACCTTAAGGTTAGTGGTAGATTGGAGGCATTCCGATTACCCAATACCTATGAGTCCCGGTAGATTGGAGGCATTCCGATTACCGTGGAAATGATGGTCTTGATAGATTGGAGGCATTCCGATTATCTTGACATTGGCCAATGATGAAAGTGATAAAGTGACCCAAAACAAACTTAGTAATATTATTTTAAGATTAAATGATATTATTTGACTAATTGCTTATCGGGTCTAAAACCCATGTATCTCACGAGGCAATTTTGTCTCACGTACTATGTTTGTGTTTTTGCTATGTACTCAGGTTCGGGATCGAAGATCTAGGAGGCCCGTTTAGAAGAGGCCTTGTTGAGATTAGCTCGGTGTTGATGATTAGAGTCCTTATCCTATGGTTAAGATATAATTTGTAACACCGTTTTTGGAAACTCTGATAATCTCGAACAAGAACCCTTTTCGTTTTTGTAAAACCGGTATTTGACATTGATACAATATTATGTATTTTTGGATTAAATGATATTTAAATGTTGATTTGAAAATTGAGGTGTTACAACTTGGTATCGAACTAGGTTGAGTTGACCATCCTAGACTTAAACTGAGCTAGTAGGACCGTAGGTTCCATAGGATACTTGTGAATTGGCTATTGAGACCTTAAGTGTAGGTTCAATAGGGTTGACCTTGGAGGATTAGGTCATGTTTGGTTTTGGGACGGTCAATGTTACCGTTACTTTGATAAATTGACTTCTAAATGATTAATGTCTTATTATAGCAAAATGGTGAGAACTAGAAGTACAAGAGGCCCACTTGATCAAGGGCAAGATTCGAACAACATTGTCGAACCGGTGTTTGGTCCTCCACCTCGGGAAGGGGAGGAAAATTCGGGTGTTGAAAGGAATACTCACACCCCGGTCACCGTGGAACACCTCCAAACTATGTTCAATCAAATGAGGGACATAGTGAACGAGGATGTGAACCGAATCCTCAATGAGCATAAGGCACGTGAAAGGCGGGAGGAATCTCCACCCCGCACGAAGAGCAAGTCGAGTAGCGTTGCTCAAACTGAAAAGTCTTCAACTGAGGAAGAAAGTGACCCCGAGCCGAGGGAAAGAAAGGGTTGTACTTATAAGAGTTTCATGGCTTTTAAGCCCGATAACTACTATGGTAGCTCCGAACCGAAAGTCACGATCCGTTGGATCCGTGAAACCGAACAAGTCCTTGAAGCTAGTAAATGCAAGGAAGGTGATATGGTGATTTATGCTTCCCGGTTGTTGAAGGATGAGGCCCTCGTGTGGTGGGATACTTTGTATGAAACGTTGGGAAAGAGGGCGATGTACAAGATGACTTGGGATGAGTTTGTGAAACGGTTGAAGGCAAAGTTTTGCCCCGAGAGAAACTTGGAGAAACTTCAAGAGGAGTTTGTGCATTTGAAGAAAGGAAGTTTGAGTGTCGATGAGTACACTAAAAAGTTCACGGGATTAATCCCGTTTGTGATCAAATTGTATCCGGATGAGAGATCCCGGATTGTTCGTTATGCTAATGGACTCCCGTGGGAGTATGAATTGGAGGTTAAAAGGGCCGCCACACTCGATGAGGCTATCGGTGTGGCGAGAAATGTTGAAGAGGTTGGCAAAAGAAGAATCAACGAGAGGCCGAAGTTTGAAAAGTTTGAGAAGAGAAAGTTTGAGGGGAGCTCGGGTTCGGTGAAGAAGGGAAAGTTCACTCCGACCTTCTCTAAACAATCGAGTGTTGGTGCTTGTAAGAAGTGTGGCAAAGACCACAAGGGAGAATGTTTGGTGGACTCAAAGTCGTGTTTCAAGTGTGGAAGGCCGGGACATTTGGCAAGGGATTGCCGGGTCAAACCGTTGGATGAAATTGAGTGCTATTCGTGCCATGAAAAAGGGCACTATAGCAATGCATGCCCGAAGAAGGGAAGTGAGACCATGGTGTCGACCGCTCAAAAGAAAGCGGAGTCGACAAAGGTCAAGGGACGGTCCTTCCAACTTACCCGAGAAGAAGCCAAGGAGGCCCACGATGTCGTTTCAGGTACCCTACTCGTAAATTCTATTCCCGCCCGGATCTTATTTGACTCGGGTGCTACTTATTCGTTTGTGTCACATGATTTTGTTGTGATGTTGAATGTGCCATTAGAACTTCTTGATGAAATTTATGATATAGAAATTGCGGATGGTAAAACCTCCATAGTTCAACATATGTGTCGGAATTGTGAATTGGAAATAGATGGGAGAAAGTTTAAGGTGAATTTATTACCCATGGAAATTGCGGGTTTTGATATAGTTATAGGTATGGATTGGTTGGGTGAGAATCAAGCAAAGATTTTATGTGGGAAGAAGATAGTCTCGATAAGGACTCCCGACAATGGAAAGGTTTATGTGTATGGTGAGAGACGGCACCATTTGCCATGTCTTATGACCGCGGTTAAAGCTAGGAAATGTTTAGCCAAAGGATGTTCGTCCTTTTTAGCATATGTGTTAGATGGAAGGAAAGAGAAGAAGTCGGTGGAAAATGTAAAGGTGATTCGGGATTTTCCCGAGGTATTCCCCGACGATTTACCGGGATTGCCACCGGAGAGGCAAGTAGAATTCCGTATTGATTTAGTTCCGGGAGCGACCCCGATAGCTCGTGCTCCATACCGTTTGGCTCCCACCGAAATGCGGGAATTGATGTCCCAATTGCAAGAATTACTCGACAAAGGATTTATTCGTCCTAGTTCGTCTCCATGGGGTGCGCCCGTATTGTTTGTCAAGAAGAAAGACGGTTCAATGAGAATGTGCATTGACTACCGAGAGTTGAACAAGATGACTATAAAGAACCGGTACCCATTGCCTAGAATCGACGACTTGTTTGATCAACTCCAAGGTGCCGACTATTTCTCGAAGATCGATTTGAGATCGGGTTACCATCAAGTTCGAGTGAAAGAAGGAGATACCGAGAAGACGGCGTTTCGTACACGTTATGGGCATTACGAGTTCTTGGTGATGCCATTCGGGTTGACTAATGCACCGGCCATTTTTATGGATCTTATGAATCGGGTTTGCAAACCATTCCTCGACAAGTTTCTTATCGTATTTATTGACGATATTCTTATTTATTCAAAAACCGAAGAAGAACACGAGAGTCATCTAAGGCAAACGTTAGAAGTGCTACAACGAGAGAAATTGTATGCTAAGTTTTCTAAGTGTGAATTTTGGATTCGAGAAGTCCAATTCCTTGGCCATGTCGTGTCCCGAGAAGGAATCAAAGTTGACCCGTCAAAGATTGAAGCGGTTATGAGGTGGGAACCGCCACGAACTCCAACCGAAGTGAGAAGTTTTCTTGGCCTTGCCGGATACTACCGTCGATTCATTCAAGACTTTTCCCGAGTGGCGACACCACTCACATTGTTGACCCGAAAGAGTAGTGAGTTCGTGTGGGGAGAAAAACAAGAAAATGCATTTGCCACGTTAAAGGAAAAATTGTGTAACGCCCCGATTCTCACGTTACCCGAAGGGATGGAAGACTTCGTCGTGTATAGTGATGCTTCACATAAAGGTTTGGGTTGTGTTTTGATGCAACGGGGGAAAGTGATTGCCTACGCCTCGAGACAACTAAAGAATGCGGAAGAAAGATACACGACTCACGATTTAGAGTTGGCGGCGATAGTGTTTGCTTTAAAGTTATGGAGGCACTACTTATATGGTACAAGGTGTACGTTGTATACGGATCACAAAAGTCTCCAATACGTTTTCACTCAAAAAGACCTAAATATGAGGCAAAGGAGATGGATCGAGTTGATACAAGATTATGATTGTGAAATTGTCTACCATGCGGGGAAGGCCAATGTGGTAGCCGACGCCCTAAGCTGAAAAGTTTATGAAAAGCCGATAAAGGGAAAGCTAACACGTATTGAAGTAGTCTCGAGTATAGTAGAACGAATCAAGAATGCCCAACGGGAGGTGATGGAAAAAGATGAGTTAAGGCAAGAACGATTGGGAAGGAACCAACACTTCGTGGAAAACAAGCAAGGGTTGAAAACCGTCGGTGGTCGAATTTGGGTTCCCAAGTTCGGGGGTACCCGAAAGGAGTTACTAAATGATGTTCATAAGTCTAAGTATTCGATCCACCCGGGAAGTACAAAAACGTATCAAGATATGAAGAAGATGTATTGGTGGCCCGGGATGAAGGCAAGAGTGGCAAAGTATATCTCTAAGTGTGCCACGTGTGCACAAGTAAAAGCCGAGCATCAAGTACCTTACGGGGAAGCTCAATCGTTGCAAATCCCGGCCGGAAAATGGGATGATATAACAATGGATTTTATTGTTGGGTTGCCAAAGACGAGCAAGAACCACGATGCCATTTGGGTCATTGTTGACCGGTTGACCAAAAGTGCATTATTCTTGGCGATTCGGGAAACCATGCCACTTGAGAAGTTGGCAAAGTTGTATGTGGATGAGGTAGTAAGACTTCATGGAGTCCCGTTGTCAATTGTGTCCGATAGAGACGCGAGGTTTACTTCGAGATTTTGGAGATCGTTGCAAGAGGAGTTGGGAACGAAATTGCGGTTGAGTACGGCTTACCATCCGCAAACCGATGGTCAAAGTGAAAGGACCATTCAAACGGTTGAGGATATGCTAAGATCGTGTGTGTTAGATTTTGGAGGTAAATGGGATGAACATTTACCGTTAGTTGAGTTCTCCTACAATAATAGTTACCAATCGACCGTTAAGATGCCGCCTTATGAGGCGTTGTATGGTAGGAAATGTAGGACTCCATCGTGCTGGCTCGAGGCCGGTGAGACGAAACTCACGGGTCCCGAAATTGTTAAGTTGGCCAATGAAAAGATTGGGATAATCCAAACAAATATGAAAATAGCCCAAGATCGACAAAGAAGCTACTCGGGTTTGAAAAAGAGACCGTATGATTTGAATGTTGGAGACATGGTGATGTTGAAAGTATCGCCTTGGAAAGGCGTAATGCGGTTTGGTAAGAAAGGCAAATTGAGCCCAAGGTATGTTGGCCCGTTTAAGATTTTGAAACGGGTCGGGTTGCAAGCTTTCAAGTTAGAACTCCCACCCGAACTTCAAGGTGTTCACGATACATTTCATGTAAGTTATTTGAAAAAGTTCGTGGGTGAAGTTGAAAATATAATTCCATTGCAAGAATTGCGGGTTGATGCCCCGAACCGGTTGATAGAAGAACCCGAAGCCATATTAGAGACAAAGACCAAGAAACTTAGAAATAAGGAGATTGAGTTGGTGTTGGTCAAGTGGAAGCATTCACTTGGGCCGAACTTGACTTGGGAAGTCAAGGATGAGATTCGGAAAAGATACCCGAACTTTGTGAATTATGATGAGATTCCGAGGACGGAATCTCCTTAAGGGGTGGATAGTTGTAACGACCCGAATTTTGTAAATAAATAAATTGTACAAAAATATGTTAAATAAGGATAATTCGTTTAAAGAACGTAGGAATTGGTTTCGTGTCGTTTGGACACCGTATGAGAAAGTTATGAGCGAAACCGGGTCGAACCAAAGATGAAAAAGTGCAGCCCTGCTGCCTAAGGGACTTCGCGTCGCGAAGTTGAGATCGCGATCGGGAACATGGGCCAGAGAGTTTGGCCTATCGTCGCGAATAGTTCCCGCCAGCATAACGATCGCGAAGTATTGGAGAAACGCAAAGTTCGCGTCGCGAACTTTGTTCGCGTCGTGATCTCCTATCTGGCAGCATTAAAGACGGGTTGAAGCTCATTTAATGCATTTATAAACCCTAGTTTTCTTCTCTCGAGTTCATAGGCGATTTTGGGTGCAAACCATCATTTGGAGCTGATTTCTTCATCAAATCTTGGAGATTCTTGTTCCTAGTTGAATATCTAAGGTAAATCTTCATCTCTCTGGTGTTATAAGTCTTAGATTCAAGTAGGGAAGCTTGAATCATAAACCCTAGTTATGGATTTGTTCATGAATGGTTAAAGGGAAGTAATATAACTTAGATCTATGGTATTTTGTTATGAAAAATGTGGTCATGTTATGAATACACGAAAATATGGTAATTTATGAAATTAGAGTTTGGTAATTTTGGGGAAAATGGTGCTAGTAGTTAACTAGTCATAGATTATGTAGTTAGTATAGATGATTAATGCAACCATTGTATTGGTTTTGATATAGATTGTCGGTTGGAAGATTTGAGGCATTCAAATCTTGGAAAGTGATATTGGTGTTCAAGGAAACACAACCTTGGATAAGCTTGGCTAAGGTGAGTACATGTGAACTTTCAAACTGGGTACATAGCTAGTAAATGTTTTATGATTAAATGATTTTGTCGAGTCTTTAAGTAATCTAGTCATTTATGTGATTTATGATGAATTGCTTGTATGATGATGAAATGATTGAATGATTGAGGAACGATGGAGCTGTAAGCTCATAACGATAAAAGATAAGTAATGATGACGATGATGATGTCCCTAGGGCCGTAGTAGATTTGAGGCATTCCGGTTATTACGGTACCTTAAGGTTAGTGGTAGATTGGAGGCATTCCGATTACCCAATACCTATGAGTCCCGGTAGATTGGAGGCATTCCGATTACCGTGGAAATGATGGTCTTGATAGATTGGAGGCATTCCGATTATCTTGACATTGGCCAATGATGAAAGTGATAAAGTGACCCAAAACAAACTTAGTAATATTATTTTAAGATTAAATGATATTATTTGACTAATTGCTTATCGGGTCTAAAACCCATGTATCTCACGAGGCAATTTTGTCTCACGTACTATGTTTGTGTTTTTGCTATGTACTCAGGTTCGGGATCGAAGATCTAGGAGGCCCGTTTAGAAGAGGCCTTGTTGAGATTAGCTCGGTGTTGATGATTAGAGTCCTTATCCTATGGTTAAGATATAATTTGTAACACCGTTTTTGTAAACTCTGATAATCTCGAACAAGAACCCTTTTCGTTTTTGTAAAACCGGTATTTGACATTGATACAATATTATGTATTTTTGGATTAAATGATATTTAAATGTTGATTTGAAAATTGAGGTGTTACACAAATGAACCCCAAACTAACAGATCTGCACCAGATCTTTACTAGATCTAACTATCGCACAATAATCAGCAACAAAAAACGATTTAGGTTTTATCGCAACCTAATTTCCGAAACCCTAACTTCTTCGATGATCGGAGACTTAACAAACGAAGATCGAGCTTAGCTATTTAAGCTCTGATACCATGTGGAAATTTATAAACTTCTACAGATTATAACAAGAACAACAATTAACAACTTCCTTTCCATTAAACTTGAACTCAACCGGTCAATAGACCAAAAACAAGACAAAACACCTCGCTACAATAAAACTCTCAACGAATCATTATCAACAGATAATGATCGTTCTACACTCAGAAATACAACCAGAAAACTAATACAAACCCTAATCGGAGAAGACGATTTAGAGAGAGAACTTACAGAGAAAACCTTTTTGTTTTACACACTTAAAACTAAAAATAACAATACAAAACTTAATATATATTTTCTCTAAATATCTTCACCGACTCACTTCCAGATGTTTCACTTTAAACCCTGCAGAATAAAACTCATACAAAAATACAATAAAACTAATGAAAGTAATTACCTCTTTTACCTGACTTAAAACCATTACATTGTCGGTCCTTCTAACCAGCTCTTAACCTGCACTTAACAAAACTTAACCAAAACACTAAATTCACAATTGCATTAACTATTTCAACATACCGTATGCCTATGAGACATATATTAGCAAAATCTTTATTAAAAAAATATTATACTTCATGTAGAAACCGAATAATTTTATGTTTCTGTCTCAGTTTTGTTATAAAATAAATTAATTTGTTGACCTGTTATTGTGAGCTGAGTTATGTTGTTTTATGGAAACCAATTAATTTGGAGCTGTTGTCTTATGTTACTGCTTTATGATACTAATAATTTGATAGTTTTATGAACAGTTAGGATTCATTATCTTGTTAAACTTTTATGATTTTAGATACAGGGTAACTCTGGTGATTTCAGTTCCAATTCCAAAATTTAAAAAACCACTATTATAGATTCTGGTTCAGGTTCCGAGATTTCAGAACCGCTGGTCCCGGTTCCAGCCGGAACCGACGGGTAACTGGCCGCCTATGCTCACCCCTACTTGTGGTTGACTTTGAGAATTCGGTCTTCTTTTTTAACGACAAATCCTAATCTATGCCTATATAATAGATATGTTCACTATGAGATTTGAATCCCCATCACAATGATTATAGCAAACACCATACCGTTAGACTAAAGATTTTTGGTTTTTAGATGCCAATATCAAATTAACTATATTAAACATGCTTATAAAATTATTATTTAAAATATTAATATTTTTTAAATTAATGTAAATATGTTGTACACATTTATAAATGCCAACCGGTTGAATTTTTCTTCGTATTTTCTAAAAGCGTGATACAGAATTTATCGTTTGAAGATAAAAATATTTTACTGGGGTGATTTTTCGAGTAAAATTCTTATATGAATTTGATGAAAAAATAATGTTATATACATACATCAAAATGACTTTGGAGCTTGCTAAAAAGTTGTCTCACCGACACCCATCCTAGGACTTCATGTAGAGATGCATAAGGGAAATCGAACAGCATCATGATACATGCTATGCTGAAATTGGTAATGGGCCAAAAAGTATTAATGTGGTGGATTTCATTTTATTTCAACGAATTTGAATATGTTTATTCCCATGGATCATATTAGTCTCACGTTTTTCTTATAACAAATTTACACTTTCTAAGTTATTCTTAAATTACACTATATTGTTCATATCATCATTTGAATTCAGGGGCGGGCATTTAGTAGTACACACAGATACAACTATTTAATTTTCTTTCGTAAAGTAACTTTTTCATAATTTTTTGTGTTATGATACTAATACATGGTTTAAAAACTTACTCAATAGTCCAAAAATTAATCTTAAAGAAACTTAATTATTAGCTAATAATCTAAACCTAAAGCCTAACCTCAAATCTAAACTTGTAGTTTTTTTTAGCTTTTAGATTTATTACTTAGTAGTTGTCTTATGTAGTATTACTAATATAGTTTTTGCAAACTTGTTGTATATATAATTAGACAAAATGTTTATGTAATAGAGTCTCTTATGTTAAATTTATTATGGACCTTATACCTAGGACCCCCTAGACCTCACTACGGGGGCTACCTCAATAGTTTTTGGCTACATCTAATATATATCTAAAACTATAGAACATATCTAAAATTAATGCTACAGTACAACAATATCTAAATTTTCAAATAGTGGTATGTGACTTTATTTTTGTACCACGATAACGGGTGCAATCTATCTTTTACTTTTGATTATTAGAAAAGAATATATTTTTTTTATAATATGAGTATATCTACATTATTTAGATAAATTATACTATTAGCTGAATGATTAATTAGTTAAGATTTTTTGTCCAATCAAATTAATGTTTTATCCAAATACTTATGTTGTATTACTCACCAAGTATGGGTTTAAGGGTAACCAATGTAGTATAAATATCATGTATGTGAACATATAAAATGCACCTCATAATACACTTGTATAAGTGATTATAATTCTCTCCATCTTATTCTTGTTTTTTTTATGATCTTCAAGTTCTTTTAATTTTTGATGTATTAAAATAAGTAGTATACGTTGATAATATTATTTGATAAAATACTTCATCCGCCCCACTAAAAAGTTTTTTATTTTTTTTGGTACACGTTTTTAGGAGATAATTAGTGGTGAAGTTATTTGTAATAATTTTGATTAATATATAAAGTTATTTGGAAATAGAAAGTGTTTTAAGGAAATTGTTATTGGTGGGATCTATAGAGTTGTGTTCAGAGAGGTTCTTTGATTTTTATAAAGTCCTAATGGACAAATCTTAGACATTGGATTAAGAAATCTCTTAACCACCACCATCATCAAATCACATGTAATACAATATAGAACCACCATCATCATCAAATCACATGTGATTAATATACAACCATCACCGCCGCCGCCGCCTCTAGCCGGCGCAATCACATGTGATTGCAAGCAGCCGACAATGGCGAGGGGTTGCCGGTGGTGGAGACGGTGGTCGGAAGAGGTTGGTGGTGGTGGTCATGTGTGGTCGGCCGTGTTGAATCACATGTTATTTAATACTTTTGGGGTGGTCGGCGGTGCGCAATCACATGTGATTTAATATACATGGGGTGGTGGTGGTGTTGATGTATTGAATCACATGTGATTCTGGTGATGATGTTAGTGATTTGGGGGGCTAATTGATTCAAGGTCTTAGATTTGTTTTTTAGGATTTTATAAAAGTCTTGAACTTCCTTGAATGTTTCATCAGATCTATAATAATATTATTATTTTATTAAATATGTCATTAAATTTGTAAAATGAGAAATTTTTTGTTGGAAATTCTTTTAGAGAAAAATGAGAAAAAAAAATTTATAAGAGGAAAAAAACACCACATTTAATATAATAAAAGAAATCATTTACTTCTATTTTTATTTTTAAACATTGTTAACTATACTTTTTTTTTCCCTAACATATTTATTCGAGAAATCGCCCAAAGAAGAAAAAACCAGGGTTTATCCTTCCTGGTTGATGCAGAAATGGAGTGGAGCCTGAGCGGGAACGCTTTGAAGACGTTTGCTCGATCTGTAACTTGTCTCGCACGCATTGGCAATGAGCTCACCATTCAAGCTTCCCCTTCTCAGGCAGGTAACAGGTTCTATACTTGATCGATTAATTGATTTCCCTTGGTTTTTTATTCTAGTTGCTGTTGAATTTTGTACAATTCATGTTCCATTTCGTCACCAAATTCCCTGCGACATTTATTTATATTTTTTTAACGAAGCAATTGTCGCTCGCTGTTTAGGGTTTATCAGATCACTTTTGCTTAAATGTAAAAGCGAAGAGATATTTCCTTCCAATTTTAGTGATATAAGATAGTTTCTTACTTAGTTGCTACTCGAAGCTTTATGCTCTATACTGGATTTTAATAATACAAAAAACAAATCAAAAAATACCGAAATTGAACAGATAATTGCTTGCTTTTGGCGTCCTGCTTCATCAAATTCAAAGCTAAAACGTATATTATTCGTATTAATCTAAAACGGTTTCAACTTGTTCACCAGTTAGCTTTGCACGCCCTAAATTCTTCAAGGTCTGCATATCAGTCCATCATACTAAAGCCTTCCTTCTTTGATACATATACTGTTAGTGGAGCACAAGTGCAATGTAGTGTGCTTTTAAAGGTATGATTTTATCTCTATGAGAAAATTTACAATAACTAATTTAATATGGAATTATATATTTCTTACACTGTGTGCAGGCTGTTTGTTCTGTTCTCAGGACACCTTTAACAAGTATAGACCATTTAATTGTGACTTTGCCCGATCCTGATGCATCAAAAGTGCAGTGGACCTTGGACTGCTACAATGGTGATCTGTTGTTTTTTTTTTTTCATTCCTATTTTAATTATATTAATTAATTAAAATTCTTATATTAATTATGAGTTTTTCAGGTATGAAAAAATCATATTGGATTACATGCAATGTTGAAGCAGATGTACAACAACTCTCTCTTGATAGAAGAAAGCTTCCAAGCAGCTTTGTAATTAGGCCTCGTGATCTCAACAGATTACTTGCTAATTTTCAGTCAAATCTTCAAGAAATAACTGTCATTGCAACGGACCCCACATCGTTGCCAACTGATTCAGCAGCAGATGAAGTTGGAGGGAAAGCAGTTGAACTTAGAAGCTATACAGACCCAAGTAAAGGTATGTGTAATTACATATATATTAAGAAATAACTGTCATTTTATGCAAAAATTTAGCAAATTGTTTTTGTTGTAGAAAATGATTCATCATTACACACTCAACTGTGGATAGATCCTTGTGAAGAGTTTGTGCAATATACACACGCTGGAGATCCTGTAGATGTAACCTTTGGTGTCAAGGAATTGAAGGTACAAAATTTTCGTTATTTTTATTTAATTTTAATGATCGTTCATTTTCTGTTTGATTCTAATGATGGAGATATATGAATTTTTATTTAATTTTAATGATTGTTTCATTTGTATCAGGCGTTTCTTGCGTTTTGTGAGGGATGTGAAGTGGACATACACTTGTATTTTGAGAAAGCTGGCGAGTAAGGAAATTTCCCCTTGTATTTTTACTTTTAAATTATTAATTTCATAATTTGGTTCTGTTTACCAAGAGCTTTTTATATATAAAAATAAATACTTTGCTTTTTTTTCCCTTCTTTTTTCTTGTTTTTTTATGCATACTACTACTACATGCATCCTGAAAAGTAGAATCTGCTTTTGGCTTTTGTGAGTCAACCATACCTGTAAATAATCTTTAGCTATAAAGGAAAAATTGATATCCAGTTCATTCATAAAAATAGTATTGCAACTGAAAACATCTCGGGGAACAAGATGAAAATATCAATATAGTTGAATTTTAAATTGGTCCCAATAGCGAAAAAGATCGTTAAGTTTCTAGGGATTGTTGATGTTACATGTTTCAGAATTAGGGACTGTTGATGTTACATGTTTCAAAATTAGGGCTTGTTGATGTTACATGTTTTAAAATTAGGGACCGTTGATGTTACATGTTTCCGAATTAGGGGCCGTTTATGTACAAATATAAAATTTTCATACAAGTCACATGGACTATTAATGTAATTTACTCTAATCATAAAAAAGATAGTGCTGAACTGCTGATGTTGAAGCCTGAATGTTGCGATGTTTATTTTTGTTGTGTCTTGTATATGATGTCATTTTTAATTTTTAAATGGTGAAACAATCAATGGTTACATTAAGCATCTATTTTTTATTTTTCATTTTTATGTAAAATTTCACATTTGTAATTATTTTTTGTGGACAAGCAGGCCTATTCTAATGGCACCAAAATTTGGTATAGAAGATACCTCTGTTTCAAATTTTGATGCGACTTTGGTACTTGCAACCATGCTGGTGTCTCAGTTGCATGACAGAACAACTTCAACAGAACCAAATGTAAATCAAGCACCACAAACAGACAGACCAAAAACTAATGTTTCTGATCATCCTTCTGATCACACTAGAATTTGGTCAGAACTTTCAGGTATCTTTTTTTTTTTCTTTTCATTACCAACGCGTTACCGACTAATCTGCATCCAGAAATTTAATATATTTTAATTTCAAATAATAATGATAATAATAATAATAAACAGCAAGTGGTACAAAAAGTGCAACTGCAACTGGTAGTCGTGTACATAGGGAAAGGGAAATAGAAAGAGATTTGAATAGAAATGATCCTGTGGATATTCAGAGGATTAGCACAATAAATATCTCTAACGCCCACGCAGATGCAACAAATTTCCCCACCAATACGTACCCTAAAATCTTATATTTTGTCTTTTTATTTTTTATATTTGTTGATATAAGTAGTTAATTATTACATATAGAATATTATTACAAAAATATTGGTGAGCATTTCCTTGACCATATTAGCGACCACCCGATGCAAACGGAACATGTTGCAAAACCTCAAGGTAAGTGAGAATTATGGATTGATTTATTCGACCCTTTTATTGCTGCACAACTAATATTAATTACTTTTTATTTATTTATTTGTTTCAGATGGGAGTGAAATGACTGGTCTTGGTGTTATCTCACAACGCCATCATAGTAACTGGGTTGATGATGATGAAGAAGAAGATGATGATGGTGAAGGGGAGGATTTGGTTCAGGCGACACCACCTTATTGTGAGGAACAATATTGAAGAAATTTTGTCATCTGTAATATGTTTTATGCACTGATTCAAATTTTCTCATTGTCAACTAAGAGGTCATCTGATAGTTGCTAATTGGGTTAGAGTCAGAAGTCTAACTAAAACTATGTGTTTGATTATATAGTTAATTGAGTGTGTTGATTGATGATAAATGACCATATTATCCTTGTATTCTGTTTTGTGCTTGATAAAATATGTGGGTATAGTTTTGGCTAAAAATCCTATATATATGATGCAAGTTGCTAGCTTCTGTCTAGTTTTTGTTTTGTATTTCTATTGATGGCAGCCATTTAAAAAAACGATCGATAGCTAACCACAAAAACATTTATGAGTGACAATTCTATAATACCTACGACATATGGCTTTATCAAATTTTAAAAGATAATTCATTATACAATCGCCATCAATATAAACATGATAGGTATATAATTTTAGGCCTATTTAGTTAGGCACGTTTAACATTTTTCATAATTTCAAGTAAAATCCACATCAATTATGTTTGGGAATGTAGTCAAATTGCTGATAAGAGAACGCAAACTTTAAATTAGCAAACAATATAATCTTCAACATTTCTCAACTAAACCAAAACACTATAATCATTCTGCTGCACCATGTCACCATTTTCAAGCGCATGGTCAACTTCTTCAACTGTTCTACAGAAATTCGAGTCATCAATTTCATTACCAGCATCAGAAATGTGTTGTGATTCATCCATCTTATTAGGCAAATAACACAATTGTGAATCAACAGGATGATTAGGGAGGCATATTTCCACGTCATTATTATCAACATGACACATAGGCGGTGGTGCAGTGGGGTCCACCATGTCAATAGTTTCGGTCATACAAAACTTTTGCTGACTAGGCGCTGACTGGAACTGTCCTGGATCGTCTTTTCGCCTTCTTTTTATGCCCATTCCTTTTCTTCTTATCCGTTCTTTGCCTCTTATTTTCTTGTCGACTTCGTTTTGGTCAGAATCGGTTATTTCTGTTGTCATCATGTTTCCTATTTGGTCTCTTAAACATTCGTGAGCAAGATATCGGATCCTAGTAATTGCGTGTATTTGTTGATCATCCATCCCATGTGTTGATAACATGTCTGCTACATTTGCTATGTCTCTTAATGCACCATTCTGTTATAAAATGTAATAGTGTTTAAATAATAGAGTAAATTACACAAATGGTCCTTTAGATTTGTACCATATTACATATTTGGTCCTTTAGTTTCATAAATTACACTGGCACTACTTATTTCTGAAACTATTGACACGTTTGGTGCTTTACGTAAACAGACGTTAACCTTTCTCGTCAAACAATCGGGTTTTAAATTGGTGAAGGGAAAGGGAAAATGACAGATTTACTATCACATGTGACGATACTTTACGGGAAAAATAAACGCCTGCTTAGGTAAAGAACCAAACGTGTCAATAGTTTCAGAATAAAGACTACCAGTGTAATTTATGAAACTAAAGGACCAAATATGTAATATGGTACAAACCTAAAGGACCATTTGTGTGATTTACTCTAAATAATATTAACAAATTTGAGTTGGTTGATTTGGGTTGTGTTTGTTCTCAACATGTCAAATTAAAAAGTTTAGCTAAAAACGGGCTGAAATTCAATTTTAAGACACAAGACAACATACAATTGTTTGTATCATCACATATTATTCAAATTTCATCCCTCGACTTTTTTTATTACGCACATAGTCCCTAAATTTGAAACTTGTAACATCAACGGTCGCTAAAGACTTAACAACCTCTTTTGCTTCAGGGGCCGTCAGTGTTACAAGTTTCAACATTAAGGAGTACCCGTGCAATAAAAAGTTGAGGGACGACATATGTAATTTACAAAAAATTAAGTATTCACAATTTACACATACCATTCGTTGAAACTCGGAAGAAATAGGAATGGGTCTCCCAACCACTTTCCGTGTAATTTTCAAATACCAATGCAAATATTCAGTTTCTTCAACATCATCATCAACATCAACAACCCGAAGATGCCGATCTGACCATTCACTTAATTCTGTTTCCATTTTGTTTGACAAGTCAACCCCGCCATCAACACCTCGGCTTTTTCTCTCCCATTGTTGCACATCGAGAGGAATCGGTTGTCTTATCCCAAATTGTCTCAAACAACGATCTGGCAAGTGTCTTTCGGCTTTGTCAAAACATATTAACATCGTGTTTGATCTTCCGAGAATAAGATTGTGTTTTATATTGTCTGGTAATAGGGTTTCGTTAATGTTCATGTATGGACACCAATCCACCTGTTAATTGCAAAAAGTCAGCATTTTTTCATACCAAAGTAGAGGTCGCTTTTTATAAATGATTTGCTCATAAAATGGGTTAATTTGTGTTTTGTTAGTAAATTACATTAATCATCCCTTTGGTTTGTTTGAAATTATAAATTTCATCCCTTCACCTTTTTTTTTTTGTCTGTAAATTTTGGAACTTGTTAAATCACAGGTCCTTAATCTTGAAACTCATAACAGCAACGGCTCCTAAAGACTTTAAGGACCGTTAGTGTTACAAGTTACAAGTTTCAAGATAAAGGACTATCCGTGTTAATTAACTAAGTCGAGGGACGAAATCCATAATGTCAAACAAACCAGAGAGACGATCTATGTAATTTACTCAATGTTTTATTTCTAATGGGTCAAACAGTGACCATAAAAGAATTAGCTAAAGTTCCCAAATGTGTATTTTTAAAGCAGAAACCCTCCTAAACGATTTTATTTAAAAAGTTAGATTACTACTATGGGCATATTTGAGAAAACTTATTTAAGGGGCTTTTGAGCTTATTAGCTTAATAAGCTTAAATAAGCTTGAAAATTCAAGTTTATTTAAGCTTATTAAGCTAATAAGCTCAAAAGCCTCTTAAATAAGCTTTCCCAAACATGCCCCCTATAATAAGGGTAAACTGTCAAGAAATGTAATATAAAAAACCAATTTTGAGGATGCAGGGTATCTTTAATTTTCTCAGTCATCGAAAGTAACAAATCAGTTTCATATATATAAGGGAACATTAGACAAAAAAAATGCAATTTTTGCACACACTAAATCGTCAAAAATTGGTATATTATGTTACTTTTGTTTAAATGTGAGAAACTTTTACATACTCCACACTGTCAAAATCGGTATATTATATTCCCCAAATGTGAGAAATTTACTTATGTTACCTTTTAATTTGATGAGCACGAAAAATATAGATACCCCACATCAGAAAATTGACATATTATATTACCTTTCTTTGCTATTAAATCAGCAGGTCGATTGAAAGTCTTTATGAAACTATGAAAGTGACTATCAGTGTCATAATATTATGTATATATAGAATAATAATAATCAAGTTTTTGACAAAAAATGGTTTGTGGTCAACTCAACCTGTTCTGAACCCTAGGTCAACCCACCAATTTTTGCTACTTATAGTAGTGAGGAAGTAAGTGGATATATTACATAGTACTTACCTCAGAAGGCTTCAAGGAATCCAATGATTTCCGATAGAAGGATATATCTCGGTTGGTTGTGGGACCCGTATGCTTCCCTTTCCATCTAAACACAAATGGAAACCGATCATGAATCGGATCATGATTAAGCCTCGGTCTCCCAATATTAAGCCGAAAGTAACTCCAGCACTACAAAAGTCAACCTTACTCTCAGAACGAGTTCCAAAAAAAAGGAAGTTAGTTAGTCAGTTAGTTAGTTAGTTAAAGTTACCTGCAGTAGGGTTAAGCAACCACTAATAGTACTCTGAGATCTCAAAGAAGCATTCCCAAGAGCCCTATACAAAAACGACAAAGCAGCAGCACCCCACGCATATTTTCCCGCCTTTTCAAAATTCTCAAATAATGGCAAATACATAACAGGCACTTTATTCCCAGTGGTAGTTGAGAAAACCGTACTACCAACCAAATACAATAGATACGCCCGTGTGTATCTCTCAATCTCATGAATCTCATCATCCTCACAGTACCTGGAAAACGTCTCTTTTAGCCAGCTAAGTTTGACCATCCCGCCACTGGTTGACCCCGGGTCAGGAACCCGACCCAGATACTTCATGCAAACAGCATCACATGTTGTGTAGGTTACACCGATAACGGGCTCACCGTCGATTGGGAGCCCGAGTAGGTAGCCCACGTCTTCTAGGGTTACTGACATTTCTCCAACTGTGAAATGGAATGTGTTTGTTTCTCGTCTCCATCTTTCTACTAGGGCTGAGATCAGCGGGTTGTCCAGACTGATTGCGGGTATGGATCGTAAGTAACCGAATCCGGATTTTTTTACTAATTCGATTTGTTTTGGTGTTAGTGTCCATTGATCCAGCTTTGATGTGTGTTCGTGACATCTTAGGGGACCACGTTCCTGTCATTATTATTGTAATAAGTCAGTTATTAATCATGATTAACGCATTATTTATTTAAAAAAAAAATAGGGAGAATTTCATATGTGCAAGTAAAAGTTCACCTGACCCTCCCAAACTGCTGATGAAACGTGTTTTTCTTGATCATATAAGACAGAATCATCAATAGGTCCAGGATTTGTTGCATAAAAGTCCATTATTGCAAATATTAAATAACTGCAAAAAGAATTTGAGATTATTGAGATGAATAACTTGGCACAAAACTTGCTAACCAAGATAACTGGTGTTAAGAATGTGCTTCAGTATATAATACTTCTACTCAGCTTGAAGACATCATGAAACACACTCCTATAATGTATAAATCATGGAAAAGTATCAGGTTTACCATATCAGACTGGAGCAGGGTAATTCTATTGCTGGTTGCTTTAATGTATTAAATTGGGGGAAATTCAACAATCTTAACCTATAAACCTTTTGTAATATGATCGATATCTTCAAATGAGAGATGGATAACAATATTGAAATCATTAAAACGCAATTTGTAATCGCAAAAAGCATAATTACAATTGCAAAATATCTTTAACTACCATGAAAAACGACAGCAATTACTTGTGTCAATGATCTTGAAACAAACATAACAGCTTAAAATGTAGAAAAATCAGAGAGAGATCAGACAAATGAAGGTACTCACGTTAAATTAGAGAAACGGGCTCGCTGCTACATTGCCATTTATGAAGGTCCACATGTAATTTTGGGGGAATTTTGTAAGTTGGGGCTCGAATATGATGTTCGAGAGAGACGAATCAATGATGACTAATCAGCGGTTGGTAGGGTTTCATCGGCGGATTGAAAGAAATTGATGAGTCAGAAGGTTGCCGGAAAGTGTGTAACGACGGTGCGCCACTGTAAGACGAAGACCGGAGAGAAGATAAAAGTTAATGCTTCAGGTTTCCAGTTTGATAAATACCTAAGAACAGAACATAGTTTCTTATGTTTAGGGTGAAGTCACAAATGGCCCATCAATTACTTCGAATAAATGTGAAAGTTACCTACAAATTTCATACACCTACTATATGTTAATTTACACATTTTAATCTAGTACTTCTTTTTATATTATAGGACAAGAATAGTTAGGGCATATTTGATGCTTTTCAAAATAGTTTATTAATTTATGGTTTTGATAATAATAGCCCCTAAATAGACACACATCAAAAGCTTGTACATCAATCTATAACTATTCCCTGAATTTTAGGAACCACTTTCTCTAATGAATTAATGTACAACTTTTATGCACTTAGAGACAACCCTAAGAGCTGTCATTATCAAAACCCTTGATTATTGGTTATTTGCAAGCCAAAATCAAAGCGTAAGGATCCTTGCTTTTTGATTTTGACTTTTTAAAAAACCAATAAGTCAATAAGCTATTTTGAAAAGCACATTCAGACATAATCTTAGAGTGCTTGGTATGGAAGTAGTATTCGAGCATTTGGTACATCACATGGCCTGTGCATCGTTCAAACGTTTCAATCCCCCCCCCCCCCCCCCACACATACACACACCTCGTGCCGTTCTGCACGCGACTTCCCTAGCAACGTGGAACAGTCAAAAATTTGATATTTATACACTTATCCGTAGGCAGAGAGACTGCTTACACATAAACCTTTGGAAAAAGTGCAAGAGTGTGAATAGGATGTTTATAGAAATATACATAGATTAATATATGTGAGTATGAATAGGTGTATGAAATAGTACAATAATGTTATTAATGTGTACATGTGACGTGTATTTGCAAGAGTGTTGTGAGTATACAAAAAAACATGCAAATGTGACGTGTATTTGCAAGAGTGTTGTGAGTATACAAAAAAACATGCAACTATGTATATGTGTGCATGTGGCATGAGTATGAAGAAGTTGTGCAAGTATCCAAAAATAATATGTTTCAATCAAAAGTATCCATCCTGAAATAGTCATATAAGCATGCAAATATATATATTATATAATCCAATGTATCAAGAGACTACTAAGCACATACATATATATATATATATATATATATATATATATATATATAGGGTTCGGATCCTGTGAGGACTCTTTTCCTCGCGAGGACTGTGAGGACTCCAAAAAAAACTCTAAAAATAATCCAAAACAAACTTTTTTCAAAAAATTCCTTTTTTAAACATTAAAATCGCTATGTATAAGATCCAAAAAAGAAATTCCAAAAATGATCCAAAAAAAATATGAATCATAATAATGATCCACAAAAAAAATCTGGATCATTGTTATGATTCGCTAAAAAAAGTGGATCATGATTTTTTTTTTGAAAATTTTATTTTGTCAAATGTAGTAATAATCATGGTGGGTTATATATTTTTTTCGGATTTTTTTGAAATTTTTATGAGGTGTCCTTGCGAGTCCTCACCGAAAAAGAGTCCTCACAGGATCCCACTTCTATATATATATATATATATATATATATATATATATATATATATATATATATATATATATATATATATATATATATATATATAGTCAAAAGTTATATTGAGAACCCTGATTTCAAAAAGAACTCTGAGAACTATTCAATTTCAATCAGGACCATTAGATTGCAACATTAATGGTTAAGATCAGTTATGGCATTATCGTAAATAAAGAAAACAAGTTTTTATTAAGTTTTAATTTAAAAAGGGCATATTCGGTATTTTACTTAAAAAAACAAAAAAGAAAATTAAATAAAAAAATGAAAGCGTCCATATGTCCCTTGAAAATAGCATCTCTCCCTTGAAAATAGGATCTCCCCCTTGAAAAATGAAACCGTCCCCAATTTAAAAATCATTCTCCAATTTGCACCTATTATGTGAAGGGTTGCAGTGGTGTTGTGCGGCGGTGGTGCAAGGGAAGGTGAGCAGCGGTAGTGGTAGCGGCATCGTACGACGGGGCCGACGGTGGTTGGATCCCGCTTTCTTCCCGTCAATCGAAATTGGCTGTGGTTGGATTTGGTTTAGATCTGCGTCGGTCGTTGTTGGTGTGTGCGGAAACGATTGTCAGATCTAGGATGAAGAACAGCCATCATCACCATTGGTAAGTGTATTGAACACCGATTGTGGTGATTGTATTACTTATAAAGTTGTTGAATTTTTATGTTTTTTATTATGTTCAGAATATGCACATTTACTTTTTTGAAAGTAATTAATATGTTGTGGCTAATGTTTGTTGTGGCTAATGTTTGATTGCCTTGGAGACAATTCATGCGACCTGTAATATTGCATACATATGGGGTTGATTATGTAGTATTTGGTGCTAGTTTTGATTTTTAGTTTATTTTGCAATAATTTTGTTTAGGCGTTTTTGCTTTCGGTTAGATTTGTTTGTGTAGGAGTTTTTGTAGTTTATTTGGCAGTATTATGTTTATTATGACTTATGAGTCGTTTATGTATGCATATATGTTTATAATGCGAGTGCACAACTTGACGCCATCCTATTTTAGATGGTTATTTTTATATTATTTAATATTTTTTTGTTTTTTTTTTCAGAAAGTTGATGGATGCCGACTTTTGTATTTACCAAATACAACTCTTGATAAAGGAAAACTAGAAGATGGAGTTAGCTTTAGGACATACTTTTTTATTCAATTATTTTCCTTTGCATATGTGTTATGTTAATGTTACGTTATTCGTGCAATTTTTATACATCGATGTCTTTTTGTTACATATATGTTATCGGTAAAACGGTTCGACTTTAAGGACTGATACATTTATGTTTTCTCAAATACATATGTTCAACTAGTTTATAACACTGATGTACACAAATTACCGAAAAATAACCTTAAGTATCAGAAGCTACATGTATGCACGATCGTCTCGACATATATGCACAAACTACATTTAACATTAATTATCAAGAAAACATATATGCACAACCGGCTTGACAAAAATGACAAATAACAATAAATTTCCGAAAATAATTCTTAAATTTTAGGAAATTTTCAAAAAATAAATTTTTGTTGTGGCATAATGACGTAAATACCCCTGAATAATTAATATGAATTAAATAAATCAAAATCAATTTACTAAATTCTGATTGGTTAATAATAGTTCTCAGAGTTCTTTTTAAAATCAGGGTTCTCAATATAACTCGACCCTATATATATATATATATATATATATATATATATATATATATATATATATATATATATATATATATATATATATATATATATATATATATATATATATATATATATATATATAATCATGCAAGTCTAAGTCTTCTGACGATCATATAATTTACTATCCTACAAATGAGAAAGTACCTACCGCCCTAGACATCTGCCATAATACTAATCATCCAAAAGTTCCTATCAGAGATCATGTCCTCGGTCACACTAAGATCCTTCTCTAAAGCCAATGACTATGAGAGTTTCCACGGTCGTAAATAGCGCTTTTGTGGTCTTCTCTTAATATGGCCAAATCATCTCAATCATTCTTCACTTAACATGGCTAAGTGGCTAACAGACACACATAATATTACAATATTAATAATCTAATAATATGATATTTCAGATCCGGATCCTCCAATATCGTTAAAATATGGACCAAACAGTTTATGTTAAATGTAAATTAGAAAACAAGAATTTAAAAACTTTGAAATTTAAGCTTAGTGGAAAGACAAAAAAAACCTAATTTTTTAGTCTATCTGAAATAGCTCGTGATCTACTAACCGCCCAAACTTTTATGGTAGCTTTAGAATATACTTTTAGTGTTCGTCATAGGATTATATCACCAAGGAAAACAAAACTCACACCTTTGTTGGTTGAAGTTCTCATAGCTTGAAGACAAGTTGTCACACATGGAACAAGAAATACAAGAGTAGGAAGTAGCTAACTACGCAACACTTTTAGGCGAGAAGATGAAAAGATACAACTTTATTATTATGAAGAATAACTTGTTTAACATTGTATCTTTTTTATATTTCAACGCAGCTCTATTGTTTTGATTCCTAGTTCAACGTTTAAAACTATATCTAAAACATCGTTAAAACGAGAAAACCTTTTTGTTGGAAAAACACGCCATACCACATTCCGAAACCTATTTCATCCTAATCTGGTTTTGATCCGATCTGAACCGGTTTCTAGCGAATGCAATTTCTTCGACCCAAACCAATTTTGACCGAGCTTGACCGAATCCGATCTGGTTTTGAAACCGGATCAGTTTTGATGTGGATCCGGCTTGTGCAAGTCTATTATACGTACAACTATAACAAATGAATTAACCCTCAACTCAAGTATTTTGAGAATGCAATTAAATTTCATGTGTATATTATTCCTTGGGGACACAATTGAAAAGTAATCTTTGGGTAGAATGGATCTAACAAGTTTATAAGAAATCTATCCTTTCTTATATCAGAAAGATCGCCACTGATTACCCTATACATCCAACAACAACAACATTGCCCAACTTTCAATTTGCAAAATTCTCCCAACTTATGTATGAGTTGCCAAATCCTGCACCTCAAATATGACCGAGTTACTAGTTTCTAATCTATTAAACACTCATTAAAATGTCGAATATATTTATTATTACCTAAAGTATAAGGAAGTTGTGTGAAAAAGCAAGCTACATTGCATCAAGTGATTTAATCCCCGCATTCTTATCCCACACCTCTGGTGCAGCAACATCTGCCATGATCGTTTCTTGACCACGCCAAAGTATCTAAACAAATATTAAATAAATAACAGAATAGGGATCAAGATACATATTATTATGACTTTGTGTTTGGTGTTGTACCTTGTCGATTACACCAAACTCTTTAGCTTTTGTGGAATCCATATAAAAAGGTCTTCTCATCGCTTGCGTTACAGTTTCCACCGACTGATGAAATTAAATACATAATTCATCCAATCAGTATTCATTGTACATATCCTAGAGAAAATATTACTCACGTTTTCTGTGTGTTTTGCCAACAGCCCAACAAGTGTGTCCTTGTTCACAATCACCTATTAAATAAAAATCCTATATTATAAATATATGTTACTCAAAATAGTTAAAGTTACAAAAAAAAAATATATATATATATATTAACACAAACCTCCTTGGCACGAATGAGAACATCACTGCCTACCATTAGTCCAGATGATGGAACACGGGGCTGTTGTATCATAGCTAAAATAAATAAAAAATTAAATAAAAAAAACTAGTGATAATTTGGAAAAAAAATGTGTATAAGAAATAATAATGTACCTTTGGCATGTGGCATCATAAATCGTTTTCCCTTGGCCCCTGCAGCAAGCAACAGACATGCATGACCAATAGCAGCTCCTACTCCAACAGTGTGTATCTACAAATTAAATTATATTATTAAATATAAAAAAACAAAATTTCCTTAATATTGAATGTTACCTCATTTTTCAATTGCATCATAGCATCATAAATTGCAAAACCTTCTGTCTCCATTCCCACCTGATTATAATAAGGAAAGTTAATGTATAGAATAATCGTTATTCTGTCATTAGGTCGTTATGTTCTCAGGGATGGTCGATGTTGCAAGTTTTATAATTAGGGACTATTCGTGTAACAAAAAAAAGTCGAGGGACGAAATCTATGATTTCAAACAAACCGCAAGGACGATTAATCCTTTTTTTTCATAATACTCACAATACAAAACCTAAAATAAGAAGCTCACCGATTCACCATCGTCACGAGTAGTTCCAGTGGAATTTATATAGAGATATATAGGCTCTTTAGGATCCATCCATTGCAGATACATCAGCTCTGCAATTATAAGCTCAGTGACAGCTGGCACCAACTGATACAAAAGCATAAAAAGTTTCATTAGTTCAAGTTGTTGAACTACTTAGTATTAAACGATTCCTATTAGATGCATCTTCAATGAATACTTTCAATTATGAAAACAAAAGCACAACTGACAGAAATAACAGAATAATAAATAAATTAAAATAAAATCATAGAAGAAACTGAATAAATTACCGGCATTCCAAGGTACACTATTCTTCCATGGAGAAGCAATGATGGCAAGTCTGGAGGAGGCCTCCTTGGCCTGTGTTCATTATAAGAAACGGATCTTTCCACCTATAATAAATTAAACATAAATATCACTTACTCGTTAACATTAAAATATGTAATACAAATAATTAGGCTATAACTTACTAATTTGGCATGATTGTACGCTAATTTACTTATAAAATCTAAGGGGCTGTAGTAATATAGGTGGTGTTATTCATAATCGAGTATTCATCACATATTTGGCATAATTATACACTAATTTTGTCTAATGACAATATATTGGAAGACGTCTCCAGGTAACTGTCTAAAATACCATAACAGGAAATTGCATATACAAGTTTGTTTATGCTCAAATTTACCCTGTTCCAAATTGGGCTTAGGGTTTAGTTCATCTAAGATTATGATAGAAGATAGACTAGTAATACTAATTTAACAAGAAGCAACGAAACGGCTATAAATTGAATAAGTTAATAGAAATAAACAAACAAATTGAATAAGAGGGGGGTTAAATAGAAAGAGTACTGTGGCCGGAGTAGCCATGAGCGTCGGAGAATCGAAAATGTCCAAGTATGGCGGTATCTCGGAGTCAGACGTCCGATTGA
This sequence comes from Calendula officinalis, assembly GCA_963853835.1. NCBI lineage: Eukaryota > Viridiplantae > Streptophyta > Magnoliopsida > Asterales > Asteraceae > Calendula > Calendula officinalis. Next base: position 11,434,534 of record OY970821.1, on the reverse strand, counting down.
GCAGCTTCTCTGGTGAATTAGCGGCAACTGATGCGAGCTTTGAAAGAAATGGATCTTTAGGGTTCAGGGGAGGCAACGGGGCTTTGATGCTATTTCTAGCAACTAGCGAACAGTGGGTCTTAACCGTGGTTCGCGGGAGCAACGGTGATGAAGAAGAAGTAGGTGAACAGCAAGGGATTGTGGAAGAAGCCATTGATAAGCCTAAGCTTCCGTGGATGGATTGATGTTCACGAGAGAAAGTGAGTTTGTTCCTAAGAGCTTAATAATCAAAAGGGTTACATAATAATTTGATCATTATACATTTCAAAATAAGAGATAATATCATGTCAAATTATATAAAGAGAGATAATTAATAAATGACACATGTTAAATTTAAAATTATATAGAAATAGTAACCACAAATATTATTTGTCTTAAATGGTAAAAGAGTGTACCATTGACACTGGCCACATATTGTGACCGGACACCCGACCCAGCAACATGTGCATTCCCCGGCAAATCACCTAACAATGATATCCACACCTCTGCTTGGGCTCGATATACGAGACCCAGCATTTTCAGCACAGAGGGGGACCCACGTTTCAACGGAGGCTGGTGGCCACAAGGGGGTTTCACGGGGTTCGAACCCGAGACCTCCCACATAGGAGGCCCAAGTCTTACCAACTGTATCCACCCTTATGGTTTAAAAATTAAGTTGATTGGTATTGTAATCCTACTATCGGATAACTATATATTCTTTTTTGCTCTAGCTCCTTACTAGAGGTCTTTAATTCCATTTATATTTGTTGTTCAAGAAAAAAGAAGGAAGGTTCAATTCTTGGCCATGTCATTTTCTCCTTTCATTTCTCTTTGTAATTATAGCATCGGGTGATCGGGTCACCAAAATCTGTGACGACCTTCGTTACAATAATTGGATGAGCTCGTAAAAACCTCTTTAATTACAACTTACATCTAGTTGCTATAATTAACAATCTCAGTTCATCCTTAGTGAGTGACCAGAAAAACAGAACGTAAAATATATATGTATATATTCAACCCACTTCTTCACCACATAATGCTATTTTTTTTTTTTCAAATTGAAAACAAATCCATGCCAAGTAATGCTCTAATATATGTAATTCAAACAAGTGATATACTCACCGCGCGTTGCTGCGGATTTTAAAGCATGCGTTTATTACGTCGTTTTTAATAGGATTTAATTTCTTTGTGTTTGTATTTGTGAACAAAAATGGGTGTTTTAGTTACAATATTAAAAACAATATTATTGTTTGTAGAAACTTTTAAGGTTGTAAATGATTTTGAAAATTTTAAAGTCAAGGGTTACTTGTTAATTGTGTTTTTTTATATCCACTTTTTGAAACTAAATAAAGTCCTATAAATATGATAAATTAGTGTTGTCAAAATTCCATTGTATTTTAAAGAACTTGTTGATTAAACCGACTTATTTCGACTGACTACCTTTCAATTTTTTGGTTTGACGTCTGTTAAATAAGGTTTTTAAAACATTGTTACAAAACTAACATCCTTTATTTGATGATTTTTTTTTTGCAGAATTTAGCAAACCATTTACTATGACAATGAATTAGAGGTATAATGCAAATATTAAAAAACTCTGATATACTTATTCGTAGTTTCCCACATCCTCCTTTAATTAATTTATTAAATCTATACAAAAAATATTGTCTAGTAAAAAAACATCATCAATTAGTTAACTTAGACAAATTAAATAAATAAAAGAAAACAAAAGATTTATATTCGCTAGATAAAATCCTTGAAAAAACAAACCATCCATGCAGCAATTAAATGTTTTAGAAATATTTATTAAATTTTTATCAACAAAAGATTTATATTCAGCATTCGATGATGGATTCGTACACGATTTAATCGGTTTATTTCAGAATTCTTACGTAATTTGAATTGGGCTCATGGAGAACATGGATTGGACATAAGTTATAATTGGGCTTTACCATATATTAATTGTTTATGTTGTAAATAAAGGGAAAACTGAAAAAGCTTAATTCTTTAGGGAAACTTTGAAAAAGTTATATTGTAAATTAGGGGAAAACTGGAAAAGCTTAATTCTCCAGGGGAAATTTTGAAAAAGTTTATGAACAGTAAAAAATGTATGCCTATTGTATATAAGGTGAATTAGAACTTTAGATAATCATATCAACAACTCCCTAGCCTTGGATGAGACACCAGCTTTCTATAATTACATTACAAGAGAATACCCTTATCCTAACTACACCCCAAAAGTCTGTCGCGACCTAGTCGCGATAGGCTATCCCGACGACCTGTGGTAGGCATAGTGTCGTCGCCATACCTTCGTCGACACATGTTAAAGAATTCGTCGCCATAGGTCGACCTACCCAGACGACATGTAGTCTTCATAAAGACCGTCGTCGGTATAGCTTTCGTCACTATAGGGATTTTCCCCAACAGCTACATGTTTTCTTCTTGAACCTTGTGCTGTGTTTTGAAGTAAGTCTTGAATCTTCTCCAATGCCTTTACTACCTCATCAGCAGTTGGTCTATCCTTTGATTTTTCCGAGAGGCATTTTTGTGCAAGCTTTGATAGTTTCTTAGCTACAGCTAACGTGTACTGGTCGTGTATACGTGAGTCCAAGATTCCTAGGATCCCTCGTTTTGTCGCTAATAATGGCTTAACGAATTCGGTTAGTATATACTCATGGCATGGACGGTTCTTATCAAGACAACGCATCCCGGTCAAGATTTCTAGAAGAACTACTCCAAAACTGTATATATCGCTTTTTGTGGTTACCTGGCCTTTATAAGATGCAATATAAACAAAAGATTAGATTACTAAGCAATTCATTCCCATCAACTGAAACTACACTTATAAAAACAACCTACTATTAGGGCACGTTCAGAAAAGCTTATTTAAGGTGTGCTTTTGAACTTATTAGCTTAATAAGCTTAAATAATCTTGAAAATAAAGCTTATTATCGTTTATTAAGCTAACAAACTCAAAAGCTCATTAAATAAGCTTTCCAAATATGCTTAGTATATACTTGTACATAGGGTTGAGCATATTCGGGTACCCGCCGGTTCCGGCCGGAACTGAACCTTTAATATCGATTCCTCAATTTTAGGAACCGGAACCTTTAATGCCGGTTCCGGTTACCTGGTCTCTAAAATCGTAAAAGTAAAATAATATGTAAAGCTTATATATCAATCATTTTCTGACATCTTATCTATTAATATTTGAAAAATTTTAATTTCCAAACACTTCAACATATGATTGTCTAATTATTACATTGTGAAAACATTATCTTTAGACTAAGTGATGGCTAAAATCATAAATCACAATTTAATGGTACTTTGTTGAAAAGTTCCCACATATATATGATGCAAGTTCTTATGAATATATACTAGTAAAATTGACTAGGTGAAGGTATATATTCTTATATATGTGTTGCTCATTTAACCTTAATTACCTGTGGCAATATATTCTGGAGCAGCGTATCCGTTGGTAGGCATAACTTGTGTAGAAACATGACATTTCCCATCTACTGGTGCATCCTTTACTGACCCAAAATTAGAAAGTTTTGCATTGTACTTCTGCAAGTATATATATGCAAGTGAAGTTAGTAAAACATCAAGTTGTACAGGAAAAACATCAACATGAGACATGCACATACTGAATCGATCAAGATAGCGGATGACTTAAAATCACAACATATCACTTTCACCTCTGGGCTGTGAAGGTAAGCAAGCCCATTTGCAGCACCGAGAACAACCTTAATTCGTAGGTCCCAAGACAGAGGTGTAAAGTAAGAACCCCCTGTATATTCTCAAATCAAACTCTGAAAACTTGTAAATTAAATCAAGTTTTGAGGATTTGCAAATTGAATAAATTTAGAGGACTTACTTTTGAACAGTTGGTCTTCCAGGCTGCCTCGAGTCATGAACTCGTATACAAGGAGTCTACTCTCATCCTCTTGGCAGTAACCAATTAACTTAATTAGGTTTGGATGACTTAGCACCGTTAAGTAATTCAGTTCTGCCTACAACAACAATTTTTGAAATAAATTCAACCAATATACAACAATCAATTAAATCTAAAGATCCATACATATATATACTTACCAACCATTCTTGTTGATCTTGAGGACTGTTTATGTCGAATTTCTTGACAGCAACAGCAGCGACAGCACCAGGTTTGACAGCTGCAAGAGATGGCTCATCGATCCACCCTTTGAAAACTGAAGTAGAATGACCTTGTAATGTAACTGTTCCGAGACGAAAATTTCTAGTAGCTTTTTTAAGTTCATCAAATGTAAATCTCCTTAAATTTCGCATGGCAGAAGTAACATCATTACCTGTTAATTAAGGCCATCATTACAAAATGTCAATTACATCTTGATTAATTAGCACTATATAAGAACGGCTAGGGTTTCATATTATTATCATAACAAAGTGTGTATTACAATGACGAAAGACATACAATAAAAATAGAAAATCTAATTAGGATAAACACTACTAGAAAAACTGCCAATATCAACGGGCGAAAGCCGTTGGTAATTTGACTAAATCCGTTGGTAATCCGGTTTACCAACAGCATTTCCAACGGATGCCCGTTGGTAAAATATAAAAACTAGGTTAAGTGTTTTCCTTTGGTAATTCCGTTGGAAATACACTAATTTACCAACGGATTAACTGTTCGTTGGTAAAATTCCGTTGGTACTGACAACTTTTCTAGTAGTGAAACTAGCTAATGGGCTAAACATAGGCCTAAACCAAATTAACCCAATAAATCTATTAGTTTAAAAAAATGCTAGCTTGTTTATGGGATTGTAACTGAAATTCTAGGAGTTTGAAATGTATATAGTCACCTGCTTCGTCACTCGGTACACTTTGACTGCTCGATGTAGTAGCATCAGATATAAAAGAGATGGAATTGGACTTAACTTTGGCACCAAAAAACAACACTAGTAATCTGTCAATAAATTTCCCTTTTGTTAGAGAAGAAAAATTCAGTCTCTCTTGTGATGCAAGTATGACTTGGAGCTTGGAAACAATCTCCGCCATTGTGGGTCGCTTATTTGGTTTATTATGTAAGCATCGACACGCTACATGTGCAAAGTCTTTCATACATTTGTTAGAGATTTGTCCCCTGATTCGATAATCGATAATCTGGTTGACTTTTCGTTTTTTTATACGATTTTGAGCCCATGCTACCAAACCCCATTGATCTTCTCTAAGACTCGAATCAACCGCGGGCCTCCCGCATAACACTTCAAGCAAAACAACCCCAAAAGCATAAACATCAGATTTTATCGTTAACTTGCCCGTATTGAAATAACAGGGATCCATGTACCCGAACGTGCCTTTGACCCCGGTGCTAACGTAGGTGCGTGTTTGGTTTGTTGGGCCTATTTTAGCTAGCCCAAAGTCGGAAACCTTTGCTTCAAAATTCTCATCCAACAAAATGTTGGAGCTCTTTACATCCCGGTGTATGATCCCATGTCGGGCGCCTGTACCCGTGTGGAGGTAATCGAGCCCGCGTGCAGCCCCTATGCATATCTTAAGGCGTTGCAACCAAGATAAAGAAGCATTAGTTTTGTGAAGATGCTCATCAAGAGTCCCATGTGGCATATATTCATAAACAAGAACCATTTCTCGTTTCTGGTTGCAATATCCAATCAAAGAAACGAGATTACAGTGTCGAATCTTGGAAAGCATTTCAACTTCAGCCTTAAACTCTGGAGCTCCTTGATTGGAGATCGAATTCGATCGTTTGATGGCAACAACGTTAGTTGACGACTCATGAGTCTTGAGGTCACCTTTATACACATTACCAAATCCACCACGCCCAATGATCAAGGCATCATTGAAGTTTCGGGTTGCCGATCGGATCTCTTTTTGTGAAAAGCGTTGACTTCTTTGGTTGGATGAGGCTTCGATATCCATGATAGGACTTACGGGTAACATTGTTTTTGGTATTTGTTATTGTGATATACTTCCTCCGTATCAAAATAAGTGACACACTTTCCATTTTGGAGTGTATCAAAATAAGTGACACACTTTAAAAACTTTCCTTATTTGGTAAAAATAGTGGGACCCATACCCACTAACTATCCACTTTAATAAAGTGAAATTACCCTTACCCTTACTTTTACCTTTAAAACTCATTAATATCACTTTATTCAAGAAAAGTGGGACTCATTCTCCACTAACTATGTACTTTAATTTATTTTAACCTCTACTTTAATCTTTTACCTCAAAAAACATGTAACCTAATTTGTGTCACTTATTTTGATACGGAGGAAGTACAAATTTGAACATATTGTAATAACACAAATTAAATATCCTATGAGGTCGTGGTTAATAAAGAGGATGATGGGGAACCTTCGTATTCTACACGGAAACTAGTTTCCAGGAAGATGCTGTTTGGGGAGACTTTTGGGGAGACTTCATATAATCTACACGTACGGAGCACAAATATCATCCGCTCGTGTGACAGACATCAATTATTTGAGAGATAAAATGGACAAACCACTTAGACCGGTGCCATCGGAGGGTCGGTTGGCCGCCGGTTGGCCACCGCCGGAACTGGCGCCGTTGGCACGGTCCGCCGGTTGGCCGCCGGTCGGTAGAGTGGCGAGAGAAGCGGCAGTTGCGGTTGATTTTTTAATTTTTTTTTTCTTTTTTTTTTCTTTTCTAACGGTAATATTACCGTTAATATATATATATATATATATATATATATATATATATATATATATATATATATATATATATATATATATATATATATATATTTTCCCTTTTAAGTCCCTATAAATACCCCACTCTCATTCTAAAATTTACATAAAAAAAAATTCTCTCTTCTCCCACCCAACCATACTTACAAAATATATCGAACGAGCATTTGGTGTGTTGCAAGGTCGTTGGCAAATCCTTAAAAACCCGGCAAGACCATATAGCGTCAATAAAATAAGTCGAATCATGTACTGTTGTATAATTTTACACAACATGATAATTGAGGACAACGGTCGCAACATGTGTCCACATGAGGAGGCGTATATGGATAACCCGGCAAACACGCCGCAACGCTCGTGGAATGAGAGAGTTGCAACACACGCTCGAATGGTCAAAGAACTACGAGATCAAGCAACGCATCATAGACTTCGCAATCCACTAGTCGACCACATTTCGCAACTCCCACCAAATTTCCGCCAACGTTAATTTATGTTTTTAAATTATTGTATTTTTTTCCCTTTTTTTTATGTTTTTAAATTATTGTAATGTGTTTTTTATTTTAATAAAAGTATTATGTTTTAGTTATATTTTTGTTTTAATTAAAAAGAAAGTAAATTAATTAAAGTTGATGAAGTGACGGAGTGCTGTTGGCACGGGTACGTCAGTTTAGTGTTAGTTAGTCTGTCTGCTGACGTGGCGCTGAGTTGGCAGAAACTGACGGCATCAGTTTCCGTCACCATTGGCACCGGTCTTACTCACCCTACTCAAATATCCATTCACTAGTAAAGCTTAACATGTTAGCAGTAAAGCTTAAAATGTTCGCTTGATGCGTTAGAATGAAATTTTCATTTTAGTTGGGTTTAATTTTACAGTTAGTTTTTACCCAGGTTCTCGCCAAGGCGCGAGGCTTAACTCCGAACTACGAAATAGTTCATGGCGATAGTGTAAGGTGCGTCTTATCACGAGTTTTTTTTTAGGGATGTTATAAATTTTGAATTGTTTTTAAAAAAGTTATTTTTTTTCTTTTAGAAAGATATGATGTATAATTATTAATTTAGATCGATGTGACATTTTTCCGAAAACTTCACATATGATAGAGTAAATTATACAAAGAGTAAAAAATAGACCTTATGATTTATGTCAGTTTCACTAATAGTAATTTAGTTTTAAAAATTACATTGATAATTCTTATTTCTATAACGTTTTTACACTTGTAGTCCTATACCCAAACGATCAAATGAAGTCATGTGTGATGCACGTGAGGGCGTTTTTGTCTTTTAGACCTATTTATCATGCCATTTCAAAAAAGAGTAAATTACACCGAAGGTGTCTGTGGTATAACACTAATTAGAACCTCGGTCCTTCAAATTCGTTTATTACACTGTACGTCCTTGGTGTGTATATACTATGTTACATCCATGGTCCCTCGTGCCTTTTTTTTTAAATGACCAAAATATTAATTTGATTTTTTTTTGTAATACAGCAAAGATAAGTAAAGTAATATTTCGGAAAAGAACATGAAAAGTGAAAACGATTGAAATACCGAGTCAAGCGTAATAAAAAGTAAATGAGAGATTGATTAGTATAAGGACAAAAACTAAGGGGTTAAAAAAGTAAATTTAATTTTACTTTTACCCTTCGGCCTCCACAACAATGATTTCTCAGTGAAAGCAAAATTAGGGCACCACCGGCATCACCGCCACCACCACCGCCACCGGCACAACAACCGCAGACCCAACAACTATCTGTCCGTGATTCCGGCCAGTAGTGCATTTAAGTGTCTCTGAAATCAATTTAAGCATGAGTCAAACTGAAAAGCCAATGACCACGATTTACGTTGACAATATAGCATCAACGGTGGACAATGGTTACTTGCTCTCCCTCTTGCAAGTAAGTTTGTTTGTAGCTTTTTAAATTTGATTCTAGTGTTCATGTTCTTACACATTTTAATGGCTATTAAAGCTCTGTGGGCCTGTTAAAAGCTTCAGTCGTGCTCCCGATTCGACTACTGGAGCGTTGAATACATTTTGTGAATTTGAATCCGTTGAAGGAGTTCTACGTGCTGTACGTTTGCTGAGTAAATTAAGTATTGATGGCCAGGAGCTCAAGGTATGCTTCAATTCGTTTCAAAATTGGTGTTGATATCTTCTAAACAATTAGGGGGTTGGTTCATGCATTTCAAAATTTGATCATTATCTTACACGTTCCTGGATTTTGAATCTACAGATATATATTATTGGAGCAACACGAGAGGATCTCGAGGGTTATGTTGAGAAGAAAAAGGAGAAATTGAAGAATCTGAAAGCTGATGAAGGCAAGAATGAACTTCTAAAGCTTTATGTGGAGGAACTGCATCAAGTGAAGAAGGAAGATGATAAAAATGAATCAAACAACGAAACCGCATGTTTCCGTCTTTTGACTAATGAAGATAAAAACACTGACCTAATCGCCAGTGAAAAGCTTAGAAGAATGGTAGACGAGAGATTAAGGAATAAATCTCTCTTACAAAAGGTTAAACATTATCCCGAATCTAGATCTCACATGATACCAACACCATCATCATATTTCTCCTCTAATTTTGACTATGATGCATTCCCCGCACCACCAATGTTTGACCATGACTTTTTTATATGGAAATGGCGGATGTCAATCTTTCTCGAATGTGCGGATGGAAATTTTCCCGAAATTATAAAAAACGGTCCTTACATTCCCGTGGTCGATAATTTTGCATGGTCTCCGGTCCCGAAAGATAAAAAAGATTGGACTGAAGATGATAAGAAACTTGTGAATCTTGACACACAAGCAAAGTGCTTAATAGGTATGGCTTTGCCTGATGATGTTCTTAGCCATATCATGCACTGCAGTACGGACGTGGGATACACTTTGTGAGTTATACGAAGGGACAGAAGAAGTAAAAAATATTAAGAAAGCAAAACTTAACAGACAGTACGAGCTTTTCGTCGCTAAAAAGGGAGAAACCTTGTTTAAAACATACATGAGATTCAGTCGTTTGTTGAACGAGCTTAAACATTTTGGCGTTGAGAAGGAAAATATAGCTGTTGTTAACAAGTTTATGGATTCGCTCCCGGATCATTGGGACACTCTTGTAATGTGCTTGAGAACGTGTGTTGACCTACAGAAAATTACTCTTAGTGATCTGTATGATAGATTTAATTGTTATGAAATGTCAAAAGAACATAAGAATGCTATGAAAGACTTTCAGATTACTTCATCTTCTAAGGATGAGCGTAGTGATGAGTCTGTTGCTGAAGAGGGAGATGAATTGACTGAACTTGTTGAGGAGTTGACTTTGTTGACCAACAAGTTCTTGAAGTTTAGAAGACGGTCAAATGTTGGTAGGTCAAAAACTAAGCCAATGGCATTTACAACACGTACCTGATAGAGTCAAGATGTAATACAAAAGTCAAAAGGTACGCACCTTTGATAAAGAATAAGAACAGAAAATAGAAAATAAATTTATGTTAGCATTTTTTTATGAATCAATCTTTTTTTTCTTCTTCAGGTTGTGTTTAAGGTGAAATCTAACTGCAGTGGAAATAGTAGAACAGACAGTTTTTGCATCACGAGTAATGTTAGTTCAATCAGAAATGTAGTTTTATGACTTTTATCCATTTCTTTTCGTTTCGGAATTCTAATGACTTTTAAATGTGACTTTCAAATAAGGGTTGGATTAACCCGTCAACATTTCATCGTTTCTTAGTTCCTTCCATTTTGGATAATTTAAAAATGGTGCAAAAACTGTCATTGAAGTTATATTTTTGTTAATAAGTTGGGTTGGATTTACCCGTCAGGAACGCCATTGATTGCCATCGCGATCTTGAGTTAATTGGCAGATTGGGAACATCATTTTGCGGTACTAAATCGCGATCCGTTAGCGATCAGGAGGCAAACATACCACGTTTCGGTATGCGACTTTGTAGGCAAACTAGAGTATCCGCGTTTTCATGGTTTAAAGAGAGAATATAAGGTGAATAAAATAATACATGTATGGTCGTTTTTGAAAAAATATCATAGATGTCCACAAATATATATAGTTAAAGTGGTGTTTGTACAATTTTAATGTTGGCCCAATTTGCTTCAAAATTTATAGTGGGCTTAGTCGACAAATCATGAAAAAGAGCCTCGTAAACAGCCATCATATAGGTGTTGCAGTCGTAAGATCGTAGTTTCATTTCTTAGGTCGAATCTACCACTAAATCGTCGATTTCAAATACGAATTGACTCTGATTCTGATCGAATTTCATCTTCGTTCAGGTAATTACACATGAATCTGGTAACTATGATTTTAAGGAGTAGATATATTAAAGCTAGCATTGTAAAATATTTGAATGTGGAAGTTTTACAAATACTAAAAATTCTACTTGCCTAAAGCCGTAAATATATTATATTACCCTACGTTCTTGTCGTACCAATCGTCTCATATCAAGTTCTCATACCGAGTTGAGCACTTGGTTTGGTGTTTTTGGAACAATTTTTCACACTTGATTTCTTGTATCAACACTCACCACAATATTTTCCAACGGAGTCTTCCTCAAATTGATTACTATTTATGGATTTATGAAGTAAAAAACACACACAATATACATATATATATATATATATATATATATATATATATATATATATATATATATATATATATATATATATATATATATATATATATATATATGGTCGAGTTATATTGAGAACCCTGATTTCAAAAAGAACCCTGAGAACTCTTATTAACCAATCAGAATTTAATAAATTAGTTTTAATTTATTTAATTCATATTAATTACTCAGGGGTATTTAGGACATTTTATCAAAAAAAAATTATTTCCTTTTTTTTTTGAAAATTTCCTAAAATTTAGGAATTATTTTCAAAAGTTTATTATTATTTTGTCATTTTTGTCGAGCCAGTTGTGCATATATGTTTATTCCGGTCATTAATGGTATGTGTTTTTCATGATTAGTGTACATCAGTGTTATTTTTCCGTAATTGTTGCATATATGTTATTTAATAATTTTGTAACATAGACATACATATCAGCCTTTACGGTAGAAAACGGTTTACCAAAACATATATGTAACATAAAACATACATGTAACATAAAACATACATGTTAAATAAACGAAATATATATGGTTACAATAACACAACGTATTCAAACAATAACATATTTGCATCCAACTAGCTGCTTGTGTGCAAGATATGGAACATCTAACTTTTATTAGCATGTAATTTTCTCATTTGTCTTTCGATAGTGAACACATCAAGCAAAACCTATTACATTCATGACCAAAAAAAAAAGATATTAGTGAAGAACATATATGCAAACTCATAAGACGTCAATGAATAATTTTTTTATTGAATAATGAACATATAAGCAAAAACGGAAACACAAAGATGATAACTTTTTATAGAATACGCATACCTTTAGAGCATTATATCTTGTCGGAGTAAAATTTCCATACATTATATTGAATAATTTTTTTATTAATAATGAACATATATGTCAATGAACACTATATAAATGTTAATATCCACAACTACGAATCTGTGACCCTAGATGTGAGCCATCGAATTGGTACCCCTGGTTTCAAACAAATCTGAAACATCACAAAACAAATTTCAATTAGATTAGATTGTTATGATTCTAGGTGGCATTTTATCGAATAAGTGGTGTGCATAATTATTTTCCCCAGTAATATACATATATAAAGAACCTTAAACCAAATAAAAAGGATTTAAATTTTGATATAATTTTGTTCACAATCAGAAAGAAGAACTTTAAAAAAAAGATTAAAACGAAGAATCGGGGGTACCTTCAGAATTTTAAACCGACGCACCCAACCGCCGTCGCACCCTGAGTTGTGGCAACTGATCTCGCTGCCGGAAACACGATGAACGCACCCGCACCATCATGAGACACATATCAAATTGCCATCAGCACCAACAAACACCATCATCATCAACAATTATACCGAGGCAATATAACCAGTACATATTTTACGATGGAGAAAGGTGTTTCCACGGAACAGTGGGAGGCTGTCGAAACAGTAATAGTTGTTCCGGTGAACTGTGGGAGGTTTGCGGTTGAGAACTGTGGTTTCCGGTGAACTATTGCAGGTTTCAAAGAGAAATGAAGGAACCCACCGACAGATGAGATCGACGGCTGTTCTTAATTGATGAATTAGGGTTGGTTTTTAAAAAGCAATGTCCACGTATATTTAGGATCTAACAAATTAATTAATTAATTAATTTTTCTTTACACAATTACCATCCTAACCTTTTCATTTAAAACTAACCAAATATAAAACTTAATTTATTTACGAAAATGCCATAAGTAATCTTAACCGTTAATTTAAAATCTAATGGTCCTAATTGATTAATAAATAGTTCTCAGAGTTCTTTTTAAAATCAGGGTTCTCAATATAATCCTTCACTATATATATATATAATATAAATATATATGTTATATGATTTCTTCTAGTTATTTTGCACATGATTTTAGACGAATCCACAACAAGATCGAAAAGTACGTAAGTGATAAAATATATAAAAAGAGCTAAGTAAGGTTAAGCGAAAAGCTCTTCTGCACTTCAACTGCAAGTTCTTCAACACTAAGCTGACATTCCAGTCCGATCTGCACATGCACAACAATTCACATCAAACTTGTGTTGGAAATTAAACTAAACATGAGTATTATTATTAGTTTAAGTATATGTATTAGTTTGTATTAAAACTTAGGATAAAAGATGAAAGGTACAAATTGGCCAAGAGGCACCTCCGAAGAGGCACCACCACAACTGCCGCCAATAACCGCCAGTATCTGCCGCCGGAAACTGCCACAACCAAGGGTTGTGACTGTTGATTGCACCCCTTCATTTATTATAAATATGTGATAGTTTCATTCATTGTAAATTGACGAAATTTAAGAATAATAAGAAGAAATTGTTTGATTATATTATGTGTTCTTAGATTTTGATCCAACAACTTGATCAGTTATCAACTTAGCCAAAAAGATCTTACACTCCAATTAAGAAGACAACTGTGTTCATAATCACCTTTCATGATCCATTTCGTCAATGGATGACTAGTGCACAATGATTTTAGATCTTTGTTTTAGTGTTGGTCCCACTTAAACAGTTAGAGCATCTCCAACCATAAACTCTATAAAATTCACTCTATCTCTATAATTGGTGGGTCCATTCACTCTAAACATAACCTCAACTCCAATCACGAACTCTATCAATCCCTCTAAAACTAGTGGGACCCATAGAAATAATATTTTTAATTATTTTATTTTACATTATAAAAGAAAATTAGTGAAGGAATAAGGATGTGTGGGGTCCATGGATAGATGCATGGATAGAGGAGATACCCTCTCACTTCAAATATAGATAGAGCTTTTCTCTCACTAGATCTATATTTAGAGTGAGTGATAGAGGTGGATTGAAGAAGATAAAATTTCAAATATAAAGATAGAGGGATGGATAGAGTATGATTGGAGATGCTCTTACGGGTTCAAAAGCAAAAGTACGTACATACGCCATTTATTTAATTCCTTAATTAATCTATATATAGTATAGTTTATACTTTCCTTCAGGCTCCTAATTTCACTCTGGAGCGGCTCAAGCGGGCCTAAAGCAAACTTAAAAAATGCGTTTATATATTTTTAAAACTCGAATGATCATTTGTTTCTAAGTTTCAAGCAACAAGCTGATTCGTATTTACAAATTTTCATTAATAAACCTAATTAGGAAGCAGCTGTTAGATACAATATAGAACCTAAAATAAGGAACCATAGAATATTAGAGAGTGATAATTTAAGTAGTAGAATAGTGATTGATTAGAATACAACTTGAATTTTATATAAGAAAAATCCTATAGTGTGATTTGAACTAGAACCATAATGAAAAAGTGGTAAACTATACTTCTATTAGTATATATATACTACTATAAAGGTTTATACATGTTTAAATCTTTGCTCATTCCCATGCTAATACAGAAAAGGTTTGATGATGCGTCTATTCTTGGTGTGGTCTTTAAACCGCATCAACTTAGTGATTTAGCCTCACCAACAAGCCTTTTGTACTAGCGATGGGGCATGGTTCATAATTATTAAAAGAAAATAATTAATGTATAGCATATGAAGGACAACATTATATACAGGACGTATATATATGGATATACCTTAATAACAAAGGAGTAAAGGACAGTATCCTCCATGCTGCTGATATTTAGATGCAAAATCTCAAGAGAAAGATTTTCCAACAAATTGATTATCTTCACAACTTGCCCTGGAATTCTTTTTGACACAGTCTTTAAGACAACATTTGACCCCGAGATCTTTGCTTCCACGTCAGCAACTGGCGAGTTACAGGATGCTCCCAATTCTTTGATGTTTTCATGTAAAATTATTGAGCGTTCCGATTGCGGGGTGGTGGGTTGCAATATCGGCTTTGGGCTCGGACCAGGACTCGGACTTATGCTCCTACGCCTTTTCTTCGATTCTAACGACTGTAAAACGAGTTGCATTTCCTTGATGAATTCTATTACACCACCTATGATAGATGCTTGATCTCCCTGCCATATATATCATACCAAAACAAATTTAATAGAAACTAAATGAATTAAACTTATTGGCTTCTTTTGTTCGATTTATTTTCTTGTTAAAACCCTAATGCATAGTAAATAGTAAATATGTCTCATGGTTTCCTAAATAAATAGATTAGAAAGTCGGAAGAATAAGCAGTTATCATGTGATAGATTTTCTAACAATCATATTATATATGTAGTATGCTACAAACTAATTAATCATCGTACTAAAACTAACAAAAATCCTAAATTAAAGTATATATGTTAGGGGTTAGGATCCAGTGACGATTGCGAGAACAATTCCCAACCAATCGTTTAAATTAAAAATATATTTTGGATCTTTATTTTTCCTTCATCAGGAAAAATTGAATCATTAATTATCACAAAATATGGATCATTATCAGGAAATTTTGGTTCATAATCAAGAAATTTTAGATCTTTATCAGTCTTCATAGTTCTCACCAATTTGAAATTTCCATCCGATCTCACTTCTATGTGTTAGAATTAGTAAAGTTAGATAACTTTACTTATAAGTTTCATAGGACTATAACATCTGCGGATTACTTCAATTTCATACTATATATGTCGGAAACCTTGAAATATACTATTAGGCCAACAGTAATTTGACTCCAAAACGGACAAACCGTGGCATACAATCCACAAAAAAACCCTAATATTGATGAATAACATCACATGCTCTTTATTAGGGTTTAAAATATAAGAGAGGAGTACTATACAAACCCTTTTGATGTAGAAACAAGGGGTCATAGATCGCAAGACTTTGAGGTGTTCATTCATCTGCCTTCTCCTATTTCTCTCCACAGCTATATGAGACATGTTCCAATCTTTCACACAAATTCTACAATTAATAATATTGGTCAAGAAATACACAAAGGTGGTGATGTATATGGATATGTGCTTGACATATTTATACATATATTAGGTGTGTTTACGTGTGTGGTTTGTGTGTGTGTGGGTAAGTCTAGTGCATACAACTAGCTAGGTTCTTATAAATGCAATGTGTTGCACTCTCGTGAGATTAATAAGTTATTTTTTTACTCCATTCTCTCTTTCTCTCTCTCTTTGGTGGGTAGTTTGGGTGTCTCATATTTATGGTGCTTGGGAGTATTACATGCATCCACGTGAGTTAAAAAAAGAAAGGGAGGGTTAATATTTTCATCTTTGTCATGCATAATATTGATCATATCTCGTGTTCATGCATCCACTCACTTCATCCATAAGAAACAAGTTGTGGTCAATTTTGCAGCACAACAAACAAACAATTTGATCAAACAAAACTTCAAAAAATAAAAAGGGAGAGATATACGTACATGTAATACAATGTTTTGTGATTAATGATGAATATGTTTCAACCACAATTGCACGCCGACCCATAGTTTAATACAACCTCCGTATCAAAATAACTAATACGGAGTACATTTTAGGTTTCACAGTTTTTTAGGTAAAATATTAAAATGTAAATTAAGTGGATTGTTAGTGGAGAATATGTCTCACCTCTTTTGAAAAAGAAAAGTTATATTTATGATATCTAAAAGTAAAAGTAGGGATAAAAAGGTAATTTGGTTTTATTAAAGTAAATATATAGTGGAGAGTGAGTTCCACTTTTTTACCAAATAAGATAAGTTTTAGAAGTGTATTACTTATTTTGATTCACCTAATAATAGAAAGTGTTTATCACTTATTTTGATACAGAGGTAGTAAATTGTTTTAAAACCTGGGTTGAACCTGGTTCAACTAAAAACATCTAAAATATATTATGAAGAAGCCAGTTAAGAATAAGAATTTAGAGTTATATTACTTGTGGATTGTGAATCAATGATTAATCAAGGACTAAGCATGAATAATTTAGGAATTGGAAGATTGAGATGAGAGACCTAGAGAGAAAACTTAAAACACACACTTTGCCATTAGATTTGGAAATTACAATTATGCAAAGCTTAATGGTAATTAGCTCTGACCTATGTATTTATGCTAATGTCTAGACTAATTACACATCACACCCCTAAACTATTAGTTACAATAAATGTGACTCAACAATACTTAATTATTATTTAGTCACAAGGATAAATCTCAACAATTGATTAATTATAAATAATGGTAAAATTGATCATATATTTTATATAAGGATGATATGTTTGTCATTTTTACAAAAAAAATATTTTTTTATTTTTAATTATTTATTTTAGAAATAAATATATATTTTTTATTTTATTATTGTTATTATTATTTTAAAATAATTATCTATTTTTCAATAATAACACATAATGTGATAATCACATGTACGTGATTGTATATTGAATCACATGTGATCATACTAAAACATAACATTTGATTAAATATACAATCACATGTGAATGTATACTAAAATCACATGTGCTTAAGTACCACATGTAATTATCATATAATATTATTTTTTACAAAAAAATAATTAAATAATAAGATAGTAATAATTAAATTAAATAAAAAGTAACAATTAAAAAAAAAATTGTAAGTACCAAATGACCAGAATACCATTTCATGTATTAAATATATGATTAATTTTGATCATTAATTTTCATTAATCGAAAAATTATCTCTAAGAACTACATAAAATTTAAAGACCAACTTGAATATTTCTTTAAGAATTTATCATAAAGTTCTTTTTCTGAACGACTATTTATATTAACAAATAGCCGGAAGCTAATTAAAGAAGCAAAAAACAAAAAATTACGAAGATTGACTGTTATTACTCTACTCGTTCCAATCAAAATTATATTTTTTCTCTAATAAATCATTACATTAATTTTTACAAATACATTACATAATTTTTTTTTAAAAAAAGATAGATTAAAAAAAATTACATTTGTTAATACTTAAAAAGTCAAAACAAAAACCAATTAAAAAAAAGGAAATATATCTTTTTATTATTAATACATATATATAAAAAAAAGAAAAAGAAAATTAAAAAAACCCATTAACCCAAACCACCCCTCCCCCCCGCAATTTCTTCTCCACTCGGCGTGCTCCCACCATTTCTCCAGCGACGAGTTAAAGAACTCGTCAGGAAGTACGAGTTTCACCGAGAAGATCGTGGCAACAATATCAGTGGAGATACACATTGCACATCACCTATCGTCTAGGTATATTAAATTTATAAGTACAAAATTGGTATTTATCCATAAAACAATATACCATTTTCAATGAGGATGTCGGTCTTCCCTTCTCCTCAACCGACGAAGAGTCACCCATTGACACAATTCATTACTTGCAATCCGAGAGGCATCATCTAGGGAAGAGTTGAGAAGAGAAATTGATCGGACTCAAACCAATTTAATATGATATTTGGTAATATTTCATATGGTGCATTTTGTAATGGTTTGACCCAAAAAACTGAAAATAGATATTGATGACATGAGTATGTCAGTTAGAATGTGAGTTTACGTGATGCTGATTTGCTAAAAACTAACCACATCACTATTGCCACGTATCTAAATATTTGTTGCTTTGAACCTCCAGATATTGAATAATAAAGAGAGTGAATTACATCTAAGGTCCATGTGGTTTACCACTTATTGCAGCCACAGTCCCTAAACTTCATTAAGTACACTGGGAGTCCCTGATGTTGCCATTTTGTTGCACCCGTACTCCCTGAAGCAAACGTCCGTTAAAAACCCCTGTTAAATCACCCATGTGCACAACACATGATATGTAGTATGGTAATTGTCCACCCCTTCCTCATATTTAAACCCAATAAATTACATGGAAGGTCCCTGTGGTATACTACTTATTACAGCCTTAGTCCCTCAACTTCATTTATTACACCGGAAGTCCCTGGTGTAAATGTTTGTGTTCGTTTGTGTTTGTTTAGTGTATGTTTGTGTTTCTTTATGTTCGTTTATATTTGTTACCCTCGTTCGCGAAACGTTCGTGAACACTAAATTTTCTTAACAAACGAACACGAACACAAAATTTCGTTCGATAAGTGTTCCCGAACCGTTCGTGAATACATTTTTTCCTTAACAAACGAACATGAACAAGACCCCACTCGTGTTCGTTCGGTTCGTTTACAGGCCTACAAACGAACACAAACAAGATTTTGTGTTCGTTTAGTTAAACAAACAAACACGAACAAAGGCCCGTTCGTTCGTGAACATCCGTTCGTGTTCGTTTGTTTACGTTCGTTTGTTAGTGTTCGTTTGAGTTTGTTTACGTTCGTTTGTGTTCGTTTGTTTTTGTTTCGTGTTCGTTTGTGTTCGTTTATGTTTGTTTGTGTCTGTTTCGTGTACGTTTGTGTTTCTTTATGTTCGTTTGTGTTTTTTTATGTTCGTTTGTGTTTCTTTATGTTCGTTTATGTTTATTACCCTCACGAACCGTTCGTGAACACTAAACTTTCTTAACAAAAGAACACGAACACAAAATTCCGTTCGAGAAGTGTTGGTGAACCGTTTACGAACACATTTTTTCCTTAACAAACGAACACGAACAATGCCCTATTCGTGTTCGTTCGGATTGACTTTTCAGGGGGTTGGTGGCGCGACAATAAAGGTTGAAGTATATACACCAGGGACTTCCGGTGTAATAAATGAAGTTGATGGACTAAGGCTGTAATAAGTAGCATACCACAGGGACCTTCCATGTAATTTACTCGGGTTTAAATATGAGGAAGGGGTGGACAATTACCATCCTACCCATCATGTGTTGTGCATATGGGTGATTTAACAGGGTTTTTTAACGGACGTTTGCTTTAGGGACTACGTGTGTAACAAAATGGCAACACCAGGGACTCCTAGTGTACTTAATGAAGTCTAGGAACTGTGACTACAATAAGTGGTAAACCACATGAACCTTAGATGTAATTCGATGTAATAAAGAATTCATTTGATTGATTTTCAGATTTCAAGTACGCGCACTCTGATGGCATATCCCAACGAATTAACATGGTTCCTTTTCAAAAGTAGTTTATGTTAGGAATATTTCTATAATATTCATTATTGATTTGATGTGTCAAAACTTATAAAGTACAAAGACCTAAATTGAAGATATGAAAGTTCAAATTCAAATAAAGATTTAGGAGATAATCATAAATGTAAAAGATATAGTATATCTTTATTAGTTTAAAAGATTTAGTTATTATCTTTTCCTTGTAAGTCTTATGTTTTCTAGTATATAAAGAAACCTAATGACATAGAATTAGATGTTCTTGAAACCCACGTTTTAACGTGTTTGTGTGTGTGCTCTAAGCCTCAAGGTCGTTTGATCCTGTTTAACGAAAAACCGTTCTACATATTTATATGTAGAATTGAGGCTTTTAGTAATCATTGTATATAAAGATGATGATGAAACCTTGTTTAGCTATACAAATATGTTTATCTAATTCCGCAATTTTATGATTTGTATATGCTTATTCCAGATAAGAACTAACTATTCTTGAGCCTAAAGATCGATTTTATAGAGTTGTTCTAAACTCAGCAATTGGTATCAGAGCACGGTGGCTCAGATCTGGAATGAAACAAGGATTTATCGGTGATCACATAAAGGTATTACAGTTTTTTTTTGTTAAACACATATTACTGTTGGTTGATCTGTCGAAACCGTTCAAGAAGTAAACTTGATTAAAGTAGCAGATCGTCAAACGAACAATCCACATATATTTGGAAATTAGCAGCAGCATATTTAGATTTTATTAAAAGTCTACATTAATTTGTTTACATTGAAAACTAAGTTACAGCAAGCCATATTTTTTTAATGAGCCCACGTGCATGTTTAAAAAGGAGGATAGGTATTTGACTCATTATGGGAACACATTAGTTTGAACGCACTTGGTTACTGCTGAATCAACTTGATTACTACTGGTCTCGATTATTACTGGTAAACGTTTATGATTACTACTGATCTCAAATTCAGTTTTACTACTGACTAGTAACTTGACTGATCAGTAACAATTCCGTTTACTACTGCTCCTTCAATATTTCACTGTTTACTACTGATCCTATGAACGTTCAATTTTGCTACTGATCGCAACTTAAATCAGTACCACTGATCCGATACTCAATCAGTACTACTGGTCCGATTCGAAAATACTATTGATCAGTAGTAAATAAATAAAATAAAATAAAATAAAAAAAACACTACTGATCAGTAATAGACTGAAATTTTTACTACTGCTGCGTTGACTGATCAGTATTAATCAGTACTGACCGAAGAAAATTTTGAAGAAAATTTGATACTGATTTCTTCCTTTGACCGATACATCATACTTTGGAAAGCATGACACACACCATGTTCATTCCATACTACGGTTTATTGATCGTATCTGGTATATTAATGTGAAACGAATCACATTATTCACACACACAGGTTGAAGGCTTGATGAAGATAAAGGAAGATGGTTTATTTGTTACATATTTTAATCTTTATCAGTTGATTACTAAAGATAATTGATTATATTTTATTTGAAGAAGAAGTTGAAAGTCTTACTACATAAGATGTTATGTATTGTTGTAACTGCAATTCAACACTCTTAAAGAAAAGATCTGTTGAAGACTAAGATAAGAAAGTCCCTCATACAAGATTATGACGTTGCTGATTACTATATTTAGACGGAATGTGATGCTTAGTTTGATTTTCTACTTCAACTTCAAATAGAAGATAGTTGATTTTCAATGTGATTGATATAGTCTTGAAGAACACAAGAATGATAGCACACTTTTAGGGGAAGAAAAAGTGTTGATCATTCAAAGGGAAGTTCAAGTTTCTCGGATTTATTTGATTATGTCAAAAAGGGGAAGAGACTTGAAGATTCCTAGCTAATTCTACAAGTTATAAGTTTTGTCAAATCAAATAGGGGAAGATTGTTAGGAATATTTCTATAATATTCATTATTGATTTGATGTGTCAAAACTTATAAAGTACAAAGACCTAAATTGAAGATATGGAAGTTCAAATTCAAATAAAGATTTAGGAGATAATCATAAATGTAAAAGATATAGTATATCTTTATTAGTTTAAAAGATTTAGTTATTATCTTTTCCTTAATAAATGTTAATGACTTGTTTATTAACTTGTTTATCTAATTAGTCTTAATATATTGATATAGTCTTATGTTTTCTATCATCATGGAAAGGAAGGAAAACCTTAAAACCAATGTACATGTTAGTAAGCCCGATGATCTTGCTAGATGGAGTGAGGGCAGTATTAAAATCCAACAATTGACGGAAAAAGTGGATTCTCTTGAATCCACAGTACAAAATTGTCTTGAATACTTAACAAACCAAGGGAAAACAATGGCTGCCATGAAAAGGCATGTAAATACCATCAACAAGAGGATGAGATTATATGAGCACATGCTTCATCAACAAACCAAAATCATCAGAAAATTGAAGAAAAAGATTGATGATAGTGAGGCTCCACCAGTTGAGCTCACTAAGGGGGAGAAGGACAACATACAAACTATGATTGATGAATCAATTGCAGCAGCAACATCTTCTCTCCTAAACTTAAAAGAAACAGAAGTTGATGAAGGCCCACAAATGATGGTTACAGAAGAAGAGCCTATTACTACTGCTACAATGGAAGAACAAGTTGAAAAGGAAATACCAGTAGTAACCTCTACTACTGATATTATAGCAGTAGTAAATGAAGAAGAGGAATTGAAAGCACCAAATACTACTGATGCCCTATCAGTAGTAACTCCTGAAGTTACACCAGTAGTAACTACTCTGGTTACTACTGAAGAGGAAGAACTACATTTTCCAGAGCTAATTGAAAGAGAAAGACATGTCATCATTACCAAACCACCAACACCTGATCAACCACTTATCATACCTGACATTGATGATAATGTGAATTGGTTTGAGGTTGATGAGTGCTCACTTCCTCCACATCCAAAAATATTTCAACAAGATGAACTTAGGTTATTTTCTCCTTCTGTAATGATAAGTGGAGTGCCAGACATGAAATATATTCCACCTCCACCTTCAGCACATATTAGAAAGGGTAAAGAAATATATGATGAAGATTACCCTAACAGAGCTCTTGGTCATTACATGGTAAACAAGATAAATCTTGTTAGAGCTGATAAACAGTCTAAATGGAAGGTGAAGCATAAGAGATATTGGGAGAAGGTAGCTAAGTATCAAGCTCTTGAACAAAAGAAAGTACAAAGTAAAATTCCTGCACAAATACCTGTTCAAACAGATGACATTCAGATAAAGGCTCAAAGGGAAGAATTCAAAAGGCTCAGAAAGATTGAAGAAGAACATATTCAATGCCTTGAATATTTGGTTTCTGAATGTAAAAAGACTAAAAGTGATTTGACTGATGATGTGTTTGAACAGAAGGCCAACATGATTGAGTATTTAAAAACAAAAGGGCTTAGTGCAAAGTCATTAGGAAGAATGAAGATGATGACTATCATTGAAAAATACTGCAATGCTAAGAAGAAAGACTTGGCTGAACAAGAAGCTGAAGAATCAAAGAAAGCCAAAACTTTAATCCCAATCAGTCCAAAATTAATCAAAACTGGTAATGTTTCAACTATTGGTGATACTTCAACTCCCCAATCAAAGAAAAGAAAATCTGTTGATAAAGAACAAAGCTCTAAGAAGAAGTCAAAACAAATTATACCTGTTCTTGAAATGCCAGTTGCTCCATTACAGAACAATCCAATTCTTAACTGGAGAGTGATGCAGAACAATGTCATAGAGGTCATAAGGGAAGACAAAGTTATACAGAGATTCACTGGATGGTTACCTTTAATCAGATCATGTTCTAGAAGTGATGTAATCAAACTTCTGATTATTGGAAAACCTAGAATGACAAAGAAATCATGGAAAGAATCTGGAGCTGGATACCTAACTAAAATGATAGATGCTGCATTTTATCCAGATAATTATCCAGAACAATTTACAAATCCAGGTAATGTGTATGCTTGGAATGTCATTCCTACTGCCAATATGTACTTCTTTGAGAAATCAGGCAAAGTATGTGAATTGTACTTATATGAAAAAGAATATCCACATTCTGAGAAGACTATGTATCAGATATTCATAAACACTTTGATGAAACCCTATGATGCTGTTATGTTCCAAAACAAACTGAATTATTTTACAAAAAGGAACAGCAGATATATTATTGAACAAAGGCTTCAACAGAATCAAAGAACTCTTGAGAAAAGAAGAAAAGAACAAGAGGAACAAAAGAAACTTGATTGATTAAAAGATAATCAATAAGTTTAGGGGGAGATTGTTGGAGCAAAACACAGATCAACTTATTACTGATGCTGCAGTTAGTACTGATCACTTAGTACTGATGGGGCAGAATTGATTAATACTGATGAGTTGATACTGATGATACTATAACTTAGTTACTACTGATCATGCAAAGATTGAAGATACTACTGATCATTGTAGTTACTACTGACGTTGGTTTCTGGACTTACTACTGATCACCAAGTTTACTACTGATGTTACATATTTACTACTGGTGATGAGTTTTACTACTGATACGCGTTTTTGAAGAATATCAAGTCCGAGATCTTCGTATAGATAGTTATAGAATGTAAATCAATGTATATTTTTATTATTCGATGTAAATCAAGTCCTAGAATAACTAGGGTAAATAGTTTACCTTCAAGGACTATTATAAATAGTTCCTTACGAATTGTAAACGTACGTGTGTATTGTTAACTTGATAATATACATTGAAGCTTTTTGTGAAACTGTGTTCTTAATATTCTTGCATATTGTTCTTACAGTTCATTGTTCTTAATATATTGATATAGTGTTGATCCGCTGCAACTTCTATCATCAATTAGATCTAAGGTGTTTATTAACTTGTTTATAGTTAATCGATCCTGACAAGTTGTATCAGAGCATATTGGTTCTAGATCTACTATTTGTTAAGAACAACAAAAAGTTTTAATCTTTAAAACACACTCATTGTTAATCATGTCGGATAACAATGAAAGCACTAAGGCCAACAAAATCCCCATTCTCACTCCCAATAACTTTGGGATGTGGAAGAATCGTATTAAGCAATACATGCTTATTACAGATTACTCTATGTGGGAAGTTGTCCTTGAAGGAAACAAAACTGGTCCTGGTCAAGCAAGCAGCTCTGCAACTGAGGCAGACAAACTTAAATGTGAGAAAGAAAAGAAGGACAAAGGCATTGAACTCAAAACTCTAAGCACTCTACTACTGGCCATTCCTAACGATTATCAACATCTCTTTGTTGAGTATGATGATGCAAAGATACTATGGGAAGCACTGGAGAAGAGATTCGTTGGGACCAAGAGCACTAAGAGGAACATGAAGTCTGTTCTTAAACAAGACTTTGAAAATTTCAAAGGAAAACCCAATGAAACACTCACTCAAGTGTTTGACAGATTCAACAAGCTAATTGGTGAACTTAACCAGGTTGGGGTTAAGATGGATCAAGAAGATGTCAACATGAAGTTCCTAAGATCTCTTAGTGAAGAATGGGCCATGTATACAGTGGTATATAGACAAAGAGATGCTCTAGAAGAAAAAGAGTTGGATGAACTCTACAATGATCTCAGAGTATTTGAAACTGAGGTAAACCAAAAAAACCCTTCTATTTCTTCTAATAATGCTGCATTTGTCTCTAGTACAGGTCAAGGTCAGGAAACATTCACAGGAAAGGCTACAGATTCTGAGGATGCTGCAAGAGAATCCTTCTTCACTAGTCATGTGCATACTGCATTAATTAGTGATGATTTGGAACAATTGAACCCAGATGATCTTGAGGAGATGGATCTTAAATGGCAGATGGCTATGCTGAGCCTAAGGACCAAAAGATTCTTAAAGAGGACAGGTAGGACAAGCATAAACTTCAACAAAGGTGACAAAGCAGGATTTGACAAAGCTAAAGTCAAATGTTACAACTGTAACATCCTTGGTCACTTTGCAAAAGAATGTCCTCAACCAGACAAAAGATCAAAATCAACTGCTCTTGTTTCACAACAAGGACAAGGTTATGACTGGAGCTTCCAAGCAGAAGAACATGCTCAAAATCAAGCTCTCATGGCCTTTACTGACAACAAAACTGAGGTAAAACCTAAACCTTGTACTTCTGAATGTGCTAAAATTGTTAAAAACTTAGAAAAAGAAAACAATAAATTAAATGAAGATTTAGCAAAAGCAGTGAGAAGAAATCATGAATTTGATGGTGTGATTACTGATCAAGAACATCAAATAAAGGTGTACCAGATGATTGATCAAAGGATAAAAGAAGAATTGCTTCAGGCTGTGGATGAGAAAGAATTTTATGAAATAAAAAATAAAGAACTAACAAGTAAATTAGAAGAATGTCAACTTGAAATTGAACAAAATAAATTAACAATTAAAAAGTTTGAAAGAAGCACTAAAATTCTTGATGAATTAACTAATAATCAAAATACAGAAAAAGTTGTTCATGGGGTGGGATATCATGTTGTACCACCTCCATATAAAATCATTCCACCACTTAAAAACAGTTCAGAAAGAATCATTAATGAATTAAAAACTGAAAATCAAACTGAATCACCTAATGAAACATCTGAATCAAATAATTCTTCTGATGATGATCAATCAATTGAATTTACAATCTCCCAAACTGAATCACCAAAATCAATTGATACAAGTTTTCACACAGCTCAAAGTCCAAATGAGTCTCCCAAATACAATGCAGAAAATGTACCTAAAATTTTAACAAGGGGGAATGAAAGAAACAAAAAACAACTCTTATATCAAAGAATACCTGAAGGTGCAAAAAATAAGAAATTAAGATGTGTTATATGCAATAAAATGAATCATTTAGCAAAGGATTGTCACTTCAATCCAATAAAATGCAAAGAGTTAAAAGAATTTAAAATTTTTAAAGACAATGCAAAAACTCAGAAGTTAAAAGAAACTACTGGTTCTTCAGTAGTAAATAAAATTAAAAATCCAATTGCTGAAACTCCAAGATTTGGAAGAAGTGCACCAAGGTTTGTGCAAAACAGAAGAGTTGGAAGTCCAAAGAACAGCAATTACTTCAAGAACAATGGAAAATCCACCCAAAATAAACAATATTTTAAATTTTCCAACACTAGTAGAAACTTTAACAACTTTACTACTGGTGTTAACCCTCATTATAATGCTGTATGGTACCAGTACAAGAATACTACTGGTAAAAACCCTAATTTCAAAAACACTACTGCTCCCAAAACAACTTTCAAAAATACTACTGGTGTTAACCCTAAAAACACTACTGGTCATTCTAACATGGTAAGTACCCAAATACTACTGGTCCATCAGTAGTAAAGTATTCAAAAGCCAAAAATCACGGGTATAAACCAAGATCAGTAGGAAATTCTCACACCAGTACTAATTTCAAAAGGGCAGTAGTAAAACAAAACACCAGTACCAAACAAGTATGGGTACCAAAAGCATTTAAAGTTAAATCCCCAAAAGCTTATTTCTCAAAGGATGAACCCAAGACATATAAAGCTTGGGTTCCCAAACTTAACTAATCCTTTACTCAATTGTGCAGAGCATTCAGATCCCAGAAGAAGGAAGAACATGGCATATTGATAGTGGATGCTCAAGGCACATGACTGGAAATCTGCAAATTCTTAAAGATTTCAAGTCATTTGATGGAGGATATGTGGCATTTGGTGAGAATCCCCAAGGAGGTAAGATTACAGGTAAAGGTACTGTTACTAATGGAAAAATTACCTTTGATGATGTATTTTATGTAGCTGAACTAAAATACAATCTTGTCAGTGTGTCTCAAGTTTGTGATAAAAAGAACAAAATTCTTTTCACAGACATTGAGTGCATCATTCTTTCTCCTGATTTTATTTTAGATGAAAAATATGTTGTGTTAAGAACTCCAAGGAGAAACAATGTGTATTGCCTGGATATAGGGGGAGAACTCATTTCTACAAATGAGGTCAACTGTTTTATATCCAAGGCAAACACCACTGAATCAGAACTATGGCACAGAAGGATGTGTCACACAAATTTTAAAAACATGAATAATTTAGTAAAAAGAAATCTGGTCATTGGACTACCTCAAAAACAATTCATGTGTGATCATCACTGTGTTGCATGCCTAAAAGGTAAACAACACAAGACTTCTCATAAGTCCAAAACTGTGAACTCTATTTATGTTCCTTTACAGCTCTTACATATGGACCTTTTTGGACCTACAAATGTAATGAGTATTAGAAAGAAACAATATTGTCTTGTTATTACTGATGACTTTTCCAGATATACATGGGTTTTCTTTCTCAGGACAAAGGATGAAACAAGTGAACTCATAAAGAACTTAATTGTCAAACTGGAAAACACATCTGATCAAAAAGTGAAAGCCATAAGATGTGATAATGGCACAGAATTTAAAAATGCTAACTTAATTAACTTTTGTGATCTTAAAGGTATTGACAGGCAATACAGCTCACCTAGAACTCCACAACAAAATGGTGTAGCTGAAAGAAGAAATAGAACCATCATTGAAGCAGCAAGATCAATGCTTGCAGACTCAAAATTACCAATTACTTTTTGGGCAGAAGCTGTTAATACTGCTTGTTATGTTCAGAACAGAGTATTAATAGTGAAGCCACATTTTAAAACACCATATGAACTGTTCAATAAAAGAAAACCTTCTATAAGTTTCTTAAAATCATTTGGTTGTCCTTGTACTATTTTAATTACAAGAGAACAAATTGGTAAATTTGACTGCAAAGCTGATGATGGAATCTTTGTGGGATATTCTACTCAAAGCAAATCATATAGAGTATTCAACAAAAGACTAAGGATAATTGAAGAAAGCATCAATGTATCCTTTAATGAAAATGTACCTAATGAACAAGGAAATGGTCCAGATTGGCTATTTGACATAGACAATCTAACCAAATCCTTTAATTCTAATATGAATTTCAATGCAGGTAATTCAAACTGTCACAATCAAAAGGAAGGAACATCATCAGTTAATACTGGTCAAGAGGAAATGAGATACATTGTAGTTAATACTGCTCCAGTAGTTAATACTGATGTCAGTAATAACTCAAGTTCTGGAACCAGTAGTAACTCTGAGAATGAGGACAGTAGTAATTCAAATACTACTGATACCAGTAATAGTACTCAAAATACTACTGGTCCCAACATTAACCTAGATTCTCAAGATACTACTGATACCAGTAACAACAACAACTCTACTGATCTCAACGAAGACAATAGCAGTAGTAACTCTGACCAAGATGATGATGAACCAAACTTCAATGACAATGAAGGAACACAAGATGAACAACTGCCTGAGACAAATGAGTCCAATCTTGAAAATCAACTAGTAGTTGATAAAGCTACAACTACAAGGACTCAGAAGAACCATCCTTTAGACCTTGTTCTAAGTGATGTTAACTCACCACTACAAACAAGAAGCAAATTAAACAAAAGCTTAACTGCAAATATGTGTAATATAAGTTTGATTGCTAATGAATGTATGTATGAATGCTTTCTGTCTCAGGAAGAACCAAAGAAGATCCAACAAGCAATGAAGGACTCAAACTGGATTGAGGCAATGCAAGAGGAACTCCTTCAATTTAAATTACAAGCTGTTTGGACACTTGTACCTCTACCCAAAGGAAAAAGAGCCATTGGAACAAGATGGATCTTCAGAAACAAGAAAGATGAGAGAGGTATAGTGATCAAGAACAAAGCAAGACTTGTAGCCCAAGGATACACTCAAGAAGAAGGAATAGACTATGATGAAGTATATGCTCCTGTTGCTAGAATTGAAGCCATAAGAATTTTTCTAGCATATGCTTCATTCAAGAAGTTCAAAGTCTATCAAATGGATGTTAAGAGTGCATTCCTATATGGGAAGATTGAAGAAGAGGTCTATGTATGCCAACCTCCAGGCTTTGAAGATCCAAAACATGGTGAATATGTGTTCAAATTGGATAAAGCTTTGTATGGCCTACATCAGGCACCAAGAGCATGGTATGACACATTATCATCATACCTATTGAAGAACAACTTTAAAAGAGGAGCCATTGATAAAACTTTGTTTACAAAGAAAGTCAAAGATGATATTCTACTGGTACAAATTTATGTAGATGATATCATCTTTGGCTCAACCAATGATTTATTATGCAAAGAATTTGAAGAACTGATGCAAATTAAATTCAAGATGAGCTCCATGGGTCCAATGAACTTCTTCCTTGGACTCCAAGTCAATCAAAGAACTGATGGTATTTTGATAAATCAATCAAAATATGTC
Source organism: Calendula officinalis (assembly GCA_963853835.1). NCBI lineage: Eukaryota > Viridiplantae > Streptophyta > Magnoliopsida > Asterales > Asteraceae > Calendula > Calendula officinalis. Next base: position 11,403,937 of record OY970821.1, on the reverse strand, counting down.
AAAGACATCTTGGAAAAGTTTGATTTGAAAGACAGTAAAAGTGCTAGTACACCAATGGAAACACACAAACACCTACATCCTGATGTTGAGGGGGAGGATGTAGATGAACACTTATATAGATCAATGATAGGCTCTTTGATGTACTTAACTGCATCAAGACCTGACATTATGTATAGTGTTTGTGTGTGTGCAAGATATCAAGCAAGACCTAAAGAACTACACTTGCAAGCTGTCAAAAGAATATTCAGATACTTGAAAGGCAAACCATCACTAGGTCTATGGTATCCACATGACTCACCCTTTGAACTAATAGCCTATACAGATAGTGACTATGGAGGTGAATGTCAAGATAGAAAGTCCACTACTGGTGGATGTCAATTCTTTGGATCAAGACTGGTGTCATGGCAATGTAAGAAGCAAACAAATGTATCAACATCTACTGCTGAAGCAGAATATGTAGCTGCATCTGCTTGCTGTGCTCAAGTACTGTGGATTCAAAACCAGCTTCTAGACTTTGGTATCTCTATCCTTAAAACTCCTATTTTTATTGATAATCAAAGTGCTATTAGTATTGTGAATAATCCAGTAAAACACTCAAAAACTAAACACATTGAAATAAGATTTCATTTTATAAGAGATTGCAATGAAAAGAAATTAATCAAAGTTGTTAAAATTCATACTGATGATCAATTAGCAGATCTTTTTACAAAAGCATTTGATGTAGGAAGATTCAACTTCTTGGTTAGCAGTATTGGAATGATTTTAATAACTTAAAATCTCACTTAAAATCATGTGTAAAGTTAGTGTTGTAAAATATTATTTATTTACTTAAGTGTTTTACTACTGGTATATCTGTACTACTGGTGTGTAGGGTTGTGCACAAAATACTACTGGTAGTTAAATACTACTGGTGTGTATTAGGTTTACACAAATACTACTGGTAAGTCAGTACTACTGGTGTTCACATATACTACTGGTCTTATGTGTTAATAGTTACTACTGATGTCTATAGTTACTACTGATGTCAAAATCCTTAGTCACTACTGATATTAGTAGATACTACTGACGTTTTACTACTGATATCTTATTTACTACTGGTCTTTCAGAAACACAATTACCAAACTAACCCCATGAAAATAACCGTTATGTTATGATTCGAAGGACATTTTAGTAGTTTTGCAGGTTAAACCGAAAGATATAGAAGGCGGTAGACGATTAGTTTAGCATTATCTTCACTTCGATTTGCTAAAACCTCTCGATAAACCCTAGCTTTCGATCAAAAACTCATCTTCAGTCTTAAAATTCTTAAAAATTTTCTCTCGAATCACTGCAAAATGGCAACTCTACAATCTCTCAATGTTCAAACCGATCTCAAATACTCAGAGTTCCACAACATGTGTGCCTTTCTACGCAATCCAGACGGAACAAAGGATTTCCGACCAATCGTAAACTTTTTAAAAAATTCTTACATACGATTCGCATTAACGGTGAAACCGAAGGCATACCAACAGCACTTGGTGGATTTCTGGACCAATGCTGAAAGAACGGAGGGTGCAACTGTACCAATGATAAAATCAACTGTAGATGGAAAAACGATCACCATCACTGAACAATCTATTCGACAACATATACAACTACACGATGATTCAGGTATGACTACTCTTCCTAAGGAATTCATTGCTGAAATTTTAAACAAAATGGGATATGAGGGAAGACTAAACATAGTAACTTTTCAAAAAGGTCTTCTCTCCCCACAATGGAAATTTCTTGTCCATACTATTCAGCATTGTATTTCTCCGAAAAGAAGTACTTGGAATGAGTTTAACAAGGCAATAGCATCTGCTGTTGTCTGTCTATGCACAGACCAAGTCTTCAATTTTTCTAACATGATTTTTGAAGGTATGTTGGGAAATCTTAACTCTTCAAAATTTTTAATGTATCCCAGATTTCTCCAACATATCATAAACATTGAATTACAAAACTTGTCAACTCCCAAAAATATTTTTATAATTCCAGAGTTGAACAAGAAAGTTTTCTCAAATATGAGAAAACAATTTAAATTTTCAGGCAAGGAAACCCCTCTGTTTCCTAATATGATCAAAGATCACACACCACTTGGAGAGGGTTCAATCAAAGATACAACCCAAATTGAACCTCAACCCACTCCATCACCCCCAAATACAGCCCAAACACCACCCCATATAGCCACTCAATCACCCACTAACTTAGAAGTCCTGAATGTGTCCCAGGAACTTGAATTAAATCTGCAGAGTGCTACTCTTCACTCTGTGGAAGACCTACCAGACAAAACCCAAAACATATCCACAATTTATAAAAGAAAGAAATTATCTTTAAAGGACACCAGGGGACAAATCGAGTCACACCCCAGGCTCAAAGAGTTGTCCTCCAAGGAGGAGAGAGGACATGAGGGGAGGGCTTTCACTACTGATGCCCCAAAGGTGGGTGCACAGGATAGTGAAAACATCACTAAGACCCAAACCTCGGCAACTTTAAGTGATGACTCTTTTGAGGAATTACTTAAAGGACCCCGGTGCCAAGAAACCACCAGGGGGGACATCTCTGCTTCTTCTAGGAAGAAGAGAATGTCTAAAAGACCTAATGAATCACCAAGCAGTGATGAGGGCAGATCTGTGGAATTGATGGAAAGGAAGGAAAACCTTAAAACCAATGTACCTGTTAGTAAGCCCGATGATCTTGCTAGATGGAGTGAGGGCAGTATTAAAATCCAACAATTGACGGAAAAAGTGGATTCTCTTGAATCCACAGTACAAAATTGTCTTGAATACTTAACAAACCAAGGGAAAACAATGGCTGCCATGAAAAGGCATGTAAATACCATCAACAAGAGGATGAGATTATATGAGCACAGGCTTCATCAACAAACCAAAATCATCAGAAAATTGAAGAAAAAGATTGATGATAGTGAGGCTCCACCAGTTGAGCTCACTAAGGGGGAGAAGGACAACATACAAACTATGATTGATGAATCAATTGCAGCAGCAGCATCTTCTCTCCTAAACTTAAAAGAAACAGAAGTTGATGAAGGCCCACAAATGATGGTTACAGAAGAAGAGCCTATTACTACTGCTACAATGGAAGAACAAGTTGAAAAGGAAATACCAGTAGTAACCTCTACTACTGATATTATAGCAGTAGTAAATGAAGAAGAGGAATTGAAAGCACCAAATACTACTGATGCCCTATCAGTAGTAACTCCTGAAGTTACACCAGTAGTAACTACTCTGGTTACTACTGAAGAGGAAGAACTACATTTTCCAGAGCTAATTGAAAGAGAAAGACATGTCATCATTACCAAACCACCAACACCTGATCAACCACTTATCATACCTGACATTGATGATAATGTGAATTGGTTTGAGGTTGATGAGTGCTCACTTCCTCCACATCCAAAAATACTTCAACAAGATGAACTTAGGTTATTTTCTCCTTCTGTAATGATAAGTGGAGTGCCAGACATGAAATATATTCCACCTCCACCTTCAGCACATATTAGAAAGGGTAAAGAAATATATGATGAAGATTACCCTAACAGAGCTCTTGGTCATTACATGGTAAACAAGATAAATCTTGTTAGAGCTGATAAACAGTCTAAATGGAAGGTGAAGCATAAGAGATATTGGGAGAAGGTAGCTAAGTATCAAGCTCTTGAACAAAAGAAAGTACAAAGTAAAATTCCTGCACAAATACCTGTTCAAACAGATGACATTCAGATAAAGGCTCAAAGGGAAGAATTCAAAAGGCTCAGAAAGATTGAAGAAGAACATATTCAATGCCTTGAATATTTGGTTTCTGAATGTAAAAAGACTAAAAGTGATTTGACTGATGATGTGTTTGAACAGAAGGCCAACATGATTGAGTATTTAAAAACAAAAGGGCTTAGTGCAAAGTCATTAGGAAGAATGAAGATGATGACTATCATTGAAAAATACTGCAATGCTAAGAAGAAAGACTTGGCTGAACAAGAAGCTGAAGAATCAAAGAAAGCCAAAACTTTAATCCCAATCAGTCCAAAATTAATCAAAACTGGTAATGTTTCAACTATTGGTGATACTTCAACTCCCCAATCAAAGAAAAGAAAATCTGTTGATAAAGAACAAAGCTCTAAGAAGAAGTCAAAACAAATTATACCTGTTCTTGAAATGCCAGTTGCTCCATTACAGAACAATCCAATTCTTAACTGGAGAGTGATGCAGAACAATGTCATAGAGGTCATAAGGGAAGACAAAGTTATACAGAGATTCACTGGATGGTTACCTTTAATCAGATCATGTTCTAGAAGTGATGTAATCAAACTTCTGATTATTGGAAAACCTAGAATGACAAAGAAATCATGGAAAGAATCTGGAGCTGGATACCTAACTAAAATGATAGATGCTGCATTTTATCCAGATAATTATCCAGAACAATTTACAAATCCAGGTAATGTGTATGCTTGGAATGTCATTCCTACTGCCAATATGTACTTCTTTGAGAAATCAGGCAAAGTATGTGAATTGTACTTATATGAAAAAGAATATCCACATTCTGAGAAGACTATGTATCAGATATTCATAAACACTTTGATGAAACCCTATGATGCTGTTATGTTCCAAAACAAACTGAATTATTTTACAAAAAGGAACAGCAGATATATTATTGAACAAAGGCTTCAACAGAATCAAAGAACTCTTGAGAAAAGAAGAAAAGAACAAGAGGAACAAAAGAAACTTGATTGATTAAAAGATAATCAATAAGTTTAGGGGGAGATTGTTGGAGCAAAACACAGATCAACTTATTACTGATGCTGCAGTTAGTACTGATCACTTAGTACTGATGGGGCAGAATTGATTAATACTGATGAGTTGATACTGATGATACTATAACTTAGTTACTACTGATCATGCAAAGATTGAAGATACTACTGATCATTGTAGTTACTACTGACGTTGGTTTCTGGACTTACTACTGATCACCAAGTTTACTACTGATGTTACATATTTACTACTGGTGATGAGTTTTACTACTGATACGCGTTTTTGAAGAATATCAAGTCCGAGATCTTCGTATAGATAGTTATAGAATGTAAATCAATGTATATTTTTATTATTCGATGTAAATCAAGTCCTAGAATAACTAGGGTAAATAGTTTACCTTCAAGGACTATTATAAATAGTTCCTTACGAATTGTAAACGTACGTGTGTATTGTTAACTTGATAATATACATTGAAGCTTTTTGTGAAACTGTGTTCTTAATATTCTTGCATATTGTTCTTACAGTTCATTGTTCTTAATATATTGATATAGTGTTGATCCGCTGCAACTTCTATCATCAATTAGATCTAAGGTGTTTATTAACTTGTTTATAGTTAATCGATCCTGACAGTTTATAATGCGTATTCCATTTTGATAAAATGGCATATTCGTTTGTAACCCTGACTAAATAATTTTGACAATCAAACACGTGGTTAAATATTTCATATATGGTTTGTTCGTGAAATTATATATTTGCCACGCGTTGTTAGAGGTTAGAAAAAAACCTGATTTGTAATCCGAAGCCGATTTGAGACTGAATTGAAGCATTGTGAATCTAATCGTGACCGAAACCGTCAGATTGGAATCAGTTAGAGTATTATTGAGCAAACCAGTTCGAAAACCCCCAATCATGATTCACAACCATATTCATGTATTTATAAGCGATTTAAGGCGGCAAATGTACAAGAAACCGATTCGATCAGGTTTCGATCCGATCGAATCCGGTTTCTATCAGGTTCTAAGTTTTCCATCCGAATCACGTTTTACTCCGATCCGGTTTTGACCAACTTTGAACGGATCTGATCCGGTTTTGAATCAAGTTCATTTTTTATCCGATTTATACACCTTTACGCATTGTATCCAAATTAACAAAATTTTATAAGTACTTAAAAACCAAGATACAAAAGTTACCAATATAATAAAACAGGGTTATTTAATTTGGATGCTTTAGATTTTACCGGAACCAAGCTTTTTATTCAGTTAATTCTTCTGATATAATGTTCAATGATTTTCTCAAATAATATTTAATAATTAATGCTTTTCTCAAATCTTATTCGGAATTTCGGATACCGAATATATATTGAAATTGCTTAAATTCGCATTTATGTTTTGCTGCTTGAACCAATTCATGGAACTCAAGTTTGTATAATATATTTTCCAACCCGGTTCATATTTAATCTCCTGTTTGGAAGTTGCTCATAAACAATTTTTTAATCAAGTTGATTCGATCCAATATGCTCTTCGTTTCTCTGTTCGACTAGCTAACTCAACCAATATTTCAAAACGATAATTTTTCATATATTAAAAAAGAAAAAAACAGTTAATGAAAATTATTCATTAACTATTTTGATAAATAGTACTCCGTACTAATTTTTACTTTTCTAAATGCTAAATGTGTCATTTGTTATATATCGCATACTGATTGCTACATATGTAAAAAATTACAAATCATTTGTAAAGCTCAAAATGCACTCACGGACATGTTGAGGAGGCCTCGTGTAAGGGCGTAGAACGCGTCTTGGCAATGAGACACAAAGGGAATGAAGGAGGAATCACCCCCTAAAGATTATTTGGTCTCTCGATACTTCAATGACGTTACCGAAAATTGATTGTAAATTAAAGAGTTAATTGCAGAATTGGTCCCTGTGGTATGTCAAAAATTGCCACTTTCGTCCAAAACTTTTCGGCGTTGCATTTTTGGTCCATTTTAGAAACCTTTGTGCGACTTTGGTCCAGCCGCTATCTTTCCGTTTCCTTCCTTATAAACACTTTCTGAACAGGTTTTGGATTCATAAAATATGTTAGCAGCTTTGTTTTCTCATGCTCTGTGTACACTCTAATCAGTTTCCTCAATCCTCCCCCATTAATCAGATTTCCATTTAAGCATTTCAATGTGGTTGACTGGATCTCCGGAATCACGAGCGTACACAATACACATACACAATTAAGCATTTCAATGTGGTTGACTGGATCTCTCTCACGCACACACATACACAATTATCACCCTCATCCTTCTTCTCACATCACGAAGACCACCGCCACCACCAGATTGCCACCACAACCTCATTTCTGTTCGCCGGAAAGGTTGAAACACCCATACTCTGCCACCGCATCGAAGTTCAATCCTAGAAAAACATAAACCCAAAACATAAACCCAGTAAAATCCGGATCTAGTTCTCCGAAAATCAAACAAAATCTTGAAGGTTTTAAATAATAGAAGCTAAAACATTATCTGAATCGAATGATACAACAAAATGCAGGATCAGTACCGAAGAGAAACCTCGGATATGTTGTCTCCATACCGTCTTGAACACAAAAAGAAATCTTGTTACCAACATATGTTGTTACCATCACGAACCACCACACACCCCGATTACCACCGCCGGAAACCACCTCCGAATCCAAACCAACCGTCACAACTCCCATAAGCTTCCCGCGAAAAAGTAGATCAAATAGAGACCAGAGATCGAAAAACAAGAACAAATTATAACCACGAAATTGAAAGTTGCACGATGCTACCAATGATTCGAATCTGAAGAAAAAGGAATTAACCTCTTATATATTCAAATTTCAGGTCTTAATTCACAACAAACCTCAAGAAGAAACCCTAGGGGGAAAGAGAGAGACTTTGACTTTTTTGTCAATTAGGGAGAGAAAGATAGAGAGAGAGATATTTTAATTATTGTACTAAAATAAAATTCAAAAATCAGAATAAACATTGCAATTTTGGTCCCTCTGGTTTGCCATTCGAAGTTAACGGAAGGAAGGAAACGGAAAGATAGCGGCTGGACCAAAGTCGCACAAAGGTTTCTAAAATGGACCAAAAATGCAACGCCGAAAAGTTTTGGACGAAAGTGGCAATTTTTGACATACCACAGGGACCAATTCTGCAATTAACTCTAAATTAAATTTTACTGATAACATTTGAAATTTATATATTATGTATTCTAAGAGCACAAAACGTTAAATCCATTTAAAAGTTATTTTTGTCTTTTTAATATAGTCTTAAATCTTAATACACATCTCAAAATTAAACTACTTCTTTTAACATTCACCTAATATCTATTTGAAACATATAAAAATACTTCCAATCAATCATAATTTAGAATTTATCTTTTAACTCACGGAGCATGAATATTTGACGCAATGCACGGAGTAATTTGACGAATTTTAACACTTGAAAAAATATTTGATAACAGGAGTACAAAAGAGTAATTGACTAGGCCAAAAACTCTTTTAACATGGTTTACAGGATGCACTGAGTGCTCCAATCTTTTTGCCCACATATTAATTTTATATTTCCCACGTGGGCATCAACATCTTCTTTATACCAAGTAATGAAATATTTTTTTCTAATGCAAAAGTTACTGTTTACTCCATAAACCAGTGGCATAATTACCAACATGCCATCAAAATTGTTGGCCATCAAGTATTGTTGATACGAAAGTTAGCAGTTTTTTTGTGTTAGAAAGAGAATTATACGATGATGATATGAAAATTTCACCATTGAAAAAAGCATATGCGAAAGCTACTCTACCACAGGATAAGACCGATGACTCACGTGTATGACACGTAGGCCAATTATATCTACTCACCAATACGCAGAAAACATACACTGCTTCTGCCTCCCCTGATCTATAAATCTTGCAATTCCCCACATGCTCAATAAACAACCGCCGCCCCCGTCGCATCTCTCCACCGGAAACTTCCATGGCTTCCCATCTTCAACCTCTTTTCATTCTTTTTCTTCTCACCCTCACACACTCATTAGCTACCCAAACAATCCAATTCAATAACCGATCTCTTCTTCTTAAACTCACCAAAGATCTCGAAACCCACCAATACACCACCCAATTGCTCATCGGAACTCCTCAACTTCCGACCAAACTCGTCGTTCATCTCTCCGGCCAATCTATCTGGCTTAACTGCCCACCTTCGTCTCCATCTCTAAACTTTATCCCCCACGGCTCTCTACAATGCTTGATGGGGAAATCCGGTGCTCAAAGAACGATATCTACAACCATTTGTGATATTCACCAAGAAAACCCCATCACCGGAGAAACCAATTTCGGAGATCTAGCAGAGGATATCGTCACCGTCGATGGTTTGGGTTCGATTTTAACCGTCGACAAATTTTTGTTTTCATGTTCGCCGGATTACTTATTGAAAGGTCTGGTAACCGGTGCTAAAGGCGTATTGGGTTTTGGGAGGTCAAAGATTGCTTTCCAATCTCAGATGGTCAACAACTTTGACTTTCCAAGAAGGTTCACTGTTTGTTTATCTTCATCGACCGGATTTATAATCTCCGGTACCGGTACCGGTACGGGCATCTCTAAATCTCTCTCATACACACCGTTGATCTCAACCCATGGTGTTGACGGGTACTATGTGAATGTAAATTCGATCAAAGTCAACGGCCGGAGATTGGCCGGAGGACACCCCATCGGAAGTGTTGAAATAAGCTCAGTCATCCCATACACCACCATGAAAACTACGATTTACGAGTCCTTCAAAAAAGCTTACGTTCGGGCGGCGATCTCAATGAACATGACAATGGTGGCTCCGGTGGCGCCTTTTGGTGTTTGCTTTAGTTCTCCGGCAAAGGTGCCGGAAATCAAATTGGTGTTGCAAAGTGAAATGGTTGAGTGGAAGATCCAAGGGAGGAATTCGATGGTGCAAGTGCGTGATTCGGTGATGTGTTTAGGGTTTGTAGATGGGGGTTTGGGTATGAACACTTCAATGGTTTTAGGGGGGTATCAATTGGAAGATCATATTCTGGAGTTCGATTCGGGGACTGGTATGATGGGTTTCAGTTCTTCGTTGTCAATCGAGGGCAATAGTTGTTCTCGTATTAGGGAATCGGTTACAACAGCAAAGGAATCATTATAACACTCGACCCGGTTGCTTTAACGGGTCTTTCTTAGTTTTTTTTGTCGAGAATCACATATCAAAGATTCTGGTTCGATGTTTAGAGGCTATTCTCACGATAAGAGTGTTATAAGTTATAACTATGTTATAGGGTTTTTTGCACGATAATATGTATATATAAAACACCAAAACTAACTTGGTACGGTAGTTATAATGTTATAGGTATGTTAATCTTGCTACCTTATTTTTGGAGGTTTTAATCCTTTTTTTTTCTTTGCAACATGTAATGAAGATATAATATTTGTTGCTTTATATTAAACATGCAACTTTTGTGTTTATGGGCTTGTTTAAAAGGTAATGGCATTGAATTTTCATCGCCAACATTGGTCTCATATCTTGTTTTCTTGATGACATTGATGAGTAAATTATATTGACACTTTCATTGTTGGAATTGGATGCCATAAAAAAAAAAGTTTAAATAATGGCTAATCAGGGTATGATTTGGCCGTTGCCAATGGTACCTTCGGTTGGACATCACTGTACTTTGGTAAACCGAGTCCATTGGAACAGTACCTTCCATTTGAGCGTTATTTAATATGCTTCAGTTTAGAGAAGTGTGACCTGACGAGGGAGATGGTAATTTTTGTATATATGGGTATTTTTTGTGTATTTTATGTATTAATATTTAGTGATGTGAATGTGTATTGTTGGCATATGTGTCAATTTAAGTGGTAGCAACTGAAGTGTCAGATTGTGAGTTCGTGTCATGGTTGAGAGCGGTCTTATTCACTTCAATTATATTATTAGTTATTTAGATCATAAATTCACTTTACTTTTAATATATACTACCAAGGTACACAAGCATATCCGATAACTATATTTTGCGGTGGGTAATGTTAATGACTTGTAAAAAAATAATTGGAAAACAGGTCAATTTGGTAAAACAGGTCAATCTAGTCAATCGGGTCAAACAAGCTAGTATTGAAATTCAGTTTACTAATGAGAAAACCGAATCGAGCAAATGGGTATTATCTGAAAGAAGTTAATATGGGTCTGTGGTTATTAATACAAGATTCGGTTCGAAGCTTGGAGGGTTGAACCGGATCGGTTCTTGCTTGAAAGCTTAGTGGATCTGTACCCGAATTTAAAGAAGCCTAATTGAGCAAAAGGAGCAAAAAACGACCTTTTAAAACAGGAAAAAGAAAGTGTCTGATATACGCACCAGTAGGATCATATTTCTTCCAAATTGTGATTGGAGACTGACCACAAAAAATATGAACACAAGATTTTGTCATTTTCAGTTATGGTGGTTTGTTGTTTTTTAACGCGTAAATGATAAAGTAAAAAGTAGAGTAATCACCTGGTAGAAAAACATAAATAATTTCCACTATTAACCGCCAAAACATGATCTACAAGTAGTCTCTCAAACACATCTCGCCATTTATGGTATAAGTCAAATCGGGTTAACTGAATTGCAGCTAACATGACCCTGTGGTGTTGCAAAACATTTGTCCCTCAGAATACTTATTTTGCAGCTAATGTTTCTGGCACTCAATGCCCGTTTATGTGAAAATGGGTCTAATCGGGTTATATTTTATCACTAACAAGTCCAATGGGTAACTTAAAAAAAGGCCTAAAATGGAAACGGGTCGAGCGAATTAAAAGTCATTTATGGTATAAGTCAAATCGGGTTAACAAGTCAGATGGGTAACTTAAAAATGGCTAAAATCGAAAGGGCTCGAGCGGGTTAAAATTCGTGTATGGTACAAGTCAAATTGGGTTATATCTTATTACTAACGAGTCATATGGGTTAACTAAAAAAAGGGCTGAAATGGAAATGGGTCGAGCGGGTTAAAAGTCAAAAAATGAAGGTTTAAATACATTTTCATTACCAAAACAAACATCCGGTGATTTATTGCTGTTGGATTTAAATGTGAGCGAACCGGACACATCAGGAAGTTAACCGAATTGGAGATGTTGTAAGTTTTTTACTTTTTTAGTTAATTGAATTGAAGCTAACATGATCCTGTGGTGTTGTGTTGAATTCCTTATTGCACTCAATACTTGTTTATGTCAAAATGGGTCAACTCGGGTTATATTTTATTACTAACAAGTCAAATGGGTATGGTATAAGTCAAATCAGCTTATAATTTATTACTAAGAAGTTAAACATGCAGTAATAAGAAAAGGGCTAAAATGGAAACGGGTCGAGCGAGTTAAAAATCATTTATGGTATAAGTAGAAGCGGGTAATATTTTATTACTAATTTAGTCAAATGGGTAGTAATAATAAAGGGCTAAAATGAAAACAGGCCAAGCGGGTTATCAGTCATATATGATACAAGTCAAATTGGGTTATGTTTTATTATTCACAAGTCAAAGGGGTAGTAACAGAAAAGGGCTAAAATGGATTACGGTCAACTGGGTAACATCTGGTGATCTTATTGCATTCATACCACAGATGCATTTGCTGCAACAATTTTCATATTGGTATCATGAGAACACGCATAACCCTTGGATAACTACAATATGATGCTTTGATATAAAATGCTATGCTATTATATAACTTGATGGAATTTATAAAGTATGATTTAATACGTGCAAATGTATGATCCCTTATAATCTAGCTAGACATACAAGTTAATATATCCCATACGAAGAACTAGAAGGTGAAGCAAGAAAAATAAAACTTAATGAAGAAAGTGATCATATTTCATTTAATACTATTAAACAGAGAGTCCAGTAAACCAATGTATGAAGATGACTTAGAATCTGAAAATGAAGATACACGTTATGGATGGACACATACAAGAACAAATATTGCTCTTGAAGTTTATACAAAAGGAAAATGATCAATGTATATTCCCTGTCAAAACAACAACTTGAGTCCCCTTTCAATGATTGCTCGAACTCGTCGAGATATTGAATGATTGCTTAACTGAAGTATTAAAAGTTGTTGTAAGTTACACAAAAGGGGGAGATTCTTATTAATAAGTTTGTGTTAAGTTGAGGGTCTATTTTGTAAATGTTAAAAAGTTAGAATTAGAGTGACTAGTTGTGGAATACATGATACATGTAATCTTTTAGGTGTAAAGAAAACCTTACCGTAATCGTTTGCAAGTGGCAACCATAATTGAATATCTGTATTTGCCTTCTTAAAATTATCCATTGTTTATCTCTTTCTCTCGCCATAGTATGTAACATTGTCAATGCCCGCCACTTGAAAAAACCAGATGTGGCACCCTATCTGGCGCCGCCACCACACCATGAATGTGACTGATATGCCAGTGGCTCCGCTAGAGAAGGGAGAGGTGAGAGGATGAGTGTTTGTTTTTGGTATTTGTGAGTAAATAGTATTCTAGTGGTTCTGAAAAGATATTTTGAGTTGAGTTATGAGTAGAGATATTTGTGGTTTAAATGTAAAAGAGTAATTTACACCGATAGTCCCTGTGCTTTGCTAGTAGTTTTGGATTTGGTCTCTAAGTTTTAGAAATTACACCGATAGTCACTAACATTAGGACTTCGTATTGCTTTTAGTCCCTAAATGTAACGGCCGTTAAATTTTACCGTTTAAAACATGTCATGTGCATTGCACGTGAGGGTAAATGTGACATTTTACCTCTTCTCTCCCTCCCTTCTCCCTTCCTTACTTCCTCTCTTTTTTCATTGAAACACCACAACCTAGGGGTGTGTTCGGTTCCGGAACCGGACCGAACCGGACCGGAACCGGTAAACCCGGCAACCGGAAAAATGAAATTTCAAAGACCGAGAACCGGACCGGTTAAACCGGTTCCGGTCCCGGTCCGGTTCCGGGTCGGTTTGGTCTTCTAGCGGGTTTAGAACCGGTAAACCCGGTTTTTGTGTTTTCCATCCAATTATACATTTTTAGTGCATATTTTCATCTTAAAATATATAAATTAAATATTTTAACGTATTTTTAATAAAAATATGATATTTGCGGGTGTTCACTAGTTGGTTCAAGTAAATTATGATTTAAAAGCCTATATACCTATTATTTCGACATATATACATGAAAACTCATAAGTCTATATACTTATTTAAATGCCGGTTCCAAACCCGAAAAGACCGGAACCGAACCGAACCGGGACCGGAACCCGTAAACCCGGTTTGTTATTTTTGATCAAATCTAAGAACCGGAAACCGGACCGGTTAAGCCGGTTCCGGTTCGGTTCGGTGCCGGTTCCGGTTCGGTTCCGGTTTTCCGGTTTTTATACACACCCCTAGCCCAGATGGTTGAGGTAAAAAGACCCATATACCCTCATGTGCATTGCACATGACTAGATTTAAGGGATATTTTTAATGTCTGTTACGCTTAGGGACCAAAATCGAAGTCCTGAAGTTAATGACTAACTATGTAATTTTTAAAATTTAGGGACCAAATCCAAAACTCTTAACAAACCTCAGGGACTATCTGTGTAATTTACTCAATGTAAAATATAAAATTCAGATTTTTTTTAATTGATTTTTGAAGTTAACTTATAACAATGTTTATAACATATAACAAGTTATACAAAATGTGTTAGATGTTGACATTTTTGTATTATATATTGTGTAAATCTGTTAGATAATTGAATAATATTCATTATGCATATGTGGCATAATGAGTGGCTTATGGATCGAGGTAGCAAGAAAACGGCTAAGGTTAAGGAGGTGGAATGCATACGTGACATAATTATGTGGCTTAATGGTCGATTTGGCAATTGAATGACTGGGATTAAGGAGGTTGAATGCCTACGTGACATAATGACGTCGCTTAAGGGTCGATGTGGCATTACGTGGTTGCAAATTAAGTTTCCTAGTGTTATCCTACATCCTAAGAAGTGTCACGTGCCTTCATAAAATGTTTGTTTTATTATAATACTAGTTTATGACCCGTGAAAAATCACAGATTATTGAAAATTGTTATGAATATAAATTACATATATAATATAATATTATTCGTTATATGTAACTATATAAAAAATTTAATGAAAAATGATATAAGATTTCTATAATGTAATTGTTTTTTTGACTGTCTTATAATTCTACACACGTGATGATATATGATTACGGAATCATAATATTTTTTTAAACATATAATAAGAAATATGAAAAATGTAAACATTCGGTAGATGAAAAATCGTTTAATAAAAATTAAGCTAACTAAATAACAAATAAGATAAGTTAATTTATATTTCTAAAGACTTCTTTAAAAATAACATTTTGTAGTTTTTATTGCTATATAACCAACCTAGCTTCTATTAAAATTTTCAAACCTTTTCTGCTCCTGACTCTAGATAACGCCACATATAATTGTCCGTAACTGGCTCTGTAATTTCGTTTTCAATGATTAAACTATGGATTAAGCAATATAGATTAAGAAAATGGAAGATTTAGATGGAGATCAAAACTAAGAACACTTTGCATAAAGATAGAACAATTACAAAATAGGGCAAAGGTTGTATGAAATTAGGTTAGACTAACTATATATACCTAGCCTAACTTTAGACTACATACATAAATGATCCCTAGACTATTGATTATTACATTTGTGACCCAACAATCTCCCCCTTTGTAATAATAGTCTGGGAAGCGTATCTTCGAAGTCTTCATCTTTAGCAAAAGCCGAACCTTGTAGATTTTTCGTTTATATAATTCCGTATCAGGATCCGCTAGAGCTTTGTTCACCTGTGAATATGAATACTTCTTGTAGCTTTTCAACTAACAAGATGTATTTTGAAGACTTTTGACTGAAGATACATATTGATCGACTAAAAATAAGACCCGTAATGATAGAGAGATTAACAGAGGAAGTCTTTTCTTGAAGTTTGTGGCTTTATGTCGATCAATGATTCTTGATAATTGTTGTTGAGGTAACATGATGATAACGGTTACGCTCCCCCTCAAACAAACAATTATCTCTTCACGGCAGTTGGATTGAACATTCTGATATTTACTCCCCGGTGAACGAATTACCAAATTCAACTATGGAAGTTGTTTGATACCTTTGTTAGATCTTTGGTTTCTTGTTTACTCCCCCTTAACTGGTGCATATATCTTATTAATGTGGAGTAAACTGGGCTAACGTGTCGATAATCTCCATTATATTGTAAGAAACTCCTAAATTTGTTCCCGCAGATTGAGCTCTAAAAGAATTTTTCTCTGAAAGTATCAATTCTTTATAAAAAGAATATATGTAATGTATCTTCTCCCCCTCATGATGAATAAGATTTATCTAATTCATCATGTAAAATGTGAAGTTCTGCGAGTTGAAATTAGGAAGAATCTTCGCTTTAAGGAAACAAATAAGTTGAGTATGACGATGCCCCTTTGATGAAAATGTGTTGAATAATGATTATACATTTTTTGTAATAATCAATATATAACACATTTTATCATTGAAACCATTGAAGTCTTCTTCGTTTGTAAAGCTGGAACTGAGTGGTTAACCGTTTTGCAGTTATGTTGACAAATCAGCTTCAGCTTTTGATGATCGGTGATAACCATACTTTTAATTGGCTTTTCAACCAATAGAAAGTATTCCAGAAGACTTCAAGCAAATCGACGAAATGTAGACCCATGGATTGAGCAGTCGGCAGCGGAAGTCTTTTTCTCGAAGTTGTGGCTTTGTCGATTTATGATCATTGATAATTGTTGTTGAGAGAAAAATGTGGATAAGATTTGCGCTCCCCCTCAAACAAACAATTACTCTTCAATAAAACTTCTTCGGTTTCTTGTTTACTCCCCCTTAATCGGTGCATATGTCTTTTTGATGTGGAGTAAACTGGGCTAATATATTCTCTTAAGTCTTGTAAGCATTTTTCTTCATAAACTGAACTTCTTAGTTAATTTTCTCCCCCTCATGATGATTAAGATATATCGGAATCATCATGAAAAATGTGAAGTTCGTCGAGGTGAAATGAAGAAAATATTCGAAGCCCATGGATACAAAATGTGAAGTAGAATGATATATTCATATTTTGAATGAATCAATAAACATCACATTGTATCATCGAAAACCGAACCTATGTTGATGATGTAGATATCCGATCAAATCGTTTGGCAGTTAATCGCAATGATCGAATCAAAAAGGGCAAACCGGGATCACATAGATTACCCGTTGACACAACAGTTACACATACTGTGTGACCTACGTTCAGTGTTGGAATAGATGATAGCACTCGTAGGATTTCCATTCAATCATCGTGGAATACCAAAAATGTTGGTATCACTATGAATGTTCCGGCTTTATCACAAAAATAAGCTTGGTATTATGCCTTGTGTCCTAAAAATGTATGTCGGTTCTAGACTCAGTTAGTGGACAAACGAAGGCGAGGACTGGAGAGGCTCGTCCTCTATTTCAATATCAACAATCTCCGATTGAGATGTCGATATCATATGAGATAGTCTCCGTGGAAATGAAACAAGTACTTTTTAAGAAATACTTGAGTGGCTGGGGGGGTTGTGCATTGCATCACTGGGTCCATGATGTCTATTTCAATATCAGAGAGCAACACATGCAATCTGATAGAGACGTGGCTACCCGGCTTTTTATCAGTTTGGTAAGGGTTTTTCGTTTTCTTTAACCCTGTCACACCCTCCTCACTCAAGCTTACTTTTTCATTTTCGTCTACTCCCTCATTTCATATTACCATGTATAGCTGAATTGCACCCCATATTACGTTCCCCCTCTCAAATTTTATCTCAGCGCACCCCAATCAAGATCCCGTGATGCTTGATTCTGCTCACCTAGACCTATATACCCTTACATATTGTCCTATATTGTAGGTGGCTCCTGGGGAAGATCATGCCGGTTATAGCAGATCATAGGAGTTATTTGAGAGTGAACTATAACGCTCATGTGCAATTGATCAGCATTTATGATGTTACATTTTAAGAATGATTTACATGGATTTTTCATCGGAAATGTATGTGTTTCCGGCATAAGTCGTTGCCTTTAAGATTGAAAATTTTAGGCACAACAACTTGAACACTGTAGGTAATACCGGTCTCACATAGAGTAACCGTTAACACATCATTTGATTCAATAGTCGTTTGCACAACGGTCGAGTCAATTGTGTGACCTGCATTTAGAGTTGGCATAATTTTAGCTCTAGCAGGATTTCCACTCAATCCTCGTGAAGCATCAGATTGTGATGCCACTATGAGTGTTCCGATGAATTCACGGAGATTCATTTTAATAGTGTATGTGTCTTATATTGGAAATATTTGACGGTTAGATCTAGACACTTTGTGCATTGAAGCGAGACGTAACCCGGGGCAGGAGGTTAATAATTTCAATACCAACATACTCCGAATGAGTAGTCGATAGAATATGTGCTACGTCCCCTGATGAATTGAAACAAATTCCTGTTGATAGGAATCTGAGTGGTTGGTGGTGGAGTGCAGATGCTTTACTGGGCCAGTTAAGTCTAGTTAAACATTCAACACATGAATGATCACCTTTTTGTATGGTTGCCCGGTTTATAGACAGTTTGGATGCACTCAAAGGTGTGTTTTATTTAAGTTATCATGTTTTCACATCACCTTGCACTCACCTAGAACTATACCCTAGACCTATACCCTCTCATTTACCATCGGCTGAAAAATATTTCCCTGGGAAGGTAGAGCCGGTTTTGGCAAAACCATGGGAAGGTAAGTCTTTTGAAGTAGTAAGTAACGAGAATTAAAAGAATTTGTAATAAACAGATGCTATCTTTACTAGGGATCTAGTAAAGAGATCGTTTACGGATATTACAACGACTTATAATTAACGTTACAAACATAGAACGTTTTTTGATTTGGGTACGTTTGTTTTGAATTTATAAATTTTCTCCCCCTAGAAATACTAATTCTCTCCCTAGAATTAAGATTTCTCCCCCTCGACCAAACAAATATATTGAAAAGTTGTCAGTTGTAGAAACGTACCTTATACATCATCGGAGGGGCGGAGAAGAGTTTTTGCAGTTACTTATGATTGAGCTTAATGCTTTCTGGTTATGAGCGGGTTCTGAATCTGATTTGATTAGAAGCCATTGACCGTTGAGGTCCGGGTTTCAAGCTGAGATACTTGAAAGCCATTTTTCTTTGAAGCTCGGGTCATACACTGAAGTGTGTATAAACCATTCTGTTGTGGCTCGAGTTATACACTGAAGTGTGCATAAGTCATCCTGCAAAATCAAATCATACAACTTTTGGTACCCATTTTTGTTTGGGTCCGATGATGTTAGTGTTAGAATGAAACCATCGATAAGTTGTATCAATTTGATTTAAAGATTTAGAATTCCAAGAGAAATTGAAACTCGATGTTTCACTTTCAAATAATTTCCGGGGAATTATTTGAGATTTTGGAGTTTTAGGAATCCATTTTTCTTTTAAAACTGTGGGTGTCTTGAAAACAACAGCAGGATTTGTTGTGGGCACTGATTTAAAAATTATTTTAGGTGCCAATGAAAGTATATCATTTCTTGTATACCTCAAAATGTTTGTTTTAGAAATTGAATTATTTTTAATTTTATAATATTTCAAAACATTTTTGGATTTAAAAGTACAAGGTTCCGAATATTGTGGTTTCACAAACAACTTACTCTTTTGAAGAGAATAAGTTGTGAATTGTGAGACCTTTTTAGTAAAAGATTTTGAAGATTCATCGGTGTAGATCTTAATCGGAACTTGTAACACACGTTTTCCTTTATCAACAATTTTAGGTTTAGAAGATTTTGCAATTTTGATATTCAAAACATCGTTTGTAGTTTGTGACAAAGAAATATCTGTTTCAAGAACTGTAATTTTATCTAGCAATTTTGCTTTTTCAATATTAAAAATATTGATTTGTTTTTGTAAATCAGATCCAAAATTACATTCAAGTTGTTTGATTTTATCAGTCAAAACCTGATTTTCTGCACAAACAGAATTATATTTTTCGATGTTCAAAGCATTCAAATGATTGGAGTCATGAAGTTGTTTTGTGAGTTCAGCAATCTGAATTTTCAAATTCTTGGAATCTGTTTCATAAGTTGTGATTTTTGATTTTAAATTTGCATTTTCAGATTCTAGAACTTGAACTTTATCAGTTAAAATAACAAATTTGCAATTAATTTTCTCATTTTTCTCCAATTTTTCTTTGAACTCATTACTTAATCGCAAATTCTTAACTTTATCATGAAATGATTTTTCAAATAAAACATAATTCTGCGTACTTGTAATTTCCCACGTCGCAGCTGAATCTTTTAATTCACAAATTACCTTTTGAAGTGATTTAATTAAATTTACATCCATTATAGCTCTTTTGATGTTAAAATGTGAAATTTTCAAATTAAATGATGTGACAATCAACGATTTGCTGGAGGTGATGACGACAGTAGCTTTTCAAATAACAAGCTAGACCGGATTAAAACTATATATTATTAGATTTTAAAATTTGAATTGCACTCGATATTAATTTGTCTTACGCATAAAATATTGTTGATTCTTTTAAATGATTGAACTTTTAAAATTGTTCTTGGGTTCTTTAATAAAATTTATGCCTACCAACCGAAGTCTTGAACCACAAAATATTGTCACTAATTTTTTATATTGGCAATTGTATTTTAGTGACAATCTAAGTAATTAAAAGTGTTACTAAAAACAAAGCAAAGAAGTGGTTAAACAAAACAAATTTAAATGATGAACTATTATAAAAACATGATTTTGTAAAAAGTTGTCAGATGTTGTTTTGGACTTAAAAAATATGTCTAAAATAAAATTTATTTGCCCAAGAAAATTCAACAGCCTTTGTCTAATAGTCTTTAAAATAATATAATATTATGAGTTGACTAGCATCTCCTATTGAAACAAGATTGAGTTCTTGATCGAACATTGAACAATAAAACTGACAATATTGATAACAAGATATTGAAAATTTGAATAATAATATTGAAAGTTATAATTTTGAACAAGATAAGTGGAGTCGAAGAACAGTGATTTTGTTGCCAAAAAAAAAAATTGTGTGTTCAATAATCGATTCTGTATTTGGATCTTTGAGAAATTGTCGGAAAATCTAGCGGTGAAAGAAAAGAAGACAGGTCGGAGACGATGATTAGAGGTGGTGGTACGGTGGTTGTCACGGTGGTTGTCTGAGATGAATTGTTGTAGCGGAGAACGGTGGCCGGATAATATGAAGTTGCCGGAAAACGTCAACAACTCACCGGAGAAGATGAAAGATGAGATGGGTGTCGGAGATCGACGGAGAAGATGGTTATTAGCGGCGGCGGAGGAGCTGGTTGTTAGTTGTTTGCTGGTTGTTAGCGGCGGCGGAGGAACTGTGATGTTGTAGAGTTGGTTAACGGAGATGACGATGATGTCGGTGGTGGTAATGGTCGGAGAAGGCGAATGGTCGCATGAGATAATGGTTGACGTTTGGTGGTGGTCGGAAAAAATGGTGAAATGGTGGATTGTGGCGGTGGTCGTCCGAAAGCTAGAACTCGCCGGAGATAATGGAGGTTGTGCAGAAAAGGTCGACGGAGAAGATGGCGGTGGATGAAGTGACGGAGATGAGAGACGGAGGTAGGCTGTGGTGGTTCCGGTGGAGCGATATGGAAGTGTTGCAGCGGAGAATGGTGTTGAAGTTGATTGTTGCAGGAGGTCGTTCACCGGAGAAGAAGAAGAGCGCCGGAAGTTATGAAGTTCGACGGTTTGAGGCGGCGAGAGATTGTAATGGGTTTTGTGAAAATGTATAACAGAGAGAGAGAATACTAAAGAAATTAATATAAAATTAATAAGTGATCAGGAATTGATTGACTATACGATCTTGGGAACTGAAGAAAATCAAGAAATGGAACTTTATGATCTCTTAAAACGACGTCGTATCACCTTTTAAATAGGAACTCTTCGGGCCAAACACTTGATGGATCTTGGGCCGAACAGTGGAGTTCTCGGGCCGAACTTATTAAGAAGTTCGGGCCGAACTTATTAAGAAGTTCGGGCCGAAATTGGAGATAGTCTTCGGGCCGAACACTTGAATCAGATCTCGATTTTTCAAAAATTCACTAAAATCATCATAACTTGCTCATTTCTTAACCAAATCGAGTGATTCTTTTTGCAAAACGTTCGATTTTCAATTACCTACAATCATATTCAAACACTTTTTCGAAAACAAGTTCTGATTTTCTCGATTTTAGCTTTAAAGCTCCGAAAATATGGTGTTCTTCATGTTCTTCATTTTTGAACTTTTAAAAACGAAATTAAACCTTGTTTTTGATGATTTTAATATGAAATTTGCTACTGATTTGCTCGAAATCAGTAATAGAACAATGTTATACTATCAAAAACTTGAATCATACCTTCGATTTTGAATTTGAATTGATTTCTTCAACTTTTTCTTCAAAAACTCTTCAAAAACCCATCAAAATCTTCAAAAATATGCTTAATCACAGCTGATTTGGATCGAATCTATGAAGACTTTTGCTCTGATACCAATTGTAATTTCGTTTTCAATGATTAAACTATGGATTAAGCAATATAGATTAAGAAAATGGAAGATTTAGATGGAGATCAAAACTAAGAACACTTTGCATAAAGATAGAACAATTACAAAATAGGGCAAAGGTTGTATGAAATTAGGTTAGACTAACTATATATACCTAGCCTAACTTTAGACTACATACATAAATGATCCCTAGACTATTGATTACAACATTTGTGACCCAACAGGCTCTTTCAAATACAGACCAACATTTGACAATGATTGCTTGTTAATTTTATATTTAACATATTAATTTGATTTATAATTAACATATTAATTTGAAATAAACTTACTTTTCTTTGAAATCTTTAATTTCATCCAATCTAGTGTCGATGAATAACCTAATAACTCCAAAATAGGTTGAGATGCTGACAAAATCTCATTAAGAAATAAATGTCAATTCTATAATATGTAGTTGAATTCATATGAGCTTGTTTTATATATAAGAATGAAAATGTGAAAAACGTACCTTGCCAATAGTTTAACTTTGTAAATTAAATAATTATAGTGATCTTAGAATTTCCGTTAAGATTGGCTTTATATTTATTCATACTCATAAATCTCTCCAATGACGTCTATAACAATTTAAAAATTAATAATGATTTTTAACATATAAAATAATTATAAAAAATTGTAAAAAAACTTACAAACTGATGTATAAAGATCCAATTGGTTCGAAAAATTTTGTATAGTAATCAACAGATTCAAAATCATGATATGACCCAGAAAAGTCTTTACATTTTTTCATCTTTGTTTTTGGTACTAAAAAATGTTTCTTGTGATGTTTGTTAAAATTGAAATTTAATTTATTTTGATAAGAAGACGCTTTAAAAATGTAGTATGCATGGTCTTCTTTGAGTAAGTTTTTGAAGCTTGACAAAATTTTATACAAAGTATTAATACTTATGATTGGATTTTGGATCCCTTTAATAATAAACGGATTAGAAAATAAAATTAATTATCATTTATTCTATTATAAGTACAAAAACAGTATATACTTTAAATATAAAAATACCTCCTCATCCACTAATAACACGACATAAATTTGTGTCTTATTTTTTAGGTCATATTGAAACGCAAACGTATGACCCATACTTTTAATATAAAATTATCGTTGAAGTTATCGATATCTTTAATGAGCACAATATCACGAGTAGTCATTTTCAATCGATACCTATATATATTTGTGTATGAAGATTAATAAACCATTAATCTAAATAAAAAAACTATCCCTAAATCACAATTCATAGAAACCCTAAATAATAAACCATAAATTCATGAAACGTAAACCTATATATTAGGTTTAAATAAACAATGAAAATAGGATTAAGTGTTAGGGCTAATTAGATTTTTGTATAATTATGTTACTTTAAACTTTGGCCGCGTAAGTGTTATGTTATTAAGGTGATTAAAATTTAGGGATTAATTTAGTGCTAATTAAATTTTTGCATAATTATTTTACCATTGAAAAAAAATTGGCAGCATAAAGAGAAGATTAAATTGAGGTTATTTATTATAAGCAAAGGATGCAAAACTTTTTTAAAAACATAATATTCTACTCTATCATAAACATAATGCAATAATGCTATACTTTTGTTGATATAAAAGCATTTTATGTATGAGGATAAAAAAGCTTTACATATTAAATAATTAAGTATATAAATGTATATAATGAGGAAACCTAAGATGCTAATTATATTGGAGAAGTTGGGTGCAATCTATTTTATCTATTATAATAAAAGAAGCTTTTAGAATGTCACGTGGCATCTTATATAACTTCCAATGCTACATGGCAGCTTAAGAGATCACCTATTTTTTTAATTGTTAATTATTTAATTAAATAATATAATTTAAATTTTTAGTATTATCCTAATTTAAAAAAGATATAAAAGAGATCAAAAGTTAATAAATTAGTAACAGAATTCAAATTTTTTATTTTATCCTAATTTATAGAAATATAAAATTTATCACGTAGATTGTAAATTATTTAATTAATATTAATAATTAATATTATAATTCAATTAGTTTTAATACTATATTGAAATTTAAATTCTTTTAAACAAAGAATATGTAATATTTAGAATGTGTTAACGTGTTTCGAAATTTTTGGAAAAGAAGTATATATAATTGTTTTGAATTTGGATATGTATTATGATTAGTGCTTTTAATATAAAAACCACTAATTAAATTCTATTATTTTATATTGGATGGGAAAAATAATCTAGAGTTAATAAGGTGTTGCCACATGTCATTATGTAATCTAAGAAAGTGTCATGTGGTCATATAGACTTTATTTTATTATAGTAGTAGAGTAGATATAGATATATATATATAGATATATAGATATAGTTGAATTTATTGGAAAATTTGTGACCGAGTTGACGAGTTTTTCTAATATATTCACTAAATGAACTCAATAAGCTCTATTAAATGAATATAAAGTTTTTTAAAAGCTCTATTAAATAACGTCTATTTTTCTATATTTAGGCCACTCATAGTGGTGGCTTCTCTTTGTAAACCGAGGGCGTCACAAGCCTCCAATTGATGGGGCGTCGTCAGTTGGAGAGAGAATAGAGAGAATATGACATTTGGTGCTTAACCGATGAGAAGAGAAGTAATTTAGTGGAGCCCAATGAATACTTTATAGAGTATTGTATACATATATTTTTTTATAATTATGGGGCTCAAAGAACTGAAGAAAAGATGTATTGATTATAATAACTAAAGTGAAATTGATTTTAAAAAAATAAAGTGTTAATTGAAGTTAGTAATGAGAGTAGTCTTAGATGGATTTATTAAATATTTTGACACGATGAATTATTAAAGTGTAACAATAACAGGACATGATGATTTATTCAACCAAGAAAGGGGACTTTTCCAAATTTTAGGCAATGATCGATTTGAAGTTGAAGTTGGCACATGAAGTAGATCGACCAAGAAGTGAAGAGCTAAATCCAAGCCTCGATCTAACAAGATCAAACTGAAGTAGATTGTCCTCAATTTGATGCCCTCCTATGACCACGGGAACGGTAGGAGCAAAATCTGTCCGTGCTTCAACGAATCCAAGGCATAAAACATCCTTATTTACCTTAACCATGGAGTTTGCACCATATATCCTCCACAAGTTCTTGCTTTGCAACACAAGGTCGATGGAAGGCACAACAGGACCTAGACGGGTGCTACCGATGTTCTTGGAGTTAAAACAGGCCCCAAAAGGTGCGACATTAGCCACCCTTTCGACGTTCTTTGGCATTGCTTTCGTAAATGATTCTAGAAGAGATTTGTAGATTGAAGTTTCCAAAACAGTGTAAGGCTGTGCGGTGCTGATTATCGTCCCTCCGTCACCTTGAGCGTTGAAAGAGAGCAAAGATTCGTTAAATTTGACATGTTTTCCGTTTACGTTGATGGATTTTAGTCCGATGTAGTACTGAGGAGATGCGTCACCGACAAACGGGCCCAAATCAGGGTTTATGATGAGAGGGGTGTACGTAAGAGGTGAGGATGCATCAACGTTTGGAAGTAATGTATATGGCCCGTCTCCGAAAAACACCGCGCCACTAGTCGAACTCAAACATAGCGCGAATTTGGTATCGTATTTAAAATAAGAAGATAATTGGGCTGGAAGTGACATCCCGGTCCTTCCAAGTCCGGCCATTCCGGTAACACCGGTAGCGAGACCGTTATTCACGAAATCGCTACCGCATACGAAATAAAGGCTTGGGACGGTGACTACGGGCAGAACGTTCTGCCCGTCTGTTGACTGTATCGCGAATACGTCCCCCACGATTTGGCCGCCAGTGCCCGTATTCGCGATGGGGTTGTTGGGGAAGCTGCCACACGTGTTGTTAGAGCACTCCACAGATCTTGGACCGAGACATTCGGTTTGACATGCGGTTGTGTTGAGAAGTTTGCATTGTGCAGACCCGCAAATGGGATTGCTAAAGGTGGATGAGGTAAACCCGCGCTCGCAGTTGACCCACATGAATTCGCCACCGAGATCGAGGGTCAGATTGACCGGGACTAGAGGCGTTCTTTGTGAAATTTGGGTGATATATTGAAGTGTTTTGGCATCTTTGGTTACTTGGAGAAAGGGACGTGGTGAGGTTTTGGCTAGAACGGAAGACGCAAGCAAAAGCAAGGAAAACAAGAATACCAAATGAATGGAAGAATTGGCCATTGAAGATGTGAATGATATTGGTGAATGTTGTAAGTTGTATTTATAGGCGATAACTCAAGCCAAACAACCTACCAAGACATCTTAGCATTTGACTGTCACACCTTCAAATACTCATTCACCCGTAACTTAATCAAAATATCTTTTTGAAACCCATGAAAGTTGGCATCAGGATTGATATAAGGGTGTCCTGGTGTGGTGGCACGAAGATGTCGGCGCCAAGGAGGAGGGCCACGGGAAGGGATGTCTCTAAGTAGGTGTAGGAGGTGCGGCCATACATGACTCACACTATAGATAAATTTAATCTTAAAGATTTAAGTCTACTTAATAATTTAAAGAAAAATAGAAAGTTTAATTTTTTTTATATATATCTTGGCTTATTTTCATCCTTCATAACATTGGGGAAGCTCCTGGCCACGGATATGGTGCGAGGTAGGCGCCACCACACCCAAGCTCTAAAGGTGTTACATACATGTCTTTTGTTTATTAATTTCCATGAGACCGTTAACTTCTTTTAATATAGTTTCAAAATGACTTAATATTCTAACAACCTGTGATTGACATATTTTAATCTTTAGCTTATTATACAAATAATAATTTCTTGTTTTTTATTAAAATTTAATATATGCAATAAATTAAGCTTTTGTACCTTTTCTCTTTGGAAAGCATATTGGCCATATATGACGGCTGTATGGAATTTATTTCGATCGTGTGTTCATTTGGCTGAGATTTGATTAAATTATTCAAACTAATTAATTTATCAATTTGCCGTTTCAAAAAAATAAAAGAAAAATAATTTATCATGGTTTTTTGTGTGCCTTTTTAGATATGTTAATGAACGAGGATTGTGGTCTCCCGCACGTTGTTGCGGGTTTTAAAATATTCCCCCTTTTTGCTTTGAGATTAAGATTTACTTTTAATTAAATCTTATTTTTCTCTAGTAAAAAAAAGGAATACGCTATTTTAAATAAGGTAATGTGAAACCTAGAGGTTAAACATATGGATTATAAAAATTTAAAATATATAATTTCTTCACTAATACTCATTCCGTCCCTAAGTAAAGTTCTCATTTCTCTTGGGGACAACTTTTTTGGAGATAGTTAGTGGTGGGGAATTTGGTATTACTTTTGATTAAAATATAAGATTTGATTGGAGAGATAAAATGTTTTAGGAGATAGTGGTAAAAGTATTGGCAATAATATTATTATATTAAGTGAGCCCCTTAAGTTTGAAAAATAGAAACTTTATTTAGGGACAAAACTTGAAGGAGAAATGAGAATTTTATTTAGGGACGGAGGGAGTATAATATATTGTTTTAGTTTGAAAAAAAAAATTGAATGAAATATACAAATGGAGTTGATGGAAACTCAAATATTTTGTATAATAACATTTTATAAAACAAATATATATTATATGCTAAGAGATAAAATGATTAAAGGTTAAAAAAAAGGTTGCTTTGTGAAGATTCGAGTAAGGGAACTTCTACGTCCAATTTCTGAGACTTACCATTGGGACACGAGTAATTTTGTGTTATTAACTCTCATTTTACAAATATATAATAAAGAAATTTAGTAAAAATAATAATAAAAATGTGAACAATATTTTGGTATCATTTCATTCTTATTTTTAATTCATAGGTTACTATGTAATCTGTAGAGATGTTCAAAAATATCTTAAAGTTAGATATTAAAGAAAAAGAAAATTGATATAAACAAAAAAATTCGGAGAAGATTCAAAAAGGAAACATTGCAGGCTTGACAATGTGGTGTAATCAAAACAACAAATTTACTTTAAACATATATTTTAATTTTTTTTATGTAAGAATGTATCTAGAGCTTTTTAAATTATCAGAAGTGAACTTTCGTTTCTATACATGCAAAGATTAAACTTCACTCCACTTTGTTAAATTTATTCATAAATTACTCGATACTTTTCTCTAAGGGTTGTTTGATAGATGTTTGACTGGGTCAGTAATATTTTATTTCTAACTAGATAAGAGGTTGAGTAAGAGACTCTGACCGAGTAAGAGGTAAAAATTGTATTTATCAAACGTTCTGACCGCTGACCGGATCAGAGTTATCTTTTACTGGACTCAGTAAGAAGCAAATCAAATAGCCCCTAAATAATAAATTATTAATATTATAATTAATTACTAACGTGAGAATAATCACTCCTATTTAACAATTAAACAAAAACCTCACATGCATAATCATTCGTGCTAACTTTTATGAAAAGAAACTAAAAACAGCAGGCTGAATATTTTATACTTGCCATTTTATAGTAGTCCGAAAATTTAGTGCTTTCGATTAAAGGTCGAATATTTAAAGTTGAATCAATGATGGTGATCTTTAATATGAATATTTTATAGTCTTCTTTAAATTTTGCTAAGTTAATCTTGACATTGTATTTAAAGCTAGTATAAGTTAGTAGAATTGTGTTCACGGTTGATTTTTATAAAATTTCAAAAAACAAATCTTAGTTATTGGATTAAAATATCCGTTAACTACCACAATTATCAAATTCATGTGATTCAATACACAATCACCACCATCATCAAATCACATATGATTCAATATACAACCACCACCGCCGACCACGACCACCGCCGACCACCTCCGGTCGCCGCCTCCGGCCAGCGCAATATATGTGATTGGATACGCAATCACATGTGATTGCAAGCAGCCGACAGTGGCGAGGGGTTGCCGGTGGTGGAGACGCTGACTGGCAGAGGTTGGTGGCGGTGGTGGTGGTGGCCGGCCATGTTGAAACACATGTGATTTGATACACATGGGTGTGGTGGTGGTAGTCGGCGGTGTGATTAATACGCATGGGGTGATTGTGGTGTTGATGTGTTAAATCACATGTGATTTTGGTGGTGGTGGTGGTGATTTGGGGGTTGATTGATCCAAAGGCTAAGATTTGTTCCTCAAGACTTTATAAAAATTATGGAACTTCTTGAACGTTTCACTGACTTAGTAATAAGTGAAAGGTATCGGTCACTACCATGCAAACCCGCATCTCCAAAAGGCACCACAAATCGCCACCGGCAACCGTTGTGATATTTTGCTCGTACCTTTTCGTTATGTATATATATAATATATGTATCAATTGTAATCATTTTAACAATCGGGTTCCAATCAAAGATTAAATGTTGTTTTTATCCAACAATTGGGATAAGAGATTTGTTAACAATTGGGATAAGAGATTTCTTAATCAAAGCCTAATATCATCCATCGTCTACCATGAAACATAGTAACTAGTGACTGAACAATTAGAAAGAATCACTATAAATAATTCTCATTTGTGGTCTTGCAGCGAGTTCAGGAAGTGTAATAGTGGTGGATCAATATTTAGCAATCCTAAAAGGTTTTCTAACCATCTTTTTTATTATTGTGATCCTATTGATTATGAGGGATCATTGTGGGGCTCAAGGTTCTGTTGTGTAGTCATAGTATGAACCCTACACAGAATTCAGATCCTTCGTATTATGGTAACAAGGCTTCCATAAAATGTTGTAACTGAGAATGTTCATCTCCCATTGCCTCACAAATCGAAGCTTTTTATTAAAATTGTCTTATCAGATCATCCACCATTATACGATCATTCATCTTTAACTCCATAAATTCTCATTTGTATCTATTCATTTCAAATGAACTACAATACTTTTCACACAACTTTTCTTGAAATTAATCCCACGTGATCATATCCATCTGAGCATTAGTTAGATGAAGAGTTAAAGTATCCCCCATACCAATTCTTCACCCTGTAACATCATGGTCGCATACTTAACTCTCATTCCTTCTCGCAGTTACAAGCATCGAGAGCCCTTGACCTTTTTCTTAACCAACTCAATGTAACATTTGGATCAGTAGTACCTTTGTATTCTGAAGGCTTGCATTCAAGAAATTGTTTATAGGTACAAGGAGGTTTCACTCCGGTGTGAAATGGATAGTTCATATATGGATGTTGGGGTACTCCTTGAAATGGGTTAGAATAAAAATATGGTGGTTGGGATATTGAAGGGGTAGGCATGGAAGGCATCAACATAATAGGAAAGGACATTGTGGGAGCTAACAATGTAGGATTTGACACTATAGGAGTTGGCATTGTAGGAATCAGTATCGTAGAAGGGAAAGGTGTGGTATTGGTTTGGTTTTGTCGTAGTTCATTTGTAGTATTTTTCAAGATCTCACGTTATGCTTTCCAGTCTTAAGATGCATTCATCCCGATTTGTACCCGTATACCCTGGTGGTCCTTCTGTTCAGGTTCTCCGGTCAGTGGGGTCGGTGGGTGATTACCATATTCAGCCATATCTGAAATCAAGCACAACATCTCACAAAAATCGGAGATAACAACTTCAACGGTTATTAAATATCTAGAGGACCTAAAACCATTGTTGGCCCACAAGGTTTACCGATAGCCCTATGCTACTTGGCACAGTACTAGTCCTCCTTAAACAACCAATGCAGAAGAAATGTTAGTACTATCCAGCCAATAGCAAACGATGCCCATCCCCTAACAACTAGGCTAACCGCTAACCGCTAATCATAATTCATGTGCACATATCCAAATAATTAATATATCATCATTAATTATGCAACAAATAAATAAACCATGCAACTCACAATAAAATTATGCATGAAACATAGTTCGCGCCACGACACACTGGGTTCGCGCACTGTTCGCTCCCCATGAACTTTTTTGCGATCGTGAAAATGATATCCTGTTTGGTTACGACACAACTTCGCGCCGTGTATTGCTTCAGCTAGGTACCTGCATTTTCTTCTCTTAACAAGGTGTAACCCCAAATCAATGTAATCAATACAATTCAAAGGTTATAATTTCACTCTCATTAGCACAGCAAGATGTCCACGTAGATGTCTACTATTCTAAGTGAACTCCTTTCCTGAACATCCAACAAATAATTTATTAGTAACCAATTATACCGAAAATGATACATATTACACTATGTGACTACAATAAGCACAAGATGCACAATCAATAGCTAATACATATATCTACCATTTTACCACATAATAACCACTTTGACACAATCGAAGTTAAAGTCAAACAATTATATTTACTTTCAACTAGTTCAAGACATTTTGGCACAAACATGTTAAAACTAACATCTCATAACAACACATTCTTAAAAACTGTGATTAATTTGACTACACAAACTTGAGTCAAACTCCAAATTTGACTTTGGTCATTAAGCCCCAAATTAAGCTAGTTTATGCTTTAATAACAATTATCCAAACTCTAGCAATTTATGGAGAAAAAAATCATCAAACTTATGTTAATATCACATTATACTAATATACATTTCACAACATGAATTAATAGTGCTAGTCAGCTCTTTTTTTTTTTTTTTTATCTTTTTCTGAATTCTCAATCAATATATATCACTAAAGACTAATTTTAATTCAAATATGGTTCCCTTGCCAACATGGTAGGCCACCTCCTTCTAACACCCCCACCCGGGTTTGAGGCCCTACAGTTTATTTTTTTACATTCATTTTTTTAACCTTTGCTGAGATTACAATTTTTCCCCAGAACTTTAACTTTGTTTCTTTAATAACAATTTACTCCCCTAACTTTAATATTTAATAGCTATAAATTTTATTTTTATTTTTAAGTTTTAGCTTGAATGTTTGACTTTATAAATACTTACAATTTACCTCATTTTCTTATAAATAAATTTCAATAGTTACAATTTACCTTCTTTTTCTCTTTTTAACATTTTGATGCATAAATTAAATATTGTAATGTGTAAATTAGTAATATAACATTTACCAACTTGATTTTACAGTTCAAATTATTTATAGCACCCAAATTATTGAAAATACGGTTTTATGATTGTACGAATAACAACATACATTTTTTGTACATGATATAAAAATCCCTCTCAGCATCGTGCTGAGTAAATATTAGCAAACAAATATCTTCTCGGTATCAAATAAAAATTAGCAAACAAATAAACTTCTGCCGAGTACGATCTTTTGAATGTGTCGTAGATATTAGTAAACAATCTTCTCGGTACACATGAAAATCCCCACGGCAACGCGCGGGAAGAAAGCCTACTAGTTTATCCACAATTAACATCATAACATGTATTTCTATTAAGAGCAAACATTGATAACACGAATTCACTAAAACCATGGGTTTACACTCATCTTCTCCAAACTTCACCATCCATGGTGATTTCTTAAATCTTAACAATTTAAGCTTTCTTCTATCAAATATAAATGCAAAACAACTAGTGAACACAAAGGAACCATAGAGTTTCAACAATTTCACATTTTATCAAGAAATCTTTAAAAACTAAGAACCCTAGTTCAACTTTTGGGTAATGTTGTTAATGACTTGTAAAAGATAATCATGTCAAATGGGTCAATTTGGTCAAACATGTCAATCTTGTCAAACAAGCTATTATTGAAATTCAGTT
The DNA here is from genome assembly GCA_963853835.1 of Calendula officinalis. Lineage (NCBI taxonomy): Eukaryota > Viridiplantae > Streptophyta > Magnoliopsida > Asterales > Asteraceae > Calendula > Calendula officinalis. The sequence goes on along the minus strand of OY970821.1, from coordinate 11,370,892 downwards.
TACTAATGAAAAAACCGAAACATGTCAAATGGGTATTATCTAAAAGAGTTTATATGGGTCATCGATTATTAATACTACTACAGTTTATTATTTTTTCTATTATTTCTATTGATATTAGTACATATGATTATTCATTTTCTTAAGTTTACCCAAACAAAAGATTTTAATTCATTTAACTAGTTACTGAATTTTTTTTATTGGAATACATATCAAAGTAGAAATTCAATTTACTAATGAAGATATTTGAAACGGGTCAAACGGGTATTATCCGAAACGGCCAAATGGTTATTATCTGAAACGGTTTAAATGGATCAGCGTATATGGCATCTGGATCGAAGTCGTTGATGTGGTTCAGGAAGGGTCTTCTTATCGATGACAACCCAGCCCTCGAGTATGCTGCCAAAATGTGAAACCCGACCCGGTTTTTGTCATCGACCAGCATTACATGAAACCTAGTTGAGCAAAAGGATAAAAAAACGACCTTTTAAAACAGGAACAAAGTGTTTGATATATGAATCAGTAGGATCATATTTCTTCCAAAATGTGATCGGAAAATATATACCAGGGTACTAACCCAATAAAAAATATGAGCATAAGATTTTGTTAATTCCAGTTATGGTGGTTTGTTGCTTTTTAACGTGTAAATGATAAAGTAACCACCTGGTAGAAAAACGAGGAGCACGATAACCATAACCTTAACCAATTCCATGCTTAACCACCCATCATGAACTGCAAGTAGTCAAATCGGGTTAACTGAATTGCAGCTAACATGACCTTGTGGTGTTGCAAAACATTTATCCCTCGGAATACATATTTGCAGCTAATGTTTTTGGCACTCAATACCCATATTTGTGAAAATGGGTCTAATCGGGTTATATTTTATCACTAACAAGTCCAATGGGTAACTTTAAAAGGGCTAAATCCGAAACGGTCGAGTGGATTAAAAGTCATTTATGGTATAAGTCAAATGGGGTTATATTTTGTTACTAAGAAGTAACAAGTCAAATGGGTAACTTGAAAAAGGGCTAGAATCGAAATGGCTCGAGCGGGTTAAAATTCGTTTATGGTATAGCTCAAATCGGGTTATATTTTATTACTGCAAGTCATATGGGTGAATTAAAAAGGGCTGAAATGGAAATGGGTCGAGCGGGATATTAACCATTTGACCGTTTCGGATATTTTGTTACTAAGAAGTTGAACATGTAGTAACAAGAAAAGGATAAAATAGAAACGGGTCGAGCGGGTTAGAGGTCATTTATGGTATAAGTAGAAACAGGTTATATTTAATTAATAATTTAGTCAAATGGGTAGTAATAAAAAGGGCCAAAATAAAAACGCGACGGGCGGGTTATAAGTCACTTTTGATAAGTATAAGTCAAATTGGGTTATTTAGTATTATTAACGAGTCAAAGGGGTAGTAACAAAAAAGGGCTAAAATGGAAACACGTTTATGGTATAGGTTAAATCGAGTCTCACAAGTCAAATAGGTAACTTTAAAAGGGGCTAAAATGGAAACGGGCCGAGCAGGTCAAATGGGTGGGTGATCTTATTGCTATTGGATCTGGAAAAAGAAGCCGGAGTTTTACCAAAAATGGCTAAACTATATGAGGGCTGATTTTTTTTCGTTGCTGCTGCTTTTTCTTTTTTAACAAAAAGAAAACCTAAAATAATTGAATAAACCCTAAACTGCAATTGGTGCTTCATTCATTCGGGTCAAATGGGTAACATCGCTTGGTTGCCAATGGATCTGGAAAAGAAGCAGCAGCAGAAGTTTTGACCAACAAATGGTAACCTATAATAATTAAACACAAAAAAACACCTAAGTTACTGCTGGTTCATTCATTCATTCTGGTCAACTGGGTAACATCTGGTGATCTTATTATTTTAAAAAGAAACCCAAAGTTACTGTTACTTAATGAAGAAAGTGATCATCTTTCATTTAAATACTATTGAAAACAGAGTCCAATGAAAATGTATGAAGATGACTCAGAATCTGAAAATGAAGATACAAGTTATGGAAGGACACATACAAGAACAAATAATGCTCACGGCTCACCCGTGGTTGATCAAATGGCCACACGGACTCCACGTAACTTATAAATATCCACGTGTTAGGCGCGAAAAAAAGGACGCCACACGTGGGGGGCGTGTTGAGTAATGTCCCATTGGACAAAGAACAAACCTGTAATGTGCTTATAAAGGTCCTGAGCTACTCCTCTTACAAACAATTGGTTTTAAGATGGAACCCCATAAACTTACAATTTATCAATGCTTTTTCCCTGTCAAAACAACAACTTGAGTCCCCTTTCAAGAACTGAACAACTTTTTGAACAATTTGAAGAACATATTTATCAAAAAGAAATATTCAAAAATGACCAAGTTCCTCAAACTGATCAAGATATTGAATGATTGCTTAACTGAAAAATACTAGAAGTAGTTGTAACTTGCACAAAATTAAGGGGGAGATTCTTATTAATAAATTTGTGTTAAGTTCATAAATTGTGATATATCAACTTTTTAGTTATACTAATTAAACTTTATTAAAATGAGAGATGTGAGAGACAAACAACAGAGAGAAATATAAAAGAGAATAGAGAGAAATAGGAAAGAGAATGAGAGAATAAAAGAGAGTTGAGAAATAAGACAAAACAAACCAATTGGGAATGTTTTAGGCGATTTATTAAATGTTTTGGCACGATGACACAGATGATTTATTAAAGTGCAGCAACAACATTTTTTTTTAACATTTTTTGAATTAAACTTAAAAAACTAGAAAGAAGCTAGAAAAAAAAAACAATTCATAAAGTGCAACAACAACATGACACGATGATTTATTCAACAAAGACATGGGACTCATCCAAATTCTTAGCAATGGTCGATGTGAAGTTGAAGTTGGCACATGAAGTTGATCGACCAAGAAGTGAAGAGCTAAATCCAAGCCTTGATCTAACAAGGTCAAACTGAAGCAGATTGTCCTCAATTTGATGCCCTCCGATAACCACGGGAACGGTCGGAGAAATATCTGTCCGTGCTTCAACAAATCCGAGACATAAAACATCCTTAGTTACCTCAACCATGGAATTTGCGCCAGATATTGTCCAAATGTTCTCGCTTTCCAACACGAGATCGATAGACGGCACAACCGGACCTAAACCGGTGCTACCGATGTTCTTGGAGCTAAAACAGGCCCCAAAAGGCGCGACATTAGCAACCCTTTCGACATTTGTTGGCATTGCTTCTGTAAATGCTTCTAGAAGAGATGTGTAGATTGAAGTTTCTAAGACAGTGTAAGGCTGTGCGGTGCTGATTATCGTCCCTCCTTCGCCTTCAGCGTTGAAAGACAACAAAGATTCGTTAAATTCGACACGTTTTTCGTTTACGTTGATGGATTTCAGTCCGATGTAGTACTGAGAAGATGCGTCTCCATCAAACGCGCCCAAATCAGGGTTTATGATGAGAGGGGTGTACGTAAGAGGTGTCGATGCGTCAACGTTTGGAAGTAACGTATATGGCCCGTCTCCGAAGAACACTGCGCCGCTAGTCGAACTCAAACATAGCGCGAATTTGGTATCGTATCGAAAATAGGAAGATAATTGGGCAGAAAGTGACATCCCCGTCCTTCCAAGGCCCGCCATTCCGGTAACACCGGTAGCGAGACCGTCGTTGACGAAATCGCTACCGCATACGAAATAAAGGGTCGGGACAGTAACTACGGGCAGAACATTCTGCCCGTCTGTTGACTGTATCGCGAATACGTCACCGACGATCTGGCCACCAGTACCCGTATTTGCGATGGGGTTGTTGGGGAAGCTGCCACAAGTGTTGTTAGAGCATTCCACAGATCGTGGACCGAGACATTCGGTTTGACATGCGGTTGTGTTGAGAAGTTGGCATTGAGGAGACCCGCAAATGGGATTGCTAAAGGTAGTGGAGGTAAACCCGCGCTCGCAGTTGACCCACATGAATTCGCCACCGAGATCGAGGGTCAGATTGACCGGGACTAAAGGTTTTCTTTGTGAAATTTGGGTGATATATTGAAGTGTTTTGGCATCTTTAGTTACTTGGAGAAAGGGGCGTAGTGAGGTTTTGGTTAGAGCAGAAGACGCAAGCAAAAGTAAGGAACAGAAGGAAACCAAATGAATGGAAGAATTGGCCATTGAAGATGTGAATGATATTGGTGAATGTTTAGTTGTATTTATAGGCGATTAACGATCAAACCTCCATAACACCCTCCCACACCACCCACCTTGGGCGATCGTAATATTTTACATTCACTCATAACTCAAGCAAAATACTTTTTTAGAATCCACTAAAATACCCTTTTAGAACCCACAAAAATACCTCTCACAGTTTTTACTTCCACTAGTCAACTCAAAAACACAAAAAAAAAAACAAAATATTACATAAGATGAGTCGATCGGCGCCACAAAGTTGGGATCAGGTTTGATGCAAGGGTGTCTCGGTGTGGCTCCTCTTTGGCGTTGATATCTTTGTGTCACCATCTTTTTTACTAGGCGAAGAAAAGATGGTGGCACGAAGATATCGGCGCCAAAGAGGAGGACCACGGGCACGGGTGACTCTGAGTAGGTGCAGGAAGTGCCACCGTACATGAACCTCACTTTGGAGGGGGGTCAAATTTTTTATATCATATTATATATACAATTTTAAAGTGTTAAGATTACTTAATAGTTTAATAGGAAAAAATAGAAAATCTGACTTTTTTATATATATCTTATATATATGGAGCTACTTTCATTCATTCGCGTAGGGCTTTTAGAGTTTATGGGACACCCCTCGTCACATGGTGGTGCGAGGTCGGCACTACCACACTCAAGGCTCTAAAAGTGTTACATAGATGTCTTTTATTGTTTATTAATTTTCACGAGACCAATAACTTCTTTTTATATAGTTTTAAATTGACTTAATATTCTAACAGCCTGTGATTGACATGTTTTAATCTTTAGCTTATTAAACAGATAATAATTTCTCGTTTTTAATTAAAATTTGATATATGCAATAAATTAAGCTTTTTTACTTTTTCTCTTTCGGAAAACATATTGGCCGTATATGACGGCTGTAAGGAATATACGTTCATCATGTATTCATTTTGAGAGCGAGCAATTTCAAGTAAAAGGATAATTATACCCTTTTCCCCCTTTATCATACTCCTCCCATTAAAATCCTTTCTTCCAAAAACTTATTTGTGAGTTCATCGTCTATAATCGAATTGCTCAAACTGATTGAACAATTCACGTAATGCTTCCATTTCATTAACCCACAAGTAATTCAAGGAACCCAGAAGCACCAATTACAATAGTTGATGCAGATTGAGATTGTTCACATATTGCTAATCGAAATTGTGCAATGGAAAATTGGAAACTGACCATTTGGGTTAATAAATCAAAATCCACAAAAAAAAATTAACTTTTTATCAAAAACCCAGAAATAAAATCAGATTTTGATCGAAACCCAGAAACAAAATATGCTCGATAGAGATCAACATCCATTCATTTAGTTCAGATTTGATTATATTATTTAAAATTAACTAATTTATCATGTTTATTTTTTCTCTCTCTCCTTTTTACCTTTTTTAAGTATGTTAATGAATACTATTCTTATTTTAATTCATAGTTTACTGATCATGAAATCTGTAGAGATGTTTAAAAATGATATTAAAAATATTTAATATGTAAATAAAAGTTAGTTTTTACAAAGTAATTTATATAGAAAAATTTTATACTAAGCGAAAAATATACTTTTTGTAGCAGGTGTGAAATCAATGTGTCATAAAGAAAAAAAAAGACATAATTTTTATTTGATATAAAATTATTTTATATAGAAAAGATTATAATGTAAGAATTATTTTTAAAAAAATTAGGAAGTTATCAAAAAAGGAAACATTGCAGGCTTGACAATGTGGTGTAATCATAACAACAAATTTACTTTAAAAATAATATATTAATTTTTTATGATATAAAAATGTATCTAGAGCTTTTTAAATTATCAAAATTGAACTTTCGTTTTTATATTTTTAAAACTTTACTTTTTGTAGCAGGCCGTACATATGCTACTTGCCATTTTAATTTTATAGTAGTCAAAAACTCACTTTCGATTGAAGGTCGAATATTTAAAGTTAAATTAATGGTGCTGATCCTTATTGTTAGTCCCGTAATAAGTGAATAATTGTACTTTTTACTGATCAAATATATTATGAGCACACAACAATAAATAAACTCTTTTTTATTTAATCAATAATGATTTAACAAAGTACAAGTAGTTGCGGAATAACTAATTACACAAATCCTAACTGAACTATTTGTGAGAGATAGACAATTACAAATACTGCCTAAGACAATTATTGATCAATGAATAATCAAACACAAGATCAGACACTGTAATTACTATGATTCAATAGATGAACCAAGTAAAGCAAACGGTATCACTGAGATGTTTATCACTTTGCCTTCTTGAAGATCTGCTAAGTATGTTTTAGCAAAGTGAAAACGTTGTTGGGTTGTGCTCACGTGAATTCGTCAATTATGTCTTCTATTTATAGTATTTAAAAGACGTGACAGCGAAGAGATGTACGAATTTGTCCACATGTAGGAATTCCGTTGGTGCAGAGGATGTTTCATGCGACGAGCACTACTAACGGAATTCTGACAGTACTTTATGTCGCTTTGTGATTGCCGAGATCTTCTAGAAGATTTGCATAGGATTCACTTTGTCGGCGACTTACGATCTTGTGTAATACGTGTGTCTTTTTGTGTCAATGAAGCTTCAGACCTTCAGATATTCTTCAGATCACCATAAGTCTTTAGGTACTCATGGTTCATCAGGTATCGGGCTAGCTTCAGTGACATTCACTAAGATTGGTACTTAGATAAGCATTTGTCTTCAAGACTCAACGTTATTGTCAAGTATATGTTGAACCTACTACAATTACCTGAACTATTGATCCCTCTCTGATTCCGCCCGGGGGACTGATCGTTACTTCTGTTATTGTTCAAATAGTGTATCCAAGTAACGAGAATCCGAACATATCAGGTTCTTAGTTACTCACATTCTGAAGAACTAATCTTCAGACTGTCTTCTAACTATTGTCTGTTTGTCTTCATTAAATCCTTTAATATAGGGGTTGCTTTCAGCGACCCAACACTTAGTATGAATATATTAAGTCTTCTGGAAATTATGTTAAGTTAATCTTGACATTGTATTTAAACCTATGATAAGTTAGTAATAAGTGAAAAGGTATCACTCACTATCAAACAAACCCGCATCACCAAAAGGCACCATTAAAGGGCAACACAAATCGCCACATGCTTATAGACTATGAACAACATCTTACATATTACACCAACACCATTAGACCCTATACAACTAGGCCTTATACTTGCACTGCAGCGCCTTACGACATGTCCTTGCCAAATTAATTGATATATCAAAGAGTTTTTTTTTAATTACTTCCCGAACAGTTTGATTTTAATTTTAGTTTTAATGTTCACAACTATTTCGAAAAGAAACAACCAATTTTGAATTTTGAATTTCCAATTTTGAATTTATCATATCGGGTAGTTTACTAGAAATTAACTATATGAAAAGGAAACTCCACATTTATGCCCGTTGTTTTCATTGGAATTTACACAAGAATGGTCGGTGGCATGATTTGCAAAAGTCCTTATAATATATCACTTATTACAACCACAGTCCCTAAACTTTGTTTATTACACTAGACATTCTTGGTGTATGCATTTTGTTAGTCCCTTGATAAGTGATTTATTGCACTTATACGTTTCTACTAATCAAATAGATTGTGAACACTCAACATTAAATAAACTTTTTATTTAATTAATAATGATTTAACAAAGATACAAGTAGTTGCGGAATAGCTAAGAACACGAATCCTAACTAAACTATTTGTGAGAGATAGACAATTACAGATACTGTCTAAGACAATTATTGATCAACAAATAATCAAACACACGATCAGACACCTTTGTTACTGGGATTCAATTTGATGAAACAAGTAACAGAAGGTATCACAAGTTGTTCACACATTGCTCAAGAATGTTTTTCTAAGGAAACTTTAGCAGAGTGAGAAAGTTGTTGGGTGCACATCAAATTCGTCCATCAAGTCTTCTATTTATAGTGTTTGTAAGATGTGACAACTAAGGGATGTACGAATTTGTCTACATGTATGAATTCCGTTGGTGTAGATGATGTTTCATGCGACGATAACTACTAACAGAATTCTGACACTACTTTCTATCGTCTTGTGATCGCCAATATCTTCTAGAAGATTTGCATAAGATTCCATTTATCAGCGTCTCACGATCTTCTGTAATACTTGTGTCTTTTGGTGTCAATGAAGCTTCAGACGTTGAGATATTCTTGAGATCACCATGAGTCTTTAGTACTCATGGTTCTTCAGGTACTGGCTAGCTTCAGCGACCTTCACGAAGATTGGTACTTAGAAAAGTATATGTCTTCAAGACTCAGCGTTATTGCCAAGTGTACGCTGAACCTACTATAGCTATATGAAATGTTGATCGTTGCTTCTGTTATTGTTCAGATAGTGTTGCCAAGTAACGAGAATTTGAACATATCAGATTCTCAGTTACTCACAATCTGAAGAACTAATATTCAAATTGTCTTCTAACTATTATCTGTTTGTCTTCATTAAATCCTTAAATATAGGGGTTGCTTTTAGCAACCCAACACATTTTTGTTGCACAGAAAGTTTAAAGGTAATTTTACAACATATCCCCACCATTCCACCAACACCCCTACCTGTTGTAACACCTTAAATTTTAATACAAAACATTTGGCCAAAATAATCATTTAATAAAGAGGAGAACTATCCCAAAATACGGATTTACAAAAACCTTTGGTATGAAAATCAGAGTATAAGTTTGGTGTTACAAATATATCAAGACCAAAGGTAAGTCTAAATTCGTTCTAGTGTTCTTCTACTCTAGGCCCCGCATCTCTATCCATGCACACCTATACCTTCGATCCCAAACCTGAGTACATAGCAAAAACAACAAGGAATACGTGAGACAAAACGTCTCGTGAGCTACATGGGTTTAGATCCGATGATAATAGTAATCATAAGACATATAAACAAACATACAAGTAATTCGTCCATCTATCTAGTCACCCTATTGTGACTCTATAATCCTTGCTCTCCTAGCAATCATATCTAGTTATCAGGATGCCCCCGAACTAACTAGAACCACCTTAACTTATTAACTGGAATCCATCGCCATTAATAAGCTTCAAGATACCGGCAAGAGGGAATCGCCCAATCTACCGATACCTGCCTTACTCGCCGGACTACCTCCAGTTAGCAAGACTACTACCATGTATGAGTCGATGGGAATCCACCCAACTGCCCCTCAAACCACTCCTCATGACCGGGGGTCCCCCGCGTCATCACATCATCTCAATCATATCATAACTCAACAGTTATGTCAATCTAGCTCTCGGCTATCACGTCAATCATCAAACAAGTTAGTTCAATACTATCACTAATATAACTATCCAACAACTATAAGTCTACACAATTAAGCAAATAGACCGTGACACAAGTAAGAAATGTATTTCATAGGCTATGTACTCAGTAAATTCCACACGTACTCACCTTAGCAATAAAATGCTCCAACCGTGATCTTCACACGAAATCTCTTTGCTTTCACAATCGATCAACCTTCCAAGACTTCACCAAAAGCCTAATACAACAATCACAAGTTGTTCAACATGATGTATCACTAATAATGTATCCATTTATCTCTAGATACCATTAACTAACACTTTCCCCCAATTATGGTGATTTACACAACCCTAGGTTTAACCAACCCTTAAGATTCTTACAAATCTTAATCATACACTTGTTTCCTTTGTTAAAATACCATCTATTAAGTGTATACATCATTTATTTCACATAACCCATAACTCCAAGAACTAGGGTTTCAAACCCTTACATCAAAATCCATAGATCTAAAGCTACAAAGATCAAGGAGTGAAGATATACCTTTAATCTTCAACTAAGAGTGCAATCTACCAAGGTTTAGTGGAGAAATCGCCCAATAACTGCTCTTGTACTCGAAAATCGCCAAAGGAAGCAACTAGGGTTTGATAATGTCATAAATGAGCCAAAACCCGAATTTAATGCTGTCTGGCAGAGTTCACGATCGTGAACCCGAGTTCGCGTCGCGAACTATGCGTGCGCGAACTCCTCGCGTTCGGGAACCAGTCGTGAACTCAAATCGATCAAAATCCCAAAATATCTGAATGATGTTCCCGATTGGGAACTCCAGTTCGCCTCGCGAACTTCCCCAGGCAGCAGGGCTGCACTTTTCGGTCTTTGTCTCGACCTGATTTCGTCCATAACTTTCTCATACGGTGTCCGAATGACACGAAACCAATTTCTACGTTCTTTAAATGATTCATCCGTATTTATCATATTTTTATACAATTTATTTATTTACAAAATTCGGGTCGTTACACCTGTTATTACCATTCCCACGTGTTTAGGAGTGACCATTGCAACAGCTCGAGCCTCGTATTGTGTTTTGTTAAACTAATTCAGCCATGAAAAAGGTAATGCATTTATTGATAGGTTTTGTTTACTAATTCAGTTTGAAGTGGAATTTGTGGTAGTGGTTCTAAATTGGTGTCAGCTAGGGTTTGTTATGCTATAATTGAAGAAAATAACATAGCACCTAAAGTGGCGTTTGATTGAATTTGAAAATCTTGTTGAATTGGGTTGTGTGTTTTAAATTGATTGAGGGTTTTTATTAAAATTGATCGATTATAAGTGTGTAATTATAGATGAGAAAATGATAACCGGTGACACCTTGCCGACAGTGGTGGTAATCGGCGCGGGAGGCGGAGGTGGCGAAGTGATGCTTCTAGTGTTTTGGTGGCTGCTTCAAGGCCTGCACAAATGCACTATCGGAGGTTAAGTTGCATGTTTGATAGCCTAGGTGGAATTTGCTATTTTGGGTTCATATTAAGAAGAGATATTAAAAGAGGTTGATAAATTACATTTTTGCTCATCATGTGTTTAACGTTGAAATAGGATGACTGTTTGTCAGAGGGACGTTGGGTGCAACAAAATGCATACACCAAGGACGTCATGTGTAATAAATGAAGTTCAGATACTATGGTTGTAATAAGTGATATACCAGAATCCGCCTAATTTACTCTTTATAAATTAATTTGTAGTGTTAATTTCCAAATGAATTATGTAATGACCGTAAATTTCGATTTATAAATTAAATGGAAATATCGATGAATAAATGTGGTAAAATATTTAATTGAGCCTTGGACGTGTTATTATAGGTAAATGATCGTTTATGACTTGAGATAATCGAAAACGAGTCAAGACTTGGTTGGAAACAAGTTTGGAAATCAAAATGGTATTTCTGGGAATCCTCGTGAACACGAAGATTGGGCTCGTGTCACGAAGACCCATCTCGTGAATGTGAGAATGGACTCGCGAACACGAGTAAGCGGGTCAGAGATTGGGACTAGCGGACGCGAGTTGGACACGAGAATGGCCGAGCGCTTAAACTCGCGAACGCGAGGTGTGCATCACGAACACGAGTTCTGTCAGATTCATATAAAAATGAGATTTTAGGGTTTTTGCTCCACTCCATTCTTCACCCCACAAACTTGTGCAGCCGAGATTTGGAGGGTTCTTGGGTGATTTGAGTGGCTTGGAGCAAATAACTTCATTGTTGTTGGAGATCTACACTCTATTGCAAATATCTAAGGTATTCTCATATTCTAGTTAGTTTATGGGTTGACTTTTGGGGGAAAACTTGAGTATGAAGGGCTGTGTTGGAAATCTTGTTTAAAGATGTTGACGGTGAGTGTAAAACACTCCAAGATAGTATGAGAACCTTGTGTTCTTGTTAGATCTGTGATTGTTGGGTTAATCATGAGCTAGGGTTTTGAGATTTCCACCAAGTTTGGGGAACTTGGTGGTTAAGGGTGTTATGATGGTTTAAATGGTGTCTAGTTGTAGATGATAACTAGAAATATGTTGATTTTGTTGATAGGTTGCAAGAACCTAAAAGTTGGAGATATTCCAAAGATGGAAGCAAGGATTCATGTTGATAAACACGATTTGGATAGCTTTGCTAAGGTGAGTACATGAGACTTTTAAACTGGGTACATAGCAAATGATTTTGAAAACCATGATGTTTTATGAGTCTTTGTTAATAAATATTTTTAATAAAGATATGATTGAAAAGATAAGAAAATGTGAATAATAGACTATTTAAGTATGTATAAAATGATTGATGATTTCAAATGAGTTTATGATAAAGAAAATTGATTAATGATTCCTTATTAATAAGATGTATGAATAAGGATACTGATTAAGAAAGTATGATATTTGGTTTATTAATAATATTTATTAATAAAGCTAATAACAATGATTTTAAGTATCGAGTATTGTGTAGTAAACTATACTAATAAAGGCAATGATTGAATTACTAAGTGGATAAGTATAAAGTGACTAGTATTATATATATATACTCTAGTCAATGTAGAGATAAAATATTTATGATTATGAATAATAAGGAGTGAATCTTATTATTTATTAAATGATAATGTCTATGACGATAATGATGAGAAAAGATAAATGAAATATGATTATGTTAAGTGAGAATAATATGATAATTAGTATAGATGTATTCTAATTTATGTTTGATTATGAATTGGTGGGGCATAGGCTCGTATTTGATTAAATTCAATGTGTGTAACAAAAATATCCGGATAACGACAACCCATTTATGAGGGAGTGAGATTGCTACTTGGGGCGGTACCTCCCTGCGCAAGGGTAATATATCTATGTGAACGATAACCCGACAATAGGGGGACTATGATAACCCGATAAAAAGGGGGATTACGATAACCCGAGAGACAGGGGTTGGTGATCTTGGTAAGTTTGGGAGAACCCCAATTACCATGTGATCTTGTTATGATAACCCACATCGGGGGAGTTTGCTTCGGAATGATCCGTAGCGTATGTGATAAAATGAGTAAGCTTATGGATAGCTTACATGTATGTCATTATATGATGGGTAAGCTTACAGTTAGCTTACTAGTAAATATGAATAAACGATAAGAATATAAGTTGATAATTAATAAGCGAATAAGGAAAAGAAATGAGTATGATTTTTATTATATTTGAGAATGGGACGAAAACCCATATATCTCACGAGACTATTTTGTCTCACGTACTACTTTGTTTTTGGCTATGTACTCAGGTTTGAGATTGAAGGCTTAGAAGGTCGCGATAGAAGTGCCCTATAGATGTTTAGTCGGGAGCTTATAGGTAGATCCCGTTATCCTATGGTTATGATATTATTTTTGTAACACCGGATTTTAATAATCTGATAATCTTTTCACAGGTTTTTGTTAAACCATATTTTTATTAAATCATATTTTTAAATGACATGAAAATTGTATTTTTAATAATTTAAAAGATATTTTATAAAATTGAGGTATTACACCAAACAACTAAAAGCAAATAAGCAATGAGGGAATTATATCAACAAGATAATTGTTATCCCAACGTAATTTATAGTCACATCAGGTTTTAACCCAATATTGATTTGTAGCGCAACAAAAATTTTATGCCCAACACCTAGCCAAATACTACCTCCGTATCAAAATAAGTGATACATTTGAGAAATTACAGTTTTTGAGGTAAAAGATTGGAAAGTTATTTAAAATAGTATAAAGTGGATAGTTAGTGGATAATGTGACCCACTTCTTTTGGATGTAGTGAAATTAATGATGTTTAAAAGTAAAAGTAAGGGTAAAAGAGTAATTTTACTTTATTAAAGTAGATAGTTAGTGGAGAAGGGGTCTCACTTTTTTGCCAAATAAGGAAAGATTTTGAAGTGTATCACTTATTTTGTTCCACCCCTTTTAGGAAAGTGTATCACTTATTTTGATACGGAGCTAGTAATATTTTTAGCTCAATTTTTTAAAAACTCAGCAACTATTTATTAAAAGCCCAACAACAATTTTTTTAGCTCGCATTTTTTAAGTCCGGCATTTTTTCTAAGCCATCCATATATTGACATAACATTTTATTTGAGAATTGCATATTATAAAAACAGAGTTGCGTTCAAAGAGGTCCATTTTTTTTTAAAGTCTCGAAGAACAAATCTCAACCATTGATCAATAAGATGTAATGATCAAGATTAATCACATATTTTATACATTGACGAGTATTTTGGTCATTTAAAAAAATATATTTCTTTTATTTTTTATTTTTTATTTTAGAATTTTTGTTTTTTTATGTTTTTTTTTAGAAATATTATTTTTTTCATTATTAACACATAATGTGATTACATACTGAATCACATTTGATTGCATACTGAATCACATGTGATTGTATACTGAATCACATGTGATTGCGTACTGAATCTCATGTGATTGAACTAAAACATCAAATGTGATTAAATATACAATCACATGTAACTATCATATAAATATTATTTAAGTACTACATGTAGTTATTATATAAATATTATTTTTTAATGCTAAAATCACATGTGATTAAGTACTACATGTAATTATCATATAAATATCATTTTTAATGAAATATTTAAAAAAATAATAAAAAATAAAAAATTATTAAAATAAAAAATAAAAAAAATCGGAGTTTTTTTAAGTGCCAAATGACCAAAATACCTCATTCGTGTATAAAATATGTGATTAATCTTGACTATTAGACCTTATTGATCAATGGTTGAGATTTTTTCTTTAGGATTTCGTATAATTGATGGACGTTGAATGTTTATCTATAAAAACAAAGCAAAAATAAGAATTGAATTAGATAAAAAAATCTGAAAATTTGCAAAATTTATCAAAAGTTAAAGATAATGATGCAAATGAAAATTAATTTCAGAAAATAAAGTATAACATTTGAAAATTGTGATTTAACAAGAAAAGAAGCATAATTAAGTTTAAAAAGTTTAAAGAATATAATATTTGTGGAATTAATATTGAGAGGAATACATGATCTATATGTTGACATGCGTAAACAATACAAGATGATAAACTTTTGTTTAGTAGATATGAAGGAATTATGTGCATAGTCAGTCAACCTATGATGATACATTCATGCCTACGAAACACTTAAGGGTCACACCGGTGAGTACATGTAATACGAGCAAAATAAACAATGAAACTACGAAGATGAATGATTCATAATAGTCATTATGAATCAGTTAAGTATTAAGTTAAGTTTAACTTATTACTAGATTAGTTTAACTAACTAATTAATACAAGTAGTTGTACATTTACTAGTTTAGTAAATATACAATGTGTTAATTATAGATTATCCATGATATGATTTAAAGCTATTAAATCATATAGTAATTGGATAATATTGTTGTATAAATTATATAAAGGTTATTATATAATTAATTATTGAAAGTATAAATACAAGTATATAATTCGTGTATATGGGTACCGAATTATTTGTGTGTTAATACTAGACATTTAATAGTTAAGTGCAACAATAATAAGCTAGTTAAACTATAAGGGATGGAAGTGTAAAATGATAAGTTTAATTAAGAGTTTAATCTTAATTAAACTAGAAGGGCCCTAAGTGAAAGTCCTTCTATTATATATAGAAGGCTTGGGGTTCCCTTATTGTTGTTCATTAACCCTACACGAAAATCACCCCTCCTCTCCCTTGGCTTCGGCCGAAACTAGACAAGAACACAAGTCTTGTGTTCTTCGTTCTTCGTGTTCTTCGTGTTCTTCAAGTCTTGAAGATCCAAGTTCGTTGCTTAGATCAACTAGAAGATCGCTCGATTTGTCATCATCAGTGGACTAATCTTAAGCAAACAACAAGGTATGTTTTGGGAAACCCTTTTCTCCCTTCTCCCTTTTGGACGAATTCGGCCAAAGAACCCTAGGGTTCTTTGGTTGATGGTCGAACGAACCACACAAGCAATGAGTGTGTTCGAGTTCTTCGTACAAGGTTTCTTTCTTGTTAACCTAATCTAGATTTCTAACATCCCAATCCTTTACGGTTTAAGGATTAGGTTTAATCCCAGTTCCGCATTTAGGGATTAAATCAGCTAGTTGGTTTTAAGCGGTCAAGAACAAGTTCATGTTCTTGGTCAGTATGGTCGAATCAAGTTCACTAGGAGGTTGACCCAAGTGGTCGATCAGTGTCATGCAAAACCCTACAGTGGTATCAGAGCGTTGGTTTAGAGATCTAGACTAGATTAACAAAGATTGTTTGTTTACTTTAATTTCAAGTTTTTTTTGTTTCATGTTTTCTTCTTCTTCATAATTTTCGAAAAAGGGAAGAACCCTAGGACAAAGAACATTAAACTAGTCTAAGTTTAATTGGTCAAGAAGGTTTCTAAAAAACCCTAGCAAATTTTCAAAAATACATAGAAAGAACCCTAGGATCAAGTATATTAAACAAGATATGTTTAATTGATCAAAAGGATTCTTTCCATAATCCCTTAAAATTTCGTGACCAACGAAAACCCTAGGATCAAGTATATTAAACAAGATTCGTTTAATTGATCAAAATGATTCTTTCCTAATCCCTTAGGATTCTCGAAAATCTAGAGGTTACTTGGACACCAAGTTTATTAAACTAGCCTAGTTTAATTGGTGGAAAAGTTTCATAGCCTTAAGAATTTCGAAACCCTAAAGAACCCTAGAAAATTAAACTAGTTTAAGTTTAATAGTTTAAAAGTATTAATTAGGATAATAATCTAAAACCTAGTTAATTAGACAAGTTTATGTCTAAAAGGTTTAATTATTATTTCGATAGATTTATTAAAATCTAGTTCTTTAAACCTAGTAATTTAGACAAAGTTTTATTGTCTATAAGGTTTAATTTAAAGAGTTTAAATAAACTTATTAAAAGTTATAATCTATCCTAGAATTTAAACAAAGTTTATTGTATAAAAGGATTGATTAATATTAGTCTTTTAATTAAAATAATGTCTTTGATCAAGAAAGTCAAAACCCTAGTTTTGATTGGTCAAAAACAAGATTAGGGTTCATCTAATTAATTTAGGGAATTGATAAAGAGGATGTTAATTTTTAAGTTCTAAAATTAACAAGGTGTATTTAATTATTTATATATATGTATTTAAATTTTCAGAATTTTTATTTATTAGGTAAAATTGAATTTTAAAAGATATAATAAGTTTATACATATTTTAATTAGTTTAAGTTAAAATACACATCTATAAATTAGATGTAATATTCTTATTAGAATGTTACAAGTTTATTATTATAAATATACATATATACGAATATATATATTATATACAAGATAAAATGGAACAATTAAAAAGGGGTAATGTTATTTTGATCTTTAAAGATAATATTATAATTAGTTATTGTATAAGTTATAATATAATTAAAACTAGAAAGTACAAAGTTATGATTTCATTATAACTAGAAATTGTACAAGTTGAAATTATATGATTAACTAGAAATATACAAAGTTATATATATTAAGATGTATAAAGTTATAAGTTGTTATAACTAGATAATTATACAAGTATAATATAAGTATTTTACAAGTCATGTAATATACTAAATTAATGATCAAGTAAAAATAACAAGAACCTATATTTTACTAAGTTCAAGTTGAATATAAGAAAGGTTTAAACAAACTAAGAATTATTATATATAGTCTTTATATAATAAGTTTATAAGTTTCACCAAGTATAAACCGGTGATTGTGTTAGCTTAAGTTTCATCATGGTTGTTGAAGCTAGTGGGAGCTACACAAGAAAAATCACAAAGTTTGTAAGTGTGTCGTTAAGACACAAGTCTTGGTCGAATCTAATAAGTTAAAACAAATGTTTAATTTCATTATTAGACATATGAAAAACTAGATGTGTTAAACTAGATTTATGATTCAAGTTTATGAATTATAATAGATTTAAAAGTTTAACATAAGTTTATAAGTTTTTCAAGTAAGATAAAACAAGTAAGTTTTATTCTAGATAAGATTTTTTCATAAAATCTAGTAGAACGTTTTGTATACCTCGTTTTAGGTATACATGTAAAATCGTGTAAATTCTTGAAACTATAAGTTTTAAAGAATAGTTCTTATGTTTTAAAAGGCGTCTTGTAGAACTCTTCAATTCACAAGTCACACATTTTAAACAAGGATTAAGATTGGAATAAAAGTTTAAGTTTACTTTAAGACTTAAACAAACCCAAGAAAATCTTAGATCTAAGTACTATCCACCTAATGGAACACCTCACTTGTTAAAAGATATTCATATTGTAAGGATAAAGAACCTTAGATATGGATTCAAATCATTGCGAGTGTTAGGGTGCGTAAGGTTCTGTGATAATCGGGAGTCCCGGCGCAGAGCATCGCACTGTCTTAGATGGTCTGATCTACTTTGGTGATAATCGGGAGTCCCGGCCCAAAAAGTACTTGAGTAGAATAAACATACTAGACTTTATTACTAACTTAGAAATGTACAATTAGATTGTACAAAGGAATTGTGTACACAGTCAGTCAACCTATGATGATACATCCATGCCTACGAAACACTTAAGGGTCACACCGGTGAGTACATGTAATACGAGCAAGATAAGCAATGATACTACGAAAAGGAATGATTCATAATAGTCATTATGAATAAGTTAAGTATTAAGTTAAGTTTAACTTATTACTAGATTAGTTTAACTAACTAATTAATACAAGTAGTTGTACATTTACTAGTTGAGTAAATATACAATGTGTTAATTATAGATTATCCATGATATGATTTAAAGCTATTAAATCATATAGTATTTGGATAATATTGGTGTATAAATTATATAAAGGTTATTATATAATTAATTATTGAAAGTATAAATACAAGTATATAATTTGTGTATATGGGTACCGAATTATTAGTGTGTTAATACTAGACATTTAATAGTTAAGTGCAACAATAATAAGTTAGTTAAACTATAAGGGATGGATGTGTAAAAGGATAAGTTTAATTAAGAGTTTAATCTTAATTAACCTAGAACGGCCCTAAGAGAAAGTCCTTCTATTATATATAGAAGGCTTGGGGTTCCCTTATTGTTGTTCATTAACCCTACACGAAAATCACCCCTCCTCTCCCTTGGCTTCGGCCAAAACTAGACAAGAACACAAGTATTGTGTTCTTCATTCTTCGTGTTCTTCGTGTTCTTCAAGTCTTGAAGATCCAAGTTCGTTGCTTAGATCAACTAGAAGATCGCTCGATTTGTCATCAATGGACTAATGTTAAGCAAACAACAAGGTATGTTTTGGGAAACCCTTTTCTCCCTTCTCCCTCTTGGACGAATTCGGCCAAAGAACCCTAGGGTTCTTTGGTTGATGGTCGAACGAACCACACAAGCAATGTGTGTGTTCGAGTTCTTCGTACAAGGTTTATTTCTTGTTAACCTAATCTAGATTTCCAACATCCCGATCTGTTGGTTCCCAACAACACAAACGTGTTGCGTTATGACCGAGTAACGAAGATGAGATAAACGAACAACAAGATTTAAATGATTAAGAGTTTATTAAAACAACTTAATACAGTACAAAGTTTGCGGAAATAGATAGTACAAAACTAACTAAAACTCTATACTTGAAATGACACTTTAGACCGCTCAAACTAGAAGAGTGTAAGCTGAGACTTATATTAGCTGATACTAACAGCTGATATTAATGTCTTAGTAATAACTATTGAGAAGTTAATACTTAGACAAATAACTAACTCTCAGAGAATGTTCTTGTGCTTATGATTTCTAAAGGTGTTGTAAATGCAAGCATTTACGTCTGTATTTATAGCTCAAGATCCATGTTCCTTAGTCCCCAAGTTTAACGACGTGTAAACATATTATTCGTCGATGTGGACTTGTCTATGGATCATTAAATGCTCTTGCACAAGTTATTGTCCCAAGTGTACTTTGTGTCAACTACTTCCGGTACCCTTTCTGACGCACAGTGAAAGGTGTACTACATAAGTACAGAAATAGTTGACTTTCTCTTTACATGCTTGAGGGACAAACGATGATAATGTACTGACATTATCTTCTATTCCAAAATAGAAGATCTTCATCGTTTTCTTCTTCTTTGAGCGGGAAAGGGAAATATTCAAGGTGTCAATGAACATTTCCTTTAAGTCTTTTTCTGCAGCAGGTACTATCAGCTGATTCCACAATCAGCTGAATAGTCTTCTTCTTGTCTTTGTCCTTTGGTCATAGACTTCGAATGAACTCTCGTTAATAGCTGCTGATTTGACTTGTGTCCTAAAGCTAAGTACGTACTCAGCTGAAGGTTTATTGTATATACTTGCTTCAGCTGAGATACATACTTCAGCTGTTGTTTATTCTTCTTGGCTATCGATCATCAAATCTTATTTACTTAGTCTTGGGACTAACACAATCCTTTAGGGTTTAAGGATTAGGTTTAATCCCAGTTCCGCATTTCGGGATTAAATCAGCTAGTTGGTTTTAACCGGTCAAGAATAAGTTCATGTTCTTGGTCAGTATGGTCGAACCAAGTTCACTAGGAGGTTGACCCAAGTGGTCGATCAGTGTCATGCAAAACCCTACAAGATAAACATAATGATTTTATAGAAAAAGGATAGAAAATGACTCATTAAAAAGGACAAAAAATATGAGTACCAAAAGTGGAATGATTTATTTTGCAGGAAAATGATTTATACGCACTTCAATGTATAACCCGTATTTTACTGAAATATGACTTTCAAGTACACCAACCTGGACCAGAACCTTGGATTAGGACATGTTCACCTTCGTAAAGCTTCAACAATATATCCATACAATTCATTGAAATATTCATCTCCTATCCTTGTACTTTCTCTGTATCACAATAAGTGACACACATTGGCTTACACACATGTTTTGAGGTAAAAAATTAAAGTAGAGGTTAAAATAGATTAAAGTACATAGTTAGTGGAGGATGGATAATAATAACAATGAAAACTCTCTCTCTCTCTCTCTCTCTCTTGCCTTCGTCCCAAGCTTCTACCGCTCTTGATCTCCACTCTTGCAAGCTTCCCTGTTATCGCGTGATTTCTTTCTTGAGATCGTGCCTTACGAGCGTTGTTACAGGAGTGGTACTTGAGCCCCTAGAGTTTGGTCGTTTGGATTTGAGTTTTCTCTTCAGAATATGAAAGGTTTTTATGATTTCGGTGGTGGTTGGAAAACAGTGGGTCATCGGAGGTTAGACACAATAACATTATTCGTGTCATATATTCTGGATGAAGCAAATTATGCAGGATTGAAAAGAAAGTCCCAATCTTTTGGTAGGATTGTGGACATTTATATTGCAAGGAGGAAAGATAATGGGGGCACATACTTCGCCTTCATCAGATTTGCGGGGGTTCATGATGGCAAGAAGCTTGAACAATCGATTGGGATAATCATATACGCACACTGTATTCTTAAATACAATTTGCTAGATATCAAAGGAAGCATGGTAATAGTGGTGCTCATGGTGGTGGTGTCCAGAAACCTATCCCTACCCGCATGCAACAACCTAAACAGCCCTATGTCCCGTATAATAAGCATGTTCCATCTAGTGCTTTCAATAAAGGAAGATCATATGCTAATGTTGTTGCGGGACATAATGGCACAGCCCCTACACGCAGTGGTTGTTCTGTTACTCTTACCCCGTCTCATGTCTTGGTGAATCACCTTCAAAGTATGATTCTCATTGGTGAAGCCCTGGATATGAACATTCTTAGGAACTTCCCTATGTTGGGTGAAGATGAAGGTATTTTTGGAGCCAAGATATACTACTACGGTGGTATGTATGTTAAGTTATACTTTGACAGATCCGCAAATGCAAAAGGCTTATTGGAAAATGAGGGTTGCTGGAAAAAATGGTTTAAGTGGCTTAAGATCGGTGCCGATGCCATGACCATTGATTTTCAAAAGTTGGCTTGGCTTCGTTTTGTTGGTTTACCATTAAGTTTCCGTGACAATGATAACATTACGAAGATTGCAAATAATTTTGGTAGCTTGGTTGAGATTGTCGATAGTTTGGGTTGTAGTTCAAATATGTCCAACGTTAAAGTCGCGGTATTGACCTCAACTAAGCTTAGGATCAATGAAGAGATTAACATCTCATATACGGGTGGCGATTTCCAGATTGGCATCTCAGAGATTTTATTTGATTGGCACCCCTTTTCAACTCACCCATTCTCCATGCGACCCATTAAATTTGGTGAGTTTGATGATGACATGGATAATCTCAACTCTGATCTCAATTCTGAATCGGAGGACGGAATATCGGATACATGGGATGGTATTCCAAAGGATGATGAAATGGAAGACGGTGAATTCATCCCGGAATCTCGACTGGAAATCTGGGCGGAAAATCCACAGGTTAAAACGGACACTTCAACTCCTTCGGGCGATAATATCGTTATCTTAAATGATGATGAGGTGAATTCTGGTTCCAATGATGGAATTAATGCATGCGATAATGTGGTGGTCACGGACACAGTTGTTGAGGAGAATGTCACTCGTCCCAATATTGATGATACCGTTATAATTAATTCCACTCCACATGGTGAGCAGATGGGTCCCAAAATTACCCATAGTAACAATAATTTAAATTTTGGGACTTTCCTTAGCTCTGCTCCTACTGGGCCCAGTTTTCATATGGATCAATTTAACTTGTTCTCTATGGGCTTTGGCAATCACGATGTTGGGCCTGTCTCTGCGACAAAAAAAGGCGTAGATTTTCCCCACATCGTTATTTCACTCAAGTCCAACCTCAGTCTGTTTATCCGATCCGTTGTGCTCCTACGAACGAACCGAGTTTTGATCTAAATAGGAAGCCTACACCGGCGGCGTCGACGAACTCATGTGGTGAATCTCAATCTCAATCGGTCTCAGAAATCTCAAAAACGGTCGCAATTGGTGTTGAAGTTGGTTTTCAGGTAGATGAAAACAATCCGATTTTGAGATATGTTCTATCCGGTGATGGTGGAATCAATGGTTGTGAATGAATCTTTTATCTTTAAATATTAGGGGTATGAGCGAGGCGCATAATGTCGATTGGGTTCGGCGATTGAAAAATAAATACAAATTTGATTTTATTGGTCTACAAGAAACGCACGCTACGATCTCAAGCACAATTGATTTATATGGGTGCTGGGGCAATAATGATTTTGTATATGATTATGTTGATTCTGTTGGAAGATCGGGCGGTCTTCTAAGTATTTGGAACCCGGAAATTTTCAACCTTGCCTATTGCAATAAAACACGATACACTCTTACAGTAGGTGGTCATTGGAAAGGTTTTGATGGGTTAACTTATTTGGTGAATGTCTACGCCCCACAACCACTAGCGGAGAAAAGGCAGCTGTGGGATGATCTAATTGCCTTGAAAAACTCACTTCAAGGAATGTGGATCTGTTTTGGCGATTTTAACTACGTGAGACGGCCGGACGAAAGAATCAACTCTTCCTTCTGTATTCCTACTGCTAATTCCTTCAACAACTTTATTTCAACTGCAGGCTTAAAAGAATTTAATATGGGGGGTAGAAGATTTACGTACTTAAGTCCAGATTGTAGCAAACTAAGCAAGCTTGATCGAATTCTGATTTGCGATAAGTTCTTGGCGGTACAACCGAGATCCTCCGTCATTTCCCTCCCACGGGATCACTCAGATCATTCACCAATTATGCTTTGCAATCATGTGGTGGACTTTGGTCCGCCGCGTTTTAGATTTCATAACTCGTGGTTGTTGCGTGCAGGTTTCTCAGACGTTGTTAAGCAGGCATGCTTATCTTTTGTGGGATTTGGTTACCCTGATATGTACCTTGCGGCAAAACTTAGACATTTAAAATGCGAAATTAGGAAATGGAGGTGTACAAAATCGGCAAAAGAAAACAAAGAATTGAAGGATTTAAAAGTAATTTTGGATGACCTTGATGCGGCTGTTGAATCACGAGCTTTATCAGAATCTGAAATACAGTTTATTAAAGTTGGTAAACTAAAGGTGACGGAACTAGAGAGGTTTCAAAAAATCGATTTAAAACAACGGGCTCATATAAAATGGGCGGTGGAGGGTGACGAAAACACCTCTTTTTTTTCATGGCAGTCTCAAATACAAAAATAGGAAAAATCGCATACATGGCCTGTGAGTTAATGGTGTATGGGTCACTGACCCAACTAAGATCAAATCGGAGGCCCATCAAGTTTTTAGCGATAAATTCACTGATCCATGTCCGGTTAGACCTATTTTTCCAATCCATTATTTTCTAAACTGTCTATTTCGCAGAGTCATTATCTTGAACAACCATTCTCGATGGATGAAATTAAATCCGCAATCCAAGCTTGTGGCGGTGAAAAAGCCCCGGGACCCGACGGGTTTACTTTAAAATTTATAAAAGCTAATTTGTGCATTATTATTGATGATATAATGGATTTTGTTAGGCATTTTGAACAAACATGCACCATCTCAAGAGGGTGCAATTCATCATTTATTACATTGACTCCCAAGATCAATGATCCGGTCAATTTGAGTGATTATGGACCAATCTCCCTAATTGGTTGTATGTATAAAATCTTATCCAAGGCATTAGCACAAAGACTCAAATTGGTGATTGATTCTATCGCTGATGTTCCTCAATCCGCATACGTCAATGGTAGAAACATCTTGGAAGGTCATCTAGTTATATATGAATTATGCTCTTGGGCTAAGTCAACAAAACAAAAGATGATGTTGTTTAAAGTTGATTTTGAGAAAGCATTCGACTCCATTAATTGGGGTTATTTGGACTTCGTGCTTGAACAAATGAATTTTGGTATCAAATGGCGTGGTTGGATTAAAGGATGCTTGTCATCATCTTACTCATCGGTGCTCATTAATGGCTCCCTGACCAAGGAATTTCACATTACAAAAGGGGTTCATCAATGCGATCTCTTATCCCCTTTTTTATTCATATTAGCTATGGAAGGTTTAAATGTTACCATGAAATTAGCTTGTGATAAAAAGATTTTTAACGGGTTAAAGATTGGTGTACATGGGCCCTCTATCTCACACTTATTTTATGCGGATGACACAATTTTTGTTAGTGATGGTTCTAATACTAATTTAGCAAACCTTGCTAGAATTTTAAAATGTTTCCATGTCTCTCCCGGTTTAAAAGTCACCTTTCACAAGTCAAAATTTTTTGGTTTGGGTTTTTCATCTAATCAAATTGATAATTGGGCAAACACGCTTCATTGTGTAGGGGGAAGTTCCTCTTCACTTATCTTGGTGTACCGGTGGGAGTAAATACGAATTTAAAGAAACAATGGGACCCAATAATTAATAGATTTCAATCAAAGTTATCCGGGTGGAAAGAAAAATACTTATCTTTTGGTGGAAGATTAACGCTTGTCAAATCGGTGTTAAGTAGTTTACCTTTATACTACTTCTCTTTATTTAAAGCACCATTGTGTGTTCTTGATAAACTCGAACAAATTAGAAGAAGATTTCTTTGGGGCGACAAAAAAATTTGTTGGGTTGCATGGTCAACCGTCTTGGCCTCAAAAGACAATGGTGGCCTCGGTGTTGGCTCGTTAAAAGCTCAAAATATTGCTTTGTTATCAAAGTGGTGGTGGCCTCTACGGGACGATAAAACATGTATTTGGAAGAACATCATTTCGGCAATCCATAAACTTGGCCGGAAGCCGACACACATCATGTCAACAAACAATTCAGTTGGAGTTTGGCATAATATTACAAAGATGACATCCAATCTTTCTAGTATTGAGCATGGTTTTTCGATATTTTTTTATCTTTGTATTGGTAATGGCAATTCGTTTATGTTTTGGAAAGACAAATGGCTTGGTGACAGTCCTTTTCAACTTAGATTCCCTAATTTATATGGCACTGAAAAAGCTAAATCTTGTCGGGTCTCGGATCGGATACAATAGTCCGGTTTCACATGGGATTGGGTGCATGCCTTAAGCTCTCATATCCTAGTAGACGAATTTTGCTCCCTCATGCAGCTTGTCATCGGCATAAGTCAAAACAGTGGGCGCGACTCCATAAAATGCAAATCTCTAGTGACGGGTCTTTTGCGGTGCACTATATTCGCCAATGGAATGATAAAAAATTGACAACTTCGGGTTACATCAATATGCCTTGGTCGGGTTTTGCACCTATCAAAGTCAAATGCTTTGTTTGGAGGATTGGCATGGGTCGTATACCGGTTGCCAAATCTTTGGAGAAAAGGGGTGTTAATATAGGTTCTTGCATGTGTAAAGTTTGCAATATGGAGGAGGAAGATGTGAATCATATTTTTCTTAAATGTCCTTATGCCACAAACATATATGGTGCAATATTCCACATCCTCAATTCAACACGATGGCGGATTTAATTGAACACGGTGTTAGATGGGGAAATTGCCCTAAGGAAAAGAAGGTGATTACAACAATTATCCAATGTTCTTTATGGTGCATTTGGAAGGCGAGAAATGAGGTGGTTTTCAACAATACACATAAGCCATTTTTAGTTGTTGCCGGCGACATTGTATCAACTTCTTATATGTGGTTGAGGCATATGAGTAAATTATCATGTACTAGGTTTAATTGGGAAGTTTCTCCTTTATTGTCACTTTTGTAATTTGTTTTCCGTCTTAGTGTCTTGCTAAGTATGGTTGTCTTTTAATATATTTGCCGTATCCAAAAAAAGTGGAGGATGTGTCCCACTTTTCTTGAATAAAGTGATATTAACGAGTTTTAAAAGTAATAGTAAATGTATAAGGGTAATTTCACTTTATTAAAGTGGATAGTTAGTGGGTATGGCTCTCACTATTTTTTACCAAATAATGAAAGTTTCAAAGTGTGTCACTTATTTTAAAACACCCCAAAATGAAAAGTGTATCACTTATTTTGATACGGAGGAAGTATCACTTAGTAACATTTTAAAGATTTTTATTTATATTTTGTTAAGGGAAATAAATATTAATTAAATGTGGAGATTGATATTTCAGGGGGATAACAAGTTATAAATCAAAATTAAAGTCTAAAATAAAATTTCCAATAAATTTCACAAGAAACTTAAACATATTTTAAATTAAAAGAAAAGAAAATTTTGTAAAGTTAAACAAATTTATACAAATATTAATGTCAAAATATATTTTTTGAGATTAGACGTATTATCGCATGGTCTAGTTAACACAAACTTTACCTTCATAGGGAAAACTCTTTCACTTGTTATGTCAAAGTAAGGATATACTATTAGATGAGTTTATATGTGATGTGAAAAAAAAAAATATTATAATTCTAAATCATCCGGAACAATCTATTAGTGCATCTAAGGGCATCCAAATGGTTAAGTCATTACAATGACTTACTAGAATTGTCACCCATAGATTCCACTTAAAATTATTGAATAAACTTTCAAAAAACCTTTTGCTCCAATGGATATAATATAGAGAAAGCTTATTTTGTGTCTTAATGACTTATAAAAGAATAAGCTTTTTAAGTAAAAACTTTTTGTTAGAAGGTCATTTGTCTTTAAATGACCTCTTAAAGAGGTAAAAAACTTTAGAAAAAGCTTTCATTAGAGATGCTAATGTTTTTTGAGTCGAAGAGCCATATCATATGTGACGATCAATTTGTTGTCTTTCTCGTGTCTTACCAGCAGAGCTACTCGTGAGATGCTAAACAAATGAGTTACATAGGTATCTTTTGTTTGCAGGAAGTGATTTGTATAATTCAAAAGCTTATTCACACATACAATAAATGTTTTAATGTAACTGTACAATTTATTTTTAAAAGTAGTATTATATAATGAATGAAATAATTTTTATTATACATTTATCACCTTCCTCTATTTATTAATTTCCGTGAGACCAATAACTTCTTTTTATATAGTTTCAAATTGACCTAATATTCCCAACAGCCTATGATTTACATGTTTTAATCTTTAGCTTATTAAACAAATAATTATTTACTCGTATTTAATAATAAGTTGATATATACTTTAAATTAAGCTTTTGTACCTTTCTCTTAGGCTAATAGAAGTGGGATCCTGTGAGTACTTTTT
Organism: Calendula officinalis; assembly: GCA_963853835.1. Lineage (NCBI taxonomy): Eukaryota > Viridiplantae > Streptophyta > Magnoliopsida > Asterales > Asteraceae > Calendula > Calendula officinalis. The sequence continues at coordinate 11,342,811 of OY970821.1, read as the reverse complement.
TTTCGGTAAGGACTCGCGAGAACACCTCATAAAAATTTCAAAAAATTCCCAAAAAAAAATATATAACCCACCATGATTATTACTACATTTGACAAAAAAAAAATTCAAAAAAAAAATTATGATCCACTTTTTTTAGCGAATCATAACAATGATCCAGATTTTTTTTGTGGATCGTTATTATGATCCATATTTTATTTTTTTTGGATCATTTTTGGAATTTTTTTTTTGGATCTTATACATAGCGATTTTAATGTTTAAAAAAGGAATTTTTGAAAAAAGTTTGTTTTGTATCATTTTTAGAGTTTTTTTTGGAATCATCGCGAGGAAAAGAGTCCTCACCGGATCCGGACCCTAGGTATGAGTACAATCATACTAATTTATTTTTCAAATCACATATCATCTAAGTAATCACACCATGTCACATTGCAAGAAGTACTCACCACACCACCATGACCACACCCACTCACATGTAAAAGGGGGCCCTACCAAAATACCCAAAAATGAGTTTTCCCATTCGTAGTCAATCGGGATCGTGGCCGCTTACCCTTCAAGAAACTCTCCACGGCATGATGGGGGCGGTATTTCCCTTGCTCCACAGTGGCGTGAAAGATGAGCCACATAAGCAACCATGGCATGCTTATGTGCCCGCGCAGCACAACCTTATAGAAAGCATATGGGCCGTATATGGCTGCTGTAAGGAATTTATTTCTATCATATATTCATTTGGTTCGGATTTTATTAAATTATTCAAACTAGTTTATCGTGTGTGTTTTTGTTGATTTTTTAGGTATGTTAATGAATACCACCCTTATTTTAATTCATACTCTGTAATTTACTAACTATGTAAACTGTAGAGATGTTTAAATATATCTGAAAGTTGGATATTCGAAACAAACGTTCTGATATCCGAAATCTGGGTATCCGAATTTCAGGTATTGGATCCGATAATATATATTTTCAAAGTTTTATGATTTTGATATCCGAAAAATATAAGCAAAATATCCAAAAAAATATCCGAGAAATGTCTGAAAATATCCGAAATATATTTGAATTATTTGTTTTTTCCGGATATCGGATATCCAATTTTGGATATCGAATTCGGATAGTAAAAATTCACTATTGGGAATCCGGATACCGGTTCTGAGCACCTCTAGCTAATGCCTTTGTAATCAAAACATATTTTTTAACAACACTTAATATACACCAATTTTTGATATTCAGAACTTTTTTTGCTCATTAACTTCTCAAAGAGAAAAGTTAAAGTTTTACCCTTTCAATTGTAATAATGCATCAAATGGTATTTGGCCTATCGGTATGGTGTTTGCCTCTCAACCTTAAGGTCAGGAGTTCGAGTCCCGTCGTGGACATATGTGGTAATTAGGAGTAGATTAGATTTCCGTTTCAAAAAAAAAAATAAAAAAAATTGTAATAATGCATTTCTGGATTCTATCACTCCAAAAGTTCTAATTTGAACGATCCAATATTTAAAATTGTTATGATTGCAAAATTTCATTAAATTAGTTTCAATTGCTAAGTAATTTTGCTAATTCAAATTTAAAGTTGATGATTTTTCCACCTTGTTAAACATTCTTCATTCGTTGTTTTTTATCATCTTCAAGTTCTTGATTCTGATTCCAATATTTATTATGACCAACATAAATTATTACAGTATAATATAAACCTTTACGGTAATAAAGGTAACTGGAAATAAATTATTTAATTATATCTAATTAAATGATACGGAAAATATTCGAAAAGGGAACATTGCAAGCTTGATAATGTGGCGTAATCAAAACAACAAATTTAATTTAAAAAATATATTATTTTTTATAGAAAAATGTATCTAGAGCTTTTTAAATTATCAAAAGTGAACTTAAGTTTTTATATATTTGTCAAAGATTAAACTTTACTCCACTTTGTTAAATTTATTCATAAATTTCTTGATACTTTTCTCTAAATAATAAATTAATATTATAATTTAATTATTAAAGTCAGATCACATGCATAATCATTCTTGCTAACTTTTATGGAAGTATATGCTATTGCCATTTTATAGTAGTGGAAACTCAGCGCAACTAAAAGTCGAATATTTAAAGTTGAATCAATGATGGTGATCCTAAGCAGGGTTTTAAAAGGGGCGTTATGGGGCCGCTGTCACATCCCGCCAAAAAGGTTTGCGGAAGAACGGGATGCAACTTTCATGAGTAACATAAGCAATTGACTAAGTAAACAATAAACATGTTTAAAAGAAATTTAAATAATATATTTAAATTAAAATATGTCAAAAATTTATGTATAAATGAATCGTCAAAACAAAGTTGATATTTAAAAAGATATTCGTGGCATCTCGACGCTATGTATGCTCATCCAAAGTCTAAGACTCAATGCTTCTCCTAATATCCTGAAAAACATAATATTAAACGGTCAACAAAAATTGTTGAGTGAATCCACAGGTTTGATGTTGATGTTTAGAAAATAGTTGTTTTTGCTACCATGAGTAAGTAAAATGTTTTATGACTGTTTGAAAGTAATATGATTGTATAAAAAGATTGATAAACCAAAATGAAATGTAAGGGTATTGTAGATAAACCACAATTCCAATGTTTGATGTAAAATGTTTTGTTGTAAACGGTTTATCATAAGTTTGGCATTATATGACTGTTATTCCCAACAATTTGCAAGGCTATTGAGGTATTATACCTATCCCGTATGTCCAAAATCAAAACTGCAACTCGCATGGTTAAGTTATAAGGTCATGGATATAAATTACGTTCCCGAAGTGTCTTGGATAAATTAAGTGGTGATCAATGAATGGAGGCTAGGTATTGGCCGCTAGTACTATACGTATATCCAGGGTGTAGTTATTCTACTTAATGAAGGCTAAACTTAGTACGGTATAATGAATTGTTTGTCATGCCATAATGAAAAGAAATGATAATGTAATACAGTCAAAGTATAAAACAGTTTGTATGTAAAGCAGTAGCATGTTATGTTTTTCACCCATAAGTTATAAAACAGTAAAAAGAGTGTTGGGTCGCTGAAAAGCATCCCCACTGAAGGGATTTAATGATGATAAAAAGGCAAATAGTTAGAAGACAATCTGAGGATTAGTTCCTCAGATTGTGGGAAACTGAATCTGATCAGTTCGGATTTCAATTACCGAGTTACATTATCTGATCACTGCGTTCCACGTGCGGAATCAGATACTGGTTATCAGATCAGATAATGTAAAAGGTTCAGCGCACATTGGACAATAATGCTGAACCATTGAACAAATACTTCTCTAAGAAAAACTCTTAGTGAATGTCACTGAAGCTGAAGGCCATCTGAAGAAGCATGAGTATCCGAAGACTCATGACTGCCAGAAGTGTACATTGGCCCGAAGTTTCAGTGTCATAGAAAGACACAAGTAAAGCACAAGTTTGTGCATTGCTGATAAAGGAATATCTTGCAAATCTTCTAGAATAAGTCGTGCTCGTCCCATGAAATATCATCTGCACCAACGGAATTCTCATACGTGGAATCGATCAATCATTCCTTTGGCTCTACGTTTCCCAATGCTATAAATTGAGGACTTAGACGATTGATTTCGGTGTGCACCCAACAAGGTTACACGCCGCTGAAATTACTCCAGAACTTTATTCTTTTGAGCAGAGTGTAATCAACCAGTTAACCTGGGTTATTTGATTCGAGAATTGAATCTGCATAACGAATGTGTCTGGTCTTGTGCTTGATCATTAGTTGATCATAAACTTGTCTTAGATAATATTTGTTGTTGTCTATCACATGCAAGCAGTTTACTTAGGATTTGTTCTTAGCTATTCCGCAAACTGCTTGCATCTTTATTGTATCATTATTGATTACTAAAGAAAAGTTTAAAAAGGGTTGAGTGTTACCATTAATTTATAATTGATCAGTGAATGCGTATAAGTGTGGGAATTCACTTATTACGGGACTAACAATTGGTATCAGAGCAGGTTAATTAATTCTTAATTGTTGATCTACTTACTTACTGATCAAATGGGTGAAAAGCTATCTCAGATGAATCTTGGTTAAAAGACAAATGCCCCTATGTTTACTGATGACGATTTTGGTATGTGGAAAATCCGTTTTCTGGGATTTGTCGAACATCAAATTGACATGGGACCAGATATTCTTATCAATGGTCCATACATTCCAAAAATGTTCGTTCCAAGTACAACATTTCAAAGAAAAAGAAGAAAGAAGGAGATGATAAAGACGAAGAAGAAGAAGATCTGTCTGATGTTGAAGAACCCAAACCCAGAGATCAATGATCAGAGGCAGACAAAAAACTAGCAGGCTTAGACGCTGAAATCCGGTTCATCCTTCAAACATCCCTCCCAAATCACATTCTTATTACAGTAAAGAATGTAAAACTGGCAAAGAGATATGGGATATCTTGATAACATCTTATGAAGGAACCGACGAAGTTAAGGCTAGCAGAAAGGCGATGTTGAATTGAAAATATGAAGCATTGAAGGTCATCAAGGTGAAACACTCAACATGTCGTACAGAAGATTCACCATCCTTATAAATGAATTAAGGGAGTTTGGCATTCACAAAGATGTTCAAGAATTAATGTATAAGTTTTTGGAAATTCTTCCAAAAGATTGGGCTGTTATGTCCACGATGCTAAGAACTTCTAGTCAAATGAGAGACATGAACATGAGCAGTCTCTACAATACACGGATGAACTTTGAAAATGAAAACAAGATGTACGATGATCTGAATGAGACTCCTACCTCCTCTGCTCTCATTGCAAGCTCTTCCAAGTCGTCTCGAAGAGCACTAAAAGCAAAGGTGGAAAGTGTTATGGATCCAAACGATGTTGATGATTACAGATTTGAAGATGCCGAAGATGGTGATTTCGAAGAGCGTGAGTCAAATTCAGGAGAAGGTGACAATGATGATATAAAAAAACTCTCTGAAAGTATGGCTCTATTAGCCACAAGATACAAAAAGTTCTTAAATCGAAACAGATCAGGAGGTCAAAATGATAGAGGAGAGATGGTATGCTTTAAGTGTGGAAAAACGGGTCACATTAAAGTTGGCTGCAGAGTCAACGAAAATTATGGGTCTGAAAAATCAAGCTCAAGCTCTTCATCAAACTATAAAAAGAAATATGAAGATAATGAGAAGAAGTACCAGGAGCTGAAAGCTCAGTTAGCCAAGGCTGAGAATGATGCAAAAGCATTGAAAGAAACTGCTGAAACTTGGTTAAGTGACTCAGAGACAAGTGAAGAAGAAATAATTATTAGCCATACAAAAGGTCTATTTGCAAAAGTAGAAGAAGAATCTAATTCAAACTCTGAAAATCTGAAAGACGGTATATGTCTGATGGCTAGATTCGAAGAAACTGAATATCTTCATATAGAAGAAGAATCTCTGAAATCCGATATTCCAAAGTTCCTTCTGTCAAGGGACTGGGAAGACGAACTTCCAAACAAGGGAAAAGTGACTGACATAGCTCCTCCAGAAGAGCATCCACCGTTAGTCAGGTCACTTACAAAAGACTTATTGCTCACTCACGATAGAAACGCTATGCTAGAAACCGCTCTAACTAAGGTGACTGATGATTTTGAAAAATTCATTCAAGAATCTTCAAAAGCCGAGAATTCAAGACTTGAGGCAATCAAGCTTCAATACTTCAAAAATCTTCTGAGAGAAGATAATCTGACATTAACTCAGAAAAATGAAGCCCTTCAGAAATCGTGCAACTCATGGTCCAAGTCATCTGATCTCATCAAGCAAGTGCTGGAAGAACAAAATTCAATCCCAGTCCTCCCTGAAGAAGTTAAATCAAATCCAAACTGCAAAGATTTCATATTTGGAATTTCAAATGACCAAAATCAGAAATCCAGAATGTCCAAATCTCAAGAAGTTCATTATGGGAGAGAAGTATTTCAAACCGCCAGCGGAAACCTAATCATCACAAAATCTGAAGATTGTTCATCAGGGGGATCCAAGATCCAGGGTGAAGAGATGACTCAGGCTACTACTCGAATTAAAAAGGTAAACCTCCCTTGTCATCAGAATAAAGCCAAACTAGATGCAGCTGATTGCTCAGATGATCAGACAATAGCGAATCCTCACTGCTCATATCAGCTTGCTGACCTCATCAGTAGCTGATGCAAAAGCTGAACTTGCAAAGATCGCATCTGAAATCAGGGCTGAGATGAATGAAGGTTTCACAAAGATTAGCGGTCAGCTGCAAACATTTCTCAAGCAACTAGAAAACAGTGCCACTCCATCAGTATTTCAAGAAGACTTTGCAAGCCACTTTACTCAACCTATCTCAATTCATCAAAAGGAAAGTGATGACCTCAAACAATCCTAAAGTCTCTCTATAGAATACTACATTAAGCAAAATGGTATTCTGGAAGAAGTTGAGGAAATGGAGATTGACGAAAATCAAATTGATCAACAGTTACGAGGTCTATCAATGGAAGATTATTTAAAAAATACCTTATCTTAGAGGTAACTGAAGAAATGGAGATCGATGACAGCCATACAGATCATGTCATTCAATTCAAGAGTGACACAAAAGGATGTGTCTGTAATAATCACAAAAACAGAGAATGTCAGAATCTCACTTATGAAAAAAAAAATGGCATCAGGCTTAAAAAGGCTATCAGATACAGAGGAATTTGTTTCACAAAAGGTAATTATTCTCGATGACAACCAGTATCCATTTCTCAGTGGATACCCAAATATCCATGAATGAGCTAAAGAATGGTGCAGGGCAGACAACACGAAGACATCTGATTTATGATCAGTTGTAAGCCCATGCGACTCTACCACATCTTCAATAAAGGCAAAGTGAAGTTACTTTCATCAGAACTTGCTCATTCCCAACCATTGCTGCAACTATTGTTCATCTTATGACACTATTTCTTTTCTCTTCTCTTACCAAGTCTAAGGACTAATTTTGTTTTGGGTATGAGCTCTTTTAATTTCTATCATTTTCAACAAATCATCATTCTGCAAGAATTTGATTCTAAATGATTTGTTTAATGTTCTTGCCTTATGTTATATAAGTCCGTCTTTATGAAATACAAACATGTTGCCTGATTTATCAGTCATATCTTAGTATCTCATTAAAATTCAGAAACAAGACAAAAAAAAAAAAAAAAAAAAAAAAAAAAAACTTCAGATAGTCTACGGTTCAGACATCTTCTGAAGGCTCATTGTTTCAGATAGTCAAATGATCTCCGATAGTCAATATTTCTAGAAGCCTGTCTGATGATAATGACCATCTGATGAAGGATCGGTTACTAGACTTCATCAGATACTCATTAGGTGGAGCAATCTCATTGGACCTATCTTCAAAACTGACACTCAAGTGCTATTGTATACGTCTGTCTCGCTGACATTAAATTTGACTGCACGATGTCATTTCCCGCCACACTACCCTGTCATTTGATTGACTCCCTCCATCATTCCTAGACTACCTACAAATAACTTCCCATCTCCACCACACGATCAACTTTAACAGTTCAAATTCAAACCATCGATCAAAACCATCTCCCACGATTTTCCCCAAATTACTCCACACATCAACATTTCATCAATTATCCTAAGAGTTTTCTCTCTCAAAATCCAAAACCCTCTCATCCTCTTCGCAAAAATCTCTCAGTCCTCAAATGGAAAACTCTAAAAGAACATATCTCAAAGTCAACCTGCCGGCTTCCATTCGACCATCACCAATTGTTTCGTACCCATATAGAAACATATATTATACGAAGAACAACTCCAGGAGGTTCATCAACTACCTTCTCAGGAACTTGAGACCAGAATTTAAAGAGATCTTAAAATTCTTTGATCAACATCCAATTCGAGACACATTAAACTTTTATATCCCTCTATCTAAACCAATGTTGCTTGAATTCTGGTACACTTGCACCACATCCAATGAATCAGGAGAGGACGTTATAACCGGAACGTTATTGCAAGGTAAACACAATGTCTCTTTCAACCTTACAACATTCAGAGAAGCCGTCAAACTTGATTATGTTAGACCTCCTCAAGTTCATGAACCAACCCCAACCCTAGAGGAAGCAAAAAGAGTCGTTTTGGCGTTCATTAATTATCAAGGAGATCACACCAGAGGCATCTCACGAACGAAAATGGGTTCGTCATGGTCAGCGTTTTTCATGACCATCTCTCAATGCCTAACATGCAAGACAGGAGGGTTTGATTCTGTATCTGGTCACGAGCTAATAATGGGTGCTGCCATGTTTTCAGACATTAGGGCTGACTTTGGTTCACTCATTTTTGATCAATTGGTAAAGAAGGTTGTTGCTGCAAACAAAGATGAGCTGATTCCTTTTCCCCGGTTCTTATGTATGATCTTTCTTCACTCTCTTGGGGAACAGGAGTTTTATGACAACGTTGGTCCGTCGTTTAAAGCTGGAATGGTAGGCCAGTCAAATTTCACAGGTCTGGAGGAGAAGTTTGCAGCTGAACTTCCTGAAGGTATGTTGACATTTACCCAATATGCATAATCTGCCTCCTCTCGTGTGGATGACTCTGAGTCTGATAACGATGGAGAAAACCAATCCTCTTCTGACCACTCACCACCACCACCACCTACAAATCCTTCAAGTCAGTCTCACCGCTACTGAACAAGAAGCTCAAAACCCAGAGTTGTGCCCAACCCAACTCCGATTCAGATAAGGGAAATTTCATCTTCCCCTTCTCCAGTCCCTCTGAGGACTTATAATGTTGATGCAGACCATTCTCCGGTCCATCAGAAATCCAAGCCAGGTGATGAATTCCGTGATGTTGACAGACTTATTGATGAGTATGAAGAAGAAGAGGATACTAATGTGAATCATTCGATGGAGCCCATGGATGTCCCCACTCAAGAAAACTGGGGTGTTGAGCCTGAACAAGAATCCACGCCACCAGTCAGCTGGACTGATAGTTCCGATGAAGATCTCATTCCCACAGCCGAGCAAGTCCCACCTCCCAGGAGAGTTGCCACACCAGAGGGTCCGATGAACCGGGGTGTGCCAGCTGCGAGAAACCTCCATGGCTTGGTGGAAAATTTCAATGAAACATTCAGGCAACTTGCTCTTATAAGGAGCTTTTGTGGGGCGATCAACTCAAACATCGGGAACATTTTCAACCACCTCAACATGTCAGACAGCGTTCAGTACTTCCTGGATAACAATCAGGAATCTTTGCAAAGGAATGTGAACGCACGAAATGGGCAGATTGACAACCTTGTCTCTGCGATTCAAGACCTCACTTCTGGCAACGCTGACTTATCCTCCAGGCTCAATCATCTTGAAAGATCTATTAATGACAGGATGGATAATCTGACATCTCTTATCTCAAACCACCTTGTTGAGCCACTGATCAATACAGAAAATGCTCCAGGTGTCACTCCCACTCCTCATTTTCAGGGGGAGAAATATGTGCTTCAACAAGGCACAGCGGAGAGGGTTGTTGGTAAACCGGCCGAAATAGGAAGTGAAAACAGGAGGAGGGGTGGAATGAGATTTTCTGGTGGTAACAGGGTTCAGGATAGTGGTGCCCGCAATGCTCGTGTAGATGTTCATGGTGGCAGAACCAGTCAGATGACCTCAGAGCGTGAAAGGAGGTCAGGTATCAGGTTTGAAGAACTCCTAGAAATCACTCTCACTCATCTTGGTGGCACTACTAGGATCCCAATTGTTCCTTCCTCAGCTCCCCTTGTCATAGGAAGGACTTTAGCACATGCTCCTGTAGGAAAAATCCAAAACCTTCCCTTGAAAAGGGTAAAGGTCCTGCAGCTTCTCCCCCAACAAAGATTACAAAATGAAAGAGCCAGATGAATCCTGAAGAGGAGGAATTTAGGAGGACAGCCAGACGCTTGGGGATGTCTGAAGAAGAGCTAGCTGAAGCCAAAGAGGAAGAATGCGGAAAAAGGGGCTTGGGAAGCCACAAAGGAAGGAAGGAGTGATCGGCTGAAGGATGGTGGGAGCAACCGGCGGTGAAGGGCCGGTGTTTCGAATAAAAATTTATTCTGTTTATGTTTTAAAAATGAATGGTATGTAACCTAACAACAATTTTACTTTTCTGCATGCACCCAAGACAATTTACTTTTATCGCTTACTACTCTTTGATGAATGAACATTATCAGCTAATGATAATGATTTTGACATACCTGAGTTTACTTGCTTGCTAGATTCTTAGAAAAACTCAAAAAGAAAATATGAGTTATGAAATGTTTATGGTCAGATTATATCAGATCGTCATATATTGTAATGTTTTCTAGGTATGTCGAAGACCCTCTGAATTGTGAAAAATACTCAAGGTTAAATATAAAACCTTCACATATTCAGGGGGAGTAGCCTAACTATTTGTCTACATCAAATAGGGGGAAATTGTTGGGTCGCTGAAAAACACCCCCACTGAAAGGATTTAATGAAGACAAAAAAGCAAATAGTTAGAGGACAATCTGAGGATTAGTTCCTCAGATTGTGGGTAACTGAATCTGATCAGTTCGGATTTCAGTTACCCAGTTACATTATCTGATCACCATCTGAAACAACGATCAGTTCCCCGTGTGGAATCAGATACTGGTTAACAGATCAGATAGTGTAACAGGTTCAGCGCACATTGGACAATAACGCTGAACCATTGAACATATACTTCTCTAAGCAAAACTCTTAGTGAAGGTCACTGAAGCTGAAGGCTATCTGAAGAAACATGAGTATCCGAAGACTCATGACTGCCAGAAGTGTACATAAGCCTGAAGTTTCAGTGTCACAAAAAGACACAAGTAAAGCTCAAGTTTGTGCATCGCTGATAAAGGGAATATCTTTCAAATCTTCTAGAAGATATCGGCGATCACAAGACGACAGAAAGTACTGTCAGAATTCCGTTAGTCGTGCTCGTCCCATGAAATATCCTCTGCACCAACGGAATTCTCACACGTGGAATCGATCGATCATTCCTTTGGCTCTACGTTTCCCAATGCTATAAATTGAGGACTTAGACGATCGATTTTGGTGTGCACCCAAAACTTTATTCTTTTGAGCAGAGTGTAATCAACCAATTAACCTGAGTTATTTGATTCGAGAAATGAATCTGCATAACGAAGGTGTCTGGTCTTGTGCTTGATCATTAGTTGATCATAAACTTGTCTTAGATAATATATGTTGTTGTCTATCACATGCAAGCAGTTTAGTTAGGATTTGTTCTTAGTTATTCTGCAAACTGCTTGCATCTTTATTTTATCATTATTGATTAATAAAGAAAAGTTTAAAAAGTGTTGAGTGTTACCATTAATTTTAGATTGATCAGTGAAAGCGTATAAGTGTGGAAATCCACTTATTACGGGACTAACAAAGAGTAAAAGGGGTTGTGGACTCACCTGATGCTTAGCTTAGATCACAAAACTTCACTGACGATTCCTTAGAAATTCCTAGCGCCTAAATGCACAAGGTTCCTAATTAGTCTAAGCTATCACGCACAGGTGACCTAAATTGTATTGTTCTTGTGTTGTTATTGTTTGTATTGTATGTCTGTTTATGAAAAGAGTTTTGATTTAAAATGTTTATGTTTATGCGACTTTGAAACGATTTTGAGTTATTGGACCTAGATTTGGGCTAATGGGCCGGAATTTGGGCCAAGGCCCGCCATAATGGGCTTATTAGGCTTGGATGGACTAAATGGGCCGAAATGAAATGGATTGGGCTAATGGGCCACCACATGGGCCACATGGGCCTCTTAATGGGCTACGGCCCAATGGATAATGGGCCTCGGGTTTAGGCATGTTTTGGACCAAACATGGGTCGGCCCAAAGGGCTTTTTGGGTCGGTTTGGGCTTAACCAATTGGGTTGGGCCCAATTAGGGTTTAGGTTTCACAAAGTGGACTGATTGGATTAGGGTTTATCGGATTGGGCCAAGATCTGGCCTTGGACCGGGTCAACAATTTGGTCAACTGTGGTTAAAGGGTCAGAGCCAAGTCAACTCAACCAGCGAGTCAACTCATTGGTCTCGGGTCAATGGTTTGGTCAAGGTTACCGGAGAGGGTTTTGGTTTTGGGTTTTGACTAGTTTAAGGGTTCAAACGAGTTGTAGGACATTCCAAAACTTATAGTATTCTAGGGTTTTGTGTGGTTTTTCATTGTGGTTACAACATAAAAAGTTAGGATTTAAAGGCCTAATTAAAAACAAGAATTTAATGGTACAAACAACAAACACACACACGAACACGTATGCATGCATGGTGAGCCATGCATGCCCGGCTCGGGATCGAGAACCATAGATAAATACCGAGACCATGGCCAAAAGGCCATGGTCTCGGGTTCGGTTGAACCACAAACGAAAACAAGGAATTAATCAAGAAGGGTTTCGAGTTATACCTTGCGAATACCGAAGGGAACAAAGAACAAGAGGGATTACTTGGGATCGAACACGACTCGAACACTTGGGGTTTCGGTGGTGTTTGTGATGCTTGGACGAAAATATCAAAAGGGTTATTAAGGTTTGTGTATGATGGTATTTATAGGTATCAATTAGGGTTAGAGTTGGTGTGTGATATTGATTAGTTCAAAATTCGAAAAGAGATAACGATAGAGTTTAATCTTAAAATCAAATGAGATAAAGATAAGGATAATACTTAAACATTCAAATGAAGATAACCACACCACTAATAGGTGGTTGGACGAAATTATGGCCACCAAGAGGGGGGTACGGCCACTTAGGTGGTCGGACGACGTTTTATGTGTCGGTTTGGAATAAAATTTGATACAAGTCACGTTTTATTGATTATTTTGATTTATTTTTTTAAATAATACATAAGTATTATTTTTAGAAATGTTTTTAAGAAATGAAGTCACCACAATAGTAAAATGAAATGTTGTGTTGACCAAAATAGTCAAACACTGATGTATTGTGGAAATGATGAGGTTTTGTTATGTTTATGTACGAAAAATATAGAAATGAAATGAAATTAGGAAAATTTTTAAAAATAGAAACTTTTTAAATGTAGAATTGATATGAAATGAGTAAAGTTTCTAAAAATAGAAACTTTCTAGATATAGAAAGTTAGAAATGAAAGTTGACAACATACCCGAAATGTCGAGTTGTTACACCGCCAAGGCGGCACTAAGACGCAACACCCACGTTACGAAATATAGCATGACAGTTGTGTAAGGCGTGACGTAAGTTAAGGCCCGATAAAACGCTGTAAAACGAATTTTATAACTGAGTTTTTTTTATTGTGACATTTTCCTATTTGGTCAAACGTACTCAGTTGTTAAAATACAACTTTTAGTATACCTTTTCCACATGTATTGTCTCATAATAAAATGTTTAATAGTGTAATAAATTACCTATTTTGGTCTCGTTAGGCTCCATTTTGCACAATTTTCAATAATTGTGATTTTTCAAATGTTAGAAAAGATAATTTAGATTTAAAATATTAATCATCATATGGGTAAAATAAGAAAGTAGAAGAAAAAAAAAATACAATTTTTCTTCTAATAATGTTGCAGCATAATACCAAATGTCAATAATGATGTACGTAAAGTGGTAAAATTTAGTAACAAATATTTCATTTTGTGTTTCTTGTGATAATGTTGCAACGTAACACCAAATAGTCAGACAAGCTTTGACTTTGTAACACCCATCAACTTGCGTTAAAAGTCTTTGTTTTCTTAATTGTTGATGGTTACATCATGTCAAATTAAGTTGTCTAAACAAAAAAAAGCTAGAATCAAATTATTTAAATCATAGACCTACTAATCTTCTCAATAACAAAATTATAAGAATGACAATCTAAAAGAACACCGAGGATAGAGAAATAAAATAAAATAATTTTTTTACTATTATTAGCTTTTCTTATTAAAAGAATAAAAGATTGAGATATCACTTTTAGAGATAAAGGTATGTAGTTCATTTATGTAATTGTTTATTACTCAAATAAATTATTAAATCATGCAACATTTCTATCTATTTATGTTTATTATAACTTTGTTTTATGGATCCGAAAGTTATGCGTAATAGAAATAACATTTTTAAATATGAAATTGCAAATATTTATTTTTAAATTATTTTTAATAGAGAAATGATATTTTTTCCTACATTTTTTTTCATAATCCTGCCCATATGCCTACTTAATTCTAAACTTTATGTGTCATTCATTAATTTTTTTTTTTTCTCATATTATTCTTTGATTTTGACACTTATCATGGTCAAATTAGTAGGCACATAAATAGTCACAAATAATAAGGACAAATATCATTACTCTTTTTAGTGTGATATCCTTAGATGACTCGTTGTTGTAATGTTAAACCCACACCAAAATATATTTGGTAGCGCCAAACAGGGGTACTGGAGCTTGGTAATGTTCGCACTACTCCTTAAAATATACTCCCTCCGTCCCACAAAGAAGTTTACATTTCTTTTGGGCACAAGATTTTACATGATAGTTAGTGGTGAAGTCACTAATAAAACTTTTGATTAAAATATAAGGTTGGATTGGAGAGAGAAAGATAGTTAGTGGATATTAATGGTGAAATTCTTAATAATAATAATATTTTATTATGTGAGGTCCATTAAATGTGAGAAATGTAAACTTTTTTGTGCGATAAAAGTTTAATAAAAAATGTAATTTTTTTTGTGTGATGGAGAGAGTATTTGGTAGTGCCAAACAGGGGTGCTGGAACTTGGTAATGCTCGCACTACTCCTTATTTGACTAAAAGAATAAATATTTTTGAAGAATAAAATATTTATGCTCTTGCATTTAAATGAACATTGTTTTGTCGGTAAATGATTTTTGATAAACATATTCGTAAAAAATTTATGCTCTTGCATTTAATCAAATACCTGGCCGGGGTGATGCAAGGCTTGACCGAGTTATTCAGCTGAGTCATCGGCCACCATAATTGAATAGTCAATAACGTATCAACTTAATTGATTGATCGAGATTGCGTGGATAATTTTGATGACTACAAGTTGTCATTAAATACCTCCTGATCGACCCTAGTTTTCACATATCACCATTTCAATGGCTGCTTCTTCTTCATCACTCAATTTTCTTTCCTTATTTTGTTTTCTCTTGATCGTGTCATCAACCTTAGCCAAAACCTCCCCTCGTCCGTTTCTCCAAGTAACCAAAGATGCCAAAACACTTCAATATGTCACCCAAATTTCACAAAGAACACCGCTTGTTCATGTGAAATTAACCCTCGATCTCGGTGGCCCATTCATGTGGGTCAACTGCGAACGAGGCTACACGTCCACCACGTATCTCCCGGCACTCTGCGGCTCAGCCCCGTGCCGGCTTCTCAACACCACCTCATGCACCGTCGCAACTTCATGTAACCCACCGGTCCCCGACTGCTTCAACAACACTTGCGGATACGGACCCGACAACCCCATCGCGAATACTGGTACTGTTAAATTATATTAATTGTAACTAATAGTCTAGGGATTAATAGGTAATTAGTCTTAATTAGGCCTTAGTATATATCTTGGCTAACGGCTAATTGACCTAAGCTTTGCCATATTTTGTATTAATTGTTGAAATCTAATACGGAGTGTTCTTTAAGTTTTCTCTCAAATTTCTTCATCTAAATCTTCATAATATCAACTTGTTAATGCTTAATCGTCAGTGTTTTACAATCCATAGGTACCAGCGGCCAGTTTGGCGCAGATCGGTTCAAGATACAATCAACCGACGGAAAGACGGTTCTCGGGGCTCTTACGGTCCCTCAGCTATATTTCATTTGCGGGAATAATTTCATCAACGATGGTCTTGCTAACGGCGTTACTGGCATTGCGGGTCTCGGAAGGACCGATGCTTCTCTACCGGCTCAATTATCTACTTATTTTAGATTCGACCGAAAGTTTGCTCTATGTTTGAGTTCCTCAACAAGAGCTAGTGGAATCGTGTTCTTCGGAAGCGGACCGTATTCGTTGCTTCCGAATGTCGATGCTTCATCGTCGCTTACGTACACGCCGCTCATCGTAAATCCGGCTACCGAAAATGGGTTTTTGGGAGATGCTTCTCCTAAATACTTCATCGGAGTTAAATCTATCAACATCAATGACAAACCGGTCAAGTTTAACCAAACTTTATTGTCGGTTGACTCTGAAGGTAACCGTGGGACAGTAACGATTAGCACGGCGAATCCTTACACCGTCTTGGAAAGCTCGATTTATAGTGCTTTCTTAGCAGCATTTGTGAAAGCGATGCCGAAAAATGTGCAAAGGGTTGCTAATGTTGCGCCTTTTGGAGCATGTTTTAGCTCCAAGAACATCGGTAGCACTCGGTTGGGTCCCGCTGTACCGGCTATCGATCTGGTGTTGGAAAGCGAGAACATTTGGAGAATTTATGGTGCGAACTCCATGGTTGAGGTGAGTAATGATGTTTTCTGCCTTGGATTCGTTGAAGCAAGAACGGATTTTCAACCGAGGTTTTCGGTTGTTATCGGAGGGCATCAAATTGAGGACAATCTGCTGCAATTTGATCTTATAAAATCAAGGCTTGGATTCAGTTCTTCACTTCTTGGTCGATCAACAACGTGTGCTAACTTCAACTTCGCATCAACTGCGTAGAACGTGACCGACTTCCGATGCCTAGTATTAAATAAATGGACCATGGCCAGCCATGGATCCCAGTTTGTTGTGTTTTTGTCTTGATTATTTTAACAAGTGGTATTGTATTTGTAAAGGTACTAAATGAATGATGTACACGTCGATATCAAAATATAAATCACTCATCAGTAGTCGTGGGTCAGAATGCTGTTCTTGCAAAATATATAAATGAGATATTTAGTGAATATTTTTTTTATTAAATGAGGAAAATTTTAAAATATATAAGTTATTTTTTATTATCAAAACTAAAAAAATGTACCTCTTTTTTATTTTAATTTTATTATCCACTTTTCTATTTTAATATATTCTAAAATTATTGTTAACTTGAAAAGTGTACGTATCAAAAAATAGTTAGATGGTAAATATTAAAATTTTATTGGTTACACGTGCAATAATTTTTTTTATATGACATGTTTCTTGTGTGTAGATTATAATTTTAGGACCGAAGTAATATTATTTAAAATTAATCGGTAAAATAGTAAACTATGTACCCATCTTTTCTACTTAATTCTAGTTGTGACACTTGGAATCTATAGTGGGCCACACCGTATTAACCGGCAAAATCAATCTCTATCTCATTTTTACACACTAGAGAATTAGGGTTGCTTTTTTAAAAAGGATTTTACTAATGACAGTCCATCAATAACATGCATCAAAATGTTGTACTTTTATTACCGTATGAGTGATACCTAAAATGCGGGAGGTGGTTGTTGATTAATTTACAGATTTAATGCGCTTATTGACAGCCCTAAGGGTTGTCATTAGCAAAACCCTTTTAAAAAAAGGTCGCGAATAATGTGCTCATTATATGAATGATAAAATAAAGGGTTTCGCTAATGACAACCCTTAGGGCTGTCAATAATATGCATAAAAAGCTTGTACATTGATTAAAAAGATAATATTCCTAAAATTCAGGGGGTTGTTTTTTGTGTATTTTACCTTCTTAATGACAGCCCTAAGAGCTGTCATTAGCATTTTCCTAAAATAAAAGATTGAAATTTGAACCGATTAAGATTAAATTAAATTATAAGCCGAATTGGGGCTGGACTCCAATTGAATTTTACAAATTCACTGCTACAGAATGTAGTTTAAAAACCGTCAAATATATTAACCTATTTCCAAAAAAAATTCGCATAAGCTAGGTTTTCATTACATGAGTGATTTTTACACCACAACTTTTAATACATCTATCACAACTTATGCATAATATACTTACATATTTAACTGTAAAACTTGTATCGTGTGATATAGGAAATTAAATTGTGGTGTATAAATGTTTGGGATTGCGGTATAATAAAAGTATCATTCTGGAATATTTAGAAAATAAATATCAAATTCTTAAATATCTAAAAATGTGGAAAAATACAAAATGAAAGCACGTGAAGCGATCCGAAGCCTTGACAACGCATCCGCCCATAGCCTACTACTACTCAGTACTCCCTCTCACATAAGGCTGTAAAGTATGGTACCCATATTTCTTGCAATATCATCGCCACCTAAGCAACCACATCACCACCACATCACATCATCTTTAGGAAATGCACACTATACCACACCATTTTATTCCATTAAATTTCAAATAAAACAAAAAAGAAAATACTCATCAACCAATCACACCCCTGCACCTCACCCCCCACAGGCGTTGCCTGCCGTTGGCTTCTTCCCTTCTCCACCACGCCGACCCCCCACGGCATTGAGGCGGGGCGGTGTTCATTCATTTGGCCACGCCGTGGCATTGCCACATCATACCCCACGCCATGAGACGTGAACCCATACCTTGAAGCCTAATGGTATCATCAAACTTTTTCTTCAACACACCCAATCACGACTTTATAATATCTACCTGATTTCTCCGTTAATAAGAGCATCTTTAATGGAGCAACATGTTACTATTTGAATAATCTTTGGATTAATTTTTGTTGTTAGTATATTTTTTTTAATGATAACTTCAATCACTTATTCTTCTATAACCACTAAATCCATTTTCATTTGTCTTCTTTAATGACTATATTTAATAATTTTACATTTTAAATCCTATGTATATTTTTATGCAAATCATTTATTATTTTTATATTGTAAATGATAACTTTATCAATATTAAGGTCAAATATTATAATATTTTTATATGAGACGTTTTATATAAATGTTAAATTTTATAAATGCTATAAAAATTGTTAAATTATATATGTGAGTAGTATTTATAAAACATCTGAGATATAGAAAGGTAAATTAGTAATATTAATAAGAAAAACCTCTTGAAAGGTTAACCATTGGAGAAACTTTTTTATATATAGGTTTTTAATTAGTGGAAATGTGATATGACAGAAGTAATATGTTATTGTAAGGTTAACCATTGGAGATGCTCTAATAGACTTAGTCTAAATAAATTGAATATTCAGTACATAAACTACATAATTATTTAATGATTAGAAGATTATTCGGAGCAGAGGGTGTGTGGTGGCGTCTCCCCTCCCTATATCCAAATATGCCAATTATATGGTCACAATTTCACCCTCGCCACTACACCGCAATGTGGGGTGAGTGAGGGTCTAAGTGGACGCAATGACAGAACTTACGGAGGGGGAGAGAGAGAGAGATATTGATTTTGGGTTTATTTATTGGGTAAGAGATATTTTAGTGCGTGGGTATTTTAGGTTGAGTTATGATAGATAGGGTATTTTAAGGTTTTGAATGTGAAATGATGATATGACGTTGAAATGACGCTGAGGTGGACATTTGGCTCAAACCACCATTAATGGTTTGGGGTTTTTAGTCATAAGTGCTAGGGGTGAGCAGAAAAAGCGGGTAACCGGAAATGGAACCGGAACCGCTTTGAAACTGCCGCTTCCAGTTCCTAAAAATATGTAACTGCCCTAAGAGGTTTCGGTTCTCAAAATTTAGGAATCGTTAACCGGTGGATAACCGGAACCGGCGATTATTCGGTTTATTTTTGGTAATATATTATATATTGAGAAATTTAATGTCCAAATTTAACAATATGATAAATTTTATGTAGTTTTGAATGACTTTAGTCATTAATTAGTCTAAATATATCATTTTAACAATATAATAATTAAACAATCATATGTTTAAGTGTTTGAAATTTATGATTATTCAAAGATTAGTAAATAAAATGATAAAAAAGTGATTAATATTTAAGCTTTGCATCTTATTTTAATTTTACGATTTTAGAGACAGGGTAACCGGAACCGGAGGTTCTGGTTCCGGTTCCGAAAATTATGGGTGAGCATAGCAGGGTATCCGCCGGTTCCGACCGGAACCGGAATCGGAACCAGAACCGCAGGTTCCTGAATTATCAGAACCGGAACCTGAAAGACAGGTTCCTAAATTTCGGAACCCGAACCGGAACCACCGGTTCCCGTTACCCTGTCTCTAAATTCGTAAAAATTTAATAATCACTATTATTCATTATGAAGCTAGTAAAAAAATGATAAAAATTAATTAGAGGTAAACAAACATTAGTTACAAATTTGACATATACTAATGTTAAAAATGATATCTGAAATAAGTAATAAATTTATGATAGTTAACATATACTCACATACTTATGTCAAAAATGATGTCTAAAGTCAAAAAATGGTGTAAACATTCAGTAACAAAATAAGACTGTAGTATATATAATGTATTTAATGTGTAATACTATATATACTACTTTTTTTAATAAAAATACATCGAGTAACCGCCGGTTCCTGGTTCCTTAATTTTGAGATCCAGAATCGGAACCTCTTAGGACTGTTCCATGATTTTAGGAACCAGAACCGGAACCTCTTTAACAGGTTCCTGGTTTGGAACCTCCGGTTCCTAGGTGGTTCCGTTTCCAATTCCGGTTACCCTATTTTTCTGCTCACCCCTACCGAAAATGAGGAACCGGTACAAGAGGTTCCGGTTGGAACCGGCGGATAGCATGCTATACTAGGGGTGGCAATTCCAGTCGGGTTCGGGTTCGCGGGTTGGCGGGTCAGAAACGTTAAACCCAAAACCGACCTGTTTATATAATCGGGTCAGATATCTCAACCCTAACCTGTTTAACTTCAACCCAAACCTAACCCATATAACCCATTTAATAAAACGGGTTAAACAGGTTATCAGGTCAAACAAGTTAAACGGGTCAAACATGTCAAAGTGTTGTTATTACTACACAAATTTATAACAAAGTACTAAACACCAATTACTAAGTAACATTTTTTTAATTTTATCTAACTATTAACTACGATTTAACTAGTAAACTATAAATTAAGTATAAAAATATATATTTTAAAATATATTATAAAAATTAAACGGGTTGACGGGTCGACCCATTTAAATTATCATTGACCCGAACCTAACCTGTTTAATAAGCGGGTCAGCTGACTCAACCCGAGACTGACCCAGTTATTTTTGTTACTCCAACCCAAACCTGTTTATTTTCGTGTCGGTTTTAGGTCGGGTTTCGTGTCGGGTCAGAAGTTGCCACCCCTATGCTATACTCACCCCTAATAAGTGCTACTAAATAAAGGTTTTAATAATTGTTTAATATTTGATTTGTTCTAATATTTAACATTTAATCATTAGTTTTATTTTCATTTTTTTTGTTACTTATTACTTATTTAATTGTAATACATATATAGAAAAAATAAAAATACTTCCTTCGTTTCAAAATAAGTGATACACTTTCGTTTTTGGGGTGTCTCAAAATAAGTGATATACTTTGAAAACTTGTCTTATTTAGTAAAAAAAAAAGTAGGACCCATATCTACTAACTTTCTCATTTAATAAAGTGAAATGACTAATTTACTCTTACTTTTATCTTTAAACATCATTAAATTCACTTTAATTCAAATATATGGGACCCAGCTTCCACTAACTATCCAATTTAGAGGGTGTCTGGGATTGCGATTTGAAGTAGATTATCTACTTATTGCGTTTTGAAAACGCAAATAATCTAAAACTAGTGTTTGACAAAAGGTGTGAAATAATCACTTATTTGCGTTTTAGAGCTTTCAAAATGGAGTTTTGAAAAAGTAGGTTGGTAGCTATTTATTTGCGTTTTGAAAATGGAGTTTTGAATATTACCTATTAACTAAACAAATAATCAAGTTTGCCAAACACTAAAACACAGATTATCTGATTATTACGATTTCAAACAGCATAATCAAATCCAAACGCTACTTTTCAAAATTATCTGATTATTCATTTTCAAAACACATAATCTATTATCAATAAGCAATCTCAAACACCTCATTTATCTAATTAACCTTCATTATTATATTTTGCCTCAAAAAACGTGTAACCTCAAGTGCATCACTTATTTTGAAACAGAGGAAGTATTAAAACATTCATTAATTAATAAAATACAATTAAAATAAATTTTTTTACATGATTAATTTGGTAGGTTCAGGAATACGATAATAATATTTGTGAAACTATTCCTGACAACTAACATATGAGTCTTTCTATCCATATGCAATATCATTTTTTATATGTCCTCCAAAGTAGATGATTTATCAATTAAAGAAACCTTCGCTTAATTCCGCTTTTTTCGGCGAAGTGGACTAAAGCAGTAAAATTATAGTAAAACCTATTGGCGTTGTAGTACCAGGGGTTGTTATCTGTTATCCATGGTATAATAGAAGCTGGCAAGTCAAAAGTGGAGATCAAGTTTTTACATGCGGCGGTTGGCGGTCAAATGTGGCTATTGTGGAAGGCAAGAAATAAATCAACTTTCAATGATACAAGTCTTTCGGTGTCAAAAATTCAGGATGAGCTAATAGACTTGCTATACCGATGGGTGAGGTATAGTCTAGGAGTGTTTTGAGAAGGTGCATAAGATTCAACCGCACATGATCTTTGTTTTCTAATGGTCCATTTTTTTATATACATCTTATATGTAATCTTAAAATTAAAAAGTCCAATTTTTATATATATAAATCTTGTATTTAGGGAGTCCATTTTCACATATGACTTTCAAAATATCAGAGACGCCAGAGCAAAATATATTAATATCTCATAGTCTTTATTTTATATTTTTTGTCCGGTTTTGATTTTTTAAATTCATTGTACCTCTTCTTACTCAGGTCGGGCCCAGAGCCTGGGTGGTTTGGGCTTGGGCCCAGGGTAAAGAAGAGGCATCATAATTTCAACCACTCCATATACCTAGGCCCTAAATTTTGTTCTGCTAAGAGGCAGGAACGAAGAGGGCAGAAGACGATGGTCAAAATGATTCACGAATCACGGTGGGAATTGGCTGGCAGAATACGAAAACACGATGAGCCAAACGAAGAACGATTCGAGTTTTCTAGGGCAGTGAACTACTAGATTCGTTCAATTGTTCGATGCACAAATTTTAAATGGGACTACAACTGATTATACTTCTACGACTCTGATTATAATTCGTTCAATTGTTGTTTGTGTTTCTGTGTTCATTAGATTTGAGTATTAATTTAATGGATTGTACGTTTTTACTTAATTTCCTGAATCTTGATTCCGTGAACGGCTTTTTATATGGATTTGAAAATTAATATTCTTTGCTGACTTTGTTATACAGTTGAAATGTTAGTTGCACTTTTCCTGATCTGCATTGCTCTTTTAGCTAATGTTTTTATTTAGCTCTAATCAACATTTTGTAAAATGATTCTTGATTGGAAACATTAATGTGGTTTTGCATTTGCAAACATGTTACAGGAGGTTTTCTCATATCATATACTAGTATTTGAATTATTTTTCTTGTAGTCATCATCCAGAAGTGAAGTGATTATATAATACAAAAGAGGTAATTGTGTTTAACATTGGATAATTTTACTTGCTGCTGTTTTTGTACTAATGTAATTTAATAATTTTCAGGGTATATGTAGGAAAGCAAAAAAAAAAATATTGGCAAAATAATGTATTTTGGAGAAAGTAGAGACCAAATATTAGACCAAACTTGTTTTTTAAGGGGGGAGCGATGCAAAGACCCCATATTATGTTAAAGTTGATTGCGACAAATGGGTTGATGAAGATGATGATGCTGGTATGTTATACACACACACAACAATATTTCGTTACTGATTGATTATGTGTTTAAATGGGCAGGTGAGATAGGTTGGGTAAAGGTTCAACAATGGGGGCATTTAGAAGTAAATTAGTGGACACGTGGTATTTAGGATTAGGATTTGCCCTTAAAAAAGGTCAACAATGGGGGCATTTTTTTCCCAATTTGCCCAAGGCATTAATACTCTTACTTCTTGTTAAAAGTTTTTTTTTTCCAATATATACTTTTGGGGTTGGGGTTGGGGTTGGGTGATAATGATAACATTGTCTAAACTTATTCCCTTTTCTCATTTTTGGCGTTAAAAGAAAAAGTGACCTGCCTAATTAAAAATATATATTTGGTCGTAATTAATGGCAAAAACAAGTGTTCAAATCATGTCACTTTCACAAAATGCCGAAATTAATTAGCGCTAGTGTGTGAAAATTGAATAAGTAGCGAGTGTTTGAGAGATAACGGACATAACTGTATATCAAAGAATGTGACATCAACCAAATTCTTATAGAATGCAGGTAACAACTATCACATTACAACTAATTAATGAGTTTAAAGTAATTGAGAATGACGAGAAGAGGAAGTGGAAGAGGAAGTCAACGATACACAAGGCTTTAAGAGACGAAGCATGAAAGCACCCGAAATGGCCCCAAGTGTAGGAGCCGTTAGATATATCCACAACCCATCGAAGTTAAAAGACACGATGGCTGGTCCCAACGACCTTGCAGGGTTCATTGATCCTCCGGAAATTGGCCTATCACACCAAAAAAAAAACACGTATTAGCGTCGATATAAACGTTAATGAATAAACTAGCAAACTACTACGATAAACACTAGGATTTTAATTACCCTGTGATTAACACTCCAAGCGCAATGCCAACTGCTACAATAAACCCAGAAAATTGTGTTACCTGATATGATATTTCCAAAAGAGAAAAAGTTAATAATAATTGAACGCATAAGATCGTTTATATAGTAATCGTCTTAAAACATCATAAGAAGTTACGAGCCAATATATATGGATGAATCTTTGTGAAAGTTAACACTCATAGTTTCAAAGGTAAAATTACCAACAATTTGTGTTGGTAGTAAATCAAGATCAATATCAATATGGGCTAGACCCAAAAATTTCCAACAAAATTAGCAATTCTGGAGGGTCTTACGAGCAGCGCCTAGGAGCAGCTTTATACACACCTACAACGCAACTACTAATTGACTCTTCATAACCGGCGCTGTATTTTTTTTTCAACTTTGGTTTGGGCTTTTTGAATTGACTGGCGGCGACTATACACACCACACACTTTGAGTTTTTTTTTATAAATGATTTAAATTTTGGGCTTGTATTATTGGCTAACCCTTTGGTTTATTTAAAATTGTTTTGGACAATTAGGTAGATTTTATTCTAATAGTAACGCGAGCCACTCTAGACCCTATAACAAGTACTTTGCCCCTAATATCGATATTTTAATGAGCAAAATTAAATCTTTCCTAAAAAACTATTCAATTCATTGCCACAATTGATAATAATAATAACAAACGAGGGATGTATACATACGGCTGGTGGTGCATGAACCAGCGAAGCTGTAAGAAACAGCACAAAAAAAGATGCCATGAACTCCGCCCAGAATGCTGCACTGTATCCAACAAGCGGCCTGGTCGTCATAACCTCCGATTTCATGCCGTACACCATCGTTCCCGCATATGTCGCCAACGTACAACCCGATACTTGAGCAATTATATACATCGGAACCTTTTGCAAACAAATAAAATCATTAAATCCATATAATAGATTAAAGTTTCTACGGTTAGAAAACATGTAATTAAATGGAGAGGGATCCTTGTTCAGGCTACCAGGAAAAGTCGGCCTAACAGCTATTTCCATGACCGTTTCCAACCTTTTTTCTAGACTTTCTATGGTTAGAAGATTATGTTACAAAACAATTAATTACCCTTTTCCATGGGAATGGACCAACAGTAGCAAAAGCGATAGTGACTGCCGGATTGACATGAGCACCAGAAATGTGGCCTATGGAGAAAACCACCACGATAACCGCCAACGCCGCCGTGACTGCGTACTCAAGTAGACCTACGCCTCTCATCAATTCGGTGCTGGCAATGATCCCGCCTATGCTGAACATAACTATAAAACTCCCCAACATTTCCGCTACAACCTGCAACATCGATATTATTAATAACCAAGTCACAATATCCATCCAAACTTTTTAACGTTACACTACCTACGTCCCAGAATTATTGCCCACAAACAAAATTAATATAATTTAAGAAAAGTGTATTTATTACTCTGTGCAACAATAGAATTTTATCTTAATTACCACCTAACTGTTTTTTGATTGATTGGAATTTTTAGCGGACAATAATTTTGGAACATGTAAAAAAAGAAATGTGGACAACAAAATTGAGACAAAGGGAGTAATTAACAATATTCCGTGATTGCTTTAGTACAGATTCTTACAATTCTTGCTAGGGCTTTGTCCATTTGGAGAGGAAAGCATAAAAATGAGGAACTCTTAACTATAACTTCGTCGCTTTCAACTATTTTGATTGTAATTGAAGAACCCGTTTGTTGATCAAATTCTGATTGGGTGCTTGTGGACGCATCTGTTGAGGCTTCCAAAGCTTGCTCATCTTTAAACAAGCCTGACATATTATTGATATTGATCTCGACAGAATTGTGAATAGGTTTAAAATGTTGCTAGACTTGTATAAATAAAATGAGCAAAGAATTGTTTGTTAGTCACACAGTTGGGGTTGGGTTGAATTAGGGTTAGTGAATTTAGGAATTTGGATGTGTTTTTGGACGGAAGTTGTTCAACTGTGGATTCATCATGCTTGTTGTGTGGACACTATTAGAAGAAATTATGTCATGCAAGTATCTCGCCTTTTTAAGCAAACGGAATTCAATTTATATCTTGCGGACAACTTAACTATTGGAACAAACTTTAAGGATTCCCATATGCATGACAACCTTTCTTTAAGGATATTCCCGTCATATTGGGCCCACAAAGATGGTCGAGTTTTGCTGGTACGCAATTTAATTGTTACCTATTTTTCTACTAGTTTCATAAATAGACAGTACTCTGATTAAGCATGCGTGTTTAATAATTTGTAAAGCTCGCTCCATTTTTACCAGCTATTGACTAACTACCAAGCGGTAGGTGAGGATCGATCCCGTAAAGGATAGCTTTTTGTCAAAGGGTCACGTTTTCTTTAATGTTTAAAGAAGATTCACTACAAGAATTTGACCATAGACCAATTAAACCCTATGGTAGAAGACATGATTTGTTGCTATAGAAAATCCTCTGACAATGACATCGCTACATGGTCGACCAAATTTAACTTTTCCCGGCTATATCGTGACGACGTCGCGGCGGGAAACAAAATAAATTAACCGGTCTTCTGAAAAATATATCACGATGACATGTTGTCGCAATAGAAGAAATAAATAATGTTTTTGATTTTCTTTTATTATTTTTCCGAAAAAAAAAATATGTCGCTCGGTTTCCACCTATGACGACAACATGCCACCGCGATATATGAATAATAAATATTTTTTATTTACTTTTACTATTATTTCCACCTACGGCGACGATTGCCGCCATGGGTAAACCGGAAATTCTTGACTTGTATTCTATAGCGATGACATGTCATTGCAACAGGATTGCAAGAGAATTTTTCGGTTTACCTAGAAATTTACGGTGTACCTTATGGCGACATATGTCTTCACTGTAGTATTACCTTATGATTCAGTATGCGATCACATGTGATTCAGTATGCGATCACATGTGATTCAGTATGCAATCACATTATATATATTTTTTTAAATAAAAGTAATAAATAATAATTCTAAAATAAATATAATAAATAATTTCATTTTTTTAAATGACCAAAATACCCCTCAATGTGTAAAATATGTGATTAATTTTGACCATTAAATCTTATTAATCAATGATTGAGATTTGTTCCTTAAAACTTCGTAAAAATGATGAACCTTCTTACGCAACTCTAATTTAATAAATGTCGAAATACCAACTCCAAAGATTTTCAGAACAGGTAATCATTAAAATAATAATAATAATAATAATAATAATAATAATAATAATAATAATAATAATAATAATAATAATAATAATAATAATAATAATAACTAATGCAAGTGATAGGTAGAATTTTTGTGTGCGGCCGACATGTTTTATTTTGCGACTACAACAACGATCAGAGTGGGGTTAGGATCCGGTGAGGATTAAAAAATCAGTGAGGACGTGAGGATAATTTTCGTCCACTTATTTCATGAAGGGCATAAAAGACTTTTTGAAACTCCTTTTTTCTCCATGTGTCAGTTGTCACCACTTGGTTGGATGTGGGTTTTTCCCCTACACTTCATATTTGCCAATACCATTTTTTTCTTTAAAAATAAAAAAAATCTAAAAATACTAAAGTTTTAAAAATTAAATTCTTTACAAAAAGAGTATAGACATGGAAATTTAAAAAAAAAAAAAATCAAAAGTGACAATGATCCATAAATATTAAAATGATCACATAATTGACAATGATCCAAAGGTAAATAGAATGATCCTAAATTAACGAAATGATCCAAAATTATGTATGCTACATTATTTGACTAAATATTTATGTAAAATTAACAATGATCCAAAATTGACAAAATGATCCGAAATTTAGACAATGATCCAAAGTTAACAAAATAATCTTAAAATTAACAATGTTGTAAAGGCAAATAAAATTATCCAAAACTAACCAATTGATCCAAAATTATGTATGATAGCTACTATCGGACTAATTATTTGTAACACCCGTATTTATATAACATCGTTTAAATCATTAAAAATACATTTTTCCCAATTGAGTGACATATTGTCCAAAATACAGTTTAACAAAAACTTTAAAACCTTTATCAGAGTTTACAAAAATACGGTGTCATCAAGTATATCAAAACCATAGGCAAACAGGATCTACCTATGAGCTCCCGCTAAACATCTCTAGACCACTTATAGTGCAACCTTCTAACACTTCAAACTTGTACCTGAGTACATAGCCACAAAACAAACGTAGTACGTGAGACAAAATAGTCTCGTGAGATACATGGGTTTTAGACCCAAATAATAATAATTATTATTTCATATATATATAGGGATGGATTATTTTCATAACCATTTAAGGCTACAGAACTCATCTAAGCCAATCAGAATTTAAGGAAATAGATTTTTATTTTCCTTTTTTTTTTTTAATTTCGTGAGGGTATAATGGGAAGTTTAAAAATTCAGTTATATATGGCAACAATTTAAAATTTTGAATGGTTCCCACATATAAGGAAAGTCGGTTTATGTATTTAATTTATATTTAATTTTCGAATTAATATCTCCCGAATTCTAGGGATCCAATATACCATTTTACATAATGTCTACGATTTTTGTATTAATACATCAATGTACATAAATATACTAGATACACGTCAAAACAAATACTTATAAAAATACGAATACATAAATGTTATATAAATACATACATGTATGCTACAATAATTGTTTTCGAATTACTTATACAACAAAAGCTCAAATATACATACATACATACATACATACATACATACATACATACATACATACATACATACATACATACATACATACATACATACATACATACATACATGTATATAAAAAAAACACCTTCGTGCAAAATAACAATATATGTATGCTACAATAATTCCATCTTCATCTTTGTAGAGTTTTCAATCTTCATCTTTGTAGAGTTTTGACAATCTTTAACCATATTCATATTCATAACAATTTTTACTCACACCACGAGTTCCTTTTTCAATATGGTAGCTATAAACTTCATTTTCTCCTACAAGCTGGAAAACACGAAAAAATCTGATTTCAAACATAATTTTCGACATATACATGTGTGTATATATAGAGAAACATCGATGTATGTACATACGGTAACATCGACGTAATGCAGCAGCAGCAACAAACACCCCTTAATAAACTTAAACCCATTGATTGTACTCCACTGTTGCCAAGCACCACGAATTGTACAAATATTAGCATAAATAATTTTTAACAAACTTTATAGTCTTCATATTCATAGCAATTTTTATCAAGCACCCTGCAAGTTGAAAAACACAAAATCTCCTCATATCAAACATAATTTTCTATATATATATATATATACATGTGTGTATGTGGAGTAACATCAATGTATATAGATATGGTAACATTGATGTATTAACCAAATTGCTTATGTATATTCTTGTACATAATGATTCCACCTAATTGCTTTCTGGTAAATGGATTCAATAACGAAAATCCACAAAGATAAATTTTAAATATTGATTGTTTGTATTCATACTACTTACAAACGGATGATATTAAAAAAATCAAGATTTTTACCCACGGATCTTTGACCTAATTTTCAAATCCTAAAATTTCAACAAAATTTTCAAACAAGAGTAAAGCTTAAACTGATAAAGCTTAAATCTACTTAAAAGTATCAAAGTATTATGCTTTAATAGCAACAAACAAAGATGTAATTTAGACATTTCAATTTATAAAATAAAAAGGTTAGAAACTTAGGTTTACCAGATTCAAAATCGTCAATAGATTCGAGAAAGAACAAAATGCAGAGCTGAGATGCGACAATGGTGAATCGTGGGTGCCATTGATAAATTTTGTTTTTCCCAAATAGCAAATTCCGACGACGATGATACTGCACCATCGCCGCCTCTGGAACCCTAAAATCGCCGTCAATACCAGTTTTGATGGTGGTGGGTATCGTTTTTATCAGAAGAATACGTTTTGTTGATAACCTGATGCGTCTTCTTCAATGATCGTCATTTAATCGTGAAAAATACTAAATATTTCTTCTGTAATCGAATATAGAGATGAAGATTATATGGAACGCATATGATGATGAAGATACTGAATTAAATTCACGATCAATAACGATTAAGAATTGTTGAAAAATAAAAACTACCTTTCCATAAATCATGGGATTGTTTAATTGAAAGACCAGTTACCAAAAAAAAACATATGGACGAAATGACAACTATACCCTCACGACTTTAGGGGGGGAATTCAAATTTTCTAAAATCTGAATGGTTAAAATTAGTTCTTACAGTTCTAAAGCGAAAATTGGTTCTGATTTTAATTCTTCACTATATATATATATATATATATATATATATATATATATATATATATATATATATATATATATATATATATATATATATATATATATATATATATATATATATATATATATATATATATATATATATATATATATATATATATATATATATAGACTACATCAATACCGTCTAGTCACCCTATTGTGACCCAATCGATTTCTGCTCTCCTAGCAAACATATCAAACTATCAGGTTGCTCTGAACTGGCTAAAAGCACAAACATATCTAGTTATCGGGTTGCCCCCGAACTAACTAGAAGCACAAACATATCTAACTACCGGGTTGCCCCGAACTAGCTAGAAGCACAACGTATCTAGTTATCGGGTTGCCCCCGAACTAACTAGAAGCCCAAGATACCGGCAAGAGGGAATCGCCCAATCTACCGATACCTGCCTTACTCGCCGGAATACGTCCAGTTAGCAAGACTACTAACGTGGATGAGTCGATAGGAATCCACCCAACAGCCCCTCAATCCACACCTCATGACCGGGAGTCGCCCGTGACATCACATCATCTCAATCTTTCCATAACTCAACAGTTATGTCCATTTAGCTCTCGGCCATCACATCAATCATCAAACACGTTAGTTATCTAATAATAACTATATATAACTAGTTCCACATAGTGTGAACGTACCTATAAGGTCCCATGGACCCGATCATAAGCAAACAACGTTTACTTCTACATCTATGAACCCAAGGAGGTCCACATCTACTCATTTCATAAGATACATTTCTTATTTAATCGATATCATAGTACTTTTATCTCTTCGTTGACTATAATACATAATTATTACTAGTCTCATCATATTCATTTTCATATATGTTCATCCATTACTTTTATTAGTAAATCTTACCAATAGGTACTCATTACTATAATATCATTCTCAATTACTTTACTAATACATACTTATTAATAAAGACTCAGTATACATTCTTTTTATCAATTACTTCATTATTATGGTTCATTAATATAGATTCCATAATTACTTTAATTTACCATATTTACCTTCAAATTCATCGATCATACAAGACATATTCTAGTATTACATTCGACATACTTTCATACATTTTCAGTCACTATCTTTATCAATATATTTATTAATAAAGACCCATAAAGTATCATATGTATTTTCAAAACTATTTGCTATGTACCCAATTTTAAAATCTCATGTACTCACCTTAGCGATAGCTAAATCCATGTCGTGTTCATTAACACGAATCTTGCTTCCCGCCTTTGGAATATCTCCAACCTTTAGGTTCTTGCAACCTATCAACATAATAATCACATTTCTAGTTATCCTTAATAACTACATAACTCATAATTTCTATTTTCATCTTTAACCCCCAAGTTCATCCAACTTGGTGGAAATCCCAAAATCTTAGTTCCAAGGTTTCACCAACGAAACCCAAACCCAACCACAACCAAAGGTCGACATCATTAGTCTCCAATATTAGTATCATAATACTAATTAGTCACCAACACCTTTTTCCCCAAATTTTGGTGACATTCAAAACCCTAGGTTTAACCAATCTTACGATTCTTTTAAATCTTAAGCACACACTTGTTTTCTTTGTTAAAATACCATCTATTAAGTGTATACAACCTTTATTCAACCATTAATCATAAACCCAAGAACTAGGGTTTCAAACCCAAGCTTAGAAATCCATAGATCTAAAGCTACAATGATCAGTGAGTGAAGATTTACGTTTAATCTTCAACTAGGAGTGAAGAATCACGAGAATTGACCAAGAAATTGGCTCCAAATGATGTTTTCCACTCAAAAACGTATACTCACTTGTAGAGAGAATAACTAGGGTTTGTGTTGGCATTAAATGAGCCAAAACCGGTCTTTATTGTTGTCTTACGAAGTTCGCGCCGTGAACTTTTAGAGTTCGCGCCGTGAACACTTGGTACGCGCGTAGTTAGTGCCGTGAACCCGTCGTGAACTCTTAGAACCAGAAACCCAAAGTCTCGGGTCCAAGTTCCCGTTCGTGAACTTTTGTTCGTTGCGTGAACTTTCGCGCTGAGGTTTTGTTGCCCTTTTCGACATTGTTTCGTCCATAACTTTCTCATACGATGTCCAAATGACACGAAACCAATTCCTACGTTCTTTAAATGATTTATCCATATTTATCAAAAAAATTCAAAATTTATTTAACACAAAAATTCGGGCCGTTACAATTATCCACCCCTTAAAAGGATTCCGTCACCGGAATCACATAAAAAAAACATTTCAACCCACATTCGACCGAGCATTCCGTTCTCATTCTCTTGTGGTTATTACCATCAAACTTTTCCCATTCCAAATTAGTCAACAATATGTATTTAAACATTCGCTTAACCCCGTTAGGCCCGAACGGGTCAAAAATCAATCTCAAGCCTTTAATACCCAAACGGGTCAAAATTGCAAACACTTTAAATCTTTTAATCAAACCCGCTATACACATAGAAACTATATGACCCAATCATTACAATCATCTAATCGATCCACACGGATATCAAAATCTAGCTTCGACCAAGTCGATATAAGCCAACATTGTCTAATCTTTAACAATTTCTTTACTTGATAAAGGTTCCATTAAACATCCTTTCCTTTATCATCGACCTTTAATTATGATTCATCAACCATCATATACCCGATTCCCAAATTCAACTTGAAAACACCCAAAGGTCAAAGTCGTATAATCCGAGTATAACTCTTTTAATTATTCCATTAACCTTTTCACATACACACAATCGATACATTATGCTCTCATCATTCACTAGTCATTCAAAACGAGAGTCAAAGCCCATCTTTGACCAAGTCACTGATCACAAGTTGACTAATCTTGACTTTTGCATAAAGTCAACCATACTTTTCCAAACTAACAAATTCCGTACTCACGGAATACCATTACCAACTTATCACTTCCGGTTCTACTCATTATTCTTTCCTTAACAATCGTTCCCGTTTTCCAAACTTTCAATTTCCGCACCTTTACTTAAGGTCACATTGACCTTACCGTTTCTTGACCTTCATTTGGCCACTCATACCATCACGTAATATTCTTTCACCCATCTTTGTATCACATCTATTAATTTCATAACTTTTATTCTCAATTATCGGTATAAGATAACCTACCGCAACACATTCCACAATTTCACACAGTTTTCCCATATCCTAGCCACCAATAGAATTTGCTCACTAGGAGTTTCTCTTTCCTCCTACTCTATAAATCATAGGCATCTCCTACACATACACAACCTAAATGAAATCCGCATTTTAAACCAAATTCTCACTTGTTATAAAATAATAACAATACCTATTAACCACATGGTTCTACATTCATCACATATATAAAAACATTATTATACTGACACAACAATTCATACATTAACTATTTTATCGAGATGATCGGAAAAGCCTCCAATCCATTAAGATCCAAACTGTCACAGTGATTGGAACATCTCCTATCACGGAATGGAACAATTGGGATTCGCCCAACCGATTCCACCCCAAACATCATAGTAGTTGGGGATCCCCCCGAACTACCACATCATCTTTTCCTCATTCTATTGATCTTAGGTACCATACTAGTATACCTCTTTTCATAACACATAACTTCACTACCAGCTTACACATTCAATTGTCGATTTATTCATCATGCAATCTAGCACATTTCCCATAATACCACATTATCACTTTCTTTCACATTTAGCATATTTCCCATTTGACATACTACTTTACACGCTTCATATAACATTAGCTTTCCGTTATCATATGCCTTTGAAGGCCATCACATAGCTCACAGGCATTGTACCCCGCGGGTAGACTAATAGCATCCCCAATTGCTATTTAGCGTTTCACATACACATTAACCACCTTTAACCGGTTCATTTCCTTAACAATTTCCAAATCTTTTGGCACCACCGGAGTAACTACCACTCCCTTCCATTAACTATAATTCACCGGCCAATCCAATCATCCTTGAGTCAAACAATCGACTCCGGTCCACACTTGCAATCCATGACTTAGCAACTAAAAGCCCAACACTCGATGTTCTACTTTTTCACATCGTGGGACCTAGGAATATTCCTTTCCCAATCAGAGTCTTACACTACACTATGTCATATATTATCATACCATTACTATGACGGCTTACCAATAATTGTCTTCTTACCCTTAATATCGAATCCATCATTCCGGACACAAAACTTAGCTATGGCTATATGCCAACTTTTACTCAACCATTTTCAACAATCAAAGTTCGTCATTCCCTACACTTATTCTTTCCCACATATTTTCCATTCATGAGTTTCAAGGCATCACTATACCTTTAGCCATCATTTTCTTTACCACTCATGTATAATAATATTTCATTACTCATCCGGATTCCCGCCGGATATCCAAGTTCCAATTCCCAAGGTTTCAATTTCTATTTCTAAAATTCTCATCCATACTAACAATTCTTACCAAGACTTAGTACTTCATTGTACTACCATCCTTTTGTTGGAAATATTCACCAAATCTCGTGTCTCATCCTTTTATGCTACATAATAGCATCAACCCTTATATCCTTACTACATGCGACACATCGGCCTATATCCTTCCCAATATATAATTTTTGTACACACATACTAACCAGGAAGACTATTCCCCAAAATAAATCTCCACATCATAGAACTTATCTCCAATTTCTATAAGCACTAATTCGTGCAACAACCAAACGATTAAACCATAATCACATAACATCCATTTCACCTAAGATCTCCGAGGTTGTATCATGAACCTCCCCCCTCTAGATTTCCTTCCGGGAAGACTCCCCATTTCAACTCACTCGTGAGTTCCTTTCACAACATCTTGTACCGCGCTCTCTATCCCAAGGTTTCATACAAAACATTCCACCGTGTCAACGCCTCATCCTTTAATAATGGTAATGCCAACGTCACCATATCATTCTTCCTTCATTTGCTACTCTCTAGCACCTGCTCAGTCTATCGAATCCACCACATCGTAACCTCCGGCTCAGAACTTCTGAATTACACAACGATTTTACACGCTATGAAGGCTTTTTACAACCTCCTTCCGTTTCATCCGACTACATCTTGCTACCTTTTTATGTAGATACTTCCCACTACGGACTCCGTCATTCGATGACTCTTCCTTCATACGGGCATTGGAATCATTATGCCTACCCTCATTCATTCGATTATCCAAAATCTGCTCATATCCTCATTCATAACTCTTCCCAACTTAGTGGAGCTCGTCCACTTTTCACATTCATTCTTTCGCCATACCAACGTATCCAACAACGAAATTCAAACGGTCAACTCAACAGTCAAAGACAACATAGTTAAATCAAAACATGACATTTCTCATAGGGGTCGACCCTATCATACTAATGCCCTACGGTCTCAAAAGACTCGCATTGCATAATTCATAACAACTTCTATAGGTACCCTAGGTTCAACCATAAACTTAACATAAAGTCTCAAGGTCAACCTATCGATCTCAAGGAATCTTACATTCCTATTGCTACAGTCTAAGACTAGGATGGACATCCAACCTAATTCACTTAAACTATAGCTCTTATACCAAGTTGTAACACTCGTATTTTTATAACATCGTTTAAATCATTAAAAATACATTTTTTCCCAATTTAGTGACATATTGTCCAAAATACAGTTTAACAAAAACTTTAAAACCTTTATCTGAGTTTACAAAAATACAGTGTCGTCAAGTATATCAAAACCATAGGCAAACGGGATCTACCTATGAGCTCCCGCTAAACATCTCTAGGCCACTTCTAGTGTAACCTTGTAACACTTCAAACCTGTACCTGAGTACATAGCCACAAAACAAACGTAGTACGTGAGACAAAATAGTCTCGTAAGATACATGGGTTCTACACCCAAATAATAATAATTATTATTTCATAAATATATATATAAACATATATATAGGAATGAGTTCCTTTGAGAAGTAATATATTGGGTGAGAATGTGAGAATAGATCTCAGCCATTGATTTGGGTGGATTTGGGACTCACGGCTAGAGATGCCAATTTTATCCGCGGATTCGGGTATCCACGGGTACCCGACCCTAACGGGGCAGGTATTACCCGCTTAAACGGGTAACGGGGCTGGGACGGGTATTAATTTTTACACCTGAAGCGGGTGCGGGTCGGGTACGGGTATTCCTCTACCCGCACTGTTTTATACCCTAATATATGTATGTATATATATATTAAATTTTTTTGTGTAAAAATACTACGTATATGACCTATTAGTACATACTAAGACAAAATGTTATTTTTATTTATATATGTCTTTCCCTTTTTATAAGGCAATTCTACATGATTTGTTCTTTTCAAAAAGCAATGTGGGACAACAACAAAGAAAATAAGATTCCACATTGCTAGAATAATACTCATAAACAAACTTTTCCATCTATAAAAATGTATACTCTCCACATATCAAGTTATTATCATCTATCAACATAGATGCATGTATGTCTGTATTAAAGTACGTCAACCACATGTGTTGTGTTTAAGTTTTTTTTCTTGAACTTTTGAACAAATACCCATCGGGTTACCCGTACCCGCACGGGGATTTTTCAACCCGAACCCGCTGGGGTTTATGCGGGCGCGGGCAGGGATGGGTATGGGGATTGGAGTTCGGGTGCGGGTACGGGTTTTGTAGTACCCGCTACTACCCGCGCCCGTTGGCATCACTACTCACGGCCCGACAAAATTTGCCGCGCGGCGTGAGAGGGCACATGTGCCCTGTTTAATCATCGATGATTACCATATGAATACATAAAGGGTAATCATCGATGATTACACTAATTCTCACATTATTACGATTTTTCCAATTCTCAAGGGAACCCTCCCCCATATATATATATATATATATATATATATATATATAGAAGTGGGATCCTGTGAGGACTCTTTTTTCGGTGAGGACTCGCGAGGACACCTCATAAAAATTTCAAAAAATTCCGAAAAAAATATATATAACCCACCATGATTATTACTACATTTGACAAAAAAAAATTTCAATAAAAAAATTATGATCCACTTTTTTTAGCGAATCATAAAAATGATCCAGATTTTTTTTGTGGATCATTATTATGATCCATATTTTTTTTTGGATCATTTTTGGAATTTTTTTTGGATCTTATACATAGCGATTTAGATATTTAAAAAAGGAATTTTTTGAAAAAAGTTTGTTTTGGATCATTTTTAGAGTTTTTTTTGGAGTCCTCACAGTCATCGCGAGGAAAAGAGTCCTCACCGGATCCGGACCCTATATATATATATATATATATATATATATATATATATATATATATATATATATATATATATATATATATATATATATATATATATATATATATATATATATATATACTACATCAATACCGTCTAGTCACCCTATTGTGACCCAATCGATTTCTGCTCTCCTAGCAAACATATCTAACTATCGGGTTGCCCCGAACTAGCTAAAAGCACAAACATATCTAGTTATCGGGTAGCCCCCGAACTAACTAGAAGCACAAACATATCTAACTATCGGGTTGCCACCGAACGAGCTATAAGCACAACGTATCTAGTTATCGGGTTGCCCTCGAACTAACTAGAAGCTCAAGATACCGGCATGAGGGAATCGCCCAATCTACCGATACCTGTCCTGCTCGCCGGAATACGTCCAGTTAGCAAGACTACTAACGTGCATGAGTCGATATGAATCCACCCAACGGCCCCTCAATCCACACCTCATGACCGGGAGTTGCCCGTGACATCACATCATCTCAATCTTTCCATAACTCAACAGTTATGTCCATTTAGCTCTCGGCCATCACAACAATCATCAAACAAGTTAGTTATCTAATAATAACTATGTATAACTAGTTCCACATAGTGTGAACGTACCTGTATGGTCTCATGGACCCGATCATAAGCAAACCACGTTTACTTCTACATCTATGAACCCTAGGAGGTCCACATCTACTCATTTCATAAGATACATTTCTTATTTAATCGATATCATAGTATTTTTATCTCTTCGTTGAGTATAGTACATAATTATTACTAGTCTCATCATATTCATTTTCATATATGTTCATCCTTTACTTTTATTAGTAAATCTTACCAATAGGTACTCATTACTATAATATCATTCCTAATTACTTTACTAATACATACTTATTAATAAAGACTCAGTATACATTCTTTTAATCAATTACTTCATTATTATGGTTCATTAATAAAGATTCCATAATTACTTTAATTTACCATATTTACCTTCAAATTCATCGATCATACTAGATATATTCTAGTATCACATTCTACATACTTTCATACATTTTCAGTCA
Organism: Calendula officinalis; assembly: GCA_963853835.1. Lineage (NCBI taxonomy): Eukaryota > Viridiplantae > Streptophyta > Magnoliopsida > Asterales > Asteraceae > Calendula > Calendula officinalis. Next base: position 11,303,572 of record OY970821.1, on the reverse strand, counting down.
CTATCTTTATCAAAATATTCATTAATAAAGACCCATAAAGTATCATATGTATTTTCAAAACTATTTGCTATGTACCCAGTTTAAAGTCTCATGTACTCACCTTAGCGATAGCTAAATCCATATCGTGTTGATTAACACGAATCCTTACTTCCCGCCTTTGGAATATCTCCAACCTTTAGGTTCTTACAACCTATCAACATAATAATCACATTTCTAGTTATCCTTGATAACTACATAACTCATAATTTCTATTTCCATCTTTAACCCCCAAGTTCATCCAACTTGGTGGAAATCCAAAAATCTTGGTTCCAAGGTTTCACCAACGAAACCCAACCACAACCCAAGGTCGACATCATTAGTCTCCAATATTAGTATCATAACACTAATTAGTCACCAACACCCTTTTCCCCAAATTTTGGTGACATTTAAAACCCTAGGTTTAACCAATCTTAAGATTCTTACAAATCTTAAGCATACACTTGTTTTCTTTGTTAAAATACCATCTATTAAGTGTATACAACCTTTATTCAACCATTAATCATAAACCCAAGAACTAGGGTTTGAAACCCAAGCTTAGAAATCCATAGATCTAAAGCTACAATGATCAAGGAGTGAAGATTTACTTTTAATCTTCAACTAGGAGTGAAGAATTACGAGATTTGACCAAGAAATTGGCTCCAAATGATGTTTTCCACTCAAAAACGTATACTCACTTGTAGAGACAAGAACTAAGGTTTGTGTTGGCATTACATGAGCCAAAACCCGTCTTTATTGTTGTTTGACGAAGTTCGCGCCGGGAACTTTTAGAGTTCGCGTCGTGAACTCTGGTACGTGCTTAGTTCGCGCTGTGAACCCGTCGTGAACTCTTAGAATAAAAAACCCAAAGTCTCGGGTCCAAGTTCCCGTTCGTGAACTTTTGTTCGCGGCGTGAACTTTCGGGCTGCAGTTTTTGTTGCCCTTTTCGACACTGTTTCGTCCATAACTTTCTCATACGATACCCAAATGACACGAAACCAATTCCTACGTTCTTTAAATGATTTATATTTATTTATCATATTTTTTCAAAATTTATTTAACACAAAAATTCGGGTCGTTACATTATTTATGTAAAATTATGTTTTACAAATTAACAACGATACAAAAATAAGAAAATGATAAAAAAAAAATTAGCAAAGATTCAAAAGTAAGCAAAAAATGATTCAAAATTAACAAAATAATTCAAAATTATGTATGATAATTATTAATTATCTGACTAGTTTTTTTATGCAAAATTAGCTTTTTCAAAATGAACAATGATCCAAAAATATCAAAATGATCCAAAAATTAACAATGATCCAAAAATCCAAAAATGATCCAAATATTAACAATGATCCGAAATTAACAAAATAATCCTAAAATTAACAATCTTTCAAAATTTAGAAAATGATCCAAAAATTAAAAAAATACCAAAATAATCAAAAAATTAACAATGATCCGAAATTAACAAAATAATTCTAAAATTAACAATGATCCAAAAATTACCAAAATGATTTATATATAACATAACTAAAATACCTTTTTTTTTTCAAATTTAAATGACTATGCTCATTTTGTACAAAATTTAATTTTAAGAACTTTGATTTTTCCAGAATTTTTTTTTTTTGAAGAAAAAAAAGATATAGCCAAAAAACGTAAGTGGTGGAAAAATAAAAGACTCTAGCCAACCAGACAAATGATGGAGAGTGGAGAATTGGATATCTAGAGCGCTTGAAGTTTGAAGCTAGATTTTAGAGTTCTTTTTTTTTTTTTACCTATTTTACCCTTACAAACCTTACCCTTAAAAGAAACTTCTAATATCTCAAGAAAATTACCAAAATATTATTGTATCTAATGAGATTTTGATGTTAAATAACATTGAATCTTGATTACTCATTTTTTTCAATCAAGGGGTTAAAATTTGTCTTTGCAAGCCTAACTGATTTTTGAGTCCTCACTCGATCTTACCATATTGTGGTGCGACAAGATCATTTTTTGTACGACTAATACGATCAGACAATATTCATGACAAGATTATTTTTGTACGATCAAACCATATGGAGTTTAACAAGTCGCATGCATGGTCAATTTTGAAAAAAAAAAAAAACAAAAGTAAAATTTTTATTGAAAATTTTAGTTTTTAATAGTATATGTAATTTTGAAAATCACCCTCTTCAAAAACACCGGCCTACCGCTATCCTTCCTGTATACTTATCGAAAATTCGTTTATTATTCAGTAAGGGTACGTGCTTAACTTTTAGGCCATAGACGTGGAGGTAAAACAGACGATATGACCTTCCTCTATACATAGAGAGAGAAATACAAACTGAAATGAATGATTAGACAAATCGATATGGGATATTTAATTTTTTCAACGTTTTTTTGCCACTTTTTGCTATACACAAAGAAAAGAGTGTTGACGTGTTACCCCAATCCAACGAACACATGTGAACATGTTTCGGGCAACAAAGTGACTTTTTATTTAAATGTTGTGATCTTTAATGTTGTCTTTTGACACGTTGTTGAATATTATATTACTTCCTTCGTCTTAAAATTATTGTCCACATTTGAAAACTATACAGTATAAAAAAAGTACATTTATTACATTGTGCAACTAATAGAATTTTATCTTTACCACTTAAGTATTTTTTGATTGGTTGAATTTTCAAGTAGACTATATTATTTAAAAAAATAATATAATATATTCGTTTCAAAATAAGTGATATATCTGAAAAAATATGATTTTTTAGGCAAAAAATTAAAAGCTAGTTTAAGATAGATTAAAGTAATAAGTTGTGAAGAATCGATCACACTTCTTTTAAAAAGTGATATTAATGATGTTTAAAAATAAAAATAACGGTGAAAAGATAATTTCACTTTATTAAAGTAGATAGTTAGTTGAGAAAGAATCCTATTTTTTTATCAAATAAAATGAATTTTAGAAGTGCATAACTTATTTTGATCCACCTAAAATAAAAAATTTATCACTTATTTTGATAATAATATAATATAGTTTCTACCGTGTGGCCTATCAAGTAATATATTTAGTATACAATGTAGGAGCTAATACCAATTTTCATTAATAAATACAATACAATTGGGAAATTGACGAAAACAAATACAAGATTAAAACAAGAATATGTAGAAACAAAGATGAAACAAGTTTTGGCCGAGTCTCGTGAAATTCACGATCCCCTTAAAATAGATTTGTCGTCTATCTCCCAGGGTAAAACAACTGAGTAGTTTTACACTACCGAATATAATTCAAGCCAAAACACTTATCGAAAGTTCTTGTGTTTAAGGATCACTAAACTTGGAGAGAGCAAATGTGTGATACTTGTAAGTGAATGTATGGAAGTATGAGAATGTGTATCGGTGTTGTCAAGAATGTGTCTTCCAATAAACCACACATCTTCTATTTATACTAGAATTTGGTCCAAGGTCTAATGACACTCATTAATGTCATTAATCCAATTCAACACAATTCATTACAAAGAAATGAAACCAGTAATTCAAATATAATTTTAATGACAAACATTAAAAATATAAATAATATTATTATTTGAATACTTCCACTAAATCAAGTGGCAAAAACCGAGTGACAAAAAACGAACCCCCATGAGACCCGAGAGACGAGTGTGGATAGGTTCGAGTTTTCACTAGTTCATTTGTTTGATTTCTTTGTTCCGTACACCCCACTTTGAGAGTCGATATCTCATTCACCCCAACTACTTTTTGGACATACCAACTATTAATTATATATAATTAAATATATAATTATATGTGTCCAAAATTTTCCAACAATCCCCCACATGAATAGAGATCGATCGAAAACACAACAAAATTTCGATAAATGTTCAACAGTTAAGTCTTGTAAAGGATAGGCAGGTGTTAGCCTTTGAACCTTCCCTTGAGAAGCACACTTAGTCTCCTAGCAGTCAGTAGACGCGATGTCCTTGAACTGAATCCGCCTTTTGTGTAGACGACACTATACATTCTCACAAGACTCTCCCTAACTTGTTCATATCCTCTTATCGTGCCCGTCTTGGTCATGGACACTGCCTGGTTCTGCGAGAGCTACTAAGAATTGTTCCCCGACAATTCCATTCGAAGCGACCCCACTTCTCCCTCACATAAGTGATTCTCTACAAGGAATCATTAAAAGCCGTAGTGCTTATCCTCATTGTCACTGAACTAGGAATGGACTAGGAAGTAGTACAATGTACTCCCTTTAAGAATGTTTGGAGGAATTCCGTTACCCCCACAGTGACATCCCTTCGTTTATACAATTAGGTTGTCCTATTGAACCTAGATCTTGGGATCTCCAGTCAACTAGGTTAGGTTTCCTTCGCATAAACTTTTATTCCACGGGCTTTAGTCACATTCCTTTATAACTAACTCTCTACTTAAGCCTTTTTCATAAGCGGATCCCCAATGTTATCATTTAACTTTTATAGTCAATCATGATAACTTCACTTGAGAGTAGTTGTCATATCATATTATGTCTTACCATTATACATTGTACACTTGACTAATGTAAATGTAAGACAATAATATATACCAATATATACATCAATTATTTAGAATATCTTCCTTAATTGATGTAACTTTTATGAAGGTGAATGAATACCTTAGCAAGGTACCCCTACATTCGTACGTATTTATAAGACGGTTTTCTTTTAAACCAAAATTCGTACAATGATTCATCTAAACTTCACGAGGTATCTTATATAGAAGATAAGTAGTCGACACACGACATACCCCCACATTTGTACAACTTAGTAAATCAATTGCTTCAATTTTACTTTTCATTAAGTAAAATTAACACTACAATTTAATTCGTACATATCACTATGTAGTACAATCATCAATATACATTATGATTTACTTGTGACCATCTTTAGAAGTTGGTTTCAAATCACACACTTTTAATTGAGTCATATCAAGGGATTTAGTTATTTTTTTCAACCAAATGGAAGGATGATTTTGTCAATTTGTTATATTTGTGACTTTGAATCAGTGTGGAATGTTGGTGATATGCAATTTAATTTAAAAAAAATAATTAAATTTATATGTCATAATCAACCATGTTAAATATTTAACAATTCAAAATAAATGAACAACTTTATTAGCATTTTATCAAAATAGCGGTTACAAGTTGTCACATTTAATTTTAACATTTTTACCAACACCAATTCCACATTTTAATAACACAATTCTATCGGATTCAATCACAACCCGAATAACAAACTTATTAAGCAAAATCCGGACACAAGATTTTTATGAATCCCCGGAACATACAAGATGTTGCTCAATATGACATCATTTTTCGGAAGTCATCCTTAAGATAACATTTCCTTCACCTTTGATATACGTGGTAGTTAAGTTTCTAATAAAACGTTTTTGCTCATTTTCAACATATTTGAAAATGATAAACATACTTTTATCGAAACACAGGTAGCACCTGTATCGACATACCATCCACTTGAATCGGTTTCCACCAAATTCACTTCCGACAAATCGAAAATCATGGTCACATTATGCACATCTTCCTTCATGTACATTTCCATGTTAGGCATTGTCACAATATTTGTCATTTTTATCAAATAAAAAAAATGCAAATTTGACCAATAAGCCTCAACAATCAAAATGTTTCAATTAGTAGTAAAATATATTTCAAGTATCATCTTTTTTCAAGAAACAACTCAAGAAGCCAGAGACTATCTTGTATTTTACTCACTAATATAAACCAAACTTTTACCAAGTCTCACAATTTGAAACTAAAATTCTAGATGCCAAAGCAATCCATAGATATAAAATCCGAAGAATTTGACTTTTACCAAATTTGAGAAAATTCAAGTAACCAAAGTTAACTTGAAATCTTAAAACAACAAAACCTTTTTATTTTAAAAATCTTATAATTTCCAAATATCTCACATCATGAGACTATATTCAAGAAACCAAGGTAATCTTGATATGTATAAAATGGAAATTAAAATTTTCAAAGAAAAATCTCTATAATTCAAAAGAACAACAATAATATGAAACTTCAATCCAAACATTCAATTTCCAAATAGTCTCACAAATTGAAATCATATGTCAAGAAGCCAAAGCTACCTTGACATGCATAAAATGGAAATAACATGAACGGATGTACTTTCTTAAATTTAAAATTTTGAAAATCATAAAGTAAACTCTTACAACATTGAGAATAAATTAAAGAGACCAAGGAAATCTTGATAACTAAAAGTTATAAAATTTTAAAACCAAAGATTCAAGTACATTTTCTCAATATATGAGATTAAAGTCAAGAAAATCCAAGTTATCTTGATACTTGAAGCAAAATAAATCAAAACATTTATATCCAAAAACTTTTAATATCCAAATATCTCACACAATGAGACTATATTCAAGATACCAAAGTAATCTTGATATGTATAAAATGGAAATTACGAAAAGTTTATAAAATATTTTCGCAAACAAATTCTTTATAATTGAAGAATAACGACAATATTATCAAATATATCCAAAGTATTTGATCTCCAAATAGTCTCACAAAATTGAAACCATATGTCAAAAAGCAAAAGCTACCTTGAGATGAAGAAAATGGAAATCAAAATTACTTACAAACTAATGTCCACAAATATAAATTTCAAATCCAAAATTATTTTAAACAATATATCAAGTTATTTAAAATCAAACTTTAAACACCTGATATAATAAACTTTAAATCCAAAAATTTGATTTAACAATTTAAACAAAATAAAATTGGAAATTTTCTAAAAACTCAATTGAATCTTTTTGTTCTATATAAACGTTTCAATCACCACTTTTTCCGAATCTATGCTATTAACGAGCAAAATCCGAAAAAAAATTATGTATTTTTCCAACCGGTATTAGCTAGAGAGGAAAAATCTATTTTAAGTTTGTAGGAGCTAATACCAATTTTCATTAATAAATACAATACAATTGGGAAATTGACGAAAACAAATACAAGATTGAAACAATAATATGTAGAAATAAAGAAGAAACAAGTTTTGGTCGAGTCTCGTGAAATTCACGATCCCCTTAAAATAGATTCGTCGTCTATCTCCCAGGGTAAAACAACCGAGTAGTTTTACACTACCGAATATAATACAAGCCAAAACACTTATCGAAAGTTCTTGTGTTTAAGGATCACTAAACTTGGAGAGAGTAAATGTGTGATACTTGTAAGTGAATGTATGGAAGTATGAGAATGTGTATCGGTGTTGTCAAGAATGTGTCTTCCAATGAACCACACATCTTCTATTTATACTAGAATTTGGTCCAAGGTCTAATGACACTCATTAATGTCATTAATCCAATTCAACACAATTCATTACAAAGAAATGAAACCACTAATTCAAATATAATTTTAATGACAAACATTAAAAATATAAATAATATTATTATTTGAATACTTCCACTAAATCAAGTGGCAATAACCGAGTGGCAAAAAACGAACCCTCATGAGACCCGGGAGACGAGTGTGGATAGGTTCGAGTTTTCATTAGTTCATTTGTTTGATTTCTTTGTTCCGTACACCCCACTTTGAGAGTCGATATCTCATTCACCACAACTACATTTTGGACATACCAACTATTAATTATATATAATTAAATATATATTTATATGTGTCCAAAATTTTCCAACATACAAATTAGTTTCCTTTCTAAAAATCAAATTGACTCTGGTAGTAAGGAATCAAACAAATGAACTAGTTTCCTTTCTAAAAATCAAATTGACTTTAAAAATTTTCCAACATACAAATTAGGATTTTGCTTCGACTAGGTCATTTTATGTTAACGAAATTGTTAAAGAAGATAATAGCGCGGTGGTGGCAGTGAAGTTGCCGGAGTTGCGTATGATTGGTATGAAGGGTGGTAGGTGGAGATGATAAAGAGAGGAGCTGAGGAGAGAAAGGGTGTTTTAGTCATTTACATATATTTAAGATTTATTTTTTAACGGTCATCTGTTTGAGGGACAATAAACATATCAAAGTTTCATACTTCCTCTGTTTTGAACTTTTGATACACTAGGATTTTATGTTTATTGTGGTAAAATATTAAATATTAATTAGATTAAAGTGAATAGTTAGTGAGAGATTAGTCTTACATATTTTGATTAAATAAAAATTAATAATATTTAAAAGTAAAAGTAAGGATAAATATATCATTTCATTATATTAAATGATATAGTTAGTTGGTGTGTAGACCCACTACTTTTAACCAAACATGGTAAATTTTCAAACCGTATCATTTTTTTAACACCCTAAAATTAAAAATTTGTCACTTATTTTGAAACGGAAAAAATATTTAGAAATTATGCATATACTTTTTGAAACTTAAGAATCAAATTCAAAATTTTTAGTACATTATAAAGACTATCCATATGATTTACTCCAACAATAATGGTAATCGATCCGCCCAATATATAGCACGAGGAAGATGAGAAAATAGACAGTAATAGCTCTACCTTCAAGACAGCCTCCAAAAAACTAAAGTGATACACAGAACAATACTATTATTACTAGATGACAAGTAGATCGTTTACAAAATACAGAATTGAGGAAATTAAACACATTATTTTTTTATTTTATATTTAGTAGCGGTACTTATACGCATCACAATTAATTCTAAACTGCAAATTCATGGCTCGTCTAACTATAAACGGTGGGTTGTGGTGATGGTGGATGGTGGCGGCGGAGGCGGTGGTGGCGGGTGGCGGCGGTGGCGGCGGTGGGTGGTGGTGGTGGCGGTGGGTGGTGGTTGGTGGCGGTGGTGGGTGGTTGGTGGCGGTGGTGGGTGGTGGTGGTGGCGGTGGTGGGTGGTGGCGGTTGGTGGTGGTGGTGGCGGTAGGTGGTTGTTGCGATGACGGTTGGTGGCGGTGGTGGCGGTGGTGGCGGTGGGTGGAGGGGGTGGCGGTAGGTGGAGGGTATAAAGGTAAAAGAACATTCCATCCAACATTGGAATTCAATTCCATCAACATTTGGATGGAATTGAGATTCCTTCATTTGGTGGAATGTTTTCATCATTTAGGAATCCAATTCCATCCATTTTTTTGAACCAAACACTGGAATCTGGTGGAATTAGATTCCAATTCCCTAAGATTCCATTACTTTCCAGCGAACCAAACACCACCTAAGAGCACACTTGAAGCATAAGATGAATGTATGCTTCATTATTCTAATACCCATAGGGAAAGTAAATTTAAATCTCAAAGTGGTTTTTACATCATAAAAATTATATCACATATCATAATATATGTTTTAGTATATTCGTAAAATCTACTTTAACATTTGGCTAGTATGATGAAGGAGGTAGTTTCTATGACGTAGATTTCACCTGCATGAGTGCCAGGTTACATCCTTGAAATTAAGTCATTCGGGTATTCGGGTGAAGTTGAAGCTACTACAAGAAATTCCTCTAGCTAACAAGGAAGAACTAAACCCCAACTTCTGATTCTCAAGATCAAAGAACAAGAAGTTATTCTCCATCTGAAACGTCCCAATCACAATTGCATCTTTCATTCCCAATACACCGTCGATAAACGCAAGACAAGCAGACCCATTCCCAGTGTTCTTCATCAAGTTATCTCCAGAAATTGTCCAAATTTTCCCACTTTCAGTTTCAATGTCAATCTTAGGAACAGATTGAATCGCGCTAGCTTTCACACACAGAGCAAAAGGCTGAACCGTATTAACTCGAGGAATGTTTCGGGTAGCCTCGGAGAAACTTGTAATTACAGATTTATATATATCACTTCTGAGTGTGGTATACGGGACAACAGTACTAAGCTTCACAGAATTACCACTTTTCGGTAGTTGTAACTGTTGGAGCAAATCACAGATCAACTTAGTACTGATACTGCAGTTGGTGATAATTATGCTTATTACTGATGGGGCAGAACATGTTACTACTGATGAAGTTGATACTGGTGTATACTATAACTAAAATTACTACTGATCAATGCTTATTGAATATACTACTGATCATTATAGTTACTACTGACGATGTATCTGGACTTACTACTGATCACCAAGTTTACTACTGATCTTCATATTTACTACTGGTGATAAGTTTTACTACTGACAACGCATATTTGGAACAAATCAAGTCCGAGATCTTCGCAGAGATAGTTATAGAATGTAAATCAATGTATATCGTTTATAATTAGATGTAAATCGTATCCTAGAATAACTAGGGTAAATAGTTTAGCTTCAAGGACTATTATATATAGTTCCTTACGAATTGTAAACGTACGTGTGTATTGTTAACTCGATAATATACATTGAAGCTTTTTGTGAAACTGTGTTCTTAATATTCTTACATATTGTTCTTACAGTTTATCGTTCTTAATACATTGATATAGTGTTGATCCGCTGCAACTTCTATCATCAATTAGATCTAAGGTGTTTATTAACTTGTCTATAGTTAATCGATCCTGACAAGTGGTATCAGAGCATATTGGTTCTAGATCTACTATTTGTTAAGAACAACAAAAAGTTTTAATCTTTAAAACACACACATTATTAATCATGACTGATAATAATGAAAGCACTCAGGCCAACAAAATTCCCATTCTCACTCCCAATAACTTCGGGATGTGGAAGAATCGTATTAAGCAATACATGCTTATTACAGATTATTCCATGTGGGAAGTAGTCTGTGAAGGAAACAAAACTGGTCAACTTCAAGCAAGCAGCTCTGCAACTGAGGCAGACAAACTTAAATGTGAGAAGGAGAAGAAAGATAAAGGCATCGAACTCAAAACTCTAAGCACTCTCTTACTGGCCATTCCTAATGATTATCAACATCTCTTTGTTGAATATGATGATGCAAAAATACTATGGGAAGCACTGGAGAAGAGATTCGTTGGGACAAAGAGCACCAAGAGGAATATGAAGTCTGTTCTCAAACAAGACTTTGAAAATTTCAAAGGAAAGCCCAATGAAACACTCACTCAAGTGTTTGACAGATTCAACAAACTAATTGGTGAACTCAACCAAGTTGGTGTAAAGATGGACCAAGAAGATGTCAACATGAAGTTCCTAAGGTCTCTTAGTGAAGAATGGGCCATGTACACAGTGGTGTATAGACAAAGAGATGCTTTAGAAGAAAAGGAGCTAGATGAACTCTATAATGATCTCAGAGTGTTTGAAACTGAGGTAAATCACAAAAACCCTTCTATTTCTTCTAACAATGCTGCTTTCGTGTCTAGTACAGGTCAAGGACAAGAAACCTCCACAGGAAAGACTGCAGATTCTGAGGATACTGCAAGAGAATCCTTCTTCACTAGTCATGTGCACACTGCATTGATCAGTGATGACTTGGAACAATTGAATCCAGATGATCTTGAGGAAATGGATCTTAAATGGCAGATGGCTATGCTGAGCCTAAGGACCAAAAGATTCTTAAAAAGAACTGGTAGGACAAGCCTAAATTTCAACAAAGGTGACAAAGCAGGATTTGACAAAACTAAAGTCAAGTGTTACAACTGTAACAACCTTGGTCACTTTGCAAAAGAATGTCCTCAACCAGACAAAAGATCAAAATCAACTGCTCTTGTGTCACAACAAGGACAAGGATATGACTGGAGCTTCCAAGCAGAAGAGCATGCTCAAAATCAAGCTCTCATGGCCTTTACTGAAAACAAAACTGAGGTAAAATCTAAACCTTGTACTCCTGAATGTGCTAAAATTATTAAAAATCTAGAAAAAGAAAACAATAAATTAAATGAAGATTTAGCAAAAGCAATCAGAAGAAATCATGAGTTTGATGGTGTGATTGCTGACCAAGAACATCAAATAAAGGTGTACAAGATGATTGATCAACGGATCAAGGAAGAATTGCTTCAAGCTGTGGATGAGAAAGAGTTCTATGAAACAAAAAATAAAGAACTAACAAGTAAATTAGAAGAATGTCAGCTTGAAATTGAACAAAATAAATTAACAATTAAAAAGTTTGAAAGAAGCACTAAAATTCTTGATGAATTAACTAATAATCAAACTACAGAAAAAGTTGTTCATGGGGTGGGATATCATGCTGTACCACCTCCATATAAAATCATTCCACCTCTTAAAAACAGTTCAGAAAGAATCATTAATGAATTAAAAACTGAAAATCAAACTGAATCATCTAATGAAACATCTGAATCAAATAATTCTTCTGATAATGAGCAATCAATTGAATTTACTATATCTCAAAGTGAATCACCAAAATCAATTGATACAAGTTTTCACACAGTTCCAAGTCCAAATGCATCTCCCAAATATAATGCAGATAATGTACCAAAAATTTTAACAAGGGGGAATGAAAGAAACAAAAATCAACTCTTAGACCAAAGAATACCTGAAGGTGCTAAAAATAAGAAACTAAGATGTGTTATATGCAATAAAATGAACCATTTAGCAAAGGATTGTCACTTCAATCCAATAAACTGCAAAGAGTTAAAAGAATTTAAAGTTTTTAAAGAAAATGCTAAGACTCAAAAGTTAAAAGTTACTACTGGTCCTTCAGTAGTAAATAAAATTAAAAATCCAATTGTTGAAGATCCAAGATTTGGAAGAAGTAAACCAAGATTTGTGCAAAACAGAAGAGTTGGAAGCCCAAAGAACAGCAATTACTTCAAGAATAATGGAAAATCCAATCAAAATAAACAATATTTTAAATTTTCCAACACCAGTAGAAACTCTAACAAATTTACTACTGGTGCTAACCTTAATTATAATGCTGTATGGTACCAATACAAGAATACTACTGGTACAAACCCTAATTTTAAGAATACTACTGCTCCCAAAATAAATTTCAAAAATACTACTGGTAGTAACTCTAAAAACACTACTGATCATTCTAAACATGGTAAGTACCCAAATACTACTGGTCCATCAGTAGTAAAGTATTCAAAAGCTAAAAATCATGGGTATAAACCACAGTCAGTAGGAAATTCTCACACCAGTAGAAACTACAAAAGGGCAGTAGTAAAACAAAACACCAGTACTAAACAAGTATGGGTACCAAAAGTGTTTAAAGTTAAAACTCCCAAAGCTTATTTCTCAAAGGATGAACCCAAGACATATAAAGCTTGGGTTCCCAAAATTAACTAATCCTTTACTCAATTGTGCAGAGCATTCAGATCCCAGAAGAAGGAAGAACTTGGCATATTGATAGTGGATGCTCAAGGCACATGACTGGAAATCTGCAAATTCTTAAGGATTTCAAGTCATTTGATGGAGGATATGTGGCATTTGGTGAGAATCCCCAAGGAGGTAAGATTACAGGTAAAGGTACTGTTACTAATGGAAAAATTACCTTTGATGATGTATTTTATGTAGCTGAATTAAAATACAATCTTGTCAGTGTGTCTCAAGTTTGTGATAAAAAGAACAAGATTCTTTTCACAGACATTGAGTGCATCATTCTTTCTCCTGATTTTATTTTAGATGAAAAATATGTTGTTTTAAGAACTCCAAGGAGAAACAATGTGTATTGCCTAGATATAGGGGGAGAACTCATTTCTACAAATGAGGTCAACTGTTTTATATCCAAGGCAAACACCACTGAATCAGAACTATGGCATAGAAGGATGTGTCACACAAATTTTAAAAACATGAATAACTTAGTAAAAAGAAATCTGGTCATTGGACTACCTCAAAAACAATTCATGTGTGATCATCATTGTGTTGCATGCCTAAAAGGTAAACAACACAAGACTTCTCATAAGTCCAAAATTGTTAACTCTATTTCTGTTCCTTTACAGCTCTTACATATGGACCTTTTTGGACCAACAAATGTAATGAGTATTGGAAAGAAACAATATTGTCTTGTTATTACTGATGACTTTTCCAGATATACATGGGTTTTCTTTCTCAGGACAAAGGATGAAACAAGTGAACTCATCAAGAACTTAATTGTTAAACTGGAGAACTCATCTGATCAAAAAGTTAAAGCCATAAGATGTGACAATGGCACAGAATTTAAGAATACTAACTTAATTAACTTTTGTGATCTTAAAGGTATTGACAGGCAATACAGCTCACCTAGAACTCCACAACAAAATGGTGTAGCTGAAAGAAGGAATAGAACCATCATTGAAGCAGCAAGATCAATGCTTGCAGACTCAAAATTACCAATCACTTTTTGGGCAGAAGCTGTCAATACTGCTTGTTACGTTCAAAACAGAGTATTAATAGTGAAGCCACATTTTAAAACACCATATGAACTTTTTAATAAAAGAAAACCTTCTATAAATTTCTTAAAATCATTTGGTTGTCCTTGTACTATTTTGATTACAAGAGAACAAATTGGTAAGTTTGACTGCAAAGCTGATGATGGAATATTTGTAGGATACTCTACTCAAAGTAAATCATACAGAGTGTTCAACAAAAGATTAAGAATAATTGAAGAAAGCATTAATGTATCCTTTAATGAAAACATTGCTAATGAACAAGGAAATGGTCCAGATTGGCTATTCAACATAGACAATCTAACCAAATCCTTTAATTCTAATATGAATTTCAATACAGGTAATTCAAACTGTCACAATCAAAAGGAAGGAACATCATCAGTTAATACTGGTCAAGAAAAGATGAGATACATAATAGTTGATACTCCTCCCATAGTTAATACTGATGTCAGTAATAACTCAAATATTGAAAGCAGTAGTAACTCTGAGAATGAGGACAGTAGTAATTCAAGTACTACTGGTACCAGTAATAGTACTCAAAATACTACTGGTTCCAATAATAACCTAGATTCTCAAGATACTACTGATACCAGTAACAACTTCAATACTACTGATCTCAATGAAGATGATAGCAGTAGTAACTCTGACCAAAATAATGATGAACCAAATACTAATGACAATGAAGGATCTCAAGAAGAACAACTACCTGAGGCAAATGAGTCCAACCTTGAAAATCAACTAGTGGTTGATAAAGCTACAACAACAAGGACTCAAAAGAACCATCCATTAGACCTTGTTCTAAGTGATGTTAACTCACCACTTCAAACAAGAAGCAAATTAAACAAAAGTTTAACTGCAAATATGTGTAATATAAGCTTAATTGCTAATGAATGTATGTATGAATGCTTTCTGTCTCAGGATGAACCAAAGAAGATTCAACAAGCAATG
This sequence comes from Calendula officinalis, assembly GCA_963853835.1. Taxonomy (NCBI): domain Eukaryota; kingdom Viridiplantae; phylum Streptophyta; class Magnoliopsida; order Asterales; family Asteraceae; genus Calendula; species Calendula officinalis. The sequence continues at coordinate 11,288,404 of OY970821.1, read as the reverse complement.
AAGGACTCAAACTGGATTGAGGCAATGCAAGAAGAGCTTCTTCAATTCAAGTTACAAGCTGTTTGGACACTTGTACCTCTACCAAAAGGAAAAAGAGCCATTGGAACCAGATGGATCTTTAGAAATAAGAAAGATGAAAGAGGCATAGTGATCAAGAACAAAGCCAGACTTGTAGCCCAAGGATACACTCAAGAAGAAGGTATAGACTATGATGAAGTATATGCTCCTGTTGCCAGAATTGAAGCAATAAGAATATTCCTAGCATATGCTTCATTCAAAAGGTTTAAAGTCTATCAAATGGATGTGAAGAGTGCTTTCCTGTATGGGAAGATTGAAGAAGAAGTTTATGTTTGCCAACCTCCAGGATTTGAAGATCCAAAACATGGTGATTATGTGTTCAAACTTGATAAAGCTCTTTATGGCCTACATCAGGCACCAAGAGCATGGTATGACACACTATCATCATACTTATTAAAGAACAATTTCAAAAGAGGAGCCATTGATAAAACTCTATTCACAAAGAAAGTTAAAGATGATATCCTACTGGTACAAATCTATGTAGATGATATCATCTTTGGCTCAACCAATGATTTACTATGCAAAGAATTTGAAGAACTGATGCAGATTAAATTCAAGATGAGCTCTATGGGTCCAATGAATTTCTTCCTTGGACTCCAGGTTAGTCAAAGAACAGATGGTATTTTGATTAATCAATCAAAATATGTGAAAGACATCTTGGAAAAGTTTGATATGAAAGACTGTAAGAGTGCAAGTACTCCAATGGAAACACACAAACACCTACATCCTGATATTGAGGGGGAGGATGTAGATGAACACTTATATAGATCAATGATAGGTTCGTTGATGTACTTAACTGCATCAAGACCTGATATTATGTATAGTGTTTGTGTGTGTGCAAGGTATCAAGCAAGACCTAAAGAACTACACTTGCAAGCTGTCAAAAGAATATTCAGATACTTGAAAGGCAAACCATCACTTGGTCTATGGTATCCACATGATTCACCCTTTGAACTCATAGCCTACACAGATAGTGACTATGGAGGTGAATGTCAAGACAGAAAATCCACTACTGGTGGATGTCAATTCTTTGGATCAAGACTGGTGTCATGGCAATGTAAGAAACAAACAAATGTATCAACATCAACTGCTGAAGCAGAATATGTAGCTGCATCTGCTTGTTGTGCTCAAGTACTATGGATTCAAAACCAGCTCCTAGACTTTGGTATCTCTATCCTTAAAACTCCTATTTTTATTGACAATCAAAGTGCTATTAGTATTGTGAACAATCCAGTAAAACACTCAAAAACCAAACACATTGAAATAAGATTTCATTTTATAAGAGATTGCAATGAAAAGAAATTAATCAAAGTAGTTAAAATTCATACTGATGATCAATTAGCAGATCTTTTTACAAAAGCATTTGATGTAGGAAGATTTAACTTTTTGGTTAGCAGTATTGGAATGATTTTAATAAACTAAGTCTCTTAAAAACATGTGTAAAGTTTTTGTTGTAAATTATTATTTATTCGCTTAAGTGTTTTACTACTGGTATGTCAGTACTACTGGTGTTCACATATACTACTGGTCTTGTGTGTTAGTAATTACTACTGATGTCCTTAGTTACTACTGGTGTCAAAACCATGAGTTACTACTGATGTTTGTGGTTACTACTGACGTTTCTTACTGGCATATCATTTACTACTGGTCCTTCAAAATCAAAATTACCATACTAACCCCCATGAAAATAACCGTTATGTTATGATTCGAAGGGCAATTTAGTCTTTTTGTAGGTGAAATCAAAAGATATAAAAGGCGGAAATCGTTTAGTTTATCATTATCTTCACCTCGATCTGTCAAAACCTCTCAATAAACCCTAGTTTACAATCAAAAACCCATAGTCAGTAACAAAATTCCTGCAAAAATTCAAAACGATGGCAACTCTACAATCTCTTGATGTGCAAACCGATCTGAAATATTCAGAATTTCACAATATGGTTGCCTTTTTAAAGAATCCCGACGGAACAAAAGACTTCCGTCCAATCGTCAAATTCTTGAGAAATTCTTACATACAGTTCGCTCTAACTGTAAAACCAAAATCATATCAAAAGCACTTGATTGATTTTTGGACAAATGCTGAACGAGTTGAAGGGTCAACAATGCCCATGATCAAATCAACTGTCGATGGAAAGACTATCACCATCACAGAAGAATCCATCAGAAATCACCTTCAACTACATGATGATACAGGTATGACCACTCTTCCTAAAGAAACTATTATTTCAAACTTACAAAGAATGGGTTATGAAGGAAGACTAGACATAGTCACATTTCAAAAAGGTCTTCTTTCACCCCAGTGGAAATACCTTGTTCACACTATTCAACACTGTATTTCTCCAAAAAGAAGTACTTGGAATGAGTTCAATAAATCAATAGCATCTGCTGTTGTTTGTTTGTGCACAGATCAAGTTTTCAATTTCTCAAAAATGATTTTTGAAGGAATGCTTGGAAACCTATCCTCATCAAAATTTTTAATGTATCCAAGATTCCTATCTCATATTTTCAACTGTGAAATTCAGGTTCTATCTGAACATAAAAATCTTTTTCTCTTTCCTGAATTAAACAAAAAGGTGTATTCTAATATGAGAAAACAATTTAAGTTTTCGGGCAAGGAAACCCCTCTGTTTCCTAACATGATCCAAGATCACACACAAACTGGAGAGGGTTCAATCATTGCTACAACCCAAATTGAACCTCAACCCACTCCATCACCCCCAAATACAGCCCAAACACCACCCCAAACAGCCACTCAATCACCCAACTTAGAAGTCCTGAATGTGTCCCAGGAACTTGATATAACTATGCAGAGTGCTACTCTTCACTCCGTGGAAGACCTACCAGACAAAACCAAAAACATTTCCTCAATTTATAAAAGAAAGAAACTTTCTTCAAAGGACACCAGGGGACAAATAGAGTCACACCCCAGGCTCAAAGAGTTGTCCTCCAAGGAGGAGAGAGGACATGAGGGGAGGGCTTTCACTACTGATGCCCCAAAGGTGGGTGCACAGGATAGTGAAAACATCTTTAGGACCCAAACCTCGGCAACTTTGAGTGATGACTCTTTTGAGGAATTACTCAAAGGACCCCGGTGCCAAGAAACCACAAGGGGGGGCATCTCTGCTTCTTCTAGGAAGAAGAGGATGTCTAAAAGACCCAATGAATCACCAAGAAGTGATGAGGGCAGAAGTATTGATTTGACGGATAGGATGGAAAACCTTCAAACCAAAGTACCAGTTAGTGAGCCCGATGATCTTGCTAGATGGAGTGAGGGCAGTATTAAAATCCAACAATTGACGGCTAAAGTGGATTCCTTGGAATCCACTGTACAAAATTGTCTTTATTATCAAACAAATCAAGGAAAAACTATGGCTGCTATGAAAAGAAATGTCAATATCATCAACAAAAGAATGAGACAATATGAACTTAGGCTTCATCAACAATCAAAACTTATCAGGAACTTGAAAAAGAGGATTGATGATAGTGAGGCTCCTCCAGTTGAGCTCACTAAGGGGGAGAAGGATAACATACAGACAATGATTGATGAATCCATTGCAGCAGCAGCTTCCTCCCTCTTGAATTTAAAAGAAACAGAAGTTGATGAAGGCCCAGAGATGATGATTACAGAAGATGAGCCCATTACTACTGCTACAATGGAAGAACAAGTTGAAACAGAGATACCAGTAGTAACTCCTACTACTGATGATATAGCAGTAGTAAGTCAAGAAGAGGAATTAACTGCACTAAACACTACTGATGCCCTATCAGTAGTAACACATGAAGTAACACCAGTAATAACCACCTTGGTTACTACTGAAGAAGAAATTCCTGAATTTCCTGAACTCATTGATGCTAGAAGACATGTCATCATTACCAAACCACCAACTCCTACTCAACCACTTATCATACCTGACATTGATGATAATGTGAATTGGTTTGAGGTAGATGAATGTACCCTTCCTCCTCACCCAAAAATATTACCAGAAGAAGATCTAAAATTGTTTTATCCAAAGTTACTAATGACTGGTATTCCTGACATGAAATACACTCCACCTCCATCAATTTTGCCTGCATGTGTTGGAAAGGGAAAAGAAATATATGATGATGATTATCCAAACAGGGCATTAGGGCATCACATGGTCAACAAAATCAACCATGTTAGAAAAGAGAAACAATCAAGATGGAGGATAAAACATAGAAGATTTCTGGAGAATGTAGCTATGTATCAAGCTATTGAGGAAAAGAAAAAGAAAAAGAAAACTGAAAAACCTCAAAAGACTGAAATACCTGAGATAATGAAAGATGGTCAGATTGAAGCTCAATTGGCAGAATTTCGAAGATACAGAAAGGTAGAAGAGGAACATCTTGATTTGCTTGAAGAGCTAGTAGCTGAAAGCAAAAGAACTAAAAGTCCCTTAACAGATGATGTGTTTGAACAAAAAGCACTTATGATTGACTTTCTGAAGTCAAAAGGGCACAGTGCAAAATCTTTTGGCAGAATGAAAATGGTTACTATTATAGACAAATACTGTACTGCCAAGAAGAAAGATTTAATTGAACAAGAGGCTGAAGAAGAAAAGAAATTGAAAGCAGCAAAAACCTTAATCCCAATAAGTCCAAATTTAATTAAAGATAATAGTGTGTCTACTATTGGTGAATCCTCATCTCCCCAGACAAAGAAAAGAAAGAATGAAGCTCAAGAACAGAGTTTTCAAAAGAAAGCAAAACAAGAAAAAATTATACCTGTTCTTGAAGTACCTGTTGCTCCACTTCAAAATAACTCAATACTAAACTGGAAAGTCTTGTCCAATAATGCTCTATTAGTTGTAAGGGAAGACAAAATCATTCAAAAGTTTACTGGATGGCTACCTTTGATCAGATCCTGTACAAAAAGTGATGTGATTAAACTTCTGATCATTGGAAAACCAAGAATGTCAAAGAAATCTTGGAGAGAATCTGGAGCTGGATACTTAACAAGAATGATTGATGCAGCTTTTTATCCAGATAACTATCCAGAGTTATTTACAAATCCAGAAAATGTGTATGCATGGAATGTTCTCCCAACTTGCAATATGTATTTCTTTGAAAGATCAAGTAAAAATTGTGAGTTGTACTTATATGAAAGAGAATATCCTCACTCAGAAAAGGAAATGTATCAGATATTCATCAACACTCTAATGAAGCCCTTTGATGCTGTTATGTTCCAGAATAAATTGAATTATTTTATCAAGAAGAACAGCAAATACATAATTGAACAAAGACTTCAACAAAATCAAAGAACATTAGAAAGAAGAAAGAAAGAAGAAGAAGAACAGAAGAAACTTGATTGATTAAAACATAATCAATAAGTTTAGGGGGAGATTGTTGGAGCAAATCACAGATCAACTTAGTACTGATACTGCAGTTGGTGATAATTATGCTTATTACTGATGGGGCAGAACATGTTACTACTGATGAAGTTGATACTGGTGTATACTATAACTAAAATTACTACTGATCAATGCTTATTGAATATACTACTGATCATTATAGTTACTACTGACGATGTATCTGGACTTACTACTGATCACCAAGTTTACTACTGATCTTCATATTTACTACTGGTGATAAGTTTTACTACTGACAACGCATATTTGGAACAAATCAAGTCCGAGATCTTCGCAGAGATAGTTATAGAATGTAAATCAATGTATATCGTTTATAATTAGATGTAAATCGTATCCTAGAATAACTAGGGTAAATAGTTTAGCTTCAAGGACTATTATATATAGTTCCTTACGAATTGTAAACGTACGTGTGTATTGTTAACTCGATAATATACATTGAAGCTTTTTGTGAAACTGTGTTCTTAATATTCTTACATATTGTTCTTACAGTTTATCGTTCTTAATACATTGATATAGTGTTGATCCGCTGCAACTTCTATCATCAATTAGATCTAAGGTGTTTATTAACTTGTCTATAGTTAATCGATCCTGACAGTAACGGAATTCGTTTTCCGTTAATTGAAATTCTGTTAATTCCAATATAATATCCAAGTGATTTAGAACTCTTTCTAACCATGGGAGTGTAAGAAAGAATGCTTCTAAGATCAAGTTTCGGAGAAGAAGTAAGAAAAAAAGGACCGTTACCTAAAAACGCCACCCCGAAACCCGTAGTAGAGCTAGCAAAACAAAGTGCGAATTTGTCAGCCACTTTAGGAAAAGTAACTTGACGAGGAAATGCGAGTTTGGACCACGAAAAAGCCGCAACGCCACTTATACCTTTAGGGAAAGATGCCAAGGAGTTAGGTGCACACGATAGCACAAACTCGTTCCCGAATGGATTATTCGCTCCGGTGCTCGGATTCCGGCCATCGGTGGTATACAAGTTCACCAAATCGGTGGTCATTTGGGATATTTTGCAAGTTTTTGAGATGGGATTTAAAGGAGTAACCGCGCATATACGGCAACCGTATTTGGTTGTTATATTAGTTAGCGAAGGGAAAGTAGGGTTGATGTATAAGCGTGCTTCTTTGCACAAAGTGTCGTCACAAGGTAACGGGAAACGGCATCCTTCTTCTAGTCCGCAAGCGACCTCGGAGCGACGAATGATGCAGTTTTTCCACGTGAAAGGGGCGTCGAGGTCGATGAGGTGGTACAATTCGCCGGCCCATTGGGGCTCCAGGAATGACCATGTAACTTTGTGGAGAGATGTAATGTTGTCCTTTATTATGGGTATAACGGAGGTATTAAAACGACTAGTTTGGGATAATACTTCATGAGAGAAGGATGATAGTACTATGATGAAGAAAAGCATATTTGTTGCATGCATCTTTTCTTCTTGTTAGCGATATAAAAAGTTGTAGAATGGTTGAAAGGAGAGAGTTTGTATGGTTTTCATTAATGAGACGAGCATTACACCTCTTATTTATAGGATAAACGGTTTTCTAGAATGAAGAAAAAGTCAACTAAGATGGCTAAGTTAAAAGTACAAAATTATTTACGACTAGTAAAAATAACAATTGTTGATGTGAATGAAAGAGTAAATTTTATTTAACGCGCTTACCTAATAAAATTGCATCATAAAAATGAATTCGCGTAAACAAAGTTAAACCACACTATTTTTTTAATTTGCCGTTAAAAAAATTGTTTAACATTTCAATGCAATTGTTTTGAATGCACCAAAAAAACAAATTAATGGTTTAATCGCATTAACAAAGTTATTATGTACTAGTAGTTTTAGTTATTCGAGATTTAACAAAAAATACTCGTTGTTTGCTAAGAATATCTTAATGGTTAAATAATTACAATGACTATTTGACACCTAAACTTTCCGCTCAATTTTAATACAACAAAAAAACTTTTAATTTAATGTATATTAATTTATGTAAAGTTTATAAACTTTTGAAACAAATTTATTTTGCTAAAAGGTCACTTTACTTCAAATAACTTATACAAAAAGTAAAAAACTTGTACTTCGTATTAAAGATGCTCTAACGAGGTTTGTGTTGGGAAATAAATACAGGTTGATACTGATTCTGCAGTTAGTACTAACGAAGACTTGATACTGCTACAAGAGTTAGAACTGATGGGGCAGAATTACAAAGATACTACTGATCTTGGATATACTACTGACGATGCTGTTTACTACTGATAATGATAAATGGAACAGATCGTTTCCGGGATTCTAGCAGAGTTAGTTTATAATTAACATCTTTTTGTAATTCGATTGGAATCTAGTCCTAGAATAACTAGGGTAAAAGTTTAGGCTTCAATGACTATTATAAATAGTTCCTTACGAATTGTAAACGTACGTGTGTATTGATCGATCAATTAATATACATTGAAGCTTTTTGTGAAAACTCTGTTCATACTTATTCGTTTATAATTTACATTTATTCATTATTCTTGATATATCAACATAGTTTTAATCCGCTGTAACTTCTATTGTTGAGTAGATCTGTGATTCAATAACTCATTGAGTTATTCGATCCTGACAAGTGGTATCTGAGCTTCAAGGTTCTAGATCTACGAATTAAGAAATCCAAAAAGTTTCATACATTCAAAAACAAAAATTGTTAATCATGTCTGATAACAATGAAAGCAAACAGGCAAACAAGATCCCAATTCTCACTCCCAACAACTTTGGGATATGGAAAAACAAAATTAAGCAGTAGATGCTTATTACTAATTATTCCATGTGGGAAGTTGTACTTGAAGGCAACAAAACCATTCCAATTCAAATTACTAGCACATCAACTGAAGCAGACAAACTCAAGAGTGATAAGGAAAAGAAGGACAGAGGCATTGAACTGAAGACTTTAAGCACTCTATTGCTTGTTATTCCCAATGACTATCAACATCTCTTTGTTGAATATGATGATGCTAAGAAGTTGTGGCAGGCACTTGAGAAAAGGTTTGTTGGTACCAAAAGTACAAAAAGAAACATGAAGTCTGTCTTAAAGCAAGACCTTGAAAACTTCAAAGGGCAAAAGAATGAATCTTTGTCACAAGTTTTTGATCGATTCAACAAACTTCTTGGTGAACTCAATCAAGTTGGAGTTAAACCAGACAATGATGATGTCAACAGAAAGTTTCTCAGATCTCTTGGAGAAGAGTGGTCTATGTATACTGTCATATATAGACAAGGAGATGCATTGGAAGAAAAGGAACTTGATGAACTCTACAATGAATTACGAGTATTTGAATCTGAGGTAAGTCAGAAAACTCCTAGTTTACCTACAAACAATGCTGCTTTTGTGTCTAGTACATGTACGAATCAGGATGCAACATCTGGAAAGCATAAAGAAACTGAAGACATAGCAAGAGAATCCATTTTTACTAGTCATGTGCACACTGCACTGATTAGTGAAAACTTGGAACAAATCAATCCTGAAGATATGGAAGAGATGGATATAAAGTGGCAGATGTCAATGTTGAGGTTGAAGACCAAAAGATTTCTTCAAAGAACTGGCCGACAAAATCTGAACTTCAACAAAGATGAACGTGTTGGATTTGACAAAACCAAAGTCAAATACTATAACTGTAGCAATTTTGGTCACTTTTCTAGAGAATGCCCGAGCAAAGATCAAACTACGACATGAACAGTTCATCAAACTCAACTGCTCTTGTATCTCAAGAGGGACAAGGTTATGATTGGAGTTTTCAAGCAGAAAAACATGCTCAAAATCAAGCACTCATGGCCTTCACCGATCCTACTACTGAGGTACATTCCAAATCTGTAACATACGTGTTTTAAATCCAAGTATTTTAATTGTTAAGTTCATTATTAGTTGATAAATGATAAGGAATTAAGTCTTAATAGTTAAAATTTTGATGAAAAATATGTGTTTTTGGTATTTGATTAAGTGGTACAAGTTAAAAAGGAAGAAAAATCGAAATTTGCAGCCTTTTTGGGAGATAGCGGCGCTATCTTAGAGATAGCGGCGCTATCTAGTGCCAATGGAACAGCCACTCGTTTTAGCGATGGGTAAAACACGAAAAATTTGGGAGATAGCGGCTCTATCTTGAAGATAGAGGCGCTAAAAAGAAGGGGGGGGGGGGAGATAGCGGCGCTATCTTGTGCAGATTAGACATAAAATCGGGATTTTTCATCATTTCAGCCAAAATAACTTCTAGATTTTTCTCTCCTCGGTGTTGGGCGATTTTGGCCGATATTTGGTGCTCTTGGGCAGATCTTAGCAAGAAATCAAAGGATTCTCATCTATTGTATTGATAATTAAGGTAAAACATCATCCCTATCACCATGCATATGTATAAATTGATGTATTGAGTTAGTAGGTCATGAACCCTAGTTAGGGTTTGAGTTATGGAACTGAAATTGATGATTGTAGACTATGTATAACAGATATTGAACTAGGAAATCGAAAGTTAGCATGTGATTATGCACTAGATGTATAGTTAGAAGTTTAGGGTTTTGGGGTTAATCACCAATTTGGGGAAATTGGTGATTAAGGGTCATACTAGTTGTGATTATGAGTTTGTATATTGAATGAGATAAGTATAATTGTGATAGGTAAACAATTGGGAAATCGTGGTGATTATATCGATCGGTGACAATGGAATTTGACTAAAGGAAGTACTTGGCTCGTATTGACAATTGCTTAATCCCAGGTGAGTTCACTATGTGCAATGTGTATACTTTTAATTATATATGTGCAATGTGGTTAATTAGTGTTCATTTCGATTGGATGCCTTGTGTATTGCCTTGGACATTGAGACTACCTTGTTGAACCGTAACATTGCCTTGACCCGTTTGAGTGGAATGCCTTGAGTGATATTTCGTTTCGTGAGGACCCATGGCGGCTCGAGTATTACTTTGTGTAATATGTTGTGTGGTGGACGCGGGAGTACCTGGATCTTGGACTCATTTAGGGGTGCCTTGATCACCTTCATCGGCCTCATTCCCTAATGGCCTAAGAGGGAATGACGCACTTTGTTGAATCCGGAATTGTACATTGTTTGTTGGTGACCCGGTATTGATATGTGATGTTTTGATATGACATGATTGTGTTAACCCAGTACTTTGACCCGTTGACATTGGTTTGATTATTTATTTTGATTTATATAATTATTTAGTATAACATTATACATTGTGGAACTCACTAAGCTTTTATAGCTTACCCGTTTAGTTGTCACTATTTTCAGGGATAGATAAAGGCAAAGGTAAGTGTGAGTAAGTACTTGAAGTTGGTTTTGCTTGAAGCTTGAAGAAAGCTTCTCTTTTGGTATAGACTTGTAGTTTTTGAATATTGATGTATATATTTTGGGATGGTTAGTCGGTTTGTATCCGGTAGAGTATTTGGTCTTTTGGTATGTATATGGTTTTGGTTTAGTTGCTTTTAAACTTGTATTTTGGTTAATTATAAAAGGTTTGTTGTAAAAGTGGTCGTTTTTGGTTCCGGTCCTTACAAAATCTTGCCCTCCTGAATGCATTAAAGCATATAAAGAACTAGAAAAACTTAATAAAGAAACTCTTGATGAGATGATATTAAATAGAAACAAAAGAACTGAATTTAATGGTTGCATTGCTGATCTAGAAAATCAAATTAAAATCTATAAAATAACTGATCAAAAATGCAAAGAAAAACTTTTACAAGCAACTTATGATAAAGAGCATGTTGAATTAAAATTAAAAGAAGCTATAACTAGGTTGGAAGAATGTCAATTAGATCTAGAACAGAATAAACTTACAATTAAGAAATTTGAAAGAAGTTCTAAGATAATTGATGAACTAACTAGTAATCAAACTACTGAAAAGGTTGTTCATGGAGTTGGATATCATGCAGTCCCTCCTCCATCAAATTTTATTCCTCCACTTAAATCTAGTTCAAAAAGAATATTAGATGAATTAAAATTGGAAAGTCAAACTGAAACAAGTAATGATTCATCTGATGATGAAAACACCATTAAATCAACTGATACAAGCTTTCACACCACACAAAGTCAAGAATCCCCTAAATATAATTCTGAAGATATACCCACCATATTAAGAAGGGGAAATCAAAGAAACTTAAATCAGTTAAAAGAACAAAGAAAGCCTGAAAGTGCTAAAACCACAAAATTAACATGCTTAATTTGCAACAAAGTTAACCACCTAGCAAAGGATTGTCACTTCAATCCAATAAACTACAAAGAATTTAAGGAATTCAAGGAAAATAAAGAAAAATTACAAGACCTTAAATTACAAGCAGCGAAAACAAAACAAACTGATCAAAATTCACATGTTAATGTCCCCAAATTTGGAAGATATGCTCAATGATTTGTACAAAATATCCGGCATGGAAGCCCAAAAAGAAGTAATTATTTCGAAAATAATCGAAAGCAAAATCAATTTTCAAAATATTCAAACTTTTCGAACATCAGTAGTAACAATCAAATATTTACTACTGATACTAAACCTCATTACAATGCTATCAAATATAATTACTATAATACTACTGATTATCCTAAGAAGTCATATCACCCAAATACTACTGGTCCGTCAGTAGTAAATTTTTTCAAAAGTAAAAAATTATGGGTAGAAACCTAAATCAGTAGTAACACCAAAAGGCTGTAACAATAAAAAAATGAAAACCAAACTTGCATCAAAAGTTCATGCTACTAGAAAATTTCACTCTTCAAAGGATGAACCCAAGACAAAACAAGCTTGGGTTCCCAAAATGAACTAATAAATTTTTGTTGTGCAGAGTATCCAGATCCCTGAAGAAGGAAGAACATGTCATATTAATAGTTGATTCTCTAGGCACATGACTGGAAATCTTCAAATTCTTAAAGATTTCAAGTCCTTTGAAGGTGGATATGTTGCATTTGGTGAAAATCCAAGAGGTGGTAGGATTACAGGTTAGGGTACAATATCAAATGGTAAGATTACATTTGTTGATGTATTTTATGTTGTTGAGCTTAAATATAATCTGGTTAGTGTCTCTCAAGTATGTGATAAAAAGAACAAAATTCTTTTTACAGATATAGAGTGCATCATTCTTTCTCCTGACTTTATTTTAGATGAAAAATATGTTGTTTTAAGAACACCAAGGAGAAACAATGTGTATTGCCTGGATATAGGGGGAGAACTCATTTCTTCTAATGTCATCAACTGTTTTATATCCAAGGCAAACACAAATGAATCAGAACTCTGGCATAGAAGGATGTGTCACACAAACTTTAAAAACATGAATAATTTAGTCAAAAAGAATTTAGTCATTGGTTTACCTAAAAAAGAATTCTTGTGTGATCATCATTGTGTTGCACGCCTGAAAGGTAAACAACACAAGACTTCTTATAAGTCCAAAGCAATTAATTCTATTTCTAACCCTTTGCAGCTCTTACATATGGACTTATTTGGTCCTACAAATGTAATGAGTATTGGAAAGAAACAATACTGTCTTGTTATTACTGATGATTTTTTCAGGTACACTTGGGTATTCTTTCTCAGGACCAAAGATGAAACAAGTGAAATCATAAAAAATCTAATAATCAAACTGGAAAACACAAGAGATCTCAAAGTGAAAGCCATTAGATGTGATAATGGCACATAATTTAAAAATGCTAATCTAATTTCTTTTTGTGATCTTAAGGGTATTGACAGGCAGTACAGCTCACCTAGAACTCCACAACAAAATGGTGTAGCTGAAAGAAGAAATAGAACCATCATTGAAGCAGCCAGATCCATGCTTTTAGACTCAAAGTTACCAATAACATTTTGGGCGGAAGCTGTTAATACTGCCTGTTATGTGCAAAACAGAGTATTAATAGTTAAGCCACACTTTAAAACACCATATGAACTTTTTAATGAAAGAAAACCTTCAATAAGTTTCTTAAAATCATTTGGTTGTCCTTGTACAATTTCAATTACAAGAGAACAAATTGGTAAGTTTAACTGCAAAAACCAGATGATGGAATCTTTGTGGGATACTCAACTCAAAGCAAAGCATATAGAGTATTCAACAAGAGGCTGAGGATCATTGAAGAAAGTGTAGATGTATCCTTCAATGAGAATTCGATGAATGAACAAGGAAATGGTCCAGATTGGTTATTTAATATTGATAATCTAACCAAATCTCTTGATGTTAGTTATGACTTTAATGCAGGTGAAACAAACAATCAACCACCACAAGGAGAATCATCATCATTCAATGGCAGTCAAGATCCAATGAAGTATATCATTGTTAATACTGATCCCACGGTTAATATTGAGGACAGTAGTAACTCAGACAATACAAGCAATCCTGATGCCAGTAGCAACTCACTCTCACAAGATACTACTGACACCAGTAGTAATTTAGAAACTCAAAATAATGATGATGAACCAATCAATACTGATAACAATAGTAACTTAGAAACACATGATTTAAATGAAAATCATGTTACTACTAATAACAGTATAAATGAAGAAACTCAAGAAGATTCCGAAAATCAAGAAGAAAACTGGAAGATGCACAAGTTCCTGAATCCAATGAATCATTTTGGCAGTCACATAGTTGTTGATAAAATTTCCAACTCAAGAACTGAAAAGAATCATCCCTTAGACTTAGTTCTAAGTGATGTGAACTCAAATATGCAGACAAGAAGTAAATTTAATTCAAGTTTATTTTCTAATATTTGCAATATAAGTCTAATTTCTAATGAATGTATGTTTGCATATTTTCTATCTCAGGAAGAACCTAAAAAGATTCAACAAGCTATGAAAGATTCAAACTGGATTGTGGCTATGCAAGAAGAACTTCTTCAATTCAAATTACAAGCTGTTTGGACACTTGTTCCTCTTCCAAAAGGAAAAAGACCCATTGGAACACGTTGGATCTTCATAAACAAGAAGGATGAAAGAGGCATAGTGATCAAGAACAAAGGCAGACTTGTAGCTCAAGGTTACACTCAAGAAGAAGGAATAGTTTATGATGAAGTATATGCTCCTGTTGCAAGAATTGAAACAATAAGGATTTTCTTGGCATATGCTTCATTCAAGAAATTTAAAGTCTATCAAACGGATGTAAAGAGTGCTTTCCAATATGGGAAAATTGAAGAAGAAGTATATGTGTGTCAACCTCCAGGATTTGAAGATCCTGAACATGATGATTATGTGTACAAATTAGACAAAGCTCTATATGGCCTTCATCAGGCACCAAGAGCTTGGTATGATACATTATCATCATACTTATTGATGAACAATTTCAAAAGAGGTGCAATCGACAAGACTCTGTTCACGAGAAAAGTAAAAAATGATATACTACTAGTCCAAATCTATGTAGATGATATCATCTTTGGATCAACAAATGACCAACTGTGTAAAGAGTTTGAAGAATTAATGCAGATCAAATTCAAGATGAGCTCAATGGGTCCACTGAACTTATTTCTTGGACTCCGAATCAATCAAAAGTCAGATGGTATTTTGATTAATCAATCAAAATATGTCAAAGACATCTTGGAGAAGTTTGCAATGAAAGACTGTAAAAGTACAAGTACTCCTATGGAAACTCATAAACACCTACATCCTGATGTTGTGGGGGAGGATGTAGATGAACACTTATATAGATCAATGTTAGGTTCTTTAATGTAATTAATTGCATCTATACCTGATATTATGTATAGTGTTTGTGTTTGTGCCAGGTATCAAGCAAGACCAAAGGAGATTCACTTACAAGCTGTTAAAAGAATCTTCAGATACTTGAAAGGAAAACCATCACTTAGACTTTGGTATCCACATGACTCACCATTTGAGCTTGTAGCATACACTAATAATGACTATGGTGGTGAATGTCAAGACAGAAAGTCAACTACTGGTGGATGTCAATTCTTTGGATCAAGACTGGTTTCATGGCAATGCAAGAAACAAACAAATGTTTCAACATCAACTGCTGAAGCAGAGTATGTAGCTGCATCTGCTTGTTGTGTACAAGTGCTGTGGATTCAAAATCAACTATTGGACTTTGGTATATCTATTCTCAAAACTCCCATTTTTATTGATAATCAAAGTGCAATTAGTATTGTGAATAATCCAGTAAAAGATTCTAAAACTAAACACAATGAAATTAGATTTCACTTTATAAGAGATTACAATGAAAAGAAATTAATTAAAGTAGTTAAAATTCATACAGACAATCAACTAGCTGATCTTTTTAAAAAAGCATTTGATGTAGGAAGATTTGGATTCTTGGTTAGCAGTATTGGAATGATTTTAATAAATTAATTTCATAAAGAATTTAATATGTAAAGTAATTGTATATTATTCTTATTTTTTAGTTTTAATTTTAAGTGTTTTTACTACTGATTATTCATTATTACTGATTGTGGGTAAGTATTCATAAGTTACTACTGATCGGATGTTACTTATAATTAGGTTAAGTGTAAAACAATAGTTACTACTGGCGTTTTATTACTGATACTTAGTTACTACTGATCGACCGTTTCTTATGAAATACGCACTTTTACTAAACTAACCCCCATGAAATAGTCGTTATGCTATGACTCGAAGGGTATTCTTGACATTTTGCAGGTTAACTCGAAAATTATAAATAGCTGAATTCGATTAATTAAGCATTATCCAAACCTCGATCTGCTAAACCATACGATAAACCCTTAAGTCGGCAATCTCGATCAAAACCCTACACCAGTAACAAATTTCTCAAATTTCTCAAACTATTCTCAAATCAAACTCTCAAAGATCACAACTTCTCAAATTCTCTCAAGAATCAAAATCAAAATGGCAATGAAGAAACCAATAGGTGTACAAACTGATCTTCTATACTCGGAATTCCACAACATGCTAGCTTTTCTAAGAAATCCAGATGGAACAAGAGACTTCGGACCTATTGTGATGTTCTTCAAGAATACATACATCAAATTTGCATTAACCGTTGATCCTAAAATATATGTACAACATCTGGTACAATTTTGGGAAAATGCAGAGCGAATAGAAGAGGACAACATATCAAAAAATCAAGTCCACTGTAATGGAAAAATTGTAGTAATAACAGAACAATCTATCAGACAACATCTACACCTCAATGACGAGTCAGGTAAATCTCTTCTTGAAAAGGAGGAAATTGTTGAAACTATTTTAAGAATGGGGTATGAAGGAAAAACATACATACTAACTTTTCAAAAATGCCTTCTTTTACCCCAATGGAAATTTTTAATACATACTATTCAACATTGTATCTCTCCTAAAAAAAGTACTTGGAATGAGCTCAACAAATCAATAGCATCTGCTGTTGTTTGTTTGTGCACAGATCAAGTATTCAATTTCTCTAAAATGATTTTTGAAGGAATGCTTGGAAACTTATCACATACAAAAAATTTGATGTATCCAAGATTCATTGCACATATTTTAAATTGTGAAATCCCAAATCTTTCAAAATTAAAACACATTTTTCCTATACCAGAATTAAATAAAAAGGTGTACTCAAACATGAGGAAACAGTTCAAATTTTCTGGAACTGTAACTCCTCTATTTCCAAATATGATCTATGATCACCCTCTAACTGGAGAAGGTTCAAGCAACCCAATTGAAACCCAACCCACTCCATCACCAAAAACAGCCCAAACACAATCCCATGAGTCCACGCAATCAACTAGACCACAAAATGTCCTGAATGTGTCCCAGGAACATGTTATTGAACCTCAGAGTGCTACTCTTCACTCTGAGGTAGACCAACCTAAAGCCAAAAACATTTTCACAACATATAAAAGGAAAAGAATTTACAGAAAGGACACCAGGGAACCCATTGAGTCAAATCCCAGACTCCAAGAGTTGTCCTCCAAGGAGGAGAGAGGGCATGAGGAAAGGGCTCCTACTACTGATGCATCAAAGGTTGGTGCACAGGACAGTAGGAACATCATTAGGACCCGGACCTCGGCAACTTTAAGTGATGACTCATCCTTTGAGGCAGCACTTAAAGGACCCCGGTGCCAAGAAACCACAAGGGGAGATACTACTGCTTCTTCTAGGAAGAAGAAAGTATCTAAACAACCCATTTCATCACCAAGAAGTGATAAGGTTAGTATGCACCAAACTGAATTGACAGATATGATGGAAAACCTTAAAACCAATGTACCAAACCAGCCCGATGATTTACCTAGAAGGGATGAGGGCAACATTAAACAAACTAAATTGACGGATAGGAAGGAAAACCTGGAAACCACTGTACAAAATTGCCTTATACTAATCAATAATCAAGGAAAAACCATGAGCTACATGAAGCACTACATCAATGTAATGAACAGAAGAATGAAGAGGTTCGATTACAGGCTTCAAAGACAATCAAATATCATCAGAAAATTAAAGAAAAGGATTGATGATAGTGAGGCTCAACAGGTTGAGATCACTAAGGGAGAGAAGAATCAAATACAGGGTATGATTGACACTTCAATTGCAGCAGCAGCAGCCTCCCTCTTAAACCTCAAAGAAGCTCATGGTGAAACAGGTCAAAGTATTGATGAAGACCTGGATAGAGGAGTTAGAAGTATGGATGGAGATGTATTTATGTCTGCACAACAATCACCAGCAGTTGAACAAATACCTTCTCCAATTACTACTGAAGTAGTAAATACTATTGAAGTTATGGGTACTACTGATCTCATGGATACTACTGAGGTTATTGAACATACAGAGGTTGTTACTACTGATCCCATTGAAGAAGAGATCCAAGAAGCAACATCAGTAGTAAATCCTTCAACAGAAGCAACAGAAATTCCAGTTACTACTGATGCCCTAACAGTAGTTACTACAACTGAAACCTCACCAGTAGTAGACTCCCCAAATCTGCAAATGGTTACTACTGAGTCTGAAGAATTACCAGAATTGCTTGAACCAGCAGTAGTAATCCCATCTGAAACAAATATTGCAGAATTAAAACCTCTTGTAATTCCATACATTGATGATGATGTTAATTGTGATGAGGTAGATGAATGTTCATTACCTCCACATCCAAAGATCTTTCCTGAAGAAAGGATTCATAAATTTGATCCTAATATTTGCATTATCCCAGTAGTTGATATGAAGTACACTCCACTTCCAAAGTGTGTTGGTAAAGGAAAAGCTAAGGGGCCGTTTGATTAGTCGGATTGAATCAGAATCGGATTGAGTCAAAAATTTTGATTGAAACATGTTGTTTGATTACATGTCTGACTGAGTTTGCTCAATAATAAAATTGACCGTATTATATTTCGTTCTTTTTTGTACATGATAATTTACTATTTATTTGTCTTTTTGGAAGGGTGAGTAATAAGCATGACCAGCCAACTTTTGCTTTATATAATTGGGCCGACCATCTTTAAATATATGAAACTACAAACTAAAAAGGCCCATTTCATCTACTTTGGCCCGTGTAGATATATCTAGGGTTAGGTATACTTGAACGCCCCCATCTCAAAATTTCTGCAAGAACGTTCCTTCTTCCCTTTCACCTTTGTACACGAACGCCTTTGGCACGAACTCAAGTATGTTTCTTTTGAATCTTTACTCCTATATTTTATGTTTAACATCGGTAGGTTTGGCCTCGGTGGAGAAAGGAGACGTCGAAGTTTTCATTCCTCAGGGTGCGTTCGTTCATAACAGATAGACCGAGTCCAACACTTTTCTTTTTCGGACTGGATCAAGAGAATCGATTGGACCGAATCTGAAATCTAGACCGAGTTAGTAGATGTGTGAAGAAATCAAACGTCCGGATTCGGACCGAATCCGAATTTTGACCGAATCCGAACCTTAGATTAAAAAATCAAACAGCCCCTAAATTTGATGATGATTACCCACACAGAGCTTTAGGTCATTACATGGTAAATAAAATAAATATCGTCAGACCTCTAAAGCAAAGTCACTTGAAGGTGAAAAGAATAAGATATCATAAGAAGTGTGCTAAAACTCTTGAACTTGAAAATAAAAGGAAGGCTGAAGAAGAAAGAATAAAAAATGCAGTTATTCAAGAAATAGAAGAGTTAAGCTAAATAAAATAAAGAATATTGAAAAAGAAAGAATAGATCTTCTTGAAGCTCAATTACAAGAATGCAAACGTCTGAAAGAAGACATGCCTGAACAGTTTGCAGAACAGAAAACTGAAATGATCTCGTATTTAAAATCAAGAGGTCACAATGCAAAATCATTTGGAAGAATGAAGCTGATAACAATTATTGAAAGATATTGCATTGAGAAGAAGAAAGAACTAGCAGAACCAGAGGTCAAAGAAATCAAATTGACAGAGTTAGTAGAGATTGATCCTAAAGAGGTGCTTACAAGAAAACCAATGAATGGTGAATCTTCAACTTTAACTGCAAAGAAAAGAAAATTAATTGAAAATGAAGAATCTGCTAGAAAGAAAAACAAATTAGACTTCCCCATACTTGATGACCCTCAAGCTCTTCAACAGAATAATCCAATTATCTATTGGAGGGTTATTAACAATGTAATTGAAATAATTAGGGAAAATAAATCAACTCATAGATTCAATGCTTGGAGGCCAATGATTCTGTCACTATCCAGAAGTGATGTAATCAAAGTATTGAATATTGGAAAACCAAGAATGGCTAGCAAATACTGGAAGAACTTAGGAGCTGGATATTTAACTGAAATGATAGATGCTGCATTCTATCCAAAAAATTATCCTGATAAATTTGCAAGTAAAGAATCTGTGTATGCCTGGAATGTTTTTACCTTCAATAAACATGTATTTTTTTGAACGAGCCAGTAAAAGATATGAGCTGTTTCTAATGGAGAAAGAGTATAACCATTCTGAAGAAGCAATGTATCAAGCTACGTGTTGCTCCTTCATCAGACCACATGACAGTGTGATGTTTTCTGAAAAATACAACTATTTTATTCAAAAGAACAAAAGCTTTATTACTGAGCAGAGGAAGATAAGAAATCAAAGAATAAAAGAAGGTGATGAACGAAGGGCAAGAGCCTTAGAAGAAAAGAAAAGAAAAGAGAAGGAAGAGAAGAAAAAGAAAGAAACTTAATTAATTCAAATTGAATTAATAAGTTTAGGGGGAGATTGTTGGGAAATAAATACAGGTTGATACTGATGTTGCAGTTAGTACAAACGAAGACTTGATACTGTTACAAGAGTTAGTACTAATGGGGCAGAATTACAAAGATACTACTGATCTTGGATATACTACTGACACGCTGTTTACTACTGATGACGATAAATGGAACAGATCGTGTCCGAGATTCTAGCAGAGTTAGTTTAGAATTAACATCTTTTTGTAATTCAATTGTAATCTGGTCCTAGAATAACTAGGGTAAAAGTTTAGGCTTCAAGGACTATTATAAATAGTTCCTTACGAATTGTAAACGTACGTGTGTATTGATCGATCAATTAATATACATTGAAGCTTTTTGTGAAAACTGTGTTCATACTTATTCGTTTATAATTTACAGTTATTTATTGTTCTTGATATATCAACATAGTGTTAATTCGCTGTAACTTTTATTGTTGAGTAGATCTGTGATTCAATAACGCATTGAGTTATTCGATCATGACAGTTTGCTTTGGATTACCCCCAAGTGGATGGTTGTCCTTAGAATGTATTGCTGGCCTGCCATTATATATATGGTTTTAATGTGTGCATGTTCATAGAGGAACACATCTTTTATACGTGGCACTTTGACAGTGTATTAACCGATTGCCAATCCCCCTCTTTCACAATTTCATTACACCCGTCATCTTAATTATCAATTTTCACACTGAAGCCACCTACGAACATAAACCTTCACGCTTGAATGACCTTATTTGAATTGGTACATTACTTCGGGATATGTGATCCACTGAATTTGAACGGTGGTCTATATAAATATAGATATAACTCTTTTATATATATAATCGTTGACTAGGAAGTCAAATCATGTGGCACGACGACTAAGTGCTTTATTTAAGCTGAGTACACTAAAAGATACCGATATTATTACTTTGTTAAAGAAAAATATAATTACAAAATACATCTTTTAGATTTGATTAGTGATGATGTATCACAACTTCCGGAGGAATGTGTCAAACCCTCAAAGCATGCATGACGTACGATCATGCAAACTTACAAAGCGCGGGAAAGCACAACGCAAGAAGACGAAGGAAGCAGGTCGATGAGTCCCGAGGGCTAGTTGGCGTAAGCGAGATTCAAGGGAAAGTATGCGTGCGTTTAATGCGAGCGGCGCTACAAGCTTCCCAAGACGGAACATCACCGTATTAACCAACGGGCCAAGCAGGTTTCGTATCGAGCTTTTATCCGGAGGATTAACAGATGTCGCAAGCGAAGGAGGGAAATCTGTTTCTCCCGCCCAACGGTTACGCCCATAAATAGACATCCTCGACAGAGGATAAGGTACGCAACAATCCTTCACTTCACGCCACATTCAACGCTCACTTACACATACTGCCTTCATCTCATTTATTACGATCATTAACGTTCCGATCCGCCCTCATATTTAAATACTGACTTGATCGTCGGAGTGTCTTCATGAGGTGACCCTCGTGAAGCTCCTGACTAGAGTTTCTTCGTGGTTGTACGCAGGTTCTTGAACGGGACGGACAATTCTATATCTCCGGAAGAATCAGGGTTCAACATTTGGCGCCATCCGTGGGACCTTGAACTAAATGGTCCTCGAATCAACGCCGCAGGGGGGGATCGTATCACTCCACCCAGGAATGATCCCACTCCACCGTTCTCTACGTCGGCCGTCATTAAAGCGACAATTTGTCCACCTCCTTCCGGATCGGGGAAGGACGAACCTACGAGAGAAGAAATCGAAGAATTCAACCTCTTTTGCCGGTTCAAGAAGCTGCGAGACTTGGAGAAAAGTCGAAGGAAGCCGGCAGAAGGAATCAGCGGAATAGGTAGAACTTTAACTTATTCCAGCGAGGAATCTACACAGGACGAATCCACAGAAGAAGTTTACAAGGAGGAAACTCCTCCGCAGCAAACCCGAAGCCGGGGGTCTGGACGAGAAAGGCGAAGAAGGCGAACTCCTGAGAGGAGTAGAGAGCCAACTCCGGAAAGAAGGAGGGAGCGGACCCCAGAAGAAGGAAGAGAAAGGTCTGTTCCGCAGCACTCCCCGATGTCCCGAAGCTTCCGATCTCCATTCACCGATGATATCAACGAAATGCCAATCCCTCCGTGCCTCAAGGGGCCTAGGGTCAAATCTTACGACGGAACCGGAGATCAGATGACCATGTGGCTAGCTTCTGGTGGGCCATAAGAATGATACCCATGGATCAGAAGTTGTGGTGCTTGTTTTTTTGCAGGAACCTTGGAAGGTTCTGCACGGTATTGGTTGTCCAGTCTACCGCAGAGAAGCATAACTAGCTTCGAAGAACTTGTCACCCAGTTCAGTCACAGCTTTATACAACAGAAGAAATACCAACAAAAATCCCAATCCATCATGGCCTGCAGGCAACGGGAAGGAGAGTCTAACAAGTTGTATTTCAAAAGGTTTAATGAACAGAGCCGGAGGATGCCCGTTCGGGAAGATTCGCTTATAATAGCGGCTTTTACGTACGGTCTCCAAAAAGGGGAACTGTTCCGGGAACTGTCGAAAAGAGATTTCGTCAAGGCTGATGACATGATCAACATGGTAAACAAGGTGCTCAAGCAAGAAGAGGAGAGTGCTGAGAAGCTCTGTTTCGAAGCTCAAGAAAGGAAAGGAACGACAGGAACCGCGTCGTATAAAAACGGAGATAAAGTTAGGTTCGCACATAAGCAAACGTCCGGAAAGTTTCCATATAAGGGGAAGATGCAGGAAGGAAGATTTCCGGCCAACCGGTATAACCAACACTGTCAAGAGACTTTTCAAACCCAAGAGATGCGAAGAACCGTCGATGGAAGGGCCACAAGAAAGCGATATCCCAGAGACCCCAACGCGTATTGTGATTTCCATAAGATCATGGGACACACTACGGCTTCTTGCGAAAGTTACAAACGGGAAAAGGAAGGAAAAGGAAGGGTAGAGGCAGTCATTGCAGAACCGCCAGCAAAAAATGAACCGGCTGCATATAATACGGAAATCTTTGCTATGGAAGAAAGGAAGGAGTCAGGGGGACTCGGCGGCAATACGGAAGCGTCACGCTCTCGAATTCAGAAAAGGAAAAGTGCAGTCGTAGAA
Organism: Calendula officinalis; assembly: GCA_963853835.1. Classification (NCBI taxonomy): domain Eukaryota; kingdom Viridiplantae; phylum Streptophyta; class Magnoliopsida; order Asterales; family Asteraceae; genus Calendula; species Calendula officinalis. The sequence goes on along the minus strand of OY970821.1, from coordinate 11,264,740 downwards.
TTTGGAAGAGGGGATCCTATTCCCGAAGGGTATGCTGGTACGGAACCCCTAGTTATCTTCGGTATCATAGCAAAGGTGATGGTACGACGCATATACGTAGACGGAGGAAGTTCTGCAAATATCATGTACGAGCATTGCTTCAAGAAGTTCCCGGATGACATCAAAGCACTGATGAAACCTACCAACGCTCCAGTAGTGGGCTTCTCGGGACAGTCCGTATGGCCCAAGGGAAAAGTATACCTTCCTCTCAGGTTGACTGATTGGGAAGGGAATCATTACAAAACCATATTGGCATAATTCATTGTGGTTGGCGCTCCTTCCAGGTATAACGCCATTCTAGGACGAACCGGAATGTGGCAGCTACATGCCGTTGCTTCCACTATTCACGGACTCATTAAGTTTCCTTCAGAGCAGGGGGTGATCACCATACGGAGCATGCCTATGCCGCCGTTGGAATGTCACAGCGTCACTCATCAGGACAGTTGGACGGAACAAGAGGAAGTCCAGATTGTTGTCAACCCGGAGTATCCCGAAATCAAAGTTAAGATTGGAAGAGACCTTCCGGCGAAGCTCAAGCAGGAGCTCGAAGCTTTGTTGAAAAAACACATGTAAACTTTTGCGTGGGAGCCCAAAGACATGACGGGGGTATCGAGGGAAATGGCTGCCACCGTCTGGGCATCAACCCAGCCTTTCCTCCGGTAAGGCAGTCAAAGCGGGGCATGGCTACCAACCGGAACGAGATTGTAAACAAAGAGGTTGAAGATTTGGTATCCGCAGGAGTCCTGCGAAGTGCTCAGTATCCAGAATGGATAGCCAAACCGGTGTTAGTCAAAAACGCTGATGGATCCATGCGGATGTGTGTCGATTTCAAAGACCTGAATAAATCATGCCCGAAGGATAGCTACCCTCTTCCGGAAATCGAGCAGAAAGTAGAAGCCTTGGGAGGTTTTAAATGGAGGTCTTTTCTGGATGCCTACAAAGGCTATCATCAGGTGCAGATGGCGAGGGAAGATGAAGAGAAGACTGCCTTCCATACGGCGAAAGGAACGTTTTGCTATGTTAAGATGCCTTTTGGACTCCGGAATGTCGGAGCGACTTATCATCGATTAGTCGATAAAGCATTTAGTAGGCAGATTGGCAGGAACCTGGAGGTTTATGTAGACGACATGGTCATCAAAAGCAAGGAAGACGAAGACCTGATAAAAGATGTGGAAGAAACGTTGCTACAACTCTCAAAGATCAACATGAAATTGAACCCAAAGAAGTGTTCCTTCGGAGTCAGCAAGGGGAGGTACCTGGGGCACATAGTTACAACTTCCGGAATACAGGCAAACCCAGAGAAAGTAGAGGGCTTGTTTAAAATGAACACACCCCGAACGATGAAAGATGTGCAGAGCTTGAATGGGAAGTTGGCAGCACTAGGTCGTTTCCTAGCCAAGTCTGCGGAAAAATCAATCCCGTTCTTCAGGGCTCTTCACGGGTGCACAAAGAAAGGAAACATTGAATGGACTCTGGAAGCCGAAAAGGCTTTCGTTGAGCTAAAACAACACCTGAAGACACTACCAACCATGGCGAGTCCAATCGCAGGAGAGCCCCTGGTCATGTATTTATCCACAAACAGGGAGGAAATAAGCTCCGTCCTCATCGCAGAAAGGGAGAAGAAGCAGATTCCGGTGTACTTCATCAGCAGAGCACTCCAAGGAGCGGAACTTAACTATGCCACGGTTGAAAAACTCATATTAGCCCTAATATATTCAGTAAGACGGTTGAAGAGGTATTTTCAGGCGCATAGCGTTACGGTACTAACAAACCAACCTATCAAGAACATTCTTCTTCAACTTGAGAGGTCCGGAAGAATGACGAAGTGGGCGATAGAGCTGGGGGAACATGACATAGCCTTCAAGCCCAGGCCAAGTATTAAAGGCCAAGCCCTGGCCGATTTTTTGGTGGAAATGCCTGACGAGGAAGTCACATTAAGTGCGGAAGAAGGGTGTGCAGATGTTGTGCGAAGCAGACATACGGAAGGATGTTTACGCTGGAAGATGCATACCGATGGTGCCGCAGGAGCAGATGGATGTGGCGCAGGAATTATCATAAATGGGACAAACGAAGAGAGGGTAACGTATGCCCTCAGTTTTAACTTTAAGTGTTCAAATAACGAGTCGGAGTACGAAGCGTTGTTGGCAGGTCTCGGCTTGGCCAGAACCATGAGGATAAAAGACATCGAGGTTTTTACGGATTCCATGCTGGTAGTGAACTAGATTAAAGGGGTGTACGAAGCAAAACAGGTGCACATGAAGAAATATCTCACAAAGGCTAAGGAGTTGATAGCTCAGTTCGAGAAGTTTAGTATTCATCAAGTCCCCCAGACCAGAAACAAAGAAGCCGACGCGTTGAGCAAAATGGCGTCCATGCTATATTGCCATCTGACCAAGGAGGTCCTGGTAGAGGTACTACCAAAACAAATTATAGCAGAAGGAGAGGAGATGTCGGAGATAGAGGCAGAAGCGGAATGTTGGATGACACCCACCCATCCGGAGGTATATACAGGATAAGATACTTCCGGACAATGCTAGCGAAGCGAGAAAGGTCCGAGTAAATGCGGAGAAGTACATGATAAGCGAAGGAAGATTATACCGAAAGGGCGTTTCCACGCCATGGCTCAAATGCCTTAGTAAGAGAGAAAGCAACAAGGCGATAGTGGATGTACACGAAGGAATCTGCAGTTCGCACTCAGGACCAAGAGTTTTGACCCAAAAGCTGCTCCGGTCAGGATACTTTTGGCCCCAAATGTCCAAAGATACGGAAGAATACATCAAGAGATGCCCATCTTGCCAGGCATATTCAAACAACCAGCAACGCCTCCAGTCAACCTAACAAGTATCCATTGCCCATGGCCGTTCTACCAGTGGGGAATTGATATTGTGGGACCCTTTCCTAAAGCTCCAGGAGGCTTACAATTCTTGGTGGTAGCAGTGGATTACTTCACCAAATGGGTGGAAACCGAAGCATTGGCATGCATCTCCGGATCGAATATAACAAAGTTCGTTTGGAAACAAATCATCTATCGTTTCGGCCTTCCCCACACCATAGTAAGCGACAACGGAAAACAATTCGCTCATAACCCTTTCCGAGGATGGTGTGAAAAGTCAGGAATCCGACAGAACTTTACCTCCGTCACACACCCTCGGGCGAATGGGCAGACGGAGGTCACAAATAGGACGATTGTAAAAGGAATCAAGACTCGTCTGGATAGGTCGAAGAGGGGATGGGCAGATGAACTACAAAGTGTCTTATGGGCATATCGCACGACGATACGTAGTTCGACTAAAGAAACACCGTTCAGTTTGGTCTACGGTACGGAAGCGGTTATACCATTGGAAGTAACCATACCATCTCCAAGGGTAGAGAATTTTTGTTTGGAAGAAACTGAGGAAGCGTTAAGGTTCAAATTTGACCTGGTCGACGAAAGAAGAGAGAATGCTAAACTCCGGCAGGCAGCATACAAATCCTTGACGGAAGCTTATTACAACCGAAAGGTTCGGGGCACGGCCTGCAAAGTAGGGGATCTAGTACTACGTAAGAACGATGCAAGTTTGCAGATTAAACCAGGTAAGCTTTGTCCAAATTAGGAAGGTCCATACAGGGTCAGAGAAGCAAGGAGGGACGGCTCGTACGTTATCGAAACCCTTGGAAGATCGTTAATCCCACGAACGTGGAATATGCGAAACCTACGGAAGTTTCACTTTTAGTTAGATTGGTCGAAGAAAATCTCTAGTTATTTATGTTTTATTTTCTTTCGTGTTATGTTATCAAGCGATCATACGGTACGATCCGTGTTTTGTAAAACGTCGAATATGATAGTAGTTAACCTTTCGAGAAAGGTTCTTTTATTTATCTTAAACGCGCTTGATAGAATACGACGATAATAATAGAAAAAACGAACGTCGACGAAATACTCATAGCTATGAGTAGGTTTCTAAACTTCCAAGGGAAGATACGAAGCCTACTTCAGGACGAAAATCGGATACACGAAATAAATTTTTTCAAACACGAACCGATTGCTTATTCCTAAAAATAGAGGACGCTCTGTTAAGGAAACGACGAATCATGATTTACTAAAATATTAAACGATTAAAATAAAATGCACACGAAATGCAATACAGTCATACAAAAGCCATAAGCCTCGAAGGGCAGTTACAAATTCATAAACAAAACATAAACGCTCCTAGCTACGATGATCCCGAAGCTAGACACCGGTTGTAGGGTTCGTGCTTTCACCAACATCTTCAGAACCGGAAGGGAGCTTGTTAACAATTTCCTTCAAGTCAGACAAACCAACGGCTCCAGCTACGAAAGAGTTTATTATTTCATAATTGGGGGTCACCAAATCGCCAAAGAGGGCCATAATATTGTTTTCAGCATCCGGATGGTTTTGAACGAAAGGGCTGGATTCAAGCAAACTGGCATATTCTTTATGCGTATCCATGCAACCCTGATACCTGCCTAGTCTCAGACTCTCCTCCTGCAAACTCGCATTGCGGTTAACGAACTCGGGGGAGGTTAGGAGCATCTGAGCTATGTGCAGAACCCCCTTGCGTAATAGCCACTCAAGGTCAAGACGACCCACATTCGCTAAACCCTTCTGTACCTCGATCTCCTATTTCAGTGAGCGGTTCTCAGCCAAAAACCTTTCAAGACGCTGCTCAACATCTTTAAATTGGAGCTCTTTTTCGACAGTTGAAGACTCAAGTTCGGCTATCCGAGCAGAGGAAGAACGGTTCTGCACCTTCAGTTCCTGATTCGATCTCTTCTACTCCTCCAATTAAGAAGATAGCTCTACGACCTCCTTTTTTAAATCCACATTTTCGTTACTGGCAGATGCAAACAATTCAGACAATTTCTTCCTCTGCTCAGACTCCTTCTCGTATGAAGCTTTACATTTTTCCATTAACTGATTAATCTGAGCAAGAGCAACATCCCGCTCTAACACATTCTGTCTATAACGAACGGAGCGAGTCTGAAGCTCAGATAGGACCTCCATTGTGCTCAGAAGGTTCGTTTTAACCTTTAAAAATGCCTCCTAGCTAGTAAGCTTGCTCAAATCTAACAAAGAAGAGGTCTGAACCGGAATAATGGGGGGAGGAATGGTTGGTGATGTAGCGACAACAGTCGGAGTCTTCAAAGGGCCTACGGAAGATGGTGTAGCTTCCATAACAGGAAGAATCTTGGGAGCATCAGGTTGTGTAGTACGGGCGGATACTGATACAAAAAAGAAGGGTCAGTTAAAACACATGTCACCACAACAAAGATAGATTCGACGCAAACCTGAAGCAGTGTGAACGGGCATGGATGATTGACTTTTTGTAGATAAAGTGGGAGAACTCTGGCTCATCGATACTGATCTGGTGCCTGTACGGAGCATCGTGCTGCCAAACATGGCTACCGCATAAGTACTGGATGATAAGCTGGGGAACTTCCGGGATGGACCAGGACCTGATCGTAAGGGAAGAACAGATACGGTGGTTGTAACAGCAGTTGGGATAACTAGGGAAGCTGGTGTAAACGATACAATGAAGGAGGGATCTGGTGCGGAAGAAGCTGGTGCGGAAACATCAGAAACGATAACATCCTCTGACAAATCTGCCAAAGAAAGAATGGCGTAAGGGCAAAGATCGACTTGCAAACACTAGTAAAATAAACATACCTTCAAGAAAAACCCGTCGACGCTTGGGGGAAGGAGCCGGAGCTCCTTCGCGAATGTTTCGTGGTCGAACCGGCCGTTCACGGGAAGTAATGTTCCTCATCGTCCGTGACTTCACATGTCTTTGAAATTCGGCTTGAGAGTCATGCACCGCAGTATCCTCAGTTTCGAATTCTACACCGGTAGTAGGATCAACGTCACTTCCCTACACAACGACAAGCTCCCCGGCAGATCCGGTTTCGAGTCTATCAAGTTCCGGGGTGGCCTCAGAACTCTCTGACCTATCTGGTGGAGGAAGAAAAGGCACGATCGAGCCATCAACGACAGAAATATGACCTGCTGGAGGAATGCTTTTATCCATCTCTAAACGCCTCAACAATGTTATATCTTGGCCATTAATCCGCCATATGGGACGAACACCTTGGCTAAAGTAAAACGGGCTCAGATCAGCCATGCCAAGGAAAGCTTCGTCCAGATCCTCCCACTCTAATCTGGTTCCGGAGAGTTTCCTTACGTATTCCGCTTCTTCAGAAGTAAGCTCGGGTTGAGGGTCGGAAGTTCTACCAGTAACGATCCCCCAAGGAAGAACAACATTATTAAAAGCTGACCGGTGAACGTATAGGAAACCAAATTTCCAATCGTGGATGGAATCCTTAAGACCTGATACACACTCTACTTGACCCTGATGATGCGCAAAACCAGCCCAATCACCGCATCCGGCAACGATATAAAAGTAACGGAATAACGTAACAGAAAGAGGAATGCCCAAGGATCGACTCAACATAATGAAACCAATGATTTTACGAAGGGCGTTAGGAGCAAGCTGGGCAAGGTTAAGACCGAAAAATTGCAGAAGGTCAAGTATGAAGGAATCAACGGGAAACCGGAGTCCCCCTTGAAGAAAGTGGAGATATACGGGCTCAAAGCCTTCCGGAGCAGACCTAACGGTGCCTGTCTCTCCTGGCAAACGAAGTTCAAAACAAGGGTCAATATGAAAATCAGAAATAATTTGTGGGAGATCGTCGGGTTTCACAGTACTAAAAGTGTTCATAGCTGTACGTTTCGCTCGAGAAGTTTTGTCGGATTTTTCTTTGGGTGCTTTGTCTTTCCTCATGATAAGAATCAGGCGTAAAGACAAAGGGGGGAAGACATGGAGTAAAGGAAATAGGAAATAGACGAGAGGGTTTTTTAAAGTACAAAAGAAAGCAAAAGCGGGTATTTATAAGAAAGGAAGTTCAAGCGGCGAGACGACGATACGCACCCAACGGTCGAATCCCGGAAAAATAGTAACGGTAACTTAAGGGATTCCAACGGTAATATTTCGAAGGAAAGCAGTTAAAAGTTATCAGTTAAAATGAATCAACCGCATGGTAATTCACTTTTAACTAGGGGGACTTGATGATGTATCACACCTTCCGGAGGAACGTGTCAAACCCTCAAAGCATGCATGACGTACGATCATGCAAACTTACAAAGCGCGGGAAAGCACAACGCAAGACGACGAAGGAAGCAGGTCGATGAGTCCCGAGGGCTAGTTGGCGTAAGCGGGATTCAAGGGAAAGTATGTGTGCATTTAATGCGAGCGGCACTACAAGCTCCCAAGACGGAACATCGCCGTATTAACCAACGGGCCAAGCAGGTTTCGTATCGAGCTTTGATCCGGAGGATTAACAGATGTCGCAAGCGAGTGAGGGAAATATGTTTCTCCCGCCCAACGGTTACGCCCATAAATAGACATCCTCGACAGAGGATAAGGTACGCAACAATCCTTCACTTCACGCCACATTCAACACTCACTTACACATACTGCCTTCAACAATTAGAAAACACAAAGTATAACTAATGGTTAATGATTTAATCTTTAAACTTTGATCATTTGAATATCAAATATTTCTTACATAAACTTGAACTCATAAACTTTTAGTTGACAACTCATATATCGACAGGCGAGCAACCATTTGGTCATTGTAACCGGTTAAATAGATTACATATAGACACATATACAATTTTTGATGATTTTGACTGGATTTGGCATCTAAGTGGACTTTAAATGACAACAACTGTACTAATAATCAATTCAAGTTTTAAACCAAAGTAACCCTGCATGATCCGTTATTTAATAGCTAACATATATTACCAAGAAGGGAAAACAGAGTCATAACCATTAACCAACAGGAATAATAAAACGAAGCTACAACATAGCATCAACCATCATGCATTTTGTAAATATTATAAGTAACATATTATTGAAACTGTTAACTCTTACTAATGTAACAAATGATGAATATCATGACATACTGAAATAAGGCTTTTTCAAATCAAGGTATTTCTTCAATGTACCAAGAATTAGACATCCAGTATACTACCTAAAGGTTTCAACAATTTTCTTTAAAGTTAGAATTTACAATTATCTTCAAAAAAAACATGATCTTGTTGTCATAATTTTCTGATGTAATTAATTTTTTTTGTTGTTGATTAATTTCCTTCAAATTGAAGTAAATAAATATGACACTGAAACAAAACAATAAAATCATGGTATGCATTGAACATAACAAGTATTGAATAGTATAACACTAAATTGAAGCAAGACTGATCAAATCAGGGTAACCATACAACATACGTATCTAGCACATCAAAGGACCATTGTGTTTGCCTATATTTACGAATTGCTTGTTTTTATTTCATTATTTGTCTTTACATGTATTCAAACTCCCTCAGCACACCACGCACTAGAATATCTAATCTTATACGGAGTAACTTATATTGACCATGTCTTACTCTTTGACAATTTGACCGAGTAGACAACTTTCTAAAAGTGCATGTGCGTATCACAGAAATCAAGGTTTCAATTAGATCCACCCTAACGTCTTTTGGACACTAGATTTACTGCATTGTCTCGATCTCTCGTAGGAAATTATATAGAATTATACAGGGGAGTGCTTATGTAAGAACTATATAATTCCAACAATTGTGAAAATTGCTTTATGATCATTGATTTTGAAGACGAGTGATTTAGATTAAAAGTGACAAATTTTAAACAATGAATGTCATATCAAAAAGAGAACTGATTTTTATACTACAAAAAGTACTTATCATAACGCACTATACAAGTAATAAAACAAATTGTATAATATGTCAAAACATTAGTTGTGATATAGAAAGTAATTTGTGTTGTGTTGATATCACCCTCTTATTAAAAAAAGAAATCGTTTAACCAGGGGTATAATGGTCAAAAAGTGTACCACTTAATTAGGAATTGTTGTAATTATCTTTTTCTGAACGGATTTTAATTCCCGTTTTCCAAGAAAACCCCCAAACCAATACATAACTTAGGCTCCCCCTAAATTCACTCCTTAATGGAAATATGATGATGATATTAATGATTCGAAAAGTTTGTTTAAATCAAAAGGATAATGATTAGTAATAATGATTGAGATATGACTTTTTTTATTTATTTTTTTCACCTTTTCTAGTAAAAAATGACACTTTTTTAATCTATTTTTTTCATTTTATAAAAAAAGTAATTAAATTCTAAAAGATTCATATATCAATAAAATATAATTGACATAAATATAGCGTTACAAAAAAAATCCCGATGCCCGGCTTAGTATTTTTATTACTTTCGGTAAGTAATATTGTATTATATGTTATTTTATGTAACTTTATTTGAATTATGAGAATTAACTGTATTTTTAACTATGAGGTTAAAAATTAACAAAATCTTAGATATTTAAATATTTAAATAATTTTTATATAGTTGAGTTTGCTTTTAAACCATAATTTCAAAATATCTCCGTTGTTAAAATCTAAACTAGTTAGTATTTTTAAATAAATTAACTCGTCTTTATGTGCTAGGTGTCGTGTTGTGTGGATATGTTTTAAAAATTGACTCGTCTTCTTTTACCATGTTGTCTGCTTCACTTTGTCACCTACACACTTCTCTTTGTCACCTACACATGCATAGAAGAAATTGGATTTTTGTAGATTTTGATTAATTTACTTGTCATTCTTCTTATTGATTTGATTTTGAGGAAGTTTAAAATTAGTTTTCTTCTCTTAAAAGCTTGAGTTTTTAGTTTTTGAGCAAAAGATGAATTAGGGTGAAAAGAATATATACAAATTATTTAATAAATTATATACGTAAAAGATGAATTAGGTAAAAGGAAGTATATGAGAATTTTGAGGTTTTGGAAGGATATATACGTAACAATGATGTTTGTAAGGATATATACGTAATATTAAAAGTTTGTAAGGGCGTGTATAAAATTATCCCTTTTTTTTACTTGAGAGATTATTTTCATTCCAATTTATAGTAATATATTTTTTTCAATGTTTTAACTGATTAATTAAATAACTTTATAATTGTATTTAGTAGCACCCTTATTATTATTGAACAATTAAGTAAGACATGAAAATATATATATTTTAGTTATCTGAACTTCATCCACGTCAAAGGTAATATAAGTCATCATTTTACTAAAAGACTTGTAACTGGAAATTGAAATATAGTCTTGTCTTCGAATTAAGACTTATGACTTTTATTAAAATGAGAAGGAAGTAGAGAGAGATAAAAATTAATAGAGATAGTTTTATCTTGGAAATTGAAAAATGAGTTTTTAAGAGAGAGAGAGTTGACTTAAAAGTTAATTTAGTAGGACCCATAACTTATTGTCTTCTACCCACAAAACTACTTTTCACCTCTCTAGAAAAGGCAGGCTATGAATACGGAAGATTTTACACAATCACATAAATTAACATCTAAATATGACAAATACGTGTACGGGATCAGGAAGAAGAAAGTCAATACACAGGATTTTACTTTCGGTATATGTTGATTTTTCGAAAAACGAGTGTCGAAATTATTGGGTATGCCACCGCTAGGGTTCTAATTGTTCATCTTTTTTGAAGTTCTCATCTCATATTGATAGGTTTTTGGGTTTTGTTTTTAACGGTGTTTCAGTTGTTCATGGTATTACGAATTTTTCATCTCATAAGGTTAGATTTTGGGATTTGCGACGGCTAGGTTCATCATTTTGTGGTTTTAAAAGTTTATATTTTTTTAGATCATTATCAGAAATTTCATATTATTATAAAAAAATATCTCTTCTAAAATATCCAATTTTATGATAATGATCCAATTTTTCTTAAATAATTGGTTAAGAATTATCCTAACTAATAGTAAGGACTGTAAAGACAATAACCAATAATTGTTTTAAAAAAATAGAGATATATGTGTGTGTGATTGTTTAATACATATTTGTGAGATTAATGGTATTAATATCGAAAAGTTCCAATCCGACCCGTTAAGGGATCACGGGACCAGGCCGTTAGTGCGACTAGCGGTACGCACCAGCAGTAATGGCACCGCTCCAGTCCAGGATGGCAGGCGGCCTAACATCCCAACTCACAAGAGGCTTTCAAAACCACTAAAACTTTTTTATTTTTATTTTTTATAAATCTTTGTAATATGTAGTTTTAAATAGAAAAGAAGGTGGTTTGAGAGTAGATTTCATTAGAAAAAATAAAATAATTCACTAAAAACTTATTATAAATGTTCAATTCTTAAGGAACCGATTCATTCTGTGTAGATTGACTGAACGCAGAAAACCTTCCACTGGCAGACGATCGCTTTTAAATAAATCAGTTTCCTCCATTCTCAAATTTTGTAATCTTCACAAATCACAATAGATAATATAGTTTCGTCAACAGGGAAGATTTTGTTATTAAAAAAGTAAACTTTTATTTCTTTTTGATAAATTGTAATATGATATTGAGAAACTAATTTATAAAAGAAAATTTACACCAATTTTAAAAATCCTTAATTATTTAAGCGGTCAATGGCACTAATCCACAGCCGTATAGAATAGACTAATTCGTCTTTGACTTGTTATTAGAACACAAGGGATGTGTCATGTTATATACATTAATACATATGTATTAAACCAATTTCTTACTTCTTATCACTGTTTAGCAACTATTTCAAAATTATTCGTTCTGATTTAACATCCCTATAACCCCCTTTAGAATCCACAAAATGACCTTAAAAAAATTACAAAATATCTCAAACCAAATTTACACTGCAAATGTGTTTTAGCGAACCGCCATGTTCTTGGCGTATAATGGTTGGCGAGATTTAGGCGAGATATGTGCCTTTCAACGGCATCTTGGTGTGCCCGTACCGAGTCATCTTATAAATTTTGAATTTTGGTTGCACAATTAAAACACGTGTCATACTTATTTACTGTGTAAGATTTAATAGCGTTCATATGCATTCAATTGTTGAACTGGCTTGCTCATCATAACTTTAAAGTAAAGGCTCTTGAATGACTTTTTAGAAGTATAACAATAACAATAGTTATTTTGGACTCTGACGAAACCGAAGACCATTTGTTCTCTAGCTGCTTGAAGTTGAGACCCATTCTGCTTGAGATTAGCAGATGGTGGGGATTCAACGCATCTTCCATCAATCATCTTTCGGATCTGCTTCAATGGGGGACGAGATTGTGCCTCAAAGAAAACAAACTTAAGGCGTTCATGGTTGTTTATAATTATCTTTGGTTCGGTTGGAAGATGAGAAATGGTAAAGTCTTTCCTTCTAATAAGAAAGAATCGGAGAAATTCATCAATAGTCGAATTTAAAGTTTTTCCTTCTTTTGGATTAAACAAAGGGCGGGTAATCATATCTTAGACAATAGTTGGTTTCTTCAATATATTGCCATTAAAGGAAAAAAGAATAGTTATTTTGCATACATAACAAATAAAGTCCTGACTAACCTGAAAAAGCTATAATAATGAGAATACACTAAATAAATATTTATTTAATTGCGTACTACTCTTTCAAAGAAGTACTGCTATCCTTTTATTTTATCTTTAATATTTTCTAATGTCAAAGTCAAGGAAATGCAGATATTTGGTGGGATTGGGAACCGTACAAAACAATAGAGAGAAATTATATTTATTCTTGCCATTTATTCATATTTATTTTCCTATATCTTGATAGAATGACATGTATAATCAACGAATTTCTCTCGTAATATTATTTCTTAATTTTAATACATGTCATCATCTAATGAATAGAAATATGAGTAAAAACAAATGGTAGAAAGCAATTCCATTACTCAATAATACGTAAGTTTATTTAATACTAGTAATTGCGTATGCAAAATTTTGTTGACTTTCGATATCTCCCTGAACAAGTATTTAAACCTGGTGAAAAGCTAATAAGATTAATTTGGCACTGGAAAAACAACAATGACAAGTAAAGAAAACGAAGCGATGGTAGTAGCAGACATCTTACACATGAATAGTGCTACCGAAGAATCCAGCTATGCCACAAACTCCTTTCTTCAAGTATCTTTCTCTCTTTCTCTACTATTAAGTTGTAGGCTTTTGTACGGTGGACCGAACTGACCCGGACCAATTAGAACCGGGAAATGAAAATATAGTTTTGGGCGGACCGAGGACCGAACAGATGATGCTCAGAACCGAACCCAACCAGACTGAGAACCGGCCGGAACCGAACCGAGGTGATTTCTTCGACTTTTTTCGGTTTTTCTCGGTTTTGGACTAGAACAGAACCGCTGGGAACCGAACCGATTGGAACCGAAACCCCATTTTTCATAAAAATTAGAACGAAAACCGAACCTTTGTTGCTCGGTTCGGTCTAGGTCGGTCCATTCCAGTTCAGTCCGATCCGATCTGGTTCTACAGTTCCGGTCGATTCTCTGTCCAATTTGCAAAGTGGTAACGTTTTAGGTTGGAAATAAGTTAAGCTCTTATGTAACATGAATGAGTTGGACTTAAAATCGTCAGAGTAAACCTCTTTTGGCGAGAAAAAAAAGTTAATGCATAACTTTGGAAAAATTACTGCATCAAGATTATAAGTTAGTAGTTTAAATAAGATTATAAGATTTCCGATTCCGATTCCAGTGACGACATGGTCCAGGAATCAGATCGTGTATACGAACGGGATTTGGTTTCAAATCCTTTTGTTAACGAAAATCAGAGTTCGAATTTGTATTTGATGAAGATTTAGGTCTCGATTTCGTACCTTTTTTCTCGTCTCGAGTTCTGTCGGAATCTTCGTCTGGACTCCTGCGACGATAAGCTCCTGATTCCGACTCCGGCTTCAACTTCTGTCTACCAAGCTCAGAATTCGAAATTTCGAACCTTTTCTGATGTCTCGTTTCCGTCTTCAACTTATGATGATGATGAAAGGGTTAATTTAGATTTGGTGGAGAATTTTGAATACAGTATTCTGTCTTCATTAAATTGATTTTAATTTTTTTCCATATTAAAATGAAAATATCATAAATAATAAGGGTATGAATTTACCTTTTTACCATCCAGTCCTTCATTTTTAATCCTTTCATGTTCACTTATTTACGAAACTAATATTGTTCATCTTAATCGTTGATCTTTTAATTTGATTGGCAGGACTAGTTCTTGTAAAAAAACATGTTCTTGAATGAACTATCGTCTATATATATGTGTGTGTTTTCATTTTTCGGGTTTATGTCATATTGGGCCGAAGGCCCTGCAAGCATGTATCATGATGGCCTGCACTCTCATCTCCATTGTGATCGTATCCCTATATGTTTCTATATGGATACGTTTTTCAATATCTAAGATGTCAATATCAACATATTGTTGTGAACACCCTTTGTGGTTCAATTGTTTCAGGAAATTGCCATAAGAAAAGTGCACTCTATACTAAAAGAAACGATCAAAGGCATAGCTAATATTGATGGTTTCCCCAAGTGTTTCAATATAGCCGATTTAGGATGCGCTTCAGGACCGAACACACTATTGGCTATATCTAACATTATCAATGAAGTCCACGAGGTGTGTAAAGAGAAGAATCTTATAGTACCACAGTTTCAAGTGTGCTTAAATGACCTTTTTAGTAATGACTTTAACTCCATCTTCAAATCATTACCAACATTCTATGATAAGCTTAATAAGGAGAAGGGAGAGAACAACGCATGTTATGTTTCGGCTGTACCTGGCTCTTTTCATGGGAGACTCTTTCCTGACCGTAGTCTGCAATTTTTTCATTCGTCTACCAGCCTTCATTGGCTCTCCCAGGTTAGTATATATATATACACGTTTATTTTTTTTGACAAAAATAAGTAAAACACAAATTAACTTTTGGACATTATAAACTACTATATTAGCTATTGATCATGTTATTAGGTTCCAGCAGACATTGAGAACAATAAGCTAAACATCTATATATCAAAAGCGAGCCCTCCAGATGTGTTTGAAAAGTACCGGATGCAATTTCAAAAAGATTTTACATCATTTTTACAGTCACGGTCTATTGAAATTATACATGGTGGTCGTATGGTTCTCTCACTAATTGGTCGAAGCAGTGTTGATCCATATACCAATGACAACGTTCGTCTCTCAGAGTTGGTAGCAAAATCGCTTGTTGATTTGGTCAACGAGGTATATTGTTCTTTCAAATACGTGTTTGAAGAAATGATAAGTTTTCTCATATATGTTTCATTGTATGTAGGGGTTGGTTCGAGAATCTGATCTTATCTCCTTCAATATTCCACTTTATAATCCTTGTATTGATGAAGTTAAAGATATTATTTGCAACGAAGGATCATTTTCTCTTGATATCTTGGACTCATTTGAAATCAATTGGGATCCATATGACAATGATTCTGAAAATGTGAAAGTTTCCGACGAGCCAAAACATGGAAAAGGGGCTGTAAAAATCACACGAGCGGTGTCAGAACCGTTGTTGGTTACTCACTTTGGGAGTTCTACAATGGACTTGCTATATGAGAAGCTCGAGAACTATATTGATGCACATCTAGCTACTGAGAAAACAAAGTACTTCAACATAGTACTTTCCTTGACCAAAATCTAATATATTTGTACTTCAAATATTTCTATTTCAATACGTAAAAAATAATCAAACTTATATGTTTCGTGAAATAAAAATAAGCTCTCTATAAAGGCAATTATTATTTTATGTTTACTTGATGGTTTTCACGCATTCTAGTATCATATAATTAAACGGTGGATTACATTTTTCCTGTTTAGATTATTTGAGAAAGGCGAGCCATTAACTTTGATATACTAGAGGCAATTATACCAAAGCATTTTCTTGATTGTTTCCTAACCATTCTCCAATGTAGTAATGAATGTATCAACTTAAACAAATTTTAAAATTATTGCACACCAACACATTCATAACAAATTAAATTTATCGCGAGCATTACATATACTTCCTCCGTATCAAAATAAGTGACACACTTTCCATTTTGAGGTGTATCAAAATAAGTGACACACTTTGAAAACTTTCCATATTTGGTAAAAATAGTGGGACACATACCCACTAACTATCCACTTTAATAAAGTGAAATTACCCTTATACCCTTACTTTTACTTTTAAAACTCATTAATATCACTTTATTCAAGAAAAGTGGGACTCATTCTCCACTAACTATGTACTTTAATCTATTTTAACCTCTACTTTAATCTTTTGTCTCAAAAAATGTATAAGCCAATTTATGTCACTTATTTTGATACGAGGAAGAAGTAAATGCTTTTGCAAGACTTAAAACTTACCAAAAAAGTTGATGTAGGTTAAAATTGGCTAGTCATGCAAGTCAATAACATGATGGATAGTTTGACATGGTGATTTGCGTTTTCTAGGTCAAACTTGCAGTTGCAGAGGCATCTTTGTTGAAAAGCTTAATTCATAAATTGGAACTTTAAACATAACTCACTAAATGAGTATTGAAGTTTTGTTGGTTCATTTTAGTATAAACAGAGGTACGGTTGGAGATGCTCTAATTGCGTCGATCTCAAAATCTATGTTTTGTGGGGGAAATCATGATTTTGTGAATTGGGGTTTTTTGATTATGCTAATCAGAAAGTGGGTTTGCTTTTCTGTTATTAGTTTGCAAAATGCGACTGTTTCCGATTGGGTTTTGTGTTAGGTTGGTATTGAATCTTCAATTTGGGGAAATTTTGACTGTCATCAATTCGGACAAAAGTGGAACATATTAAGGCTTCTTTAGAAATCAATATTCTTTTAAGTAACAGATCATTGCTTTCTGATAAAGTGTACCTTCTATTTTGTAGATTTTTTATGTCAAACTTGCTGATTTCCACATTCCAAATGCAATAATTGAGCTAGTTTTATTGCAATTCTTACTTCAATATTCTTCTATCGGTTGTCCGTGCTATGAATTTCAATATATTTAGCAAAGTTTATCTGGAAACCCCCTAAAAGGCTGACATCATATCAATTTTGTGACTGAAAAAGAAATTCCTTTGACTCCAAGGTCAAGGTCAAGCTTCTTAATAATTAATTCTTTATTTAAAAAATGAATTATTGTCAGAATTTTAGGATCTTTACAAGGATGACGATGAGTCAAAATCTTGAAAATGATGCTAATTTTTAAAAATGATTGGTTAAGAATTGTCCTTACAGTCCCCACCAAAATTTGAGTTCTCACCCGATCTCACTTCAGGCTGACATCATATCACTTATTTTGAATCGGATGAAGTATATTGTTTTTCTTGACAACTGAATGTTATTTTTTATTTTTATTTTGTAACCTGAGTTCTGACTTCCTTTCCGAGACGACTAATCTCAGAGCGACAACCCACTTTGCGGGTAGACTGAAGTCGGTGTGGGTGAACGTATGTGGCTACAAGTGATATATTTATTTATGTTTTTATCGAACTTCATCTTTTTCTAATCTGACATGACTTGTAAGTTGTAAGACATAAATTTTAGTCGAGTGATTCAAATTTGAATGACCAAATGAATGTGAATTGGATGATTTAGAAGGTGAATCATGCATAACTAACATAACACCACTTTATAATCTATTCTTGATTTTCATCCCTAAAGCATTTATTTCCTCACTCAAAAATACCATTTTTCCATTGAAGCTATATAGTAGATGGGACTAAAGTGGCGGGTAATTTTGTCATTTGGAATATACTTATATTGCTCCATAACTTGTGGTGGAATGGAGGATGAGTCTATTTCAAGAAGCTCCCCATTGAACGCAACTACCACAAAAACAACATTTCCCAAAAAGCATAAAGTCAAAAGCATTTTGGTAAAGTTCTAAACTGTTTTAAAAACTCTAATATTTGTATTAGACTCATCCTAGTAAAATGTCACTTAAGATAGTAGATAGTAGTAGTTAAAGGACTTGACAAGTTTTTGTATGTTAATTATATTTAACTTACGTAGACATACAATTTGAATATATAGAGTGAAGATGGAGACATAATCGATTGTATTGACATCTACAAGCAACCGGCTTTTAACCATCCGGCTCTAGGAAATCATATTATCCAGGTTTTTCTTCTTCATTCTTATGTAATTTCCATTAAAAATGATTTATATTATCATATACTAAAATCTTTCAGTATACGATGTCATATCTACACCAAAAAATGTATTTGCATACCATGATCTATGTTTTTATTCATTCTGTTTTAAAACGTGTATAATATGATGTAGATATCACCTTGTATACTCATTTTAGCTAAGAAGTGATACATGTAAGGACAAAGTTCCTGGTACAAACAACATAAAAAGATTTAAAAATTCAGATTTTCATTAACTAAAGTATAGTTGGCATTTCATTAGATGACGCCTACAAAAGTTTTAAAGACCGAAGATACAATGAAAAAAGTGTTTGAAGGTACAAAAAAGGAACATGATGCAATCACAATAACATCACAACTATGGCATAAAAGTGGAAGTTGTCCAAAAGGAACAATCCCAATTCGACGAATTCAAAAACATTTTTTAGGCAAAAACGACGTTCATAACTATGGGAAAAAGAAACCTAGTAAATGGAAGAATCAAGAGACGACAACGAAAGACACCACAAACTCCATGGTGAACCATTCGGTTTGTAATCGATCTTGAGTTCAAGTTTATTGGTTGTTTTTTCGATCTTCAACTCAAGTGCACACTTGCTACTAAAAAAAACGCATTTTGAAATAATATTTTCGTACTTTGAGATAATATTTATTTATTTTGTCGATGAAAAGGTGTCGGCGGTATTAACAGAGGGATTTAGTTACTCGGGGGCTAAAGTCGACATTAAAGTGTGGACTCCTTATGTTGAGAAAGAAGACGAGTATAGCACCTCCCGTATTGTTATTGAAAATGGTGGTCACGACGATTTTGAACTTGTTGAAACTGGATGGGCGGTAATTAGTCTTTTATATGTTCTTTAATTTAACGTTTTATCGTTAATTCGGTTATTTCTGTCTATAAATATCATTTAGTTGTTCATTAAAACATATATTCTTGTCTATACGTTTTCAGGTAAATCCAAGTGTTTACAATGATCATGAAACTCGTTTATATGTTTATTGGACGGTAATTTGTTTTTTTAAGTCACACCAACTAGTCTATATTACTCTAAAGCGAAGTGAAACTTTTATAAAGTTAAAGTTTTCTATTTATTAGGCTGATGGCTCGAAGAAAACCGGGTGTTTTGACCTCACATGTCCTGGGTTCGTTCAAGTGAACCATGAGATAGCTCTTGGTGCAATCATTTATCCCGTCTCTAAGCCTAATGGCCTTCCCTACCAAATCGTCGTTTACATTTATAAGGTTCATATCTATCTCTTTTACACCATAACGGAGTAAAAAGACACATTTCACAAAAGTTTAGGGAATTTGTCAAAATTGAACTATATACAGTCCCTAAATTAGTTACAAATTTCACTCCTAAATTTGCAAAAATAAAATAAACTTTCACCCCTTTTAATCCGATTACTCTCACTAACCACATCATCAATTCCAAAACACAAATCTAAACACCCTATAAATAATATATTCTTCATGCGTCCCAAAATACAGTCAAATAGACAAAAGACACCAGATTACACTATTCAGTAATAAAATGTTATATTTACCTCTTTCGAAATGAATTAATTGATTGTTATTCGAAAATTGATACTTTTTTGGGACAAACCTAAAAGAGTAAGGTGAACAGTTATTTTGGGACGGAAATAGTATATTTTATTAAAAGTATCGAGTTTAACATAAAAATAAACACGAACATGAAAACAAAATGTCGATCTTTAATAATACATTTAATTTAATTTTGTGGTTAAATATATAGGATCCAATGACAAACAACTGGTGGGTGAACTATGGTGAGTATATCAACATAGGGTATTGGCCCGCTGAGCTCTTTAAGACGTTAAAGCACCACGGGCTCATGGTCACATGGGGTGGTGAGGTTTACAGCTCATGGATCAAGGACCGTCATCCTCACACGGCTACATTTATGGGCAATGGTCAGAACCCGCCCTCATTTTTTGATAATTGTGGGACCATGAAACGCATTCGGGTTGAACAAAACTCACAACCTTTGATGATACCCGAATGGACGGATGTTATTGTAGATGAGTATCGTTGTTATGATGTTTTATATTTGGTTGATTATGTTTCTGATCCTATATTTTATTACGGTGGACCGGGTAGAAGTGCATGGTGCCCATAGGTTGCACTAGTTGAGTGGAATTTCGTACTCCGTTTAGTGTTTTATATGTAGTCGTTTAATTAAATTGATTGAATGATCATTCGGGTGTTTTTGCTAATTTGAAGAATAGTTATGGTTTCAGACTCTATTGATTAGAGTTTTGTGAAAACTTGCATCTTCTAACTCATGCGTCTACTTAAGCTCTTAATTGCAAGATAATGGGACTTGTTTGTACACGTTTTTTCTTTATATATTTCCTTTGTTTCTTTTAATGTTTTAGCTAATTCGAGATTTTATAAAGCTAATGAGATGGGAGAAAGTTAGAAACGACTCGGTTTTTATCGACTAAAGGGGAATTATGACATAAAATCCAATAACTTTCTTTATACCTTTCATCTCTTTACTTGTTTCAAGCTCATAATAATATATGTAAACAAGTTCCACAACCATATTTATTTTAATATCAATATAGAGAAACAAGAACAAGTGACTCACTTGATATGAGCATAACGGACAGTTATACGTTGTTGAATTGGTCCTCTACACGAGGGGCAATCCTTCATTCCTTGTTTTTCATGAAGCTCGTTGCATTTTGTACAAACAACTTGATGTGCACACGGAAGAAAAACAACCGACATTTCCTCTGATAAACACATAACACATTCCCGTTCACGTTTCACACTAACCCTTTCAGTTATGTAACGTGTCTCGGTTTTTATGTCCGTTAAATTACTTTTTAAAGCCGCTATTTTTGAAGAATCGGATTCTACTCTTAGTTGGGAGATTTCTTTTTCCAGTTTTTGAATATCTTCTTTGTATTTTTGGAGACTTTTATCCGCTTTTAGTCTTGTTAAATCTTCTCTCGATTTAGATTCAACTTCACTTTCTTGCCTTTTGATTCTAATCTTCATTGCTTCATGTATTATTTCTTGTTTAGCTTTCTCTTCTTGTTTCCATTTTATCTGCAAATAAATTACTTTTGATTTAAAAAGTGGCAGCAGAAATATATATTAGAGTAAATTACACAAATGGTCCTTTAGATTTGTACCATATTGCATATTTGGTACTTTAGTTTCATAAATTACACCGGTGGTCTTTATTTTTGAAACTATTGACACGTGTGGTCATTTACCTAAACAAATGTTTATTTTTCCTGTCAAGTATGATGCACGAGAGTAAATCTGTCCTTTTCCATTTCCCTTCACCAATTTGAAACCCGTCTGTTTAATGAGAAAAGTTAACGTCTGTTTAGGTAAAGGACCAAACGTATGAATAGTTTCAAAAATAAGGACTACCAGTGTTATCAATGAAACTAAAGGACCAATTATGTAATCTAGTATAAACCTAAAGGATCATTTGTGTAATTTACTCTATATATTACAATTAAATCATAAAAGCTTAATGAGCATAAGATAAACATACCTCAAGTTTATCTCTTTGTTCTTTAGCATGCACAAGATCTTCTTTCAACTGACTCAACTTGCGTTTCTCAACAATAAGTTCCTCATGAAACAACAATTTCTGTTTCTCCCATAACTGTAACTGCCTCAACGTCTTTTTCTCTCTCTTCTCCACCTCATCACAGCTGGCAGCTGACTCAGCAGCCTGTAATTTAGCAGCCTCCATTTCCAACCTCAAATTAGCATTCTCAACTTCCAATCTGCACACAGCACCATTAGCTCGCCCTACTTGATTACTAGCTTTCATTAAAGCATTCTCCATTTCAGATAATTTCTTCATCGTGTTCTCTTCTAATGTTTTTTTCTCTTTTATTAATCTTTCTACTTCTTCTTTCTCTTGTTTAAGTGTCTTAAGCTCGGCTTTATCTTTACCCAGCCTACGTGCAGCTTGCATAACTTTCTGGTTAGCCCATTCGGTCCATTCTTGTAACTGATTTTGTAGCTCGTTAACTTGTGGAACAAGTTTTGCAATTGTTTGATCTTTTTTATCTTGTGGGGTCCACCGAGTAACCGATTTATTATTACACGGCATTGCAGAAAAACTAACATTTGGAACTTTTGTGATTTGAGGGTTTTTTACAGGTAGTGAAAGAGATAACTGGGTTTCAGATACTGGTAATGCTGGAGAATTATTGTTTATGTCGGGATTTTTAAGACTATTATTTGTATATTCTGATATGGATTTTAGTTTTTTATCCAAGATTAAACCACCGATGTTACCTAATTTTCCAGCTCTAGAAGTTGATTTTAATTCATGAGTACGATAACTTTTCTCCAAATGAACTGATTTTTGTCTTAGTATAGAATCTCTCTTATTGATTCCATTAATCTTTCTACTAATTGCAGGCTTAATTTCTTCGTGTTTTTGGGATGGAAGACTGAAGGATCTACTCATTGTTCTAGAACTATTTGTTTGTGTTCCTTTTTGCGATGCAAATCCATCCAAAACAAAAGAAGATTTCTGTTTCAGTTGAGAAATTTCATGTTTTGATGAAGATTCAAGTACACAATTATGTACACAAGGTATAGAAGCCATTACAGGTGCTTGTAAAGGGAAATTTTCTAAATTTTTACCTTCTGTTTTCACGTGTGTTTCAACCGAATTAGATGAACACCCATTTGAATCCATGTCAGCATCACCATCCAATGCACAAGCTTGAGAAACATTCATGTCAGATATCAACAAACACCACATTGCATCCCCTGTGCTAAAAAAAGGTCTGACTTCACGAAGAACACAAACGAGTTCTGTAAGTATATATTTCTCCATTTGTGGTAAACTTTCAAAGTGATGTTCCCTAAATGAGACAATTTCGTGCCCGTTTTTAAGAAAATTTAAAGTGTTTTCAACTATACTTGACACAATGTCATTACAACCACAATAAATACCAGATTTTAGAACAGCCTGAGTAGCAACTTCTTCTGTATAACCATACGCAACTATTTTTTTAATTGCAGTTTTCAACATTGTATCCAAATTGGCTAAAACAAGTTCTTCTAGCTGAGATTCACTAAGATCACTCCAATCAGCATCATGAAATTCATCATTCGCTTCTAATTCCACTTTATGCTGATTAGCTGACCCTAATCCTCCTGTTACCGAAGATAACCCTAAATCGAGTTTAACTGATTCTGTATTTTCATGAGTATAATTACAGATGTCACCATTACACTCGAATTTTTCCGCAGAAAACTCATAACTCAAGCATTCGTGTTGTGATGGTGAAATTATGGTTTGAGAATCAGTTGCAGGTGATGTATCAGCTCTGAATTTTCTCTTGTTCCCACTTCGCTTTTCTTGAACTGTAATAACAGGTGATACACTGGAACTACTACTTGCAAAAATAGAAGCCATTGTTTATAGCAGCAATACAATATCTCCTATCAATTTCACAAATTATAATAAAAATCAATATCGTCTAGATAATTCAAATAACAAGTTCATCAGTGCTTGTGTGTATGTGTGTGTATCTGACATAAGACGCCTAATTATCTTATTAGAAAATATATAAAAAAAACATCAATCGTCATCGAGCTATAAACACTCATGTAATCAACGATATGATCAATTGAAATCAAATTCCTATTAAAATAGATAAGTTTAACTTGAAATCATACCAGAGGCTGTACTATTTGAAATCAATTAGTTCTCTGCATCAGAAAAGAAAAACAAAAAACAAATTTCAATTGCCGATTAGAGTTCTAATTCAATCAATCGTAAAATAATAAGATCGGATGATAACAATCGAGGCAAGCTAATAATTTCATCAAGAAGAAATCAAAGTCTATAGGAGATCCTATACCAGACTGAGGATAACAAAAATGATAATCAAAATCAAAATCAAAATCAAAATCGATAAAATTATCTGATGTGTGATTGTGAAATGCTTATGCGATCGAGATTATACCGATGTGAGGAAAATCAAAGGTACGACAAACGATGCAGCATCGGATGATAGTAAAAGGAAATGGAAATCTGATCGTTTTTTGTTTGTTCTCTTTATTTTCGGCTCTACAGCATTGAACGTGTCTCTCTCTCTGCCTCTTTATAAGTTTAGGATTCCTAATACTCCTTTCTAGAGATGCAATTTTTCCAAAATGGACACCAATAAATATTTATTAATTTCCCTAAATACGCTAAGCAGCTCTTTAGACGTTAAAAGTGTCAATTAGGGTTGCTTAATTGACAAATAATACACCAAAACCCTTAGAGGGTGTGTTGCTATTTAGAAAAAATTGACAAATTATATAAGGTGGTGTTTGGGAATGCAATTAACGCTAATAGCGATGATGGCCAATCGCAATCACGGTCGGCCGGAGTTCGCGTAGCCGTGGGACACGTTGGGTGGAGGCTACAGACTGAAAGACCACCCCCATTACGAGCAATATAAAGAGTTTATGTTTATTACAGATGAAATCATGAAACATGTTAGTTCTCATGTTTAACATTAGTTACAACAATTAGGTAGATACACATGATATAGACTGAAAGACCACCCCTATTACAAGTGATATAATATACTAAGCTAAGTTTTTTTTATATGTAAATCCACATAATAATGATAATACATATTGCTTAAAGTACAATTTTACTACTGTGTACTAGTAGTTACATGTCGTTAGTTAAATGATTGGCATTCATAAATATTGAGCTAAAACCAAAAATTGAAGTCGAAATGTTTGTGTGACGTTTGAATTGATGCATGAGTTTTACTCTTATATGAGGGGTGAGGTTTGAAGTTCGAATACCTCTTTGTGGTGCTAAATATTAGGGTTTTTCCTTGAAGATCTTTATGAGGCTGAGTTTGGCCTGTAAATAAGCTCGAACTCTGGGTGCTTGCAGCTTACTGGAATAAGTATATTGGGGTCGGTCGGGCCAGCTGGACCTTTTTTGTTGTAGATTCGGGCCGGTTTGAACAATGGCCTACTCCTACATATTTCCCTAGTGTTCTTAAATCACTAAATTCGATTACCCAAGAACATGATACTGATGGAGGTTTAGTAACTGCGAGTAGTAAAATTAATTCTGTGTTCACTATCTTCCACCCTCAGAAACCTAGGGTTTCGTCCCTTTCCTTGTTTTCTTTGGATATTACATACCGACTGAAGAAGATTATCAAGGTAATTTCTTAAACTGAAAGCCCTAATTTTGCTCTTTCATTTCAGTCTGCTGGTATGTTGTTCTACCAATAATTTATCAATCTCTGAAATCAGTTACTAACTGCATTAGTCAGACATTACTTTGAGGGTTTGTTTGAATAGCGATGTGTAGCATTTTGTTTTCTCCTGCATTATATGTTCAGTCCAAGGCTCTATTTTTATTTTCTTGTAATTTGATTGCTTTCTCATTGCCCTCTAAATATAATTAGTCTGTTAAACTAATATAAATAGTGCAAATTTAACAAGAGCAGAAAATTAATAGCATTTGATCTATATTTTTATTTTCTAATGTTACTGTTCATCTAAATAGTGATATAATTGCAGCAGGAAATGAAACTTGAATTTTAACTATATTATATATTGAATTAACTACAGTAGATTGTTTTGTATAAGAAGAACCAAAACCTTATGAGAAATAGACAATTAGATGTAAAAAAGCATAATTGTTTTGGCTGCAATCATTATCAAACACACAGTATGTTTAATCTTTAACGAGTCAAATTACAAATTTTAATGTATAAGAAAACAGGTCAATGGGTTGATTCCTATTTTGTTCCATATCAAGCGGGTCGAACCAGTAACATAACTTGTTATTTTCTCCCAAATTACCATGAAAATTTTCACAATTGTTTTTCTTATATATTTGTTCAACAGCACAAATGGCAGCAATTGGTGGCAGATTGAGATCAAAGTTACAATTATCTACTTCCTCATTGAAATACTACATTTCTTCTTTTTCCACAACACAATCATCATTCAATCACAAAACTCAAAGTGTTTGTCATTTTCAACAACCGTTTTATAGATATTTAAGGCCTCAATGTTACCATGATGGTAGGCCCAGGGGTTCCCTTTGGAGAGGAAAGAAGTTACTTGGAAAAGAAGCTCTTTTTGTTATTTTGGGATTAAAAAGAGTTAAAGACGATGAAGAAAAATTGGACAAGTTTGTTAAAATTCACGTTTCAAGACTTTTGAAGATGGATATGGTTGCTGTTCTTAATGAGCTTGAACGCCAACAAGAAGTGCATTTAGCAGTCAAGGTTTTCCCCTTCAATTAATTCCATCATTTATTTTTAATTTTAAAATGAGACATTTGTTGTTACTTCTAAGGCTTTGTAGAAAATGACTTACAATTGTTTTGGGCCAAAATACCCTGAACTTGGTTGACTAGGTGATCTACTGATTTATTAATTTGGTCGCGTTTTCGTACATGATTTAGTTCTCTTATAACCTTTGACTAGGCCTGTGCAAATTGGACGGAGAGTGCAAATTGGACGGAGAACCGAGCGGGACCGCAGAACCGGACCGAACCGAGCTACATCAGTTCGTTTCTCGGTTCTAATTTTTATGAAAAGTCGGTTCTCGATTCGGTTCGGTTTGAGAAAAACCCGAAAAAAGTTGAAGAAATTACCTTGGTTCTCGGGTCCGGTTCGATTCGGTTCTGAGCATCATCAGTTCGGTCCTCGGTCAGGCAAAAACCATTTTTTCGGTCCTCGGTTCTAGTCGGTACGGTCCGGTTCTTGAACCGTGCACAGGCCTACTTTTGACGTACTAATAAATATAAATTCATCTCAATATATTGAAACTAGAGGCATATAACGCGGAAATTCAAGACCAAATTAGTGAGCCAGGGTGGTAAATTGACAATTTTGGCAAGTTCAGGATAACATGTTGGACCTTTAATATTTCAGGGTAGTAGAGCACCTATTAACCAAATTTGGGGGTACTAAAATGCATATCGGGCATTGTTTTGACCCGTTAGCCAACCGATATGACCTGCCCGTTTGGTCACAATCATATGCACCCGGGTCACATTTACATGTTTAGACATGTGACATAATTATCTTATCTTACACCTATATTATGTAATTTTCAGATGTTTTGGGTGATTCAAAAGCAAGAGTGGTACACACCGGATGTATATCTATACAAAGACTTAATAATCTCACTATCTAAATCCAAAAAAATGGATGAAGCAATGAAGTTATGGGGAAGCATGAAAAAGGAAAATTTGTACCCCGATTCACAAACATACACAGAAGTAATTCGTGGGTTTTTACAGTTTGGATCACCAGGTGATGCTATGAACATTTATGAAGATATGAAGCAATCTCCAGACCCACCAGATGAACTGCCATTTAGAATTTTGTTAAAAGGGCTTTTGCCACATCCTTTATTGAGGAACAAGGTTAAACAGGATTTTGAAGAGATTTTTCCTGATCAGAGTATTTATGATCCGCCAGAAGAGATATTTGGAATGCGTTAAGGTCACGTTTGGAAATTGTATCATTTTTGTTATTTGGTAGACATGTATGCAACTTTCTGGCTCTGTTTGAATGTTTATAAGACAGTTGAGGAAATAGAGAAAAGGTATTTGTTGATTATGTCGACAATTAAGTGGCAAATTTGAGCAGTTTATCATTGGATGTGTTGATTTGGGTTGGGTTTGTTTTGTTTTTATTTTTTAATATTTAACAGGTCAAAAAGGAAATATGTCAAATGAAATGAACTGGTTGATTTGGTTAATCATCTTGAGTTTAAAGGTAATACGAATGTAAATAAAAAATAATTATGAAGAGTTGTGGTAAAACTGGTTTTCACCAACTTTAGATACATATAGGTATAGAGATGAGAAGTCTATGCAAATTAACTATCATGTGTCCTAAGTTGCGCTAATGTAAATGAGATACGGATACCATGCCCATACTAAATGTGATGCAAAGCAGGGTGCCATTCCCACTTTTAGCCAAATTAGTTATTTTACTTCTCTTTTTTAAGTTTTATTGAATGATATTTTTTAAAATGACCAAACATCATCTTTAATTTAAATCAAACTTTACCCTATGAATGTTATTATTATTACTAATACTCCCTCCGTCCCTAAATAAAGTTCCCATTTCACCTTCAAGTTTTGTCCCTAAATAAAGTTCCTATTTCTCAAATTTAAGGGACCCACTTAATATAATAATATTATTACCAATACTTTCACCACTAACTATCTCTTAACACACTTTCTCTCTCCAATCAAACCTTATATTTTATTCAAAAGTAATACCAAATACCCCACCACAAACTATCTCCTAAAATGTTGTGCCCAACACAAATGGGAACTTTATTTAGGGACGGAGGGAGTACTATACTAGGGTTATTTAAACACTCACAAAGTTTAACTAAAAGACCTAAACACTATATAGGTTTGTTATAAGTTATTTAAACGTTAATAAAAATTATATAAATACCAAAACTAAAGGAGCTAATAATTTTATATAGGTTTATTAGTTTGATTTGAGTTATTTAAATTTTTATAAATATTATTTTAAATAATGAAAGACCTATAATTTTAATTAGTTGACACGGTATTTAAAACTCTTCAAATTTTTAGTTGACTACAATTATACGCATTGTTACGTCTTAACGAATTTACATCAAACATATATGTATGCAACCACAAATTATTTTATTTCTAAAACTAATTTATATTAATTAAATCTTAAAATTATTAAAACCCGTGGGGAAGTTGTCATCGTTATATGTAAATTGAGTACTTGATGGTTTTGCTCGCTGCGTCGATGTCTCTTTTAACTAAACTTTTAACGATATAACTTGCCATGCTAAACATGACCATGCAAGTTGCGTAAAGCATGTCCATGATATTACATGGGATTTATGCGGTTAAAAAAGCTAGTGTAACTTGTGGTTCTATTATACAATCTCTTTTGGTGTTTTAACATGAATTGATTTATGATTGGGAGATAAAATGAACAAATATAGTAATTTCATCTTGAAACTAGAAAATTCTATGAGTAGTACATAGCACCCTTGTGATATAAAAAAAGACAGGGGTCAGCGAGATCCAAGAATCGAGGGATCCCGCTCTTGTGGGGTGGGGACAATGACCGAAAAAACAAATTTAACATAAAAGACTCTATTACAATAAACATGTTATTACTAACTATTATCATACACATTTAATAGAGGAAAGTGCAGATAGAATTAAAATCTAATATAGTAACCTCATGGTATATGTAATCTCATATGTAATATATGATCTGTATATAATCATTTTTTTTTCCTTGTCAAACTATTAGCACTTATAATGTGCTTTATTACATACACAATAATACATTATTATAGCAATTATAAATCAAATTAAACCCATAATGCTCCGGCCCTGATAAGCATTGGCTTCAAAACTCTCTTGAGTTGAAGACTCATTATTTCATTAGCTCCACCAACCAACTCACCACCAATGAACACAGCCGGCACGGAATTGCACCCGAGCCCAGATAACTCCAGCTCGATTTCTCGGCCTCTCGCTATCTCATCAAGCTCGTAGACCGTCGGGTTCACACCAAAGTCATTAAACAGAGACTTGATTGTGTGAGACAAGATGCAAGAACTCTTGCTGAAGATTACAACTGGCCTCTCAGAAACCATTATGTTTACTGTATCCATAATGTGTAAACAACTTACAACCCTTATTGATTGAAGATAATGTGTTTAATTTAGTGATTAATGTGAATGAGTAATTCAATTTGTTGTGTAAAATATGAGGGGATATATATAGGGGTTTGAGGATAATATGTGGAGAAAAGAGAATGTTTTTGGTTGGTCACCGATAGTGATATATGAGCTTTGTTGCAAAAGTTGACAATAATACGTAGGCGAAAGTTGGCCGGTAGCGAATCTATATTCTACGGAAGCATACATTCATGTGTTTACGAGTACGGCTTCATATCCTATTCTGTATGTATGATTATTCCAAATTTCTAATGGTCTTTTCAAGAAGCGGAGCGTTATATACTTCCTCCGTATTAAAATAAGTGACACACTTTCCATTTTGGGGTGTATCAAAATAAGTGACACACTCTGAAAACTTTCCTTATTTGGTAAAAATAGTGGGACCCTTACCCACTAACTATCTACTTTAATAAAGTGAAATTACCATTATACCCTTACTTTTACATTTAAAACTCATTAATATCACTTTATTCAACAAAAGTGGGACCTACTCTCCACTAACTATGTACTTTAATCTATTTTAACCTCTACTTTAATCTTTTACCTCAAAAAACGTGTAAGTCAATTTGTGTCACTTATTTTGATACGGAGGAAGTATCTTTTATCAATGTTTCTCCGTGAAAAAATAAAAAATAAAATAATAATAATAATAAAATATGACGACTATACCCAGAAAATTCTAAGATTATGCGTAATGGGTGACCATTATTTCAGTGGTCACCCCTGACACATCAGCACTACATTAGCCCAACCAAACATATAAAAAATCCCGACAAAACCCACATAACCAAGCGACCAAACAATTCCCCTTTGAAAACAACCACCATCCTTTGAAAATTTGGCGACCGGCTTCGGTCATCCAGCCGACCAATAACACCCCGTGACGTGTCGTGAGCTTATGGTGTAAAGGGGGAGGACACATCCTTATGCTGGACACGGAGGTCGCGACCACCTTTATGGTCGTCAATTACAGACAGTCTAAGGTTTTTTAGTTAGTTTTATCAGTCTACCACTGTTTTTTTCCAGTCACAAATACCTCAAAAGAAACTATGAGTAGCAAACAATATCTAGCCACACCCATAATAAAACATTGCTCAAAACAAGAATACCTCGAATTTCCTTTTTTTTTTATAACCGTGTGGATAATATATAAAGAGAAATAATATTAGTGTATATTATTGTTTCTACTCAATTGATCAAGAATAATGTTAAAATCAAGTGATGATATACGGGGAAAAAAAATAGTGGATTATGCATGTACTCAAATACCTTGTTGTGAGTAGCAACATGAAGTAGGCACAAATAATAAGCAATAGTATTTTTCATATATAAAATATGCATTATAGCAAGATGCTAGAGGTGGCATACAAGTTACAAAGATCGATCCCAAGTGGATCTTAGGTTGCAAGACCGCTCGTGCCAATTGAAATCGATCTTTCTTTTCCTATTAGTGATTGAAAGAAAATAATTTTACATCATGTCTAAGGTTTCCCTTCTAGGTCATTTAACGTCAAAAGTTTTTTTTTTTTAACAGTCAGTTGGTAAGTTAGTGGTTCGAGACTAAACAATGACATCCACAAGGGGCAGTATATCTTCCCTCGAACCCTCCACCTGTTTTGATGGAACATGAAATCTGACACATTTTCAAGTTCCATGTTTTGATGGTTCTGAAAAAAAATCTATTTTGGAAGTATGTCAAATGTATGATCATTTTTCTGTTTGTGCTTTTATATCCATCATGAATAGAAGATGTGTTCATCCTTAATAGAAAAAACGGATAGACAATTGTTTAGGAGATAACAAGTTTTGAATCTGAGTACCGAGAATTCATAACTTCCAATATGCTCTCTTTGGTTAAATTTGTTTTTGGTCTCGTAACGGTAAAATCTTGAAATTATACGAATGTGCACTCCCGCACCTCTTAACTCGTATTAGTTGGTTTTAGTTCACTCAGCTAACAAGAACAATAACTTTATATTAAAACACTCAAAGATACAAGATTTATATAATAATAGAGAATAATACTCTTTTTCTTTAACCGGATATACTGCTCAACTTACTACTCTCTTAACTCACGAGGTATTGCTCTTATTGTCTTTCTCTTTGCACTCCCATTATTCAACAACACATATTTCACAGTTCACAACTAAAAGTCTTGATACATGCTAAATGATAGAGGAGCGGGCTTGGAAGCCCGTAATCGTATAAGGAAAGAGACTCAACTGAAATTGGCATAACCCCGGATATCCGTTTTAGGCCCACGAGTAACCAAATCGAAATTTGCGACGAGGACTACGACATGATAAATGGCCATAGGCGGTTTGCCCAACTTTCTGGCCCAAAAACATTGTTTTTGTACATTTATTTACGTTTTTATGTTTTTTCCTTATTTTGTTGGACTTTCTTTAAGGCTCAGTTTATGATCCGTTTGTTATTTTCTGCCCATTTAAAATTTTGGGCCATATTTAAAGTGCATTTTAGTGAATGGAATAATTAGTTGATATTTTTATAAAAATCGATTTTCTCTCCGGGATTGTGTTTTTCAAAATTTGAAGGTCAATCCCACAGAATTCTTGAATCAATATGGTTTGGTTAGATTGTCCCGATATTCACTGAATCAACGGGTCAATCTATACTATCATCCTTTTGAGTTTATATCAAGTCTTGTGCTCCACTAGTTAGCAACCCAACATCTACACTTTTTTACTTCTCGTTTTCTATCTTTACAGGCGCAACAGAGCATCCTTATTTGACTATAATTGAATATGTACTGACAAAAAACTATAGTAGTAAGAAATTTGAGAGATGAATTAGGGTGTTTAAAGCTCCCTTCAAATTGTCAAAATGTCGATTGGAATAGCTGTTGTGGTACTCTTCCAGTACATACAGTTAATGCCGAATTTAGTTCGTATGTTAAAAAGAATGAGATTCACATACCTTTTGAGATTTTCTTGTCTTCGATCTATTTGGTAGTAGATATAGGTGGAGTTGATGCATGTCTACATACGACGGAATATATCTTTTTCATCTTTAAAAGTCTATATGCTATGCGACTAAACTTAAAAGTATATATGTGTTTAGAATATTGTCTTAAGTTCCAAGTTCAATCTTGATAAATCAAAAAATATAAAATTAAAATGTGTTGATACTTGACCCAACTGCTCCATAACGAATATAATATTTCCTGGTCCCGTTATACGATTTTCACGAGGGTATAAGCAGAGTTGGACTTATCCAACTAGGAATTAATTCACATGATGATGCCCATTCCATTAATTAATTAGTTACACAAGGAATTTTTTCGAAATAAAGTAGAACTAACGTGGATGAACAAAATCGGTCATTAAATGAACAAAATCGGACATCATAAGTTTCTGAATAAAAGAGTCTATATTGAACTGTCTTGAATGATCGTAATATTCACATCGACATCCCTATATATAGGGTGATTACAAAGAGGGGAATAATATCTACCTAATATAAATACAAACAACTATCCTAAAATATAGATTGACTTGATATAATACATATTTACTAATAGTCCCCCACAGTTGGAGCGGGAGGAGAGCGGACACTCAAACTGGATCGGAATGTCTCGAATAGTTGTCTAGGTAGACCTTTTGTAAAAATATCGGCATATTGGTAGGCAGCGGGAACGTGGAGAACTCGAATATGACCGATCTTGACTTTTTCCCGAACAAAGTGAATGTCAATTTCAACGTGTTTGGTTCTTTGATGCTGAACGGGGTTGCCTGAGAGATAGACCGCGGATACATTATCACAGTAAACGATTGTGGCTTTGGCAAGTGGGACGTGTAGTTCTAAAAGAAGATTTCGTAGCCAACTAGCTTCGGCAACGGCGTTTGCCACTCCGCGGTATTCGGCTTCGGCACTTGACCTAGATATAGTCGTTTGACGTTTTGATGACCAAGATACCAAGTTATCCCCGAGGTACACACAATAACCCGATGTAGATCTTCTTGAATCGGGACAACCACCCCAGTCGGCATCGGAATAGGCCGTGAGAGTATGACTAGGTGAAGATACGATGCGAACACCGTAATCAATGGTGCCCTTGATGTAACGGATTATGCGCTTCATGAAGTTGAAGTGAGAATCGTGCGGTGCATGCATGAATAGACATATTTGTTGTACCGCGTATGAGATGTCGGGCCGTGTGAACGTGAGGTATTGTAGAGCCCCGGCCAAACTACGGTATAACGTCCCGTCTTTTAACGGTTTTCCCGCGGTGGCACTTAATTTTGAGGATGTGTCAACCGGTGTGTTACAAGGGTTGCATGTTGTCATTGACGCTCGTTTAAGTATATCTTGTGCATATTGGGATTGAGATAGGAATAAACCGTGTTTGTCCCGTTTAACCGAAATGCCCAAAAAATGGTGTAGTGCCCCAAGATCCGTCATTGCAAATTCTTGAGATAAAGTGGCGATGATGGATTTTAAAAAAACGGGATCGGATGCCGTCAAAATTATATCATCGACGTACAATAATAAATAAGCGGTGTGGGTACCTTGTCGAAAGATAAATAATGAGTTATCACATGTGCTACTTCGGAACCCTTTGCTTGTTATGAACGTGGCAAACCGATTGTACCATGCCCGTGGGGCCTGCTTGAGCCCGTATAAAGATTTTCGTAACCGGCAAACATGATTTGGTGACTTTTTATCAACGAACCCCGGCGGTTGATGCATAAAAACCGTTTCTTGTAAGTCACCATGTAAAAACGCGTTTTTCACGTCTAGTTGATGAATCGGCCAAGACCGTGAGACGGAAAGACTTAACACCGTTCGAATCGTGGCCGGTTTTACCACCGGACTAAATGTGTCATCATAATCAATACCAACCGTTTGGGATTTCCCGTTAACTACAAGTCTTGCTTTGTACCTTTGTAGAGACCCGTCCTCTTTAAATTTGTGGCGGAAAAGCCACATGCATCGTATAATAGGTCGATCATTAGGACGGGGAACCAACTCCCACGTGTCATTTGCAAGTAAGGCATCATACTCATCTTTCATTGCATTTAACCAACACAGATCCTGGAATGCCTTGCTATATGTGGACGGGACAGGGGAGATGGGGGATTGGGTGGTGGTATGAAGGTTTAAGGGCTGTCGGGGTTTAAAGATACCCTGTTTGGCTCTAGTGGTCATGTGGTGGGTGTTAGTGGGCGGTGGGTTTGGGGATGGTGGAGAGTGAGGGGCGACGGGTGGGGACGGTGGGGGGTTATGGGGTGGAGACGGAGGTGGGTTTGGGTGGTGGGGTGGGGACGGTGGTGCGGGTGGGGTTGGGGTGGGGTCGGGTTGTTGGGTTTGCGGTGGTGGTGTAGGGTTAGGGTATGAGAAGAAGGGTGCGGGAATGGTAGGCTCATCAAGAAATTCATATGAATTTCCCGAGGCGGGTGTGTATGGGAAGGTCGTTTCGTCGAAAATGACGTGTCGGGAGATAAGGACCTTCCCGGTGGTTGGGTCGAAGCAACGGTAGCCCC
Source organism: Calendula officinalis (assembly GCA_963853835.1). Lineage (NCBI taxonomy): Eukaryota > Viridiplantae > Streptophyta > Magnoliopsida > Asterales > Asteraceae > Calendula > Calendula officinalis. Next base: position 11,229,396 of record OY970821.1, on the reverse strand, counting down.
GGAAGTTGGTGGGGTACCCGAGAAAGATGCAACGAACGGAGCGGTGGTGAAGTTTGTGGGGTTGGGTGGCGGAGGTATTGGGGTAGCATGCACATCCAAAAACTTTGAGGTGGTCATAGGTAGGGTGGCGAAGGTATAAGGCAAAGGTGGGGGTGAGGGTGTTAAGGCGTTTTGTGGGAAGGATGTTGTGAAGGTAGGTTGCGGTATGAAGAGCCTCGACCCAAAATTTCGGTGGTAAATGAGCGTGTGAAAGAATGGCACGGATGATGTCATTTAGACGACGTATCATGCGTTCGGATTTACCATTTTGGGAGGATGTTTGGGGACACGAGAAACGGAAAACGAGTCCGTTGTTAGAGGCGAAGGTTTTAAAGTCGTTATTATCAAATTCCCCCCCAAGGTCACATTGAAATGATTTAATTTTGCGATTAAATTGTGTCAAAATAAGTTTATGGAATTTTGCAAAATTAGTAAAAGTATCCGATTTGTATTTTAGGGGGTAGACCCAAACATATTGTGTAAAATTATCAATAAGCACCATATAGTATTTATAGCCGGAATTGCTATTGACGGGTGACGTCCACAAATCGCAATGAATAATATCAAACGGAGCAAACGTAGAAGTATTAGAATGATAAAATGGTAAACGTTTGTTTTTAGACACTTGACACGAATGACAAACCGTAGAGTTTGTCAATTTATTAAACGAAATAAAAAAACGAGTGCGAAGGAAATCTAAAATAGAAGCCCCTGGGTGACCGAGACGGTTGTGCCATTGCTCGGTGGTGGAGGTGGCTAGGCAAACGGATGGAGGAGTGGCGGGAGGTGTGAACGGGTATAGATCGCCGGTACTATTGTGGCGAGAAAGAATCCTCCCATCCTTCAAATCCTTCACAAAAAAACCATATGGGTCAAACTCAAGAGAAACTTTATTATGAATTGTAAATTTACGAACGGAAAGTAAATTTTTAATAATGTTTGGTGTGTAAAGGATGTTACGGAGTTGGTATTTGTGGTGTGTGGCATTCCCGGATCCTTTTATTGGTATGCTATTACCATTGCCAACATATATGTTTTTAATGTTGGATGGTGTTAATGGAGTATGAATGTTACCTTCGTCGGCGGTTAGGTGGGATGACGCACCGGTGTCCATGTACCAATTTGGGTCCGGGTAATTGAGGTGCATGACCTGAAATGCAGCGCCAATATCAGTAGGTTGAAGTGGGTTGTATTCGGTTTGCTCTTCATTCCCGTGGGCTGCTGCATCGGCTGTTGGGCTTTGGCCCGGCTGACAAGCCACATGGGCCGAAGCCGTGGGCTTGTTGTTTGGGGGCCGCTGGACGCTGTTGGGCCAGGGGCTGTTGGGCCATCCTCCGGGTTGTGTGGGGTACGGGCAAGGTGGAGGTGCCCACCAAGCCCATGGTGGATATGCATTTGGCGGAGGAGCAGAAGCAAATGACTTTCCTCGGCCCGAATTGGAGGAGCGTCCACCACGATTGGATGAACGTCCTCGACCACGCCCGCGGCCATATGAGCAATTGTCACCGGAATGTGCGGTTGGTTCACTGTTACCAGGATTACCTCTGGCGGTATTTGGTGCGACCATGGCCGATTGGCTCGGGTTTTGACGAGCCGATTGGCGTTGTTGTTCTAGTTGCAACATGCTGCACGCGGTGTCCCATGAGGGAGATGATTGATTTATGAAAGATGCTACCGTATCGAATTCTGAAGGGAGACCCCGGACGAGTTGTAACACTAAACGGTTCTCCTTGACGGGGTTGTCGACGTCGGTTAGTTGCTCAGCTAGATCCTTGAGTTTCTGACAGTACTCCTCCATAGAAGAGCATGCAACCAACGTGAGGTTGGTGAATTCGTGTTCTAGAGCGGCTGCTCGGGATCCCTTGTTATTCAGGAATATGTCGCGGATTTTAATCCACGCGGCATATGCGGTAGCTTCTGCATCAAGTACTCGAACTAGGAGATCATTGGATAGGGTTCCGTAGATCCACTGTAACACAATTGCGTCGATCTCTGCCCACGTTTCATACTCATCATCGGTGGTCTTCGGCGGTTCCGTACCGTCGATATGATCGAGTACTTTATAACCCCTAGCATGGAGTTTGAAGAGCTTCACCCACGAACCGTACGTAACCTTCACGCCGTCGAGAATCCGAACCTTATTTTGGATGTTCGTGACAGTATACACGGGATGCAGATTCGTATTGGTGGTGGTTTTTGAAGTTTCATTCGTCGGCGCCAGTGCAAACCGATCGGAGAAGAAGGCTGCTAGGGTTTAATGTGCGGCTAGGGTTTTAGAGGTATAGCTCTGATACCATAAAAGAGTCTATATTGAACTGTCTTGAATGATCGTAATATTCACATTGACATCCCTATATATAGGGTGATTACAAAGAGGGGAATAATATCTACCTAATATAAATACAAACAACTATCCTAAAATATAGATTGACTTGATATAATACATATTTACTAATACTGAAAAGCAAGATGAAGTTTTAATTTGTGGTCTCAAGTGTTGTTGAATTTCTTAAGTTTTGGTTTAAAAATAATAAATAATGTAAGAGGAAAGAAGATGAAAAAGATGACTGTTTTTTTATCTTCCTCTGTTTCAAAATAAGTGATATATTTTGGGTCACGTTTTTTTATGCAAAATATCATAATAAAGGTTAAGTATATTAACTTGGATAGTCAGTGGAGATTGAGTCCCATAAACATTGATCAAAGTGTGTTTAATGATGTTTTAAAGTAAAAGTAAGGGTAAATATGTCATTTCACTTTATTAAATGGGACAGGGGCGGAACCAATATAGGTCCTGCAATGGCACGGGACACTACTCAAATTTTTTTCCACAGGGTAATTTTTTTAGAATTTGTTTTTGGTATTACGGTGCAATGCTTTTACCGAATTAAAAAACCTATCTATATCCCAAATCAATCTTAAAAAAAAACTAAACTATTACCCAGTAGTCCAAACTCAAAGCCTAAACAAAAATCTAAGCCAAATAAAAACGAATTGAAAGTGTATGTCTAGTAGTTTTTTAGTTTTGAGGTCTATAAAATTAGTAATTATCTTGTAAATTTATGAAATAAGTAATTAGTTATTGAAGACTTAGTGTTTATGTAACAATCATTTATGTAAAATTCGTTTTTTTTTACGCACTGCACTTGGACGCCACTAGGGGCGTTGCTCCTAGAACCACATAAGAGAGCGCAACCCCATGACCTACGCCTTTTTTTATCCTCGCAAAGGTGCTACTGCTGATGGAAATTTCTAGTTTTGCCCCTGAAATGGGATAGTTAGTGGGTGTGAGTCATACTACTTTTTACTAAATAAGTAGTGTTTTTAAAGTATATCACTTATTTAGAAACACCTCAAAATAAGAAAGTGCATCACTTATTTTGAAACAGATGAAGCAAGATCGATTAGGGACGTGGATCTAGTGTAGTAAACAAAGTATAGGGGTGAAATGTGTAAATTAATTCTACCAACCAACCACACTAAAGTTAGAAAAAATCATGACGTGTAAAAACAACGTCGATTTTACGCAAAATGAGATCGAGTTCTTACAGGAATCTTGATAGATAAGGGGAATATTGCAATGCACAAACCAAAAGAAAATTCCCCCTCGCTTTCGATTCTTCACATACCCAAATGGTCCGCCACTTTTTTTCTAACATACGTATACATACTCTCTAAACAATAATTAAATTTATATCATATTATTTACAACAGAACTCAAACTCATAATGACAGACCATTGTATAACACATTCCGACACCTTATACCTCTAGGATATAATCCTGCCACCTAATTATCTGAAAATAAAATCTAGACATCCATACTAAACCTAACAAACGACAATAGAATGGAAATTTTCAATTGGCAACTTAATTAATGAGAGTAAATCTGCAGTTTGACAAGAAATAAAAATATAAGAAACAACAAAAGAGCACTAAAATAGTTGTCGAACATCAAAACATGTAAAGAACATCTTACTTCACTAAATCAAACAGTAAGATGGAATAAAAAGCTTCCAAAAAATTAATATTTTGACTTGGGAGTAGGGATGGCAACTATCATCCGACCCGATGATCATCCATCCGATCCGCTCCACCGGTGGTGGATAAGGATGAAGTTAAATCGGTGAATATCGGATGTGGAGCGGATATGGATGTTTATTGGAGCGGATACGGATGATGATTTTCAATCCATGGATGAATTCATTTAACCCGAAATTAACCTATTTTATATTACAATTTCATATGATTAATAATATATGTCTACACATATTTTATTCAAGAAAATTTATACAATATTTGGGGATTAGTTACAAACTATGTTTTATGCATCAATGCATCGAATGTAGGTTCGTAATTATATTTTCGTTTTTTTATTCTTTTGAAAGAAACTATATACATATTCAACAAAGATTGCAAATTTATCTATGAAACTATCATACTTTCTTTAGAAAATAATTTTCTTTCGACATCCAACGAATGCCCATTTACCCGCTATAATCCGATGGATATGGATACGGATGAATGAAATTGTTGGGTCGCTGAAAAGCATCCTCCACTGAAAGGATTTAATGAAGACAAAAAGACAAATAGTTAGAAGACAATCTGAGGATCGGTTCCTCAGATTGTGGGTAACTGAATCTAATCAGTTCGGATTTCAGTTACCCAACTACTCTATATGATCACTATATGAAACAACGACCAGTTCCCCGTGCGGAATCAGATACGAATCAACAGATCAGATAGTTGTAGCAGGTTCAGCGCACACTTGACAATAACGCTGAACCATTGAACAAATTCCTCTCTAAGCAAAACTCTTAGTGAAGGTTAATGAAGCTGAATGCAATCTGAAGAAGCATGAGTATCCGAAGACTCATGGCGATCCGAAGCGTCCAAAGGCCTGAAGCTTCAGTGTCACAGAAAGACACAAGTAAAGACAAGTTAGTGCATCACTGATAAAGGGAATATCTTGTAAATCTTCTAGAAGATATCATTGATCACAAGACGGCATAAAGTACTGTCAGAATTCCGTTAGTAGTACTCGTCGCATGAAACATCCTCTGCACAAACGGAATTCTCACACGTGGATTCGATCGATCATTCTTTTGGCACCACGTTTCCCAATGCTATAAATTGAGGACTTAGCGCTCGAATTCAGTGTGCACCCAACAAGGTTACACGCTGCTAAAATTACTCTAGATTTTTATTTCTTCGAGCAGAGTGTAAACCACCAGTTAATCCTTTGTTACTTGATTTGAGAATTAAATCTCTGTAACGAAGGTGTCTGGCCTTGTGCCTGATCATTTGTTGATCAGAACTTGTCTTAGATAGTATTTGTTATTGTCTATCTCATGCAAGTAGTTTAGTTAGGATTTGTTCTTAGCTATTCCGCAAACTACTTTCATCTTTATTGTATCATTATTGATTAATAAAGAAAAGTTTAAAAAGTGTTGAGGGTTGCCTTAATTTTTATTTGGTCAGTGAAAGCGTATAAGTGCAGTAATTCACTTATCACGGGACTAACATAAATGATTTTAAATGGATATGGATATGGACGATGTAAATCTAAATGGATATGGATGTGGACATCGCATCACTCGATCCACATCCACTCCATTGCCATCCCTACTTGGGAGGATCAATAACGGGCGTCTCCCAGCCCGTGTTAATCTCAACAACAAAAGTATCGAGCTTTACTTGACCCGTTGCACGCTTTGTGATAATATTGACTAAGATTTCTTAGGCCTATGCCAACAGTTGGGCATCAGTAAACCCATCAGTAGCGTCACATCATCACATCCTTACTGACACGCTACTGACACGGTCGTGCCAACCCTACCCATCACTACTTCATCACTAACACATCCTTTCCACATCATCCTTTCCACATCATCATTTTTAATTAATAAAAAAACATTACATTAAATAAAAAAACATTACATTAATTAAATAAAAAACATTACATAAAATAAAAAAAACATTAAAAATTAAAAAAAAACATTAAACTTATAAATAAAAAACTACTCGTCGTCCTCGTCATCTTCGTCATCGGGTAGAGTCTAGATCGACATATTTGTCCAATAAACTCCTCCGATATTTTAAAACACTTTTCGCTCTCTTCGGTTCAAACCCTCAGGAACCGAACAATGAAGCACTCTAAAAGCATCCAATATCCTGCGCTCCTCAATCGCTTCTTTGATACTCTTCAAAGCGTTAGCTTGGAGTATGGCAACATCGTTAATCCGGTCACGAGTTTCTTCACTTGAATAGCGTGACGAAGTCGCATCCGAGGAACTTGCCGTGCGCCGGCTAACGTTACAACCCGGTGGTCGACGTATCGGGTCGTCACAGAATAGACCTTCCATATTTGCGGTCGGGATCGGGTTGATGTTGTCTTCTCCAAGGTTCACTGGGTTGGGCTCGGGTTGGGGATTTATGACGTTGTAATCTACCCAAAACTTTGGGTAATCTTTTAGTTCATCCCAACACTTTTCGAACAGAAAGTGTCTTCTATTATTGTTGTCATAAAATTGTTGTTTTGCAGCTTTGATCACGTATTGGTCATCGGCCCCACTTTGTCGCCTTGACTCGAACCGTTTAAAGATTTCCCCAAACTTCCGAACGTCCGTTTTTATCTTGTTCCATTTTCCTTGGAGTTGACTTCTGGTGCGTTTTTGATCAAAAGTCGATCACCTGATTGTGAGTTCCCGATTTCTAAGTTTTGTGAAGCATTTATCCACCGCTGGGATAAAAAAATGGCCTCCGGGATAGACCACTTCCGCACCGTACCAGCCTCCCTAACCGCTAGTGTAGCTCTTCTTCTTTTTCCTCTTCTCCTGCTTGGTTCGGTCGGGTTGGGCACCGCTTCTGGGCCCTCTGCTTCGTCTTCCTCTTCGACTTCGGGAGGGGATTCAGTTTGTAAATCCGGTCGAAAGCGAGTACCGGGATAATAACCACCGCCATAGAAACCTTGTTGGAAACCGGGTTGAAAACCGGGTTGATAACCCGGTTGATAACCCGGTTGATAACCAAGTTGATATTTTTTTAAAAAGGCTTGGTTCGGCATACCGACAGTGAAATCGCCGGGAGATGAGTAGAACGGAACAAAACCAGAACCCGAACCAGATGCTACGTTGCTCGGGCTCAACTGACTTGTCTGACCAGCATTTGACGAATTTGCTTGTGACGAGATACGAGTGTTTAACAAATTTTGGAACATATCATTTGACGGGGAGGAATTGGATCTGCGACTCATGATGAAAATTATGTATGAAAGTATAAGTGAAGAAGTGGGAGGATTGGTATAAATTATGAATTAGGGGGTATTATATTTATAGGAGCAAATTAGGATAAAGAGAAAAAAAAAAACTGAATTCAAATTATACGCTCCCCCCGACCCCACCTCCCGCCCACGACGCAAACCTTGCCACGTCCTCACCACGACGCAGCTCCAAGGATGGCACCCACGACGCGGCCATGCCAATAGCGTCGTGGGGCGACGACCAAAAAATGCCCACAACGGGGCCTACTGACGTGCTGTTGGCACCAGTCTTATATTGTGGCTATAAAGCTTTGAAGAGACATATTCATTTGGTGGAAAACAGTCCAAATTATATCACCAACTTAATTAGAGTCCATAATATAGGTAGCGGACTCGTCTTTTCCCGTTGAGTCTCTCGAAAATTTAATCATAATTCCGACCTCCAAATGTAATTATCTTTTTATTGTCTATCTCTAGCTTCTTCCTAGAAGATTGACCTATTTTAATACAAAGTTTCCGGTTTGAAAAACAAAATTAAGCAAATGTTTAAATTGAAACAATGCAAGTAAATGTTAAAAGATGAGAAAAATAATGGTAGCATAGACTGAAACAAGAGTTCGATATCTTTATAGGTAAACATTTAACAGATAACTAAGAGGGAATTTGATTCGACGTCATCTTCCGTAATTTAATTGAATTCGGTTATAATTGAATTCGATTGTAATTGAATACGGTTACGTGTTTCGCTACCAAAATTTTGAGTTGAAATTCAAATCAATACTTATTCATCTTTTTTTTATTAAAATCTAGATTTTTTTTTAAATTTTATTATTTTTTATTTTTTATTATTATTATTCATATTTTATTTTTGAATTTTATTTTTTTATTTTTTAAATTTTTTACTTTATTTATTTATTTATTTGTTTTTTTTAAATTATTATTTTTTAGTTTTTTTTTAAATATTTTTAAACGATTTTAAAATCTGAAGCATACAAAATATTCAAATTTGTTAGTTCACTAAAGGGTTGTAATTGAATTCATAGGGTGTCGGGACAGATTTCAATTACAACGAATATTGTATTTTGAAATTTCATCGTAATTGAATTACGAAGAAAGAAGTCAATCAAAACATACCTCCGTAATGTAATTGAATTACAATTACGGATAATTACGTCAAAATAAACGGAGCCTAAGTGAAGGTTGGAAAATTGCAACGATAACACTTAGATCGCGTAAATCATGAGCATAAGTTCGGTCACCTCAGAAAACCCTTAAAATAGAAATACCGTTTGAAGAAGTACTCATTAGTGATCATTGTTGGGATTAATCAGAGTTGTTACCGATTTACAGATACTACTGATCAAGAGTTATTGTTGCTATAACTATTTGATACTGATGATACAATTAACTGAACTTCCTAAGAGTTGTTGGGATTAGTGACCATGAGCTTCTTTTAAGTTTAAGCTCATGTGCTTTCTTGTTTGCTTCGCAACTGAACTTCAATATTCAGACTTTCACAACATGTTGGCATTTCTACGAAATCCAGATGGCACCAGAGATTTCAGAACAATCGTGATGTTCCTTAAAAATTCTCCTATCAAATTCGCACTCACTGTATACCCTACAGTCTATGAACAACATATGGTACACTTCTGGGAGCTTGCAGAAAGGGTAGAAGAAGAAAACATATCAAAAATCAAATCAGTAGTAGATGGCAAAACGGTTATAGTAACAGAACAATCAATCAGACAACATCTACAACTCAATGATGAAACGGGTATATCTTTACTCACTAAGGAGATACTTGCTGAAAATCTTGAAAAAATGGGGTATGAAGGAAGACTTGACATAGTCACTTTTTAAAAAGGTATTCTTTCACCCCAATGGAAATTTTTGGTTCACACTATTCAGCACTGTATTTCTCCTAAAAAGAGTACTTGGAATGAGTTCAACAAATCAATAACATCTGCTGTTGTATGTTTGTGCACAGACCAAGTATTCAATTTTTCTAAGATAATTTTGATGGAATGCTTGAAAACTTATCTAATACAAAATTTTTAATGTATCCAAGATTCATTGCACATATTTTAAACTGTGAAATTCAAAATCTTTCTAAAACAAAGAATATTTTTCCTACTCCAGAACTAAAAAAAAAAGGTTTACTCAAATATGAGGAAAAAGTTTAAATTTTCAGGAAAAGAAACTCATTTGTTTCAAAACATGATCTATGATCATCCCTCCATAGGAGAAGGTGCAAATCAACGCTTTGAACCTCAACCCACTCCATCACTAAATAAAGAAACCCAAACGGAATCCAGTTCAGTCACTCAAACAAAATCACCAGAAAATGTCATAAATGTGTCCCAGGTACATGATATTGAACCTCAGAGTGCTACTCTTCACTCTGAGGTAGACCGACCTAAAAGCTAGACAATTTCCAAAACATATAAAAGGAAGAGAACTTCCAAAAAGGATACCAGGGGACCAATTGAGTCAAATCCCAAGCTCAAAGAATTGTCCTCCAATGAGGAGAGAGGGCATGAGGAAAGGGCTCTCACTACTGATGTACCAAAGGTTGGTACACAACCTAGTGAGAACATCATTAGGACCCAGACCTCGGAATTTTTGAGTGATCATTCATCCTTTGAATCAGCACTTAAAGGACCCCGGTGCCAAGAAACCACAAGGGGAGGTACCTCTGCTTCTGCTAGGCAGAAGAGGGTATCTAAACAGTGATGAGGGTAGAATGAAACAACCTGAATTGATGGAAAGGATGGAAAACCTTAATGCCAATGTACCCAATCAACGCGATGATTTACCTAGAAAGGATGGGGGTAGTATGCAACAAAAACAATTGACGGATATGATGGAAAACCTTGAAGCCACTGTACATAGTCAGAACAATTTAATAAACAATCAAGGCAGAACCATGAGCTACATGAAGCACTACATCAACTCAATGAATTACAAGAAGTAATTATTCCATATTTTGATGCTGATGTTAATTGGGAAGAGGTAGATGAATGTGAATTACCTCCTCACCCTAAGATCCTACCCAAAGACAAAGTCCATACGTTTGCACCAAAAATAGATATAACTCCAGTTGTGGATATGAAGTTCAAGCAACTTCCACAGTGCATTGGAAAGGGAAAAACTGTGGTTGATGATAATGTGCCACACAAAGGGCTTGGCCACTACATGGTAAACAAAATCATCCTTGTTAGACTTTTTTCACAAAAAGCTTCCATGTATATTAATTTTGATCGATCAATAGTATGATCAGTTACTACTTAAACTTAAACTTAAACTTAAACTAACTTTCCTAATATCTCGGACTTGATATTCTCTTTAAATAGCACCATCAGTAGTAAAACAATCGATCAGTAATATATAGCAAGATCAGTAGTAAGTTGTATCTTCGGTAGTAATTGTGTTATCAGTATCAAGTAGTTATAGCAGCAATAACTCTTAATCAGTAGTATCTGTAAATCAGTAACAAGTCTGATTAATCCCAACAATCATAATGACGACAATATACGACTTTTTTCTTAAATAGTTCACCAGAAGAAACATGAGTTGGTATCCAATTAGTCTAAATTAGATAAAGAGTACTTATTCTTATTCGACCAAAAGTCTTTATAACCCTTCATGCAAATTTACATGTAATCAATAGATTTTTTTCGAAAGTATTCAGTTATAAATTAGGTTCTCTCGGTTGCTAAACTTATACTCGTGATGTTCGCGGTCAAACCGTTATTACACTTTTTGATATTCCATATGACCATCTAGTATATGTTTACCCACAGAGGAATCAAACCATAACCTCTAAGAATAATTTAGAAGTTTAATTCTTACCAGTATGCCACCACCAGATGGTTACATATACTTCAATAGATGACTATTATAATTTCAAATGTCATAAAATCATATTTACGTCAACATACTTGATAAGAGACAAATGGTGCTATCAAGAACACAATTCGCTTATACTTCCTTTTCACGCCTTTATTCTTCGCATGGCATTATAAAATTGTTCCGTAAACCCTATATAAATGGTCACATATTTACTTCACTATCCACACCAAAACATACAATCTCCTTAATTCTCTTATACACGTACCCTTCTCCGAAAAATATCTAAAAAAAGTCTAATCTTTATAATGGATATGATAACAAGAATGGTGTCCGAAAGACCCGTGGTTATATTTAGTAGAAGTTCATGCTCTATGTCTCACACCATAAAGTCGCTCCTTCTAGAATTTGGAGTAAATCCGGCCGTCTATGAGCTAGATGAGATCTCAAAAGGTCGGGAAATCGAGCAAGCCCTTTTGAGGCTTGGACGGAATCCGGTGGTCCCGGCGGTGTTCATAGGCGGTGAATTTGTTGGTGGAGCGAATGAGATAATTAGCCTTCACCTTCAACGGTCTTTACAACCTATGCTCAAAAATGCAGGAGCTCTATGGGTGTGATCGAGTAGCCGTTGATTAGTCTCGTTGTAATAAATGCGCTTTATATTGTTGCGTATATGCCTCAAGGTTTAAACATGTCAAGGTTGAGTTAACAATAATGTATTGTAGAGTTTTGACATATATATATGTGGTACTTCTTACTTGAGAAAATTGATGGTTAATTTGTTATTTATATCCGGTTTTCTCCTTCACCATAAAATTCCTCAAAACACCGGGTGAAATTTTATAACTTTTTTTTCCTTTTCATTTTCCATAAGCAAACGCAACACCTATTTACCACACCACCATCGTTTCCCATATCAATTGCAATTTCCGGCCTCACTCAATGCACGTTATGTATCTTCTTTCTAAAAAATAAATCCAGAAATTGGACATAAAAATGAGGAAAAAGGCACAAAAGATTAGAAACACAAATCAAACTCGATAAATCCTTACTTAGGCCGTATTTGATTTAGTATTGATTTCGGATTCCGAATCAGAGTGTTTGATTTTCTCATATTTTGTCTAACTCGGTCTAATATGCTTACCGGGTCCAACCAAAACGGCTAAGTCGGTCTGATTGAAAAAAGTATTTAGACTCAGTCAGTCAGAAGTTCAATTAGCTATATAATCAAATACAAGGTTTCAGTCAGAAGTTCTGATTCAAAAAGCAACTAACTGAGTCAACACTAACTTAGTTAACAACTATCAAACGACCCCTAAAGTCATTCCCATATCCAACCTTCATAAATCCAACACTTATAAGCACCCAAATCGTATCAAAAATTGAGACTATAAATCAGAAGTCGAGATATGGTGTCACAGGGGATGAAAAAGCAGAGGATGGTGTAGAGGGAGGATGGCGAAGGGTTGGTGTTGCTCGTATCTAGTTTTTTTTTTTCCATCAAAGGGCATATAACTCAATGCTATCTGGTATTTATAGACGTGAATAAAAATGTATAAAATTAAGGAGATATGTTAGCCGTTCAAGAAAATAAATCTAATTTTCTTCCATTTCCTAAAGCAAAAAATTTACTCTATATGTCCCAAATTGAATGTGAACTCTTTTTATTTTATTTTATTATATAACAAGTGTGCATTTTCATATTTCAACAAGTAAAAGAATATTTTAATCAGGTTAAGTCGTTAAGATGTGATCCAGGACCAATAGAAAAACAGGTCATTTTGTTTTTTAATACCCAAGATCGCGTGAGAAAAAGGGTTGTAGTAAAAAAGGGCATAACTTTCAGCCCGGCCCAAAAAGCCTTGTTTTGGACATTTTATTTACGTTTTTTTGTGTTTTTTCGTTAAATTTCCAAACTTTGTTTAGGCCTAGTTTTTGGCCCGTTTGTCGTTTTAGGCCCATTCGAAAATCTGGGTCATATTTAAAGTGTATTTTGTCATTTGGAATAATTAGTTAAATGTTTATGAAAAATTGAGTTATTCTCTCCCGAAACTTGTTCTTGTGTTGAACAGCTGTTGAAGACCAATTCACGATATTTTTTTGAATCAACGTGTTTTGTGTTAGATTAATCCGGTATTCTTTTGAATCAACGGATTCTAATCTTTTTTATATTTTTAGTTCTACAACAAGATGATATTTTATTAGATGACACTGTATTGGTTCCTATTAGAATATAATATTAGTCAATGATTTGTTTTTAATGTATTTATTGGTAATTACTTGTTTCCTTTTGTATCTTTGTAACATTTGTATTATCTCTTAATATAAGGACATGCTACCCTCTCTAGAGGGCAAGGCATTGACCATATCTCCTCTCAATCTCCCATGGTATCAGCCTAAAGATTCCACACCCTTCTTCCTTTTCACGTCTTTTTTTCTGCAACCCTAATTCCCTATCAATGGCGATGCTTTCTTCATGGCAGCTTCATCATCATCTTCCTCCCCTGAAACCTTATTTCTGATGAACACCTTCCTCCATATGCTTACTATCAAACTCACTTCTTCAAATTATCTCTTATGGCGCAACAATATGTTGTCTATTTTAACGTTTCAGAAAATGATCGATCATGTTAACGGTACTGCCATCGCTCCTCCGGCGACTGTCACCCCTGATGACCAATCATTACTGAATCTGGCAGCCCTTACTTAAGCAGAAACAGACCAAAAAGCCGTTATCTTGCTTCAATCTTCGTTAACCGAAGAATCGGCGGCTGAAATTCTTGGCCTCACTACCGCAAATCAAATCTGGGTGGCTCTCGAAACAGCATACGGTAATGCATCTGTTGAGAGAGTTCACTCATTAAGAGATGCTCTTCGCCATTTATCCAAAGGAGACTCCACTGTCTCGGATCTTTCCCGTAAATTTAAAGCAATTTGCGATCAATTGTCGGCTATCGGTCATCCCGTAGTCGAGATTGACAAAGTTCATTGGTACCTATGTGGTCTGGGTCCTTCCTACGAGACATTTTTTACCGCGATACGAGCCACTAAACCCACTCCTAAATATCGGGACCTTGTATCTCAATCAGAGAGCCATGAGCTCTTTTTACTATCTTTGCATGGTACTAATCAAGCCCATGTTGCCTTCCATGCCCAACAACGCACAAGCCACAACAATAATTTCCCAAATCAATCTGCTCCTTATCGTGGTAATAGTGCTCGGGGACGGGGACATGGCTTCAACCGAAGGCCACCTCATTGTCAATTGTGTCGGGCCAGTGGCCACTATGCTTCATCTTGCCCAAATCTTGAAAATTATGCTACTCAAGCACCGACCACCGATGCTTCGTTAGCAAAAGTCTTTCATGCACAATGTCATGTCACTACTAATGCACCCGATTGGAACGTCGATTTGGGGGCCACCGATCACATGACAAATTCGTGTGACAACTTACATCAAACGGGTCCTTATAAAGGTAATTCTCAAGTGGTTTTTGGAAATGGTAAAACTCTTCCCATTACACATACGGGTCTCTCTCATATTAATAAGAATATATCTTTACATAATGTTCTTGTTATACCTAATCTCACCAAGAAATTACTTTCGGTGAGCAAACTAACCACTGATCATCGTGTTGACGTATTATTTTCTCGATCGTTTTTTAATATTCAGGATCGGACAACCAAAAAGTTCCTTGCTAGTGGTAGATGTGAGAATGGACTCTATGTGCTCCAAGACGAACACAAAGCCTTTGTTGCCACAAAAACGCTCAAAAAGGCGTCCTATGAATTATGGCATACCCATTTGGGTCATGTTTCGTTTGATGTTATTACAATTTTGAATAAGTTAGGTTTTTTGTCTATTTGATCATTATTTCCTAAACCGGTTTTATGCACTCCATGTCAACTTGCTAAAAGTTCATTTACCTTTTACTAATAACGATTCTCGATCATCTAATCCTTTAGATTTAATTCATTGTGGTTTATGGGGCCCTTCGCCAATTTGGTTTAAGGATGGATATCGTAATTATGTTATATTTGTTGATGATTATTCCAGGTTTACGTGGTTCTATCCTTTAAAAACGAAAAATGGTTTTTATACGATTTTATCAACTTTTATTAACCTTGTTCAAACCATGTGTTCAAGAAAAATAAAAAACTTTTCAAAGTGATGGTGGCACGGAATTTGTGAATCATACGGTTCGCAAATTTTTAGATGATAATGGCAATCTTCATCGATTCTCTTGTCCATATACTCCGCAACAAAATGGAGGAGCCGAACGCAAACATCGTCATATTGTTGAAACCGGATTGGCCATGCTTTTTAATGCAAGCATCCCGGACTCGTATTGGGTTGATGCATTTTCATCGGCAACGAATATAATTAATAGGGTTCCTACACCCTTATTGGATCAAAAATCGACATTTCAACTGATTTTTGACAAATCACCAAATTATGCAAATTTACGTGCTTACGGTTGTCAAGTTTTTCCTTACTTAAGGGATTACTCTCCACATAAACTTGCACCAAGAAGTATATCATGTGTGTTCATTGATTATAGCACACAACACAAAGGGTACCGGTGTCTTGATCCCACAACTTCTCGAATTTTTATAACTAGGCATGCACGATTTAATGAAGAAGTGTATCCGTTCAAAGGCGACAATTATAATTCAAGTATTCGGAATTTGGAACTTACTACCTTTTTAATTGACACGCCAAACAATAGTGTTCCAATACCAAATAACCAAAACGCCAACCCACTTGCTCACACACACGATACCTCTACCCACTGTCCTCTTTGTCAACCCACCAACCTCACACCTTTGGCCAAAACAATTTCTCAACAGCCCACTCCTTTAAACACACCAGCCCAACTTGCTAATCCACCAAATCCACTTTTCGATGATGGCCCAAACCCCGATCTTCTATCTGACCAAATTCCAGTCGAGCCCATTATACCTCTTCCAGAGCCCAACTCGTCACCCATCATTGATAACTCCCATGATTCAGCCACTACAGAGCCCAAACCAATCCCTACCCTCACCGAACCTATTATACCACATAATAACCTTCCAATAGAACCGATCCCCACTCACCATATGCAAACTCGGTCAAAATTCGGGATTGTCAAAACCAAACATATTGCCGATCTAGCCTCGTTAGCCACCAACCGTCTTCATAATTCATTATCTTCCGAGCTAGAACCTCGCAATTATAAGAGTGCATCAAAAGATCCTAAATGGGTTGAGGCTATGTGTGATGAGCTCAAAGCTCTTAATCACAATCAAACATGGACTTTGGTTCCTAGGCCTACATCCACCAATATCATTGGCTCCAAGTGGGTATATCGTGTGAAGTATAAATCGGATGGCACCATTGAACGTTTTAAGGCACGTCTCGTTGCTCAAGGCTACACACAAATTCCGGGTGTCGATTTTTCTCTTACATTTAGTCCTATTGTCAAAGCCACTACGGTACGATTTTTTTTGTCTCTTACGGTGCTTAATAATTGGAAATTACATCAACTTGATGTCAAAAATGTTTTTCTTATTGGCAACCTAAATGAAACCGTCTTTATGGAACAACCATCGGGCTTTATTGATTCACGGTTTCCAACCCATGTTTGCAAACTTTCTAAAGCTTTTTACGGTCTAAAACAAGCATCCCGTGCTTGGTTTCAACGGTTGAGCACGTTTCTTCAATCCTATGGATTTCAATGTAGTCGTGTCGACACATCGGTATTCGTTTTTTTCGGTGATTCATGCATTATGTATTTATTGGTATATGTTGATGATTTAATCCTCACCGGAAACAATGAAACCACCATCAACACATTTATTACGGCCCTAAATCGGGAATTTTCTATAAAAGATCTTGGTGATTTGAGTTATTTTTTGGGGTTAGAAGTTGTAAACACAAATAATGGTCTCTTTCTCACCCAATCTAAATATGCGGGTGACATTCTTCAACGGGCACAACTTTATGATTCCAAACCGGCTCATACCCCGTTATCTCCACATGTGTCGTTCACCAAAGATGGAGTACCATTCTTTGACCCGGACTTTGTATCGTTCTCTTGTTGGAGCTCTTCAATACTTAACGATTACTCGACCGAATTTATCCTATGCGGTAAATCAAGTCTCTCAATTTCTTCAAGCTCCAACAAATGACCACTTTCAAGCGCTCAAACGCATTTTACGATATGTTAAAGGTACTATCTCCTACGGCATCACTTATACACGCCCAACAAAGAACAATATTATTGGGTATTCCGATGCTGATTGGGCGAGATGTTTGGACACTAGACGTTCCACTTATGGTTATTCCATCTATCTAGGAGGTAATCTTGTTTCTTGGAGTGCAAAGAAACAACCCACTATATCTCGCTCTAGTTGTGAATCCGAATATTGTGCAATGGCGAACACGGCGGCCAAATTAGTTTGTATTACACACTTGTTACGTGAGTTGCATGCATTACCTCCGGATCGCCCCACGCTTCTTTGTGATAACAAAAATGCACTTTTTATGACTCAAAATCCCGTTGCTCACAAACGGGCAAAACACATCGATTTAGATTATCACTTCATAAGAGAACTTGTCAACTCAAACAAACTTGTTACAAAGTTCATTCCAACCAATCTTCAGGTGGCCGATATCTTCACTAAAAGTCTTCCTCGATCTCAATTTGAGACTTTTCGCAACATGCTCCGCTTGAGACCGCCACCTTTTCGATTGAAGGGGGATATTAGAATATAATATTAGTCAATGATTTGTTTAATTTTACGGTATTTATTGGTAATTACTTGTTTCCTCTTGTATCTTTGTAGCAGTTGTATTATCTCTTAATATAAGGACATACTACCCTCTCTAGAGGGCAAGGCATTGACCATATCTCCTCTCAATCTCTCAGTTCCATATTTCTTAAACCACTGTTTAGAAGTGGATATTGAATTCGTATGAAGGCAGTAATATGTGTAAGTAACAACACACAATAAGACCAACATCAACATTAACATCATCATCTAACGACATCATCAACAGCAACAGTTGCAAATGGCAACGAAAACGGCAACGTACAATTACTACACCGACGAAAACAAAAACAGAAACGATAATAACAACAGCAATATATGCAACTTTGAAATTCAAGCATGTAAGTGTATATTGTAAAGAGATATTAAAGAAAATAAGTTTAGTGTTCATAATATTGTATATTTATATTAAGGGGTTGTTTGAGAAAGTTTATTTAAGAAGTTTATTTACTTATAAGTATAAATATTAAACAAAAAGTACACATGTGATTATTATATAATATATTTTTTTTTAAATAAATTTTAAAAGTACTTGGTGGCTAACGATAACATTAACTGCCATGAAGTTGATTGTCATAAGATTTTTATCCTAGTATTATTTATTTTTATTTTTAACGGCAACCTAATCTACTCTTAAATTTATATATGTATGTTATGGAACTTGAACCCTCAACTTCTATATTGTGGGCAAACACCTTTACCTCTATCCTAGTTGTTAATGCTTAATACGTACTTAATAGTATCCACCAAATTACATTTGTGTTGGAACATAAATGGTCTACTACTGAAGATTGAATTACTACTGAAGAATGGAAGTTACTACTGATCTCGAAGTCAGTACTACTAAAGGCAAAATACTATTGATGATCTGATTTACTACTGATGAGCGTATTTGGAACAGATCAAGTCCGAGATTCTAGTAGAGTTAGTTATAGAATGTAAATCTTTATGTAATTCAATTGTAATCGATTCCTAGAATAACTAGGTTACTAATTTAGGCTTCAAGGACTATTATATATAGTTCCTTATAAATTGTAAACATACGTGTATTGATCGAACGAATTAATACATTGAAGCTTTTTGTGATAAACTGTGTTCTTCGTTTTATTCTCATTCGATTACAGTTTACATTGTTCTTAATCTAATAACATAAGTGTTAATCCGCTGTAACTTCTTGTGTTAGTAGATCTGAGTTTCTAATAACTTTATTGAGTTATTCGATCCTGACAAGTGGTATCAGAGCTTTACGGTTCTAGATCTACGAATTAAGAACAGCAAAAAGTTTCATACTTTCGATCTTAAAATTGTTAATCATGTCTGATAACAATGAAAGTACTCAAGCAAACAAAATTCCCATTCTCACTCCCAACAACTTTGGGATTTGGAAAAACAGAATCAAGCAGTATATGCTTATTACTGATTATTCCATGTGGGAAGTTGTTGTTGAAGGCAACAAAACCATTCAGACTCAAGCAGCAAGTTCATTAACTGAAGCAGACAAACTTAAGTGTGAAAAGGAAAAGAAAGATTGAGGAATTGAACTCAAAGCTCTAAGCACTCTTTTGCTTGCCATTCCAAACGACTATCAACATCTCTTTGTTGAATATGATGATGCAAAGAAACTATGGCAGGCTCTGGAAAAGAGGTTTGTCGGTACAAAGAGCACAAAAAGAAACATGAAGTCTGTTCTGAAACAAGACTTTGAAAACTTCAAAGGACAGAAGAATGAATCATTGTCTCAAGTATTTGATAGGTTCAACAAACTCATTGGTGAACTAAATCAAGTTGGTTATCAACCAGACAATGATGATGTCAACAGAAAGTTTCTCAGGTCTTTAGGTGAAGAATGGTCTATGTATACTGTGATATATAGACAAGGAGATGCACTAGAAGAAAAAGAACTTGATGAACTCTACAATGAACTAAGAGTCTTTGAATCTGAGGTAAGTACTAAAACTCCAAATCTACCTTCAAACAATGCTGCTTTTGTGTCAAATACAGGAACAGGTCAGGAGACTATGAAGAATGCAGGAACAGAAGATTTAGTCAGAGAATCTTTCTTCACTACTCATGTGCATACTGCATTGATTAGTGAGGATTTAGAACAACTTAATCCTGATGATTTGGAAGAGATGGATATCAAATGGCAGATGACTATGCTAAGCTTAAGGACAAAGAGGTTTCTTAAAAGAACTGGAAGGCAAAATCTGTCTTACAACAAAGGTGATAGAGCTGGATTTGACAAAACCAAGGTTAAATGTTACAACTGTAGCAATCTGGGTCACTTTGCCAGAGAATGTCCAAGCAAAGATCAAAAATCAAGCTACAACAAAAACAGCACTTCCAACTCAACTGCCTTAGTATCTCAAGAAGGACAAGGGTATGAGTGGAGCTTCCAAGCAGAAGAACATGCACAGAACCAAGCTCTCATGGCCTTTACTACTGATCCTTCTACTACTGAGGTACATTCTAAATCCTGCACTCCAGAATGCATTAAATCATACAAAGAATTAGAAAAACTAAATAAAGAAACACTAGAAGAGATGATTTTAAATAGAAACAGAAGAATTGAATATAATGGTTGTATAGATGATTTAGAAAACCAAATTAAAATCTATAAAATAACTGATCAAAAGATAAAAGATGAATTACTACAAATCACTTATGAAAAAGAACATATTGAATTGAAATTAAAAGAAACTTTGATCAAACTTGAAGAATGTCAAATGGAACTAGAGCAGAATAAACTAACCATTAAAAAGTTTGAAAGAAGTTCTAAAATTGTCAATGAGTTAACTAGTAATCAAACTACAAAAAAAGTTATTCATGGAGTGGGATATCATGCAGTCCCACCTCCAACAAATTTTATTCCTCCATTAAAGTCTAGCACAGAAAGAATTTTAAGTGTTTAAAAAATTGAAAGTCAAACTGAATCTGAAACCAGTAATGAATCAAATGAATCTTCTGATGATGATCAAACAATGGAGTCAGATGAAACAAGTTTTCACACCACACAAAGTCAAACTGAATCCCCAAAATACAACTCAGAAAATATATCTACAATTTTAAGAAGGGGAAATCAAAGGAATTTAAACCAATTAAAAGAACAAAGATAACCTGGAACTTCTAAATCAACAAAATTATCATGCTTAATTTGTAACAAAGTTAATCACATAGCTAAAAACTGTCACTTCAATCCTATTAAGAATCAAGAATTTAAAGAATTCAAAATCAACAAAGAAAAGGAAAAAGTCTTAAAGTTAAAACAAACTAAAGAATCAAAAGAAAAGGAATCTAAAACACCAAAACAAAAGGAATTCAATAAAACATATGCTAACACTCATAAATTTGGAAGAACTGCACCACGATTTGTTCAAAATACCAGGTATAACAGTCCAAGCAGAAGCAATTATTTTAAAAACAATGGAACTCAAAATCGTTTTCCTCAATTTTCAAAGTTTTCAAACATCAGTAGAAACTATTCCAGGTTTACTACTGGTAAAAACCCTAATTACAATGCTGTCTGGTATAACTACATAAACACTACTGATTATGCTCAAAACTCATATTACCCAAACACTACTGGTCCATCAGTAGTGAAATTTTCAAAAGCTAAAAACTACGGGTATAAACCTAGATCAGTAGTGACTCAAAACATCAGTACTAAGTACAAAACTACATATAAGAATCATTCAGTTAAAAAGTCTTATTCTTCAAAGGATGAACCCAAGACAAAACAAGCTTGGGTTCCCAAAATTATCTAATCCTCTTACTTTATGTGCAGAGTATCCAGATCCCTGAAGAAGGTAGAACATGGCATATTGATAGTGGATGCTCTAGACACATGACTGGAAATCTTCAAATTCTTAGAGATTTCAAGTCTTTTGAAGGAGTGTATGTTGCTTTTGGAGAAAATCCTAGGGGAGGTAAGATTACAGGTAAATGTGCAGTATCAAATGGTAAAATTACTTTAGATGATGTATTTTATGTTGCTGAGCTTAAATACAATCTGGTTAGTGTGTCTCAAGTCTGTGATAAGAAGAACAAAATTCTTTTTACAGATGTTGAGTGCATCATTCTTTCTCCTGATTTTATTTTAGATGAAAAATATGTTGTTTTAAGAACACCAAGGAGAAACAATGTGTATTGCCTGGATATAGGGGGAGAACTCATTTCATCAAATGAGATCAACTGTTTTATATCTAAGGCAAACACAAATGAATCAGAACTTTGGCATAGAAGGATGTGTCACACAAATTTTAAAAATATGAACAACTTAGTCAAGAAGGATTTGGTAGTTGGTCTACCACAAAAAGAATTTATGTGTGATCATCATTGTGTTGCCTGCCTAAAAGGTAAACAACACAAGACTTCTCATAAGACCAAATCAATTAACTCTATTTCTAATCATTTGCAACTCTTACATATGGACCTTTTTGGACCTACAAATGTAATGAGTATTGGAAAGAAACAATATTACCTTGTTATTACTGATGACTTTTCCAGATACACTTGGGTATTCTTTCTCAGGACCAAAGATGAAACAAGTGAAATAATCAAGAATCTGATTGTAAAGCTGGAAAATACAAGAGATCTCAAAGTGAAAGCAATTAGATGTGATAATGGAACTGAATTTAAAAATACTAACATAATTGACTTCTGTGATCTTAAGGGTATTGACAGGCAGTACAGCTCACCAAGAACTCCACAACAAAATGGTGTAGCTGAAAGAAGAAATAGAACTATCATTGAAGCAGCCAGATCTATGCTTGCAGATTCAAAATTACCAATAACTTTTTGGGCTGAAGCTGTTAATACTGCCTGTTATGTTTAGAACAGAGTATTAATAGTTAAGCCTCATTTTAAAAACACCATATGAACTTTTCAATAAAAGAAAACCATCAATAAGTTTCTTAAAATCATTTGGTTGTCCTTGTACTATTCTAATTACAAGAGAACAGATTGGTAAATTTGACTGCAAAGCAGATGATGGAATATTTGTAGGATACTCAACTCAAAGCAAATCCTACAGAGTGTTCAACAAAAGGCTGAGGATCATTGAAGAAAGTGTAAATGTATCCTTTAATGAAAATCTTATGAATGAACAAGGAAATGGTCCAGATTGGTTATTTAATATTGACAATCTAACCAAATCTTTTGATATCAATTATGAATTTAATACAGGAAATTCAAACAATCAAAGCCAGCAAGTAGGACCATCATCAAGTGAAAGGCAAGAAATCATGAAATATATCTTAGTTGATACTGCTCCCACAGTTAATACTGAGGACAGTAGTAACTCTGGTAACCCTAATTTCAATGATACCAGTAACAACTCAAATTCTGAAGATACTACTGATCCCAGTAGTAACTCTGAACCTCAGAATTGTGATGATGATTTACTCAATACTGATGCCAGTAACAACAATGATACTGCTGAAGTTACTAAAGAGAATGTTACTACTGACACCAGTCGTAATGATGAATCTCCTCAAAATGCAAACAATCAAGAAGAAGCAGGGATAGATGCACAAATTCCTGAATCAAATGAGTCAAACTTAGATTCTCAACTAACTGTTGACAAAATCCCTGGAACCAGAACTGAAAAGAATCATCCTTTGGACCTAGTCCTAAGTGATGTCAATTCATCCATGCAGACAAGAAGCAAATTTAATTCTGCCTTGAACTCAAATATTTGTAATATCAGTCTAATATCTAATGAATGCATGTATGAATGTTTTCTGTCACAGGAAGAACCTAAGAAGATTCAACAAGCTATGAAAGATTCAAACTGGATCATAGCAACGCAAGAAGAGCTTCTTCAATTTAAACTACAAGCTGTATGGACACTTGTCCCTCTTCCAAAAGGAAAAAGAGCCATTGGAACTAGATGGATATTCAGAAATAAGAAAGATGAAAGAGGAATAGTGATCAAAAACAAAGCAAGACTTGTAGCTCAAGGATACACACAAGAAGAAGGCATTGATTATGATGAAGTTTATGCTCCAGTTGCAAGAATTGAAGCAATCAGAATATTTCTAGCTTATGCTTCATACAAAAGAATCAAAGTCTACCAAATGGATGTAAAAAGTGCTTTCCTGTATGGGAAAATAGAAGAAGAAGTATATGTATGTCAACCCCCAGGCTTTGAAGATCCAGAACATGATGACTATGTGTTCAAACTAGACAAAGCTCTATATGGCCTTCATCAGTCACCTAGAGCTTGGTATGATACATTGTCCTCATACCTATTGAAGAACAATTTCAAGAGAGGTGCCATTGACAAGACATTATTCACAAGGAAGGTCAAAGATGATATACTACTGGTCCAAATATATGTAGATGATATCATCTTTGGATCAACAAATAATCAATTGTGCAAAGAATTTGAAGAACTAATGCAGATCAAGTTCAAGATGAGTTCAATGGGTCCAATGAATTTCTTTCTTGGACTCCAAATCAATCAGAAATCAGATGGCATTTTGATCAATCAATCAAAATATGTCAGAGACATCCTAGAGAAGTTTGCAATGAAAGATAGCAAAAGTGCAAGCACTCCAATGGAAACTCACAAACACCTACATCCTGATGTTGAGGGGGAGGATGTAGATGAGCACCTTTACAGATCAATGATAGGATCTTTGATGTATTTAACTGCATCAAGACCTGACATTATGTATAGTGTTTGTGTATGTGCCAGATATCAAGCAAAACCAAAAGAGTTACACTTACAAGCACCTGAAAGGAAAATCCTCACTTGGTCTTTGGTATCCACATGCATCACCATTTGAACTCATAGCCTACACAGACAGTGACTATGGTGGTGAATGCCAAGACAGAAAATCTACTACTGGTGGATGTCAATTCTTTGGATCAAGGTTGGTGTCATGGCAATGCAAGAAACAAACCAATGTTTCAACTTCAACTGCTGAAGCAGAGTATGTAGTTGCATCTGTCTGATGTGCTCAAGTACTGTGGATTCAAAATCAACGCATAGACTTTGGTATCTTTATACTTAAAACTCCAATTTTTATAGATAATCAAAGTGCAATCAGTATTGTGAATAATCCAGTAAAACATTCTAAAACAAAACACATTGAAATTAGATTTCACTTTATAAGGGATTGCAATGAAAAGAAATTAATAAAAGTAGAGAAAATTCATACTGATGATCAATTAACAGATCTTTTTACAAAAGCATTTGGTGTAAGAAGATTCAACTTTTTGGTTAGCAGTATTGGAATGATTTTAATAAGTTAAGTATAAAAGGAAAATCATGTGTAAAGTGTTTTGTACAAATTCTAAACTTTAATTTTCTGTTTCCTACTGGTTATTCATTACTACTGATCTTGTTATTACTACCACAATCTAGTACTGATAGGGTTTCTCAGTAGAAATTAAGTCAAGTATAGAAACAAAGGTTACCACTGATGTTTCTACTACTGATACTTAGTTACTACTGATCGGCCGTTATCTGTAAAATACGACAATTACATTACTGACCCTCATGAAAATAGCCGTTAGGTTATTATTCGAAGGATACTTTAGTCATTTTGCAGGTTTAATCGAAAAATATAAATAGCAGACTGAAATTAGTTTAGCATTATCTTCTCCTCGATTTGATAAACCCTACACTAAACCCTAATCTCTGCACAATCCGATCAAAATCCAACATCAGTAACAACTCCATTACTTCCACAAATCTGAAATTCGTGCATAACCGATCACTCTCTCTGCAAGATTCATACCAAAAGATCAAAATCAAGCACAATGGCAACCCTAAAATCACTCAATGTCAATACTGATCTTAAATATTCCGAATTCCACAATATGTGTGCCTTCTTAAGAAATCCAGATGGCACAAAGGATTTTCGTCCTATTGTGATGTTCCTAAAGAACTCATATATAAAGTTTGCTCTCACTGTCAATCCTAGAGCATATCAACAACACTTAGTTGAATTTTGGACCAATGCTGAAAGAACTGAAGGTTCAACCATGTCCATGATCAAATCAACTGTGGATGGAAAGTCTATCACCATAACTGAACAATCCATTAGACAACATCTTCAACTCCATGATGAGTCAGGTATGTTCTCTTTACCAAAGGAAGATCTTGTTGAAACTTTAAAGAAAATGGGGTATGAAGGAAGACCAGATATAGTTACTTTTCAAAAGGATCTTCTTTCACCTCAATGGAAGTTTTTAGTACACACTATTCAACATTGTATCTCTCCAAAAAGAAGTACTTGGAATGAGTTCAACAAATCAATAGCATCTGTTGTTGTTTGTCTGAGCACAGGACAAGTCTTTAATTTTTCAAACATGATATTTGAGGGAATGCTTGGAAATCTATCATCCTCAAAATTTTTAATGTATCCAAGATTTTTAACTCATATCATAAATTGTGAATTACAAAATCTGTCAACTCCCAAAAACATCTTTGTAACACCATAATTAAACAAAAAGGTTTTTGCAAACATGAGAAAACAATTTAAATTTTCTGGTAAAGTCACTCCACTGTTCTCAAACATGATCAATGATCAACCACCCACTGGAGAAGGTTCAAATCTCCCAATTGAACCCCAACCCACTCCACCACCAAATACAGCCCAAACAGAACCCATTGAGTCCACTCAAATAAATGAACCAACAGATGTCCTGCAAGTGTCCCAGGTACATGAGATTAATCCCCAGAGTGCTACTCTTCACTCTGAGGAAGACCAGACCTTAGCCAAACAAATTTCTATCAAATATAAAAGGAAGAAAACTTCCTTAAAGGACACCAGGGGACAAATTGAGTCAAACCCCAGACTCCAAGAGTTGACCTCACAGGAGGAGAGAGGTCATGAGGAAAGGGCTCTCACTACTGATGCCCCAAAGGTGGGTGCACAGGCTAGTGAGAACATCAATAGGACCCAGACCTCCGCAACTCTAAGTGATGACTCTGAATTTGAGGCATTACTAAGAGGACCCCGGTGCCAAGAAACCACAAGGGGGGCACTACTGCTTCTTCTAGGAAGAAGAGAGTGTCCAAACAACCCATTTCATCACCAAGAAGTGATGAGGGTAGAACAGAACAAATTGAATTGACGGATAGGATGGAAAACCTTAAAGCCAATGTACCTATTGAGCCCAATGATCCACCCAAAGGGGCTGAGGGCGGTATTAAAACCACTAAATTGACGGCTAGGAAGGAAAACCTTAAAATCACTGTACAAAATTGTCTGGAGTTACTTAACAATCAAGGGAAAACCATGACCTACATGAAGCAATACATCAATACCTTGAACAAAAGGCAGAAGAGGTTTGAACAAAGGCTTCAAAGGCAATCAAAATTGATCAGGCAATTACAAAGAAAGATTGCAAGTAGTGAGGCTCAACAAGTTGAGATCACTAAGGGGGAGAAATATCAAATTCAAGGGATGATTGATCAATCTATTGCAGGAGCAACTCTCCTTAACTTGAAAGAGGTTCATGGTGACACAAGTCAAAATATTGGTGAAGACTTGTACAGAGAAATGGATGAGGATATATTTGTGTCTGCAAATCAATCACAAACATCAGAACAAATAAAATCTCCAATATCTACTGAAGTAATAGAGACTACTGATCCTATGGTTATTACTGAGGAAAAGGATCATGAGGATGTTACTACTGATCGTGTTGAAGAAGGAAATACACCAGTAGTGAATGCTACACAAGAAGATATCATGGATACTACTGATGCCCTAGCAGTAGTAATTCCTACAGCAACCTCACCAGTAGTAAATGAAGAAAGACAAATTATACCAGTAGCAGTTACACCAGTAGCAACCACATTGGTTACTACTGAAGAGGAAGAAGAAGAAATTCCAGAGCTCATTGAACGTGAAAGGTTTGTTGTTATCACAAAACCTCCAACACCTGATCAACCACTTATCATACCTGACATTGATGATAATGTGAACTGGTTTGAAGTAGATGAATGTGCTCTTCCTCCACATCCAAAGATTCTATCAGAAGACAAACTCAAATTATTTCTCCATCAATTGTAATAAATGGTATTCCTGATATGAAATACACTCCACCTCCATCTATACTTCCAGCTTGTATTAGAAAGGGAAAAGAAATTTATGATGATGACTATTCCAACAGAGCCTTAGGTCATCACATGGTAAATAAGATGAATCATGTGAGATCTGCTAAACAAGCCAAATGGAAAGTGGACCATATGAGGTACTTAAAGAAAGTGGCTATTACTCAAGCTCTTGAAGAAAAGAAAAAGGCTGAAAAAGAAAGATTGAAAAATAAAGAAAATCAAGAAGCTGAAGTACCTATAAAAGGAGTTCTGGTAGAAGACCAACAAGCTGAATTTAGAAGACATAGAAAAATTGAAGAAGAACACTTAAACTTTCTTGAAGAGTTGGTAGCTGAATGTAAAAGAGTCAAAGGTGAACTACCAGATGACATCTTTGAACAGAAGAAAAATATGATTGACTTTTTGAAGTCAAGAGGGCATAGTGCAAAATCTTTTGGCAGAATTAGAATGATTACAATAGTAGATAAATATTGTACTGCCAAGAAGAAAGACTTAGCTGAATTAGAAGCAGAAGAAGAAAAAGCAAAAGCTTTAATTGTTACAGATCCAACAATCATTTCATCTGGAAAACCAACTCCTGGTGAAACTTCCACACCCCAATCAAAGAAAAGAAAAGTTCTTCCAAAGGAACAGAAAGACAAAAAGAAATCAAAACAAACAGAACACATTATTCCTGTTCTTGAAGTTCCTGTTGCTCCCCTTGAAGACAATCCAATCATCAATTGGAGAGTCATTGAAAATAATGTAATTGAAGTCATAAGGGAAGACAGACAAGTCCAGAGATTTACTGGTTGGAAGCCAATGATCAGATCTTGTTCAAGAAGTGATATAATCAAAGTACTGATTATTGGAAAACCAAGAATGACTAAGAAGACATGGAAGAATTCTGGTGCTGGATACTTAACCAAAATGATTGATGCTGCATTTTATCCAGATAACTATCCAGAAATATTCTCAAACACAGAAAATATGTATGCTTGGAATGTGTTACCTACAGTAAATATGTACTTCTTTGAAAGGTCAAGCAAAAATTGTGAATTATACTTATTTGAAAAAGAATATCCACACTCTGAAGAAACAGTGTATCAGATATTCACTAACACAATGATGAAATCTTATGATGAGGTAATGTTCAGAGAAAAACTTAATTACTTTATCAAAAGAAATAGCAAGTATATTATAGCTCAAAGAAAAAGGCAAAATCAAAGAACACTTGAGAAACGAGCTGCTTTAGAAGAGCAAAGGAAGAAAGAAGAAGAAGAAACTTGATTAATTCAAGATGAATTAACAAGTTTAGGGGGGAGATTGTTGGAACATAAATGGTCTACTACTGAAGAATGAATTACTACTGAAGAATGGAAGTTACTACCGATCTCGAAGTCACTACTGCTAAAGGCAAAATACTACTGATGATCTGATTTACTACTGATGAGCGTATTTGGAACAGATCAAGTCGGAGATTCTAGTAGAGTTAGTTATAGAATGTAAATCTTTATGTAATTCAATTGTAATCGATTCCTAGAATAACTAGGTTAATAATTTAGGCTTCAAGGACTATTATATATAGTTTCTTATGAATTGTAAACATATGTATATTGATCGAACGAATTAATACATTGAAGCTTTTTATGATAAACTGTGTTCTTCGTTTTATTCTCATTCGATTACAGTTTACATTGTTCTTAATCTAATAACATAAGTGTTAATCCGCTGTAACTTCTTGTGTTAGTAGATCTGAGTTTCTAATAACTTTATTGAGTTATTTGATCCTGACAATTTGGTCTAACGATGTGTTGTTTGCCCCATCCTTAAAATAAGGAGTTTAAGTCCCATCAAGTACATAAATAATTATTGGGAGTAAATTAGGATTTGACGTTCAAAAAAAACTTATTACTAATTTCAATTAGTCTTCGTTGTCTCTAGCCATTGGCATGTTCACCAGCTTATTGCGAAAAAAAACACGTATTTTAATTATAATCTTCCGAAAAGCTTTATATGAATCAACCTCCAAATTATTTTGACTTTCGCTACCCTAATTGTGTATCTCATTTATTCTTTCATTACTCAGTTTGCTAAAAAAAAATTGGTGGCACATTTTCTAGTTAATAGATCGTCACCTTCATTAGTTCTCACATGAACGCATATGTGTATTCCCAATTTTACTTCTAAAGTTTTGTCTCGGAATTCGCCATTGCTGAAAAAATTTAGCTTGATCTTCAACATATGCAACATGTCAAATATTAAAATTATAGGAGTTTAATGATTTCCAAAACAAATCTTACGTTTCATTTGATTATATATATCAATTTCGTACAATAATTTGTTGACCTCCCACTTGTTTCATGAAGATGTATGATAGTTTGTCTAATATATTATGCACATAATTTGGATTTTGGAATTCCCAACTTTGCATTTGACGTCATAAGAATCCTTCAAAGTGAGTGTTATCTACAGTATTTTACTTTTATCCCATTTTGTCCACGTGGATGTAATGGAATGAATATATGTAAAGGAAATCCCAAGTTGGATAACTCCAACTTTGCTTACCCCCACGTGAAAACGCATACCAAAAGTTTGATTTTGAAGAGGTAATGGTCCTAGAAGGTTTATATTCGCCGCAAAATAGGTTGGTGGATCAACTATGTTATTCTAGGACTAGATTACAATTCGAATTACAAAAAGATTTAAATTATAAACTAAATCTGCTAGAATCTCGGTGTAACATCCTAAAACCGGCCTAGTAGTTTTAGGTATATATTGATATTTGATAAATATCTATTTGACCATGTGTGGAATAAATTGATTAAATGTTAAATGAATTGTTTGACTGTTTGTC
Organism: Calendula officinalis; assembly: GCA_963853835.1. Classification (NCBI taxonomy): domain Eukaryota; kingdom Viridiplantae; phylum Streptophyta; class Magnoliopsida; order Asterales; family Asteraceae; genus Calendula; species Calendula officinalis. The sequence continues at coordinate 11,198,515 of OY970821.1, read as the reverse complement.
CTTTTGGGATATTTTAATCAATGGATTAAAATATTCATTTTCTGAAATGTTTGAAGGATTGTATGACTTTTATATTTTTGGATTCTCCTTTTAATATCGTGTCCGAATATATTTTCGTTGCTAAAAACAGAGCTCGTTTGATATTTTAAATAAATTGACTACGAAAGGGACTTTTTATATCGTATTGTTTAAAATGGGATAAAAGACAAAAAATCACCAAGTGGGCCCCACCTCCCCATGGTGGACGGTTTGGGAGCTAGGAGGGGACACCACACCCTCCTTTTTGGTCACTTCTTCTCTTTCTTTTCTTTTATCTTTTTATAACTCAATCTCTCTCAAAACTCATGGGTGTTCTTGAGGTTTTATGAAGATTTCTAGCTTGTTTGTTGCTCGACCTTAAATCCAACCTTGTTTTTGAATAGCTCTTGAGGTAAGCTTCAACCTATATGTGTTCATTTTCGATTTCATGATAGTTGATAAATTAGGGTTTATGTGTTCTTGAGATTTAGTTGGTGATTATGGTGTTAGATGTTATATTAAGTGTTTATGCAAAGTTTGACATGTATTGTTGCATGAGTACAAGTAATTTAGCACAAGGTACAACCATTTTAGCAAAGTGTACAAGTTGGTGTGTTTATGTTAAAAGTAGGTTTTATGGGTTTTGACAAACTTTTGATTTCTTGTTGTTTGAATGCTTGGAATTGTTCATTAGGTTGAGAAAACATGTTTAGTAAGTTATGGATGTTGAGAAATCAAGTATTGTATGTTTTGGTGGTTTATGACTTGATTTGGGTGAGATTGTTAGTTAAAACAATTGTTTAAGTTTATGTAGAAATTATAACCAATTATTGTGTTAAATGACTAGTTGGTGGAAACATGGCATTGGTGTGTTTTTGCGGGTTTCGTTGCTTGGATATGTTAACATGATGGATTGGATATGTTAGTTATGGATTATGTTAAGATTGGTGAGATTGTTGAAATGCTAACTAGTGTTTGGATGTTTTTGGTTAAAATGATGAACTAGTAATTTGGAAGTAGAATACATGGAATGTTGGTATTTATGAACTTGGTGAATGGTTACAAGATTATGATTTGCTAGATGTAGTAGACATGGACCTTAGTTGTGAAATTGCTTATGTTATAGTCATGTTCGGGCTTTCGACCTGTTTGGGCCAATTGGTAGTAAAGTGACTTAAGAAACTTGGATTGTGCATGTATAAGTGTTTTGTTAGAAATGTTATTGATAACAATTGGTGAATTGTAAGTGGATGATGTGGTTGTAGTTATAGAAAGTATTATTGTTTAATAATCCGGTTTTGACCCGTTCGGGCGATTAAATGGTGGATTGACCCAATTGTTGAATTGAGTATGTATAAGTGAGTTTAATATACTTAGGTGTTAGAATTAGTACTTATAACACTTGGTGGAAAGTTATTGTTCATTATTGTTAATATTGGTGATTCTTGATATGTACCGATTATTGACTCGGTGTTCTTTGATGTACAGGATCCGAGGAGGAAACTCAGTGATATTAGCTCACTGAGTTACGGGAATTGAAGGTTATGGTGAGTGGACTTAACCTCAAACTTGTGTTCGGTTACAATCGGTTTGGTATTGTCTGTTTGGGAAAAGTGCAGGAAAATACAGGAATCATGCAGGAAAATACAGGAAAATGCAGGAAACGCTCCCTGGAGCGAGTTCACGATCGTGAACTCTAGTTCACGTTCGTGAACTATTGTTCACGATCGTGAACTTCAGATTACAGGTTTTCGGGTCGTTTTCGGGCGCGAATCTTTGACAGTTTGCTTGTTTGGTACCTGTTCGATCGGGTTAGACGAAATAGGATATGTGCACATAGATGGAAAGGTCTTGCTTGATTGGTAGCAATAACTCGGTTAGTGGAAATTGAGGATAGGTAAGAGGTCAGTGTCGGATGGATAACGGCTGGGCAAAGGGTATCGACTAATAGGGTATCCGACCTTACCTGTATGCGTTACATGGTTAAGGGGAGGGAGTTGCCCGGGGTGTTGGATACGAAGCGCCAACGGTTACTGTGGTTCTGGCCAACCACGGTTTAAGGCCCGCAAAGCCACCGTTCCTCAGTGATAGTGTTTACCCAACGCGGAGATGTTTTATAACTTTCGTGTTAGCAATCGGAGATGTAGAATCTACTTCCGAGGTTAGTATGCGGAGATGTAGAGTTACTTCCGTGCTTAGTGATTAGACAGTTAGCGGTTACTGGTTCGGTGGAACAGTGATTCAGTGGAACAACGGTTAAGCGGTTACGAGGAGTAACAATCGTAGAGATGTTGGTGCTTGCTTGTCGAGCTTTGCATAATTTGTAGTTTATGTTCATTCACTTAGCTTTGTGCTAATCCTTCCCTCGTTGAATCTTTTCAGGTTGATCGGTGCTTTGGACAGGATGATTGACCAAGCTCAATGGGTTGTGTTTGTAAAGTGAGCCATGTCGTTTAAGTGACACTGTTATTGTATTGTTTAAGCAATGTTCATTTTGGAAGCTTATTGTGGGACCTTGTTTGTAAACTAAACTAAACTAAACTAAACTAACATAGAAGATAACCTAATCGCCTTCGGGCATTTTTTTAAAAAAAAAAACGCTTTCTAAATTTTGCGGTGTTACACTCGGACACGATCTATTCCTTTTATCGACATCAGTAGTAAACAACATTGTCAGTAGTAACTCCAAGATCAGTAGTATCTTTGTAATTCTGCCCCATCAGTAGTAAGTCTTGTTAGCATCACCAAGACTTAACCAGTACTAACTGCAACATCAATATCAATTTGTTTATTTCCCAACAAATCATATTCTCGTTTTGTAGCTTTTAATAAATTAATTTGTTTCAAACTTATATTGAAGTATTTTGTTTTAATGTTTGTCAACCAAAAAGGGATAACATGTATACATTTTTACCAAATACTCTATACCCAAATGCGGTGTTGAGCTTCAAAGGCAAAAACTGTAGTTGGCTTCATAAATAACAAAATTTATGGTATCATAATTATTTTTAATTTACGAAAAAGTGAATACCTTACTCACAACTAGCTAGGAGAGAAGTTTGTGTGAAAAGTTTGTTTCAAGAGTTTGATATAAGGTTTGTGATTTCTACACCCATAGAAATCACTATCCTTGATAAAATTTGTAAATGTGTACAGCCTTTCACTTGTTGAAAAGTCGATTAGAAATTTGGAGTAAGGATACTTGACGGAAGAATAGCATATGAGCCCTACACATCCACACTTGGAAATTGATATCAAAATATGCTTCAATTCCGTAGAAAAGAGATTCGATCGTTAGAAGCAATTTTTTGCCGATTTTTCTCAATCAACTTTTGAAGCAAAGCCCATGTGGAACCAAATATCACCATCGATCTATCACCAACCGAAAACATTCTCTCTTCTCCACATAACCTCTCCTCAACCCTATAAATCTTCCCACGCCGAACCACGCCATTTCACAAACCAATTTTAATACAATCTCTTGGATCAAACACAAATTAAGCGTTCTAAGTTGAGTAAACAGATCTCGACCGATGGACATGGTGAAGAGAATGGTTTCCGAAAGACCAGTGGTCATCTTCAGTAAGAGCTTTTGCATCTTGTCTCACACAATCAAGTCTCTGTTCAATGACTTTGGGGTAAACCCGACAGTCTACGAGCTTGATGAGATAGCGAGAGGCCGAGAAATCGAGCTCGCGCTATCTGGGCTCGGGTACAGCAGTACTGTACCCGCGGTCTTCATTGGTGGCGAGTTGGTTGGTGGAGCTAACGAGATTATGAGTCTCCAACTCAAGAGGGGTTTGAAGCCAATGCTCATTAGGGCAGGAGCGTTATGGGTTTGAATATATGCAATAATATGTAACGTATTTACGTGCAAAATTAGAGATTGAGAAAAATGATGATATGATAGTAATATGTATGACGTATACATATGACGAGGCTACTAGCACTAGGTTCCAATTTTGTATCAACTCTTGTAAAGAATAAATAAATCATCTAGCCTAAAATATCTTCGTATCATTAATTGCAAGGTCAATTCCTCAAGAGCATTTGCAAAGTCTCACATCTCTAGAAAAAATGTGGATAAACGAATGTCCAATTATGGACTACTCATTTCCTTGTGGTTTGTGGCCCCCTAATTTAAGAAGCCTAAGAATAGGAGGCTTAAAGAAGCCCATTTCCCAAATTCAGTTGTTAAACTACATTTACATGTTAAAAATTCAGGAGTGGTTACATGTACTTCATCTTTTCTTCTTCCATCGTCTCTAAATGTTCTACATGTTTGGTTTTTGATGAGTTTTTTTGGAAAAGTCAAATGAAATAACGGAAGTCTACTCGTAATTTTTCAGCGAGCACCCAGAGTTCGAGCTCCGCATAAGCAGGCAAACCTAGAGGGATTTCCAAGGAAAATTCCTCATATGTGCCCGTGTGATGTATGAGTTAAATTACGCTAATGCAACGCTCCCAAATAGATTCGAACTCACAACCTGCAACTCATATTGGTATAAACTCAGTGCCTCTTGGAACACTTAACATTACCAAGTGCCCAAAGCTTATAGATTTGCCAGAGACACTACTCCCTTCACTTTCATATTTGTTACTGTATACTTGCTCCCCAGAATTGTTCGAAAGTGTAGCAAAAAAGAAAAATTGTGGCCCATCATACCTTCCTTTGATGTTATGTAAAAAATCAAGGGGTATAAATGAAAACAAAACTGAAAAAAATGTCACCTGCTTATCGTCTTTCACCCTATCCCTCATCTAGGTTTCCACTTATTCTCTTCATTCCCGCCGATTTCAATTCTTCTTCTTTATTTAGGCAAAGGCTGCAGTCAGAATACTGATTTAATTTTCGATTCCGCAAATTATAACTCTTGGCTACAATCTTCATGTGATCTGATTCTTAAGATTTATAATTGTGTTGTAAATTGTAATCTCTACGAGTTTTCATTTCATTAGGCTAATGATGTTACATTTCAGCAAATTGTTGATGAAATTGATACACTACTGTTCTTAAATTTTAGGGCATGTGATTTAGCAATAATAATAACCTAATAGACCTGACATCCAAAATCAATGTTAGACTGTGTGTTCTGTATTTTATTATAATTACATACTATCATTAGTACATAACATTCTAAGGATGGGAATCGACCCAATGGACTCGAACTTTGACCCGAACCCGATTTCATGTAAAAGTTGGACCTGAACAGATCTTTGGTAATCCGGTTCCAACCGGTTCTCATTCTGATTCGGTAGTCCATCCGGGTCGGTTTTGGACACGGTTCTGAGTGCCAATCAAGGACGTAAAATGCCAGAAGTATGTTTAGAGTCACAAGTTTCGCTTTGTTGAATTTTATTTTTCTATTATATAAAGTAAACATATGTTTACTGTAAAGTTATGATATTTTATTATAATGTGGGATGAACTCATTTGTTGAAAAATAACAAGAAAAAAAAACTTGTCACATTTAAAATCCAATTTCATTTCTCTATATGTTGTTACTTACCAAGCATGAGAAATCATTTCCTTGCAGGTCAATTCTTTGTCCCAACCATAGAGTAGAATTCATTCTCTCTCTCAAATTAAACAACAGTGATCACTACGTCATCACCTTGTATTCCACTTTGAATTCTATACTTTATTAAAATTATAAGTGACAGAACTCATCTTGTTCACATGATCGAGATACATCTCATGTTTTACAAGTAAATGATCCGTTAGTTAATTTCAGACTATATGGATGGGATTTTGGTTGTCATTTATGCACCAGCTAAAAGTTATATAATAATAAAAACTTGATTACAGAATATAAATATCTACACTTTGTCGGTAACAAAATCGTCACCCGTTGAATTCATAAGCTAAACCAGGAATTTTTTGTGATACAGCGCAGAGCTGAACAAGCTTTATATGTTTATGGATCTACAATTGATGCAAGAAGTTGAATCAACCAAATTGATTTCAAGAACCAGTGACAAAGAAGATATTAAAGATATGTTTTAGTGTTATTTTTATCCATCTTATGTTTGTATTTGACATCCCACCAATGGAGAAACATTAGGAAATCTTCATAGTAGTGTGATGTGTGAAATTACCAAGTTTAAGACAATTCGACCGGTCACAACTTCCAGATCAGATTCTGAATTATGGATTGTAGATGTGTATTTTTTGTGAGATTATGTTATGCAGTAACCAAAGGGCTTATAGCCTAGCGGTATCAAAGTGATTAGGTGTACGGTGTACCACATGGCTGTGGGTTCAAGCCCTAATAAGGACAAAATTGGTGTAGATTTAGTACGTGCGTATGTTTGCCGTTCAAAAAAAAAAAAATATTGTGCAGTAAAATCTATACTCTGAAATAAGATGAGAATATAATTCCAAACGTCCATTCTACCAAAAAAACATGTAAATCTATTTCTACATGTTTGGTACACTAGTGTTCCACCCAACATATACACGACATTAACATTGTCACAAAAAAGAGGTTCTGGAAGCATTATTTACTTCTTTTATCAATCTAAATCAACATAAAATAAATAGTTTTCCCTCTTAATCTTTACTTATAGTTTTTCTTAACAAAACGTGTATTCTACTCAAACTACTAATTCTACAAATTTTAGCTAATTAATCTAGTCATCAACCACGTCAGTTGTCATTATCAGTCTTTGTATACAAGTTCAAGAGGCACTGAGAAAATTAATTCACTTGTACAATTCAATCGAAAAATGCACACTTTCAAATCTCAACCGTTCAATTGCATGAATCTATTGACTCTTGTCAATCTGCAACTAAAATTTGCTAATTTTTTGACAAACTGCAAACTTTGAGACTTGCATTCTTTTCCGGCAGCAGCTTCACGAGTCTTTCCTTAAGAAAAGGAGACAACATATCACAATCAGTCAATTCATCAAATGACGGAACTACCCCTCTTCTTTCAAGCACATCAAAAGCCAATGATACCCCCCTAACAATTAAATCTTTCCTCTCAATATCATAATTATCCACCAAAAGGATTAAAAACTCCATTCGATTTAATAAGTACCTTGTGTCAGAATTTACAAATTCTATGGCCATGGCTGGTATTAGTATTTTGGGATTATTCAGGGCGGGCTCCATGGATAACGGGGATGGAATAGCGGTTGGATGGTTCGCAACTCAATCATAGATGATGGAATCATCAAAGATTTGACCTAAAAGATTATGTGTCATATCAACATATTTAGGTATTGAATTTATCATTAATAAAATTGCAGGCTCGAAATTCATTATATTATCAACTTCTTCATGAAAAAATAACCAATCATAAAACAGGACCAGCTTCACATTAGCTTCCACATGATTTTTACTACAACATTTAACTAACCAACCAACAACAACCCATCTAGGAATTATATCTGATAAAATTATTTTATTAGACGGATGATGTGCACAACAAATAAACCGCATAATATCAACCAATATACTCTCGTTTTCTAACAAATTTAAATATTTACTCCCGAACCAGATTTGGTACCGAGTTTGACTTCCTATTTGACTTGTGTAAGCAAAAACCGCAAGTGTGTTTCCATCTCAGGAGTAATACGAAGTAAAAAATACCGACTAGAAGTCCGAGATTGATAAATTTGTGAAATATCAGATGTTTTGAAATTAACGGGATTTAATAATAAATCTTTCCAAATTTCTTGAAACTCGGGGACATGAACTAAATCCTGCAAAACCCTAATCAAATCCCTCCCGATTTTCAAACATAAATGGAATTGTTCTCTGAAAACTCGAACACAAAATTCGATCTCTTTTCGCTTCAAAATCTCTACTTTTGAATGCAACGACACTCTGCAGTGATCAGATAATAATCTAAGAAAAACATACAAACCACTGGATAACACCATGGGCGCATCTTGAACCAAACACTCCCATTTCCCCAAGAAAATAGTAACCAATTCCAAACACAACCACAAATTTGCATCGCTAAAATCACCACCAAGAATTTGCCTCATTAAAGCCACTAACAAACCATCGATTCCAGCAGCTGATACATCAATCATTTCTTTGGTAATCCAGATTAGTTGGAGTTTAACATTTTCAACAAGCTTTGAGTATAATTCATCAACTATTTGGGTAAGTAAAGTTGTGAAGAAACTGTATCCATCAATTACAATGCCATGTAAATCCTTAATATGAACTTTAGCTAAATGCGGTTCACATAAGATACCATATGCAATACCACGGTTAAGATTTAGGTATTCAGGTTGTTCATGAATTGTTAATGAAAACGGTGGCCTTAACTGCAGAAGTTGAAATAATTCTCGTAGTGATTCATCAAATTGGTTATCGGCTTCACATTTGGCTTTATGAATCAGTGTATACGTACTATCTTCATTCATTAATCCTACTATTGTCTCAAATCTTCTAGTTGCATCTTCATTATCAGCTGAAAGCTGTACTTTTGTTATGTTAGAACTAGTTAATTAAACTGGTTAAAACGAGTCAAACAATTTGATGGTATAAGAATTATTTTGTTGGAAGATTTCAGTTACTTTTGTAATTAATATTATTTTTTACTATAGTAAAAATGACAAGTTAGCCAACCCGTTTTGACCTCTTACTTACCTCCTCATATTCATGCTCTGCGTCTAACATCTTCTCTCATCTAATTAGCCTCAGTTTGTTGCTGAAACAGAAACATAGAACAATCAATACAAAAAAATAATTAATTATTTTCGTGCAAAGTGTATTTTTAAACTACATATCCTCATTAAATATTTAAATTCAAAACTTAGATTATTACTAAAACAGTATCATTTTCGTAACCATATTTGACACACTAATTGTTGATAGAAAAATTCATACTTGAAACGTTACTAACTCAAAAATGATTTATTTTTTTAATAAAATTTATGCAATGTGTATGATCAATTAAAATCATACAGATCAATTTCCTTTAGCTTTATCGTTTCAGCCAATTCACACTGCTGCCTAAAAGCATTGGCTCTCTCTGCTATTGTACCCTGTTCACAATGACAAAATTTCAGTAACACAAGTATAAAAAGTCAACATATTTGGTCAATGAAGGAAATTGGTACCTTGATAGATTGTACAGCACGAACATAATCTTTTAAAGGTTCTTCAAAATTCATTAGAAGATGTTGGGCCTAAATAATAGACAACACATAGTTGCTGCTACTGCAGCTGTTCCAGATCTGCTGTAAACTTTCTTAGAACACTTTTACATCAACAAAGAATGACTAGTTAGATCGGTAACCATATGTATTGGAAAGAAAATTAACATCAACAAAGAATGACTAATTAGATCGGTAACATGTCAACAAAAAATTTAGTTGTCAAATAGTCGAATATCAAGTCATTGAAGTAAAAGGATAAAACCATAGCCAAACAAATGTAAAGGCTTAAAATGCCAAATCAATAAAACTTGGAGGATTAAAACATAATTAACACTAATTGCTTTAAAATAATTGATGTGAATTCCTTGTTATGAACTTTGTTCTGAAAGTTTTGAACTTAATTTTTTGTAGGCAATTTTTTTTTATTTTTAGGATTACCTTTGTTATGCTTGCTAATGAGAAATCTGCACCTCTTAGATCAGCATCAGAAAGATCAGCTCCTGAAATCATGACATAATGCAAATCCGGATAGTGGTATTAGAAACGAGAACCATTTAATCCCCGATGTTTGAAGCATTAAGAACTTTATAGTTAATAGTCTTTGGTAAATTATTTATTAGTGAGACGGTTCTGTTGTTAATATTAACTTATCTTATATTCGACTAAAAGTGACTAATCAATTAACATGACAGCTAGCAATTACAACATGGTCAGATAATCTTGAGATACTAAATGACGCAGAATAAACTCTGTATCCAGTCTATTTTGTATCTCAGGGGTAGAAAAGTCTTTATACCTCAAACCTCTGACAAGATCATGTGCTGATTTTTCCGGTAGTTTAGTGTCCTGTAAAAATAGCAAAAATGGTGTTTAGTCTATAACCAGCAATACTTACTACCATTATTTGTTTTTACAATAGTTTTTACATGTGTTGTCCTGATAGGAAAAAAAAAGAGCAATTTGAATCTTTTGTTCATTTTTTATCACTCCGGCTTCATGTTAATACTTAATAATTTAATATTCTTATTTTTTCTTTTACAATATCATACTTGAAAACATGAAACAAAAATTAAATATTAATACTAAGCCAACAGATTTCGTAGATCTAGATGGAAAACATCATAGAGATTTAACACCAAAGAATATTGGTATCTTAAATTTCTCATAGGCATTAAGTCGAACACTTGGTGTCCTTTAAACTTACAATGAATAGAGATAAGCATTGGTAAATTGAATAGATGCTAATCTGTTGGATAAAGAGAGATTTGGTAAATAGGATATAGAAACCTAATTTCTAAGATGCTTCAGGTACTTGTAGCCAAAACGAAAGAAACCTAATCAACCTTTATCAGATTTAATATCAGATCAATCCATAAAACAACCAAAATCTTACAGAAATAAAGCCGAATGGCAACAAATCAAGCTTTCAATGTCGTACAAACATGCTCTGCTTCTAATTTTCTAATATTCGTATAATAACATAAGCCTACAACACCATTGGAGCATTGTGAGTGGCTCAATAAGCTTTTAATTGAAGTAGAAATACCTATGACGGCTGAGCGACGAGGAAAATCCGAAATAGAGTTATTGCATATGACAATTGGAAGATAGACGAGCAGAGTGAGATCGAGATCGAGCAAAAACTACATATGTTTATAACCAGAGCACACACTGTGAATAAATGATATGGATATATAAATTCGAGCAGAGCAGAAGATCGAGAGGGAGATTACCACTTACAAGAGCAGAAGATCGAGAGTGATGATGAACATTCAAGCAAGAAGATCGTAGCCCTAGTTTAAGAACCAGAAGGAAATAGAAAAATCAAATTGATCGTATCCCTTGTTAACTCTCGTGTGGCATTGCAGGTGTTGAAGAATCAAATTGTGGATAGAAAGAGAGATCAGGCGTTCAAATATTGGGGGCGAAAAGTGAGTAGATAGAACAGACGTTCCAAAGAGAAATCAAAATGTTACAATATTTTTTTTAAAGAACAGAAAAAAACACTTTGTATCATTATTAATATTTTAATTTAACATTATATTTTTTGGGCGTTACATTATATAAGAATATATGTTACATCAGAGAAGTACCGCTACAATAGGAAAAATGTGTTAAATACAGAAGGGGGCGTTACAATAGCTAAGAGGTGTTACAATAGATAAGGAGTGTTACATTAGATAAGGAAGCGTTACAATAGCTAAGAGGTGTTACAATAGATAAGGGGTGTTACATTAGATAAGGAAGCGTTACAATAGCTAAGAGGTGTTACAATAGATAAGGGGTGTTACATTAGATAAGGAAGCGTTACAATACAGAAGGGGGCGTTACAATAGATAATAGAGCGTTACAATACGGAAGGGGGCGTTACAATAGATAAGGGGGCATTACAATAGATATAGTCTACTAGCTACATAACCCGCCCGATGGGCGGGTATGCTTCAAAATGTAGTATGTAAAAAATACAAACAAAGATTAATAATTTTAAAAATGACATAATAATGATGTAGCTGTAATGATGAATTGGTATAAAAATCGATACATGATGGGGCGAAATTTGAATTGCTTACTGTGATGTGGCGAAATTTGAATTGCTTACTGTGATGTGGCGAAATTTGAATTGCTTACTGTTGGTGAATTGGTATAAAAATCGATACATGACTGGGCGTAGGGATGGCAATCAACATCCGCCCCGATGATCATCCACCCGATCCGATCCATCGGTGGTGGATATGGACGAAGTTAAATGGGTGAATATCGGATGTGGAGCGGATGTGGATGTTTATTGGAGCGGATATGGATGCCGATTTTCAATCCATGGATGAATCCACTTAACCCGAAATTAAATTTTTTATATTATAATTTTACATAATTAAGAATACATATCTACACATTTTCTGGATTTATAAAATTTATACATAACACAATATTAAAAATAACGAAATTTATAAACATTATAAGTCATGCTCTAAGCTTTTAATTATATCAAGTCATACTTTTTTGTATCTATCAACATTTGAAGATTAACTACAAATTAACAATGCTCTATGAATCGAATGTATATTCATCGTTATAATTTGTATCTTCTATTGAAGAAATTATGTATGTACAGTATAAAATAAAAATCGTAAATTATCTATAAAATTTTCGTATATCCTTTATGAATCAAAATTCTTTCGAAATCCAACGGATGTCCATTTACCCGCTCTAATCCAATGGATATGGATATGGATGGATGAAACAATTTTAAATGGATATGGATATGGATATGGACGGTGCAAATATAAAAGGATATGGATGTGGATATGACATCACCCGATCCATATCCGGTCCATTGCCATCCCTATGGCATGCTTCAAGAGAGATATTAAGAAATGTAACAAAATTATTAATACAGTTTAAGTGACATAACAATCCATAGTTGTAAATTGTAATGATAAGTTGGTACAAATTTTGATACATGAATAAATGTTACAGAAAATTTATAGACGAAATAAAATTTATAGACGAAATAAGACTTCTTTCTAAACGACATTTGTTGTTGAATTAGTGTACTTGTCATCTTTGTCGCAACAAATAACCTTCAATCCGTTCTTGTTCTTAACTCGTGATACATCGACATAAAGTTGACCATGTGAGAATACTGGTTTTTGAAGATACCGTTGAAATCATATAGTAACCCAAAATCATACAGCGACATAGATTTACCTTGTTTTTACCTAATCGATTTTAATATGAATGCTCTTTAATTAAAATTGTACATTTAAATAATATTTCTACCGGGTGCTCTTGCATATGTGGAGATAGCTTCAAAGCCCGCCCGAATGGGCGGAATGCTTCAAGAAATTTCAGTTATAAGACTTCAAGTTTCAACTCATTATAAAATTTCAGTTATCAACTAAGGATTACTAATTAGCAGCAAAAAAATTACTATAGTAGAATTCAGTTCAAATTTAGAAAAACCTAATATTTATGGTTTTTTAAGCTAAAAAATGAATCTCTAAATTGTATCTAAGGCCACAAATAAAATATTAGGTAACCAAATTGAACAAAATGAAAAGGCACCAACTAATTTATTTAATTTTCAAGATTACCTGGGATGACGATACGTTGATATTGGTTGATTTCTTCGAATCTAGGCATCCCAGTTTCTTGAAAATATCCACCTAAACAAAGATATCGATTTATATTTTTAAGATCATAAGTTCAATCAAGATGGTTCCTTCTTTAACTAACTCTCCTTGTTTGTCACAAAAAAAAAAATAATAATTAATTAACAATAAAATAATTTTTTTGCAAAATATAAAAAACACACGGTTGGTAGGGTACGTGGATTGGTATTTTTTTAATAAAAGGGTTAGAGTGATAAGAAATATGAGAAATTGATATCTTACATCTTCATCATATAGTACTGTACTGGGGTCAAGAATTATGCACTTATTATTGTCCACATGATAAACATCACCCTTGATCCAAATATAGTTGCAATTACTCACATAAATATCACTGGATTCAACTATTAATTAATCTTGATATATGCAATTAAATAAACAACCTACCCCCGTTGCTGCAGTTTTAGAGCAATCTACATAATTCAGTTACTTAGATTCAATCAACATATTAGGTCTAGAAAACAATAATTATTCTGGTGTAAACATAATTTTTTGATGAAATGTATTTAACACAAATAAGGAAACAATTAAATGCCAACTGCAACAAATGTTTAATCAAGCTCCTTCACGAACCTGATTAAAAAAGCAGATGAATACAAAATGCAAACATCTAACAAATAGATAAAATTGACAACAAAAAAACATTAACTGCACAGATAAATTAGTAATTTGAGTTTACTATATACCTCAGCAATCACATCTTTTATCACAGCCTGTAATGTACACCAAAACTTATTATCAATATATTATATGATAAAGAAATCTTTCGTTTGTATTTAAAACAGAGCAAAAGTTACTTGTGGCAATCTCAACAAAATAGGTGCTTATTTTTAGCAAAGTCAGAAGAAAAAAGTTTATTTTCAACAACATAATATATAAGTATATACCTGCTGCTATAGGGGAAGATGTGAGTTCCAAATAAATGTTGTACCATGGTTCCTCTTCTATAAACACCAATGCAATATCATCCGGATATTAGACTTTATTATTAACAATAACGGGTTATAACCCATGAACTTCATTGTGGCAAATAATTATATTAAAGGTATCCCTTATATTATAAACGCTTGGGTCTAAAATGAAACGGTCAAACGAATCATATGTTTAATTTAATTATATCCAATATTCCAACATATTGTAGTGCAAATAAATTTGATCAAATTAAAAAATGACAGTTAAAAATTAAACGTGTAAAATGGGTCATAAATGGAAAAGGTCTAAAAAAAATTAAATTTTGATAGATAACTTGGAAACAAAAAGGCAGCACTAAGCCACTAACCATAGTTTCAGAAGGTAAATCTTTATCGTACATTTGGGTCTAAAATAAGAGACATAAATTCGATTATTAAGTAAAATATAAGGTTTCATTATTAATGAAGATAAAATAAGTAACATATAATGTGCATATTACCTTAACATAATCGAACAAAATCATGCACTGTATAAGAATAGAATATGGCGTCAAAAACTGGGATCTTTTAACTGTAGTAGACCACAAATTATAATAGTGTAATGCGATTATATTAAATGAAAATTAAAATAAAATGTAGATAAATTTGATTTAGAATTTAAACCTCAAGACCCATTAAATTATTGCCTGCAAGTGTTGCTTCATCTTCAAGATTGTTAGCACTATTTTCTTCATCGGTTAAAGTTTGAGCTTCAAATGTATTCAAGATAACCTAAATAAAAATATAAAAAAAAGTAAATATTGAATGATGATGAGTGATTAAAGTAAAATAAAAATGGTAATTAAGAAAAAGAATACCGTTAAGTTGGAAGAAAACTTATGCCACATGGACGTTGCAAGACCAATGGAAGCAGTAACCGCTGGAAAAACAATAATTAATATTAATATTAATGTTAATATTACTAATTTAATTTCCAAAAGGTTTTGTAGAAGTTGAAATCCATAGAAATAAGAGGAGTGCTAATACTTGAGAGTTAAGTGGGAATGGGCTTTCACATTATCATGATATCATCAACATGTTCAACCTGCATTCTCAATTTTGACTTTTCTGTCTTTTGACTTTGTGAAATACATTAAGATTTACTATAACCATATTATTTATTAAATTAGATCATTTTTGTAATAATATACATTAGTTATCATATTAAACACAAAATGTCTACAAAATTAGACAACAAAGTCACCCACCCAGCATGTTTTGAACCACCTAAACAAAGAAACCAGTTCATAAGTTCTATCAAGATGGAGTCACAAAAAGATATTAATAATAAATTAACAATAAAAAAGATTTTTTTAATAATTTTTTTGCAATATATAAAACACACACACGGTTGGTAGGGTAAGGTACCTGGATTTGTAATTTGGTGAAAGGATCAATATCTCCACTTGCTATATTTCTGCATGAAAATGCATACCAACACTAAAATAATCAGCAACATTAGTCAACAGAATACATGAGATAGTACATGAAATTATATATTGGAAAAATTTCTTTTGTATAAATGACAAAAAAATAACTACTTCAAACCTACCACAAATCACCAACAGTGTCATCAACAGTTTCAAATACCTTTAAAATGCAGAAATAGAAGGCAGTTAGGGGAAATAATAAACAATTGTGGTGCTGCTTACAACATTATTAGCCAATAAAATGTCTAAAAGCAATATCCAAGTAATTCTCACTTACAGCTTTTATTGTCCAATAGCAATCCTAAGCTGTATTAGAAATTGGTTCCTGCTGTTATGTTCCCCCATTGATCTGATCCACCGATTTGAATTGTGACATTTTCGTTTTTGAATAAATGAACGAAATCGTAACCTTGAAGAAGTTGATATGTGAATTCGGTGTAGCTCAATCCTTGATCTGATGATTCTAATCTTCTTTTTACACTCTCTTTAGCCATCATTGTATTAACCCTAGCGAATCTCCCAACGTCTTTTAAGAAATCGAGTAATTTAACATCTTTCCACCAATCGTAATTATTCATAACCCTAATTGAATTTGAATTTGAATTTGAATCACTATTGTTATCATTTCGGTTCAGGATTTTGACAATTGTATCGGAGATACCGGAAATGTTACGTTCTAGGGTTTGGATATCCAGTTCCGGCCGTTCCAGAGACTTACCGGATGGATCACCGACACGACCGGTGGCGCCACCGACGAGTGCGACGGCGGAGTGACCGCAGCGGAGGAACCATGAGAATTTGCGGAGAATTTGCGGGTGAATTGGTAATGCCGGCGAAATATGTTCTTTGGCAGCGTGTAGGTTGTGAATAAGGAATGCTTGTACAGGACCTATCCGGGAATTACACCTGGCATTTTCAGCCAATGAGAATCGTCTGTTGTGCATAGGTGGCAAGAATTCATCAAGTGTAGCCTCATATATAGGGTAGGATTGTAACGTCATTCTCTCAAATGTAACACATGGAAGTAATTAAGCAAAGTGTTACAATTCCGTTACATTAGACCTGCCTATTATAACGAATTTAAAGGTCGTTACAATTATGGTGTTACAAAAAGCCCTTAATTGTAGTAGTGTGCTTTACGTAACATAATTTTAGTATCGATCGTAAGTCTTGTCTATAATATATATAAAAAAATGTTACTATGTGGCTAATTAGGTCGTTAGAATGTTCACCAATTATATGTTTTTTTAATTAAAGAATGGGTTTTATTATTAAGCTTAGCAAGCAGCTAGGGATGGGATGGATTAATTCATACATCAAATAATGGCGTCCCTCGTGTTAAATGCATTTTTGTCCTTTTAATATGTTTACATTAATATCAAATTACCTTCTCTCACTTAACATTTAGTTTTTCTGGACGGCATCATACACCCACTAAATTTACAGCAATTTTTGTCCTAAACAGAACTTGAACCCACAATCATGTGGTACACCTAATCACCTTGATACCGCTAGGTTATAAGACATTTGGTTGTAACATTTAGTTTGTCCTATCTCAAACCCAATTATAATTTTAAAATAAAAAATTCCTTTAACGTAGGGATAGTGTAGTTTGACAAACTTTGTCGTGGGTTCAGCATACACCGAACTGAGTGCACAAACTACCAACAACATACTATACGCTGTTAGAAAAAAGGAATGTTCTAAATTACAATATTTGTGGGATCAATCAAATGTTTCTAATATCAAATTCCAATACAGAAAGATCTCCACACGTATTTTACCATCCTAATTTCCAGCAATCTCATTTATTATTTTTATAGAGCTAGCAATCATGTATAAATATGAGTTAACTCATGAGTATCAAATAATTAGATACAATTTCAGTTCTTCCAATATCGGTTAAGATGGTATCAGGGCATGGTTTATCATCTTCCTAACTTGTATCTAGTTATTTCCAAGTCACCAGGCCATGTCCAATGACTGTAACTCGAGTAATGGTCTTCTCTTACATCTAGCCAATCTACAAAAATAATTACCAGCCAAATAGCCCAAAACTATCAGATAATTTACTCAAACTGAATAGTCAAAATTACATTTCACACACAATAAATTAAACTTTCTCTTCAATCACAAAGAGTTAATACATGATGGTTTCTCAAAGGCCTGTGGTGGTCTTCAGTAAGAGTTCATGCATCTTGTCCTACACGATCAAATCTCTCCTCAATGACTTAGGCGTTAACCCCACGAGCTTGACGAGATTTCTAGAGGCCGAGCAAGCATTGTCGGTGCTTGGACTATCTACATTGGTGGTGACTTGGTTGGTGGAGCTAATGAGATTATGAGTCTTCATCGGGATTTGAAGCCAATGCTCATAAAGGCAGGAGCTTTATGGGTTTGACTCCATTCATTTATAACTTATACAACATCTATATCTAATAAAAAATTGATTTCTATTTTGAACTTGTATTTAATAGCCTAGCATTTAATAAAAAAAATTAAATAAAAATTGAGTTCCATTTTAAAAGCATTTAATTAAAATTACTTAATTATAATAATAATGTTGCATTTAATAAAAAATTAAACCTACATAATTCTATCTTAGATGGCCGAAGATGAAAAGGAGTCATAAAAACATTTAATTAATATTACTTAATTACAATAATACTTCAAATCTTGCAATAATATTCATAAGTTTCCACCGTAAAAATAATTAGAAGTTGAAACAACTTTTAACTTTCCTCCCAAATGGCTTAAATGATGATACCTCTTATCAAATAGATAAAAAGTAAAGAATAGTTGGCAGATGTACACTTACACAAAACCTATCGGACTCCATGGATATAACAGAGGTTCAATCATTCATCATGTGGGCAATGTATTGTTGATGATATGGTTTCTTTCTTCGTTCATTCTTGCCACCAATTGTTTATATTATGTGTTAATATATTTTTAAGATCTTTATAGATTACACAAACTTGCATGAGTTTTGGGTTTTTAAAATTTTATTTTTTTGGTTTAAAGGTTCATGAAATTTCTCACAAGATTCAGAATAAATGTGAGGTTTGAAGAAAGAAGGCAACCCAATTATAAATAAGGTAAATTTTATAATCCTAAATAAATTCTATTTTATTGCTTTTACACATAGTGGACTTGGTTTTATAATAATAATTATAACTTTTTAATTAAAAAAAGTAGTCAATGAATTTTTGAATTTGTAGTATAAGCATTTTTGGAAACAAAAAATATGAAAATGGATAAATTTATAATTAACACTTTCTTTAAACTTCTTTTAGTAAAAAAAATAAAAACAGCCTGCATATAATTATGAAAAAATTGACAATTTTATAAATAATACCTTTAGCGTATAAATAAGTTTTATACGAATCTGAAAGAAATGACAATGTA
The DNA here is from genome assembly GCA_963853835.1 of Calendula officinalis. Classification (NCBI taxonomy): domain Eukaryota; kingdom Viridiplantae; phylum Streptophyta; class Magnoliopsida; order Asterales; family Asteraceae; genus Calendula; species Calendula officinalis. Next base: position 11,179,411 of record OY970821.1, on the reverse strand, counting down.
TTAATAAGTTTTATACATTTATGAAAAAAATTATAATTTTATCGAATCTTAAAGTTGAAGCTGGCGATTGGAAATGATGAAGCGTATTGGAAATGATGAAGCGTAGTAGTTTAGCCCTAACTAAAACGAGGGCATGTAACGAGAAGAATAAACAAGGGTTTTAAAAATTGATTTTACCAAAATAGGGTCAGTAGAATTAGCCAAACAACACCCCTGTTATGTTTATGGCTCTAAATACGCCCCGAATGTCAAGTCGCCATTTCTTATATTTAATGAATTATAAAATTTCAGAATTTTGAGTTACATGTTTTATTAATATTTATCGATATAAAATATATTTATTTATTATTTTAGTTAACATTAATTTATTTTAATTATTTAGTAATTATTTATTTATATAATTAATATTTAGTTAGTATCTATTTAATTATTCTTTATTTATTTTAAAAAGATCAAGTTAATTTCTAATCATAAATTATAAAAAAAATTATTAGTGCTAATGACTTCAAATAGCTATATATTTTAAAAAATATTTAGTTGATTTAACAAATTCTTTTTTTTCCTCATTAGTTGTTATACTTATAAAGATGTAGCATTTAATTAGGTAAATTTAAAGTATTAAATTACACTCCAGCTTTTAATAAAAATTAACAAAATAATTATTGAGCTCATTTTATAGTGTTTTCAAATTTACAAAGTAATTTAGTACCATCCTCGACTACACAAGAATCAGACATTGGTCACTCAAGTAGAAGACGATGCAAGGAGGACTTTAAACAGAATATTAAAGCAAACCAAACAGACACAAGTAATTTATTCAAACCCTCCATTCAACCAAAATCGTGTTCCTAAAGTATATTCATGTTAACACGTAATTTACTGTTGTCGATTTAAGATATGTCATCGTTTATCTATAGTTGTGCTTGAGAAAGCCGAAGATCTTTGTATTTGCATTTTTGTTTAATGAACAACATATTATGTGTTATGCTAATATAACTACTCATGTTTTGTTACTTTACATTTTCCACGAACACACCTTCGTTCATACTTTGCATGTGATACCAATAACTCATTATCCTGAACAAAGCCCGTGCATCGCAAGGGCCATGCTGCCTCGTCATAATTAATAAAGTGGATTTTTAATTAATGTAAGCAATTAGAGAATAAAAACATGATCATCATTTCATATGAGATAATATATATCACGAGGCTACTAAACATTATCATCTTCACCGTCTTGATTCTCTTTTTGTTCCGAGACAATATTAAGCTTTAATATATAACAAATGTTTCTACTTTAAGTAATATGATTTATCTCTCCTAGAATTGTCTTCAATTCGGTACAAAACATGTGTGGTTTGTCAATTGTCGACTTGTCGTTAAGCTTGCAGTTTATGCACTTCGAACACATCAAATAATTATGTGTTAGCGTACTTTTAGCCTCTCTTTGTTTTGTTAAAAAAAACAGACAAAATTAAAATAAGGAAAGTAGTGCATATAAATTAATAGTGTCTTAAGGCTCCTCCCAATAAATCTCTTTTCTACCTCTTCAGTCTCCTCGGCACCACATTACATTTTTACTATTGACAAAAAAAACTAACTCATTCATATCAATAATATCTCATCATTTCTTCTTCAATTTTGAGACATCAATTACACATCACACTTTTTTAATTATATAGAAATCTTAATGTGTTATTAAAAAGAGTAAATTACAGTTTTTGTCCCTGTGGTTTGGCCGATTCTGCGTTTTTGTCTCTGTGCTTTTTTTTTTCCTTTTTTTTGTCCTTAAGGTATGCAAAATTCCATTTTTTTGTCCTTCCGTCTATTTTTTGTTGTTAAGTAACCTCACGTGCTTAAAACGTGAGGGTAATTCTGTCTTTTTCCTCAAGTGACTTGTACCTTATGCTTTAAAAATTATACTTCTCTCTCCTCTGATTTCTTGAATGATAGTCTTCTTCTTCCTTTGCAAGAACCCTAATTTCACTTCTTATTCAACAGATCTGAATCTCGATCTCCCCCTCTTCTTTTTTGGCTCGACTGCATCTCGATCTCTCTCTCCCCCTCTTCTTTTTAAAGATCTGAAACTTGGAATTTAGGGTTTGTTATGTGCTAAATGTTGATGATGATGATGAACTCAGATCCGGCGTGGAAGAACTCGAGGGTTTCCGGCGAGGAATTTAGGGTTTGCTATGTGCTCAGATCTCGTCTGTAAGGTAGATACGTTTTTTTCTTACCGCCCACTGCACCTCGATCTCTTTGACGGATCTCGATCTCTCTCCCCCCTCTTCTTTTGTACAGATCTCGATCTCTCTCTCCCCCTCTTCTTTTGTACAGATACGATGGTTCTGCATAGGTGTGGAAAGTGACCCTAAATCGGTGGTGGGTCTTCACCGATGGTTTGATCCTCCCGCCGCCGTCTCATTTAATTTAGGGTTTCAGATTTGAAGAACTTTTAAGATCTTGGGATAAGGGTTTTGCCACGTGAGATCGTTATCACTGTTTTTCTTCCTTCCTCTTTGAATAAAATTGATTGAATTCTACACATATTATTGCCATTCAAAGATAATGGACCACAACATAATTTTACACATATTCCTACCATTCATCACTGTTTTGCCACATGAGATCGTTATCTCTAAAATTATATGGGTAGATTTTGTGTGGATCTCAAAGATGAATTTGTTTTGATTTTAGGTTTGATTTTGTTGGTTTTTGTTTTGATTTTGGGTTTGATTTAGTGGGTTTTTTGTCTGATGATGATTCTAAGAAGATTGGATGATTAGAGAAGATGAAGATGGAGAAAGAAAAAAATTAGAAATAGAAAGAAAATATAAAATGACCAAAATACCCTTACCTTTTTAGCATTTCTCGTTAGTTAACGGCAGAAAATGGACGGAAGGACAAAAAATCGGAATTTTGCATACCTCATGGACAAAAAAAAAGAAAAAAAAAAAAGCACAGGGACAAAAACGCAGAATCGGCCAAACCACAGGGACAAAAACTATAATTTACTCTATTAAAAATTAAGAAGAAAATAAAAATATTTTTTTATATATTATCTTAATGTGTTATTAAGATTAAGAAGAAAATTTTCTTCGCTGTCTTCTAAATTTTATGATTTTCCTATACATTTAATATCGTTTTTATTGTCCCTGTTCGATCTCCCCTATTTTTGTACTTTCATTTAAATTGGGTTGTTAACTAACCTCAAATGCCAAGCATGTGAGGAAATTTATGTTTTTTTCCCAAATTATTTGTACCTTATGCTTTAAAAATTGTACTTTCAGGTTAACTTCTTCTCCACCATCATCATCATCAAGAACACCCAATTGAACCTCTTCTCCCCTATCTTTCTCTCGTCTACAAATCATGAACCCCCATCATCAAGATTATCCTCACATGCTTGACATGTGAGGTTAGTTAACGACCCAATTTACACGGAAGGACAAAAATATGGGATTTCGAAAAACCACAAGGACAAAATAACGAAACTAAAAGTATATGAACACAATCGTAGAATTTTGAAGATAACATGGACAATTTATGTAATCTACTCAATATTATTAAAAAATTTATTTAAAAAAAAACTAATTTCCTCCATCTCCATCTCTTTGTTCCTTCCCCCTTTCATTCTCTCTCTCTCTAAAATCTCGTCTCTTGCAGTGGGAAAGAAGAGAAAGTGATAGTTTGTGTCAATGATGGGTAAATAAGGGAATTGAACCGGCGACTATACATACAAGGGGATAAATTGACCCTTTGAACGGACATGAATTAATTAAGAAAAAAAAAAACTCTGACAACATGGTAGATAAAAAAGGAGTGCAAAAGGTTAAACTATGTTAGGGTTACAACATCAATCTAACCAATTTATGTTTAAATTTTTACTCCTTTTGAGATCCAAAGAAAGGAGAAAAATTTAATGTCACCTCCCAACTTGTCTTGTCTTAGCTTCTTTGATTGGAAGGTAATCACGTTTCTAAATCACCACTACGGCCAAAACATGGAATGAATAACAACTTTACAAAGATTACTATTTTTTTCCGTGAGGACGAGAGAATCCATAAAACCAAAAGCACCCGAGGTGTTAACGGTGGAAAACGAAATCAAATTTTCCACCAATGAACGATAATATTCCATAGATTTCTAGCCACCTTTGCACGGGAGGAAAATGTGTGTTTCATCTTCAAGACCCTCATCACTAGTAAGACATCTAATTCATCCTAAATCAATACCTTTTTTTTTGTCAAGGTTGCTTTTAGTGGGAAGCCTATTTTTTGGCAATCCGCCAAGCTAAAATGTTTACCTTCCCCAGCACTAGAGTGTTCCAATTGAATCCATCTTCAATCGTAACATAATTATTGCTGGCCGTTAATTTTTTTTCTCATCCCATTTACCGTGACTTCCAATGTTGGACTAATTTTGCACGTCTATGAATCCATATATCACTGGTAAAAGGGGGAATTGACAAACTAACTTGTTTAAAACTTCAAGGCTTTCAATTCCTGCTTCTGGCGAAGCCCATTTAGGGAGAAGATTCAGGTGGGCCGCTGAGTGAGAAGGAATATAGTGGGCCGAGAAATCCAACGGTTAATGGGCCGCATTACTGAAGCAACATGTCCCATTTCTCCTAGTGTCAGTGATGCTACTGTTCCCATATCTTATATTAGTTCCAATATTTCTAGGGTGTTCACTATTCGGATATAACCGGATTGTTCAATTGGACATTTTGGATCGGACCATTTGGATTGGTTTTTTGATTTTATGGATCGGTTTGGACTTGAACCAAATTAATAGTTTGGATTTTGGATTGGATTTGGTTTCCATTGTGTAAACCGGATTGTCCAAAAAAACCGAATACTAATATACAGTAAATTGATTTATATATTAACACTTATTGGTTTCCAATGTAAGCAATTATGGTTTCCCTTTTCTTTACATTTCCTTATAGTAAATTGATTTATATACAAATACTTGTTCCATTTTATATTGTATCAGTTGGTGATTTACCAATCTTTTTGGAGTTTTTGATAAAGTTGATGTCAAAAATTCTGCATATATGATTTGTATATGTCACAAACTATGAATTAGACTTGTTTTTATGTACAAAGTAGTTTATTAATTTGGAATTTTACATATAAACTTAATATTATTTATGTTGTATACTTTTGGAATATTTTGAAATTTTAAGGAAAAATCAAACGGATAAAACCAAATCAACCAAATTGTTATTTGGTTCGGATTGGTTTGGTTTTTGAAAACCGGATTTTATTTGGTTTCACCTATTTAGTTCGGATAAAACCAAACCTCCAAACGAACACCCCTAAATATTTCTATGGTCAAATTGTATATACACATTTGTTATGTATGTATGAGTATGCACGTATAATCTCACCTAATTATTCATATTAGAACAACGAAAGTCCGCATGCAGTTGCAGAAAGTTCAATTTCATATGCGAATTTTTGAATTATGATCGCATGAAACTGTAGACACCTTTATACTTCTTCTATAATACATTTAGGATTTTTCACATTTTAAAGCAAATAATTATAATGAAGGTTAAATTAAATTAGATTAGATTAAATTAAATAGTTAGTACTTAGCAGGAGATGAATCGCACATATAATGATTAAAGTGAGGTGATTAAAGTTTTCATAACGTATCACTTATTTTAAAATAAAGTTTAATAAGTTTTCCAAAAATATTCTAATAGCAACAAATTAATGATCAATGGAATAATATTAACTAGCAATTATGATTGGAATTCACAGTAAATGGTAAAATGCACGGTATAATGATCCGTACACAGTAATATCAAATTTAATATCAAATCAAAAAATTGTTGTATGTATATACTTTTAATATGAAATTGCTGTATGTATATATATAAAAACTATTTTACTATAAATATAATTTCCATTCAAAAAATTACTGTTCATTACAGAAATATACCATGTAATATAACGAGGAAAATTGAAGTCACGCTCCGCTGCGGATTTTATGATATACTTCCTCCGTCCCATAAAAAAGTTTACATTTCATTTGGGGACAATCATTTAGGAGATAGTTAGTGGTGGGGTACTTTGTAATACTTTTGATTAAAATATAAGGTTAGATTGGAGAGAGAAAGTGTTTTATTGGTGGAATGATTGGTAATAATATTATTTTATTAGGTGGGGCCTCAAATTTGAGAAATGTAAACTTTTTTGTGAGACAAAATTTTAACGAGAAATGTAAACTTTTTTGTGGGACGGAGGGAGTATATAACTGGAGGTATTAATTTATAATTTTATGATTTTGGTTGTTTTTAAAATTTAATGATACCAGAATATTATTATATAATCATGTCCATTTTTCATTTAACTATATTCTTTTATATATGTGTTATATACGTAGTATATGACTTTTCAAAATTAACTAAGAATTAATATAAAAAAAAAATACTAATCATTGCTCTTAGAAAAATGGTTAAGAAATTTTTGTTGGCTTAAAATCATTGTACATTAACTACTAAAAAATCACCTATTTGGATTTTATTAACCACCTTTAAGTAGTTATGCATCCTTAATTATACGTAAACCATTATATCCATTCTTAACCAATGATTAACCATTGCCTTAAGGGCAATGATTAACCATTGCCTTAAGTGCAATGATTAGCATTTAGCAAATCTCATAAAAAAATTCTACTCCTATATATATGACTAACAATTACAACTCACAATTCAAACTAAAAACTTTATTACAATTGCATTTTGTCCAACTATTTTCTGTACACGTGTCTAGTGATTCGATCAACGGATAGTTGGATTATCAATTAACATTTCATTTCACCTTTTATTTTTATTTTTATTCCTTACAATAACGGAACGGTACACTGTAATAAAATGAACGGAACGGTTGTTTTGCTAATCAACAGTAAAAACTTATTATAATTGTATATAAGGTTAATATACTCTGTATCGAAATTCAGAGTGGTTTGTTAATTAATAAAATCTCGTTTTCTACAAATCTGCTTTTAGATACTCACGTCAGCATATACACACTTGATACTAGACAAGTGGTGTTATCAAGAATACAATTCTTCCATTACTTTATTTCCATGCCTTTATTCGTTACAAGTTCATTATGAGATTATTCTACAAACTCTATTATATAATGAATTGAACACACGGTTTCTTCACATCCTCACACCAAAATCGTTACATATAATCGGTTTAATTCCCTTATTATATATAAGTCTCTTGTACATACAATTAAATTTAAAATTTTATAAAATGGATATGGTGATGCAAATGGCTTCCGAATCACCCGTAGTGATATTCAGTAGGAGTTCTTGTTGTATGTGTCACTCGATGAAGAGTCTCCTTTACGAGCTTGGAGTAAACCCTGCGGTATATGAGGTCGATGAGATCCCGAAAGGTCACGAGATCGAGCAAAGCCTTTTAAGACGAGGGCGAAACCCGCCAGCTGTGTTTATAGGAGGTGTGTTTGTTGGTGGAGCAAGTAAGATTATGAGCCTTCACCTTAAGCAATCTCTACAACCTATGCTCATAAATGCAGGAGCAATATGAGAGTCAATTAATGGTTGTTGACTAGTCTTCTAGTATCGATATGATGTTTATCATTTAGTCCCAAAATATGTTAATTAATCGTTTTTATGAAGTTAGTCAATAATGAAAACTTATGGAGTTTGGTGACCTAAATTATGCATGGTACTACTTTTGTGTGTGTGTGTTGTTGTGCTTGATTTATGGTTTTTTTCATTTTCCTTTAACTATGTACTTTGGTTAATCAACGATCCTTTGGTTTGAAGTGGGTAAGAACCGTAAGATCACGGCTTAATAAGTTGCAAAATGAAATTTGAAGCATGATGAGGTTAGTAGGGATTACCTATGTATATATAGGTAAATATCACCTAAACATGAAGATGGGCTACTACAACCAAGCCCAAGTTGTCATCGCCTATCCAAGTTGTCAGCGCCTGTCCAAGTTGTCAGCGCATGTCAAAGTTGTCAGCGCCTGTCCAAGTTGTCATCGCCTATCCAAGTTGCCAGCGCCTGTCCAAGTTGTCAACGCCTGTCAAAGTTGTCAGCGCCTGTCTAAGTTGTCGGCGCCTGTCTAAGTTGTCAGCGCATGTCAAAGTTGTCAGCGCCTGTCCAAGTTGTCGGCGTCTGTCTAAGTTGTCAGCGCCTGTCCAAATGGTCAGCGCCTGTCAAATTGCCAGCGCGCCTGTCAAGTTGTTAGCGCCTGTCCAAATGGTCAGCACCTGTCCAAATGGTAATGGTCAGCGCCTGTCAAGTTGCCATCGTCTGTCTTATTGGCTGACGTCAAGTCATAATGGCACTTCATGACTGCTTTATTGCAGTCATAATAGTAAGGCGTTACACGATCATTGACGTCCTCATAATAGCGCTTCATGACCGCTTTATTGCAGTCATAATGAGCCAACGTTCCATATACCTGCCATATAAATACATGGCCAAACTCATTGTCGAGGGACACGGAGACAGATAAAAGAAGCCTAAAACACAGAGTTAACATACTCTCACTTTCACTTTCGCACTCAACCTCGATCACCCTAGGTTCGTCAAGAACTTGTTGGGTCTGCACTGTGATCATCACAGGAGATCCAAGGTTGACGTCGCCTAGTATTTGTGTTTGACAATCGTTGCTCGAACATTGGCGCCATCCGTGGGACACGTTTTTAAACGGCGTTTCACTTTTCAATTTTTTTTTTCCCTTCTCAGTAATCAAACCATTTCTATGGCGGATACACAGCCATCGCTGATCACTTCTTTAGCGCCACTAATAACCACTACAGTGGCTACGACTATACCCGAGGCGGTGATAACCTCGCCTAGTCGTATCATGGAACCATACGTCGATTCTGAGTGGACATTGTCGGATGTCAGGTCGACACGAGGGTATCCCTCTTTAACAAGTCCACTTTTCTCCACAAGGCTGGTTGGATCAAGTTCGTTTACCTCACCACAGCCAGTGACGCCCATCCCTTCATTTCAGCCTCTTTTGTCCCACGGGACAAGCTCTCAGGAGGATGGCACGGATCCGGTCAGACAGACTGTTTCCACCTTTCCACAAGCCGCTACGCCAGGAGTTCGGGAGGATCCAATTGTGGAGTTACTCCGAAGGTTGGCTCAGAGTGCCCAACCACCACCACCTCCTCCACCACCTACTTCATCGGACCTGTTGTCTCAGTTGGTGTCGGCGTTGTGCCCAGCACCGCAGCCAACCCTTGTTCAACCAGTAGATCCGTTGTCACAATTATTGGGGCAGTTAAGACAATCACCCATTCACACCCCACCACCACATCCACCACAGGACACATCTAATGATATGTTGCGCGTGTTGCAAGCACTCGTGGCCGCAGCCGCCCCACCCCGAGCAGTCACTATGCCTTTGTCGGTAGTTAGTTCGAAGTTCTGTGACTGGGTGGCCAGATTCCCACTCCCTGATAAACAAAAAGTTCCGTCCATCGTTGGGACTTACGACGGTACACGAGATCCTGATGACCACCTTGCTCTTTTTGAACAGGCCATTATGACAGAGAAATGGCTAGACCCAGTCGCTTGTCACATGTTCCCTGGCACGTTGCAGGGTTTCGCTCGTGATTGGTTTGCTGACTTACCGGAGAGGAGTATTCAAGACTTTGCAGATCTAAAGGCTAAATTTGTGACTCACTTTGTCCAGCAAAAGAAGCAGCAGAGAACTCATATAGAAGCACATTTGCTGCGACAAAAGGAAGGCGAGGGGTTACGCGACTTCATTCAGCGTTACACGCAGGAGTGCCAGAAAATTGTCGCCTTACCCGAAAGCCAACAAATTTCGGGTTTTACCCTCTCCTTGCTTCCAGGACAACTGCAAGAAAAGTTAATCAAGAGAACTCCAATTACTTTCAAAGAAGCCACGGACAGGGCATATGACTATCTAAGGTCAAAAGAAACTGTCTCCCTGACAAGAGAGGTAGGCGGCAAGTCATGGACCGACACGTCAGATCGCAGGCATGATGCTCTAACTGGTGACCATCAACGTGATGAAAGGAGCAACCGGAGGTTTGGCCCATACGATAAACATCCGTCTGAGCGTACTCTTAGCAAAACACCAAAAGAAATCTTGATAACAGAGCAGGTGTGCGCTACCTTCACACCTCCACCCCAGATGGAGCATAGGTCAGGTACGAAAAACATGAATAAATACTGTGATTTCCATGAAGATCATGGACACGACACGAATGTCTGTAGAGAGCTAAAAAGAGAAATCAGGCGGGCTTTGGAAGAAGGCAAACTAGAACACCTTGTCCCTGGCGCTAAGCAGCAAGCCAATAAACCTCCACTTAAGAAGAGTTATGCCTGGCAAAAGAAGGGGGAAGACACAGAACATCCCGGACCACCTGATGGCCATATCTTCATGAATCATGATACATGAGGGAGCCAATATTAACTGACCTATCAAGGTGCGATAGTCTTTACTGTCATGTTTTTCTTTATGTTTTCAATACATGTTTCCAAGCACATGGAATGTCATGGTCATGCATGAAACTGGCGATAATAGCATTTGGTCTGATCTTGTATCCCAATATTATCTCACAATATCATTTTTCTATGGTTTTTGCATAAACAAATAAATATTGAAGTAAGGATTCAATACAAAAAGCATAAGGCCACAATAGACATCTCAGTCTAAAGCCAAACATGCACTTTCATTACGTACAATGTTACAACGTGAACACGCATGTGCATGTACACAACTAAGAACATAGTTCAATACAACATGTATGAAGCCAAGAAAGACAACCTTGTCTGGCCAAATAACATACAATCATACTCGTCTTTTAATCTACTTGATAAAAGATAAGCACTTCTCACTGGGAAGCGACAATCCTCGCGAGTAAACAAAGTAAAGGTTAACCAACAAAAGTGTCATTGGCACAGTGTCACAGGCACAATATGAAGCATACATCAGAGATACCCAAATCTACCCAGGTCATTGGCATACAAAGGCATCATGGGCTCTCAAGAAAGTGTCATACGAACAACCAAATATACACACTGTCATGCACACCCAAAACGGTGTCATGGACACAACATCCATAATAAAAAGATAAAAACAAAAATGTGTTATTGGCTTGCTCATCCAATAAAACATTATTGGCTTGATCCAAGGTCAAACACCGCCGGCCCATAACCCCAAACCGTCGGCCCGTTTAAAGCGTGTAAACCCTAACCGCCTGCCTAAATCGTAAACCCTAACCGCCGGTCCACATAGGCGGAAACCTAACTCACGCCCCTACCGCGGTCTCACCTATTGCCGCCGGTCTGGGCCACGCCTATGGCCGCCGGTCTGGGCCGCTGCCGGTTTGTTGCCGCCGTCTGCCATTGTGCGACCGCCGGTCCTGCTACGACCGCCGGTTCCGCCATTGCCCAGGACTGCCGGTTCCGCCATTACCCTCGAACTGCCGCACGCACCTTGCGACCGCCGGTCCCTCCAGCCGTTACCTTGCGAATCGCCGGTTTCGCCGCTGTTGCCCGCATGTATTGCTCGTCGCCGCCGCCGGTCCAGGGTTGGCCGCTGGTCACGTGTTGCAATCGGTCCAATCGCAATATATAAAAAAAACAAAAGAATCGGGCGAAGGACTTACGAATGATGCTAGTTATGATTGGCAAACCGTTGTTTTGGCAAATCCTAACTCGGGGGCATGATGAGGTTAGTAGGGATTACCTATGTATATATAGGTAAATATCACCTAAACATGAAGATGGGCTACTACAACCAAGCCCAAGTTGTCATCGCCTATCCAAGTTGTCAGCGCCTGTCCAAGTTGTCAGCGCCTGTCAAAGTTGTCAGCGCCTGTCCAAGTTGTCATCGCCTATCCAAGTTGCCAGCGCCTGTCCAAGTTGTCAGCGCCTGTCAAAGTTGTCAGCGCCTGTCTAAGTTGTCGGCGCCTGTCTAAGTTGTCAGCGCATGTCAAAGTTGTCAGCGCCTGTCCAAGTTGTCGGCGTCTGTCTAAGTTGTCAGCGCCTGTCCAAATGGTCAGCGCCTGTCAAATTGCCAGCGCGCCTGTCAAGTTGTTAGCGCCTGTCCAAATGGTCAGCACCTGTCCAAATGGTAATGGTCAGCGCCTGTCAAGTTGCCATCGTCTGTCTTATTGGCTGACGTCAAGTCATAATGGCACTTCATGACTGCTTTATTGCAGTCATAATAGTAAGGCGTTACACGATCATTGACGTCCTCATAATAGCGCTTCATGACCGCTTTATTGCAGTCATAATGAGCCAACGTTCCATATACCTGCCATATAAATACATGGCCAAACTCATTGTCGAGGGACACGGAGACAGATAAAAGAAGCCTAAAACACAGAGTTAACATACTCTCACTTTCACTTTCGCACTCAACCTCGATCACCCTAGGTTCGTCAAGAACTTGTTGGGTCTGCACTGTGATCATCACAGGAGATCCAAGGTTGACGTCGCCTAGTATTTGTGTTTGACAATCGTTGCTCGAACAAAGCAGTAATTTGAACTCTACAAAACCAGGGGAAAAAAATCAAGGGGTGTTACAGGTTGCATATTTTTCTTAGGGTGTCACCTACACCAACAAAATATAAATTAACATTATTTTAAGATTATTTGAAAAAAAAATAAAATTAGGGGGTTTACGGACAACCTTGTGAACCATACTAGATCCGTATTAATGAGGTGACTAAATTTTTTTCTATATGCCAATGACATATCATAAGTCATACGTTCGACTAAATTGTGCAAACACGTTAACGAGTGTGCGACTTCTATAGAATCTAACGGTCCTGGAATCCTTTGAGTTTATGGTAACAAACTTCAAGTGATTTATTATTTTTGGTTAGTTGGCGAATATTGTTTATAGCAGAAAATATTGCCTTCGAACAATTATCTCCGTATGAAGATACACTATTAATGAAATCTCAAAAAAGTAAGTTGAGGGTTCAAGTATGTTGCATTAACAGTATACGTCTTGTTCTTCGGAACAAATTTGTACTTGTTTTATATGACGTATTGTTCACCCGCAGCTATCCTATAATTAGTCAGCTCATAAAACCAGTTACAAAAATTAAAGCTTTTTTTTTCTTTTGAATAAGTAGTAAGTGACTTACTATGATTCCTATGAAAATAAATTAATGTTGAATTGATGGAAAACTTGTTGATAAAAATAGAATGTTGAATTAGATCAGAGCGATATGTATGATAAATTGATAAGATTTGAACTTCCAAGAAAGCTTATGATTTCAAGAAAACGGAAGAAACTGCCAAAAGATGAATAGTGAATACATAGTTAACAGAATTTTGAATTTATAAACTACTTATTTATATATTACTGCCTTCCAATTTGTCGAATTATTTAAAGGTACCCAAGAAACAATTTTAATTACAATCTTGGTCCTCCAACTTGTGTTCACTTCCATGCTATATTTATCACCGTCAGTATATTGTCCTTCATTAGACAAACACAGGACCCTAACAAGGACTATTAATAAATAAATTTAGAAAACAACAAACGTTTTCTGTACTATTGACTCCGGTTCTGTATCAAGTTATATTCTCTAATTGGAAATTCCGAAGTAGTTGAAGGACCATTTTGCAATTTACTTTAGAAACAAACATGGGGGGCCGGAGAGGGGTAACCATGGCTATCACAATTTCTCCATGTCTCCTCGATCTCTCTCTCTTTCTCTCATTTTCTGCGAATCATCACATGGACGATTCTGACTCTCTTAATCTTCATGGTGCACCAGCGCATATCTTCAGTTTCCTCAAGGTTCGCTCGCTTTATAAATTCCTAATTTATTACAAATCTTCGTCAGTTTTTGTAACTTTTTCATGTTTTTCGTTGTCAATCGGCGTTTATCTAATTTTAATCGCTCATCATTAACATTTCTAGATATATCATGAATTGATCGCCTTCCAATTGGCGAATTCTGTATATCATGATTTAGTTAGGTTTTATAGGGTAAAAATAGAGTTTATTGAGATGAATAGGGAATGAGAGGTTCGTTTATTGATATTCTATGCAAACATGAAGGTTTTGTGTGAATTTACCTCATATTCAACTTTATTTGTGATTTTTATTGAAGCTGTTTCACGTTAATTTGCAGTAATACATGGCTGAAGACGAAACCAAGGAAGGGGTTATATTTGCCGTAGAAAATAACAGAATTCTTTTCTCTGATTCTTCAGTTCCTATTCCTCCTGAAGGTAGAAATTATCCACCATTAACTGCAATCTTTCATTTTCGGGTTCTATGATTTGTTGTTCCTACTTCCTTCTCAATCACAGAAATCACCTCAGAAGTGATTATTTACTACAAATTTGTCCCGTTTTCTATAACATTAATCGCTAAAATTTAGCTTTGTAGATACAGAAGACAACGAATCAGATGAATCACCAATTCAGGATGTTGAAGAAGAAAACGAAACTAAATCTGAACCAACATCAGCTAAACCTTATGATGCTGCAGGTTCATCATCTTCCAGATTTGGGACTCAACCCAAACCATTTTGTGGTTTTTTAAGAAAATTAAGTAAAGCACCATCAGCAAGCTTGCATAACTTCAATACTAGTTTTCCTAATATACCTTCTCTTAAAAGGCTGACTAAGAAAAAAAGTCGGAAATTTATGCAAGATAATCCCGAATTGCCTGCACAATTGGATGCTGAATTGTACTGTTTCGAGGCTTCATGGAAGAATTATTCACTTGTGGAACTTAAAGATGCAACAGATAACTTTAGTCATGGTTTGTAACTGTTTTTTTTTATTTATTTTTTTTTTTTATCTTTTCTGTGATTGGATTTATAATTATTTTTCTATGATTTGATGAAGAAAACATAATTGGAGAAGGAGGTTATTCTGCAGTTTACAAGGGTCGTTTAGAAGATGGACAAATTATAGCAGTAAAACGGTTAATGAGAGGAACAGCTGAAGAAATGACAGCAGATTTTTTGTCAGAACTTGGGATTCTTGTTCATGTAAATCATCAAAATATCTCAAATGTGATTGGGTATGGAGTTGAAGGTGGTATGTTCCTTGTTCTTCCTTTATCTCATCATGGAAGTTTAGCTTCTCTTCTTTCTGGTTAGTTACTTTCTTTGTTAATATTTCTAACCCACGTGTCGAAACGGGTCGGGTCGGATAAATTAATATTATTTTTTGGAATTTTTATTTCAGGTCAAAAAGAGAAACTTACTTGGGGAATCAGATACAACATTGCATTAGGCACTGCATCTGGTCTCTCTTATCTTCATGAAGGTTGTCAGAGAAGAATCATTCATAGAGATATTAAAGCAGCCAATATATTGCTTTCAGAAGATTTTGAACCTAGGGTAACTTTAAATTACCTTTTTACCCCTAGCAAAGTTATAATTTCTTATTTTTCACGTCATTTGTAATCATAGATATCTGATTTTGGGCTGGCAAAATGGCTTCCAGATCAGTGGGTTAACCTCACTGTATCACAGTTTGAAGGGACATTTGGGTACTTTTTTAAAAAAAATTTAATTGTTTTTACAGTATATTACTAAGTCGTTCCTCTGGTTTGTAAAAAATTACGGATTTTTTCCCTCGACTTTTTTTTATTACATGGATAATCCTAATTTTGAAACTTATAACATTTATAAAAAGAACAAAAAAAAAACATACAGGGACGATTTATGTAAATTACTCTTTATTTTACGAGGTTGTTTTTGTTTATATATTTATTTATTTAAACTTATATTAAACTACAGTTATCTTGCTCCTGAAGTTTTCATGGATGGATTAGTTGATGAGAAAACTGATGTGTATGCTTATGGAGTCCTTTTATTAGAAATCATCACGGGTCGGCCCGCTTTAGATGAGTCACAAAAGAGTCTGGTTATGTGGGTAGGTATTTAATTTTAACAATGGTTAAAAAATGAAGTATGGGTATGCTATTAAAGTTTTTAATATTAATAATTTGCAGGCAAGACCTTTGATAAATGCAAAAAAAGTTGAAAAGCTACTTGAACCTCATCTTGACGGTTGCTGTGATTTAGAGCAGTTGAATAGTATGGTTTGGATTGCTTCTCAATGTATTAATCAGTGTCCAACCGAACGCCCAAAAATGAGCCAGGTACGTAACGGTCCTTTAGGTTTGTATGATATTACATATATGGTCCTTTATTTCATAAATTACATTTGTAGTCCTTATTTCTTAAACTATCGACACATTTGGTCCTTTACCGAAACGGTTGTTTATTTTTCCCATCAAGTATGGCCACGTGTGATGCACGAGGGGGTAAATCTGTCTTTTCCCTTTTGCCTTCACCAATTTGAGACCCATCAAAACCCGTTTGTTTGACGGGAAAAGTTAACGTGTGTTTAGGTAAAAGACCAAACGTGCCAACAGTTTTAAAAATAAGGACTACCAGTGTAATTTATGAAACTAAAGGACCAAATATGTAATATGGTACAAACCTAAAGGACCATTTGTGTAATTTACTCTTTGTTTAGTCTTATTTATTACATAACAAATACATGTTAATAAATGCAGATTTATAGGATGTTAAGTGGTGATGAAGGTATTCCTGATAATGGGAGAAAGTTCATAAAGAGGGCTGCCTTCAAAAGGAGGAAATCAGCTGATGACGTGGATGAAGATGAAGTAGACGATCTACCTCACCAAGCTGACGTGGAATTATAGACTTCTTGTTGCTTGTATTTTTCAGAGGGCTAATTTTTTGTTACTTTCTTTGACATGATACATATATTGGTTCAAACAAAGAATTTACAACTATTTGTTGTATTGTACTATATATATAGAATATATGTATATATAATAAAAATTTGCTAACTCCAGAAAATGGATAACAATCGTTTCAAATCAACCGGACGTAACTTGTTTGTTTGAAAAACACATGTTTCAACTTGTTACCACTAATCATTCTAAGCTAATCTCCAAACAACTAACACTAAAATACCATACCAACATAACCAGGGCAGATCCTGAGCATGGGCCACCAGGACAATCACAAGTGCCTACAAATTTAATTTTAAGGGTCTATTTTCAAAAACCTATTTTTTGTATATATGTGTGCAAGCTTACTCGAATATTTAAAATTGGCGGACTAAATGGCCTAAAAGAAAAATGCGGACATATGACTTGGGATTGGAGTGACACTTTCAATTTTGCAAAAGAATTTTACTTATTTTGAAAAAAAATTAATTTTGGGGCTTTCTTAATATTCTGCACGATACCAAAAATAGGTTGGACTGACCCTAAACATAACAGACAGAGAGTTTAACATCAAAAGAAGCCACTCTGTGTGATCATTTATATTAATCCAATTCAATCGTTGCTTAACGGAAAGCCGTCGTGCATATTACAACAATAAATTCAATTCAATTAAATACCACCCTAAGCTTTCATATAACAATCTGATAAACAAAATTTTGCTTCTACAAAATTGTCTACTTATCTTATCTTTTAAATCCCCCTTGTTTTTCTCTACTATAATCTCCTCTTTGATCCCTATTATAATCAGAAGATGGCGGTTGTTGTTGTTGCTGTGGGCCCGGTCCTTTCTTGTACCTATTTACTTCTCTCTCAGGCCCATTATCAGGTTTTGGTGCACCAAACATCCCATAACCAGATGCTGGCCCGCGCCTGTTTGAATCAAATTGCCGATTGCTACCCGGGTTTTGACTTTGACTTTGACTTTCGGGTTCAAACCTTCTTCTCACACCAGGAGCTGAACCATTTGTTTGTTTCATGTTTGCATACCTGTTGTTTGTTTCTTTTGAAGCGTACCTATTTGATGTTTCTTTGACCATACGATCATGGTCAAACTCATTAGGTGAATCTGATTCAATTGCTTCTTCAGGGCCCGTTTCATCCTCAGAATCAGGTTCACCTTGATCTATTTCAGGGCTTTCTGTTGAAGTGTTGTTATTTGACATTTCTAGAAGCTTCTTTTTGCTCGGGCCTTTCTTTAATGGCCCGAATTTCATGTGTCGCACAACAACGTATGCTTGTTTTGCCTCTACTTTTGGCCCACTTTCCACAAGAGAAAATTCATCAATCTGCATTAGGGAAAGTTAAATTCATTTTTTTTTAGTAAATTACACAAATGATCCTTTAGGTTTGTACAACTTACATACTGGGTCCTTTAGTTTCATAAATTACCCTGATAGTCCTTAATCCTGAAACTATTGACACGTTTGGTCCTTTACCTAAACAGAAGTTATATTTTTCCCATCAAACAAACGGCTTTTTTATGGGTTCCAAATTGGTGAAGGGAAAGGGAAAAGGACATGTTTACGCCCTCGTGCATCACACGTGACCATACTTGACGGGAAAAATAAACGTCAGTTTAGGTAAAGGACCAAACATGTCAATAGTTTCAGAAATAAGGACTACCAGTGTAATTTATGAAACTAAAGGACCAAATATGTAATATGGTACAAACCTAAAGGATCATTTGTGTAATTTACTCTTTTTTTTTATGATTGAAGAAAGCCAGACAAAGAATGAACCGTACGAGAGCAGAGAAACGTGATAGGAGTCCTCCCAAATCTTGAGTTTCAGTACCCACTGCTACTGCCATACACTAATTAATACAAAATTATGTTACATTAACCAAATTAAATTATCAAAACCAATTATTTATTGATTAATATCGGATATACAATATAATAAACATACCTTAATCCGATGACCGCGTTCAGCTAATCTCTTAACCGCCTCTGCTTTTGTTTGCAAATCATGTTTATCCTATAGATATAAGCATTTATTTAATTAGTTATTAAGAATAACATGATGCACTTCACAGTCAATTTAGTAACAATTTCACACACAAACACACAGAAATCAATGAAACAGTGATTGAATCAATGAGATTCAATCCAATTTGATAAATCGCCACTATTCGAGACGTGACTCTCTCCCAACAAAGTCATTACAACAAAATAACCGAATGCCTGATATTAGACTACTACACTTTATTTATAGACTCACAAATCAGCTACTAGCTTCTAACAACTTCTAACCGACTTATGACTTATTTGTAAAATGACCAAACCACCCTTACTAGTTACTTAACAACTAAGTAAGTGTATCAATACCCTCCCCTCGAACTTCCACCTTGTCCTCAAGGTGTGGAAAAATGAAAGCGGCCATGATTTGCCTCCTCACCTTCTTGCACGACCACCACATTCAACTCCTTCATTTTGCATTGATGTCCCGGCATATACTTTTCGTCGCACCGGTAACATAACCCTTGAGCTTTCTTAATCTGCAACTCTTTATCAGTCAACCGACGAAACTGGTTGGTCGGTTTGTATTCATTCGCCTCACCCTTTCTTCCGATGTCCAGCAGGTTCTTATCCTCTGTAACAGGGTCAAACATTTTCCGGTAGCTACTCGGGAATGATCTCTCATTGCTAATGATTCTATTCTTCTCCTCGACCTTGGCTGCTATTTGCATTATTACATCCAAATTTTTAGGATTAATAATCCTCAACTCAGCCCTAATTTCTGGTTTGAGGCCATTTAGGAATTGGCTCACGAACACTTCCTCAGATACTTCATTCAGTGGAGCAGCAAGTGAAATAAATTTCTGAATGTACTCACTTACCGATGTTTCCTGCTTCACAGCTAAAAATTGTTCACATAATGTTCCCTCTGTATTGCTTCTAAACTTGAGAAGCAATAATTCCTTCAATTCCTCCCAATGTCTTATACGACGCCTCTTATCTTCCCACTGGAACCACTGTAACGCGTCAGATTCAAAGGAGATAACAGCAATTTCAAGTTTCTCTTCTGCTGTTAATCGATTTAGGGCAAAGTAGCGTTCTGCCCTAAGAATCCACGAATCTGGATCGGTTCCATCGAACACCGGAATCTCTAATTTCCGACCTTTAATGGCGAAAAACGAGCCTGATTCGAAATGCCGACCGAAATTGCGATTACGGACATCGTATGAGCTCGAATTAGCCGCGCCAGAACGTTTCGGTGTTTCAACAGTCTTCTGCGGTAATTCAGCTGCGTTGTTCGGCGGCGTTTGATTGGCGGTCCGAGAACGACCTTCCTCCGCACTGGAATTGACCTCGCAAGGTCTGTCCGTTGGATTTCTACTCAATTGCGTCAATTGTTGCATCATCGCTTGCATCGTCTGTTCCAATGATGAGAATTTGGATTCAAACGTCGTGAATCTGGATTCAAACGACGTGAATTTGGATTCGAACGTCGATTGCGTATACTGAATCGCCGATTCCAGACGTCCCTGCGCACCTTGCAAATTCACCATTCCGCTTTCCAATTCCTCAAACCGTTGACTATTTGATCGTGTCGCCATCTTCGATGAACTCAGAATCGATTTCAGAATTGACTTAAGAAACAGAATCGTATGAGCTCTGATACCAATTTGATGCACTTCACAGTCAATTTAGTAACAATTTCACACACAAACACACAGAAATCAATGAAACAGTGATTGAATCAATGAGATTCAATCCAATTTGATAAATCGCCACTATTCGAGACGTGACTCTCTCCCAACAAAGTCATTACAACAAAATAACCGAATGCCTGATATTAGACTACTACACTTTATTTATAGACTCACAAATCAGCTACTAGCTTCTAACAACTTCTAACCGACTTATGACTTATTTGTAAAATGACCAAACCACCCTTACTAGTTACTTAACAACTAAGTAAGTGTATCATAACATAATTAATTAAATTTAACGAACAGCTGTAACTTGGAACTATTATTCTATATTATCATATCATGATTTCTTCAAATATATCACTAACTTCAAAATGTAAAATGAGAAGTTTGTTTTGAGGTAAACTGCGTCTAGAATACTTTCATCTGACAAAATGGAGTTATGTAAATAAATAAAAATGATATCCTTTTAATATAATGGCTTACAAACACTAATGATAATGGTTATAACTCACAATTTTACAAGTAATTCGAACTTCTTTCATAGCTCCTTTACGTAAAACCAAGTCAGACTGCAAAGATAAAAATAATACCAAATAAATAAATAAATTAATACACACACACATATACGAAGTATATGTTATTAGAATAGTTTAGATAGATATAATAAATATAAGCAAAGAAATCGAGTAGAGGAAAGTGTACCTTCTTTTTTGTTTGTTCTTTTTCCTTTACTTGTTTTACATACATTTCTTTTTTATAGTCCATGAGTTTGCAAACAGGTGGTTTACCATCCGGTTGAACCTGCAACAAAACACATCATCATATTTTTAACAAAATAATTTTTTTTTTAATTTTAATAAAAGGTTGTTACCTCAACTAAATCAACATTGAGTCTCCTTGCACGATCCAATGCTTCATGCCTTGATACTACACTATGCCCTACAATTTTTGCAATTTGCTGAAGATTATATCAAATATAACAAAGATTTTAAGTAAACAATATATAATTATTTACAGATACACATACATACTAACAAACATACATAATTAAATTGTTGATATTTCAGTAAGTTGTATAAGCTACTAAATTAGTAGACAAACCTTCATCAGTCACGAGTCTTACAAATTGTGCAGATATTTGCTCATTCATTCGTGGCCCATTATTCTTCTCATCATACTTTGCCTTTACCTATTAAATCATTTCAATTGGCAAAATGCCAATGAATATAATGTTTGCATATAACTAAAATGGAGTGTGGATACCTGAACTGGGGCGGCAAAGAAACGCACACAATTTGCAGGGTCAAATCTGGTCTTGTGAAAAGTCAAACTTTGACCATTCACAGAACCAATTTTAGTTTCGCGAATAACCAAAGAGGGCCCATGAATCTGAGAATAGTATCGTTTGAACTGATTTGATAAAGCTCTGAGCTGACCTTGCTTTGTTCGACACCAAAACAAAACCATTCTTCTTCCTAAATCACATCAATGAATGCAAACATTAAGCTTACCAATTTGTATAAATCATCTTGTCTAGTCCATAAAATTAGGGTTTTTTTACATATTGAAGCTGAAAGCAAGTTTCAATTCGTATAGTTTGTACTACTTGCAACAACTTATGAATCAAACAAGACATACACAAAATCGAATAAATATAAAAAGCTAATCAAGTAAAAAGTAATCTTCAATAACATGATCAGTTTATGAAAATCAAAGAGCAATATTAGCTGATAACATGGAATTAACTGTCTAGACAGCCAAATCACCAACTCCGTCTAATAGAATCGAATAAAATGAAACACAACAAGAATCCGTTAGGGTTTTCATCATTGTTGTGACAAATTAACTCGTAATGTACAAAATCGAATGATAGAAATAAAAGAGGGTTATGAGCATAAAAATTAAAACCTAATTAAGAGCTTAATGCATGCGTGTACGTCACTTGTACAGATTGGTGTCAATTGGAATGAAGATGCAGACAGATCAAAATTCAATTGAACTGAGAAAAATTACCGAGAAAACGGAGATGGTTTTGGTGGCCACGTCGATTTGGGGGGTGGAATCTAGCTTGTGGTACAAATTGTGTGCAAACCACTTTTAGCCCATGGCAATTCGAGTCGGGTGTCAAACAAGTTTGAGTTCAGCTCGTTTAATAATTGTCAGATTAAACTCGACTGGAATTTGAATAAGTTTTCACAATTATATTGAGCTCAAACTTAAATATTTAAATATTATTCGATGTCGATACTCATTTATGATTCAATGTCTTTTTAAATGAACTAATTTACAAAGTTGAAAAGCTGAGTCAAAATCTTACGTTTAAATCTCATTATCAACATATATTTCAAGTTTTTGAATATAAAAATCTTATATTTAAGCTCATTCGACTCGTTTAGCTCGTTCGATTTGAATACTTAAACGAGTTTTCAAGCGAGTCGAGCCGGGTATTAATTTTTAAAGCTCGACTCGTAAAACTAATCGAGCACTAACTTTTTCCCGAACTCAACTCGATCTCGTATATTATCAAACTCGAACTCGAGTAGCATGTTAATTAGTCGACTCGTTAACCCCCCCCCCCCCCCCCCCCAATGTATAGCAACAAAGATGAACCATGCACAGTTGCAAGATTTATTATCCGTCTACTTAGTTCTAGGAATTACTATAATTATGTCTTTCTTTGTATACCGACTCAAAGAAAAAAAAAATCTTATAACTTTGGTTCGACGAAACATGTTAAAATTGTTTTTGATTTTTCTTATTTATAATTTTGTATACTGACTCATGCCGAGTTGTCTAATACTCCCTCCGTCCCACAAAAAAGTTCTCATTTCTCCTAAAGCTTTTGTCCTACAAAAAAGTTCTCATTTCTCACATGTGGTGGGCTCCACACAATAAAATACTATTATTATTAAGAACCCCATCAATAATATCCACTAATTATTTTTCTCTCTCCAAACCAACCTTATATTTTAATCAAAATAATACCAATGACCCCACCACTAACTATCACCTAAAATCTTGTGCCAAAGGGAGATGAGAACTTTTTTGTGGGACGGAGGGAGTATATAATCTTAGTTAATCTTGGCTCATATCGAATTGGTTGGTAATGTTTCCTTGCTTGGTCATGCCGAGTACACTAACCGATCAGTTCATGAATGATGCTCTCCTTATTTTATTAACGGATCAAATCATTTTGATTTTGTGCTTCATTATGTACATCCACTAAATATGTCATTGGTTACATTAAGAATTGGAGAGTTACATTTTGATTATGGTTGATTGTGAAACCTCTATTACTTATAAATTGAGGTTTAAGCTATACTAGTTTTGTATCATTTTGGATCTCGGTTGATCATTTGTGTGGACCACCGGTAACCCGATTTTTTGTAACACTTTGTGAGTGTTCTTTGGTTATTCCGCAACCAATAACACATATTATATGTTTGTCTTTATCCATGTTATTATCAATATTAGGGTTCGTGCAACCTATCAGTGTCTCTGTCTCGTAATTCCCTTGTATTTGCAAACTGCACGCTGCTTTGGATCCCGAGCGAAGTGGAGGAGCCTCATCTTCAAAATTAGCAATGCTATGACCTTCATTTTCTACTATCACATTATGTAACATGATGTACGTTTACGTAATATTTCTATTTTTTTTTTATAGCCCAAGCTCTTGAAGATAATATAAGTTTTCAAAAGGATACATAGACAACAAACACATTCTTCCAAGTGATAAAACGCATTACCATTTAGTAATGTAGAGATAACGTAGTTACAACAACAATATACAATTCATTTTAAGGAGGGTTATGGAGGAGTAATATATAAACTAGGTTAAAACTCGCGCGATGCGGCGGGCTGCGAACTACATATTTCTGGCGATTAAAAGTTCATTGCTTACATATTTTTATAACGAATACAGTACATAAGCATGAAAACTGTGTATAAAATAGAGGAAAAAGTCAATAATTAGCATTGACGTTGAAATATTGTTCGATTACATGTTTGATATATAGTAGGGTACCCGCGCAATGAGGCGGCGGGTACACTGATACATCTTTTCCGCGACGATGTTGATGGTGTTCATTTACATGTTATTTTATAACGATTAATATACAAATGACTGATAGTTGGGAATGAAATATGTATAAAGGCTACATTGAAAACTTATCGTCGTTTAAAATTTGTTAAATTACATGTTTTGAAAAAAAAAAAGGTTCATACATGGTGATGAATTAACGTATATTATTGATCATGTAAGACCTCTCGATACACCACATTTGCTGTGTAAACGCCGTCAACATTAAATAAATATTAATTTAATATAGAATGCATAACAATGAGAATAACGTAGGAAATAGTATAGTCAATTATTATTGAAATGAGGAATAAACTTTTCGTGATACAAGAATAACCCGTAAAAAACTAAAAAACGAAATAAAACTTCTTTGTATACGACGTTGGGCTGATGTAGTTGCTATTGTGGTCACAACAAATAACCTCAAGCCCTTATTGCTCTTCAGTCTTGAGATAACGACATATAATTGGTTATGCGAAAATACTGGTTATGGAAAAGTTACCTAAATGACCCAATTTATTAAAAAGCAACATATATCTCAATATTACCCAAATTTATGAGAAAGTTTGGCCAAATGATATTCACTTCTGATTTAACTGTTATCTTTTTGAAAAATGTATCATACTTTAATATAAATTTAAATAATTAAACATTATAAATTCAATAAAGTGTTAACTTAATTATGATAATGTTAGATAAGGTTTGACTAATTAGTCAAACTGTTTAAAAGAACTCAATATAATACATGATACAATATAAGGTTTGACTAATTAGTCAGACTATCATCACATATAATACATGATACAATAGTTGTTCAATTACAAAGACTCAACTGCAAAGAAACATTTCACAACCATAGAAATAAGAATATGCAATGATTTAAGAGTGCAATACTAACGAAATTCAGGTTTTTAAATTTCACTAACCTCTGAAACCACAATGAGCTGAGCAATAAACTTAGTACGAAACCTGAAACACTTTGTATTTGTGAGTTGTGACACAGTATAAGGAGTACCGAAATTTTGCCTATATTTAATACAAAAATGAAACCGTGTTAGATTGTGTATTGATTACATTACTAAACTACCATAACGAAATTTATGCCAAATTTTGTATTAGATGCATAAACATATTGATTACATTCCAAAATTAATTTGATTTATAAATTAAATGACTTAAAGTTTATGGATACTGTTTCAAATTATCTTATATAGAATTGAATAAATTCCTAAAATATTGTGAATCATACATGGAAATATGGTAATCAATACATTTCTACATGACTGGTCTAAAAAATAGTAATCATAATAACTCACCATGATTAATGTTGACATCTTGGAAGGCTCATCAATTTTCGTTACGGTAGTTGTTGCATAATGACCATAGCAATCTGGCAATTCAGGTTCACTGATTACCGTCAATATTATGAACGTAAACATTTGAACCCTGAAAAAAATTTTGATCGGAAAGCAAATTATGCATTGACTCGTTCAAATTACGGAAACAATCTAAAAAGCAATAGAATTCATGTAGGAATAATTAGGAGATTACCAAGAGTAGGAGAATAATTAGAGTGAAAAATATATGATGTGTGACTGTGTGTTTAATCAAAACCTAAAATTGAAGAATTCAAGGATCTCGAATAAACTTTGACCATTTATCTGATATTTACTCAAATTATGATGTATACCGTAAATAATTGAATTAATAAACAATAATGCCATATAATTAGGCAAGCACAGTTGGATAATAATAAAAAAATCAGCCGATTATACAATGAGAATAATCACCAGATCACCGGGTTCGCAAATGCCAGCTAGTAGTGGTATGTTACGAAATATTGTCACCAAATGTGCTTATAGCTTAGTGGTAAGCTACCTGCCTGGTGAACCTGCCCACCAGGGTTCGAATCTTGGTAGCAAGCATTTTAACATTTTAATTTTAACATGGGTTTGGACATTTCTATAAATGGAAGGATTGAATTCAGATTTCCGTAATTAGAAATGTCTAATCTGCATTATAAATTAATATAGACCAATCAATTCCTTCACCGCCAGCAAACCCGCATAAAACCAACAAACAAACCAACCTAAACAACCCCTAGAACACAAAACCATCTCATAACAACCACATAACCGCCAAAAACCACCACATCTCAGTAATGAGCCGGCTTGTATGACCCTCAACCGGTACACTAATGTAGTCAGCTTGATCCTTGCTAAGAATAGTCAACTTAGCCCCAAGCTTCCCAAGATGAAGAGCCGCCACTTTCTCATCCAAATGTTTAGGCAACACATAAACTTCCTTCTTGTACTTCCCCGTTGACTTTTCATTCCACAATTCCAGCTGTGCAATCACTTGGTTAGTAAACGAGCACGACATCACAAAACTCGGGTGACCCGTTGCACACCCCAAGTTCATCAACCGACCCTCGGCCAACACAATGATGCCCGTTTTCGTCTCGGGGAACACCCACCGGTCCGTTTGCAGCTTGATCGTGATCCGTTGCACACCCGGGTACGTTTCCAACCCGAGCATGTCGATCTCGTTATCGAAATGACCGATGTTGCACACGGTCGCGTTGTTTTTCATTTTCTTCATGTCGGATACCATGATGATGTCTTTGTTGCCGGTTGTTGTGACGAAAATGTCAGCTTCTGAGACCACGTCTTCTAGGGGTTAGGACTTGGAGGCCTTCCATGGTGGCTTGTAGGGCACAGATCGGGTCGATTTCGGTCACGATCACGTGGGCACCCGCTTGTTTCATGGCGGCGGCACAACCCTTTCCGACGTCTCCGTAACCGCACACGACGGTGACCTTTCCGACGATCATGACGTCGGTGGCTCTCATGAGACCGTCCGGGAGTGAGTGGCGGCAACCGTACAAGTTGTTGAACTGTAACAGAATCAAATACATGTGTTAGTTAGTTAGTTAGTTAGTTAGTTACTATTGAAATCAGTTTATAGATGAATTAGGATCAACAGATTGGCATTAGCAAGATCTAGCTACTATTCAGTAAGTTTGATTAAGTTACTGCTGAATTGAGCTTCAGGTTAAATTCAGATCAGATCAGTAAAACGGTAAAATACAAGACTTACGTACGATTCAGTAATTTCTTATTATGTTTCAGTATAGATTAGTATTAAATTACTATGTAAGTCAGCTTTCCGTTGAATTCAGATCAAGAAAATTGCATAAGACAAGATCTGCCTACTATTATGTAAAGTTGTAAGCTAGATTATATAGACTACTAAATGGTAGCAAAATAAGGAAGATCTGCCTACGTTGTAATTACCGTCTGTTAATATTCAGGCTTCGTAACCGATTTAAGCATTTGAATGGTTCAACAAGTTGTTTTATCTAATATAGGAAGGAATTAATACCAAGGAATCATTTAACCGATATAAGCAACTTGTTTATAAAAGGAATGAATTAATTAGGTATACGTTTTTATTTAATATAGTTAAACGCGTTTCGGGACAGTAAGTATATTAAGTTTACGAAACATAGTCACCAAGTTGTTTATAGCCTAGTGGTAAGCTTCCTGCCTGGGGTACCTATCCACCCGGGTTCGAATCTTGGCAGCAACAATTTTAAAATTTTAATTTTAACGTGGGTTTGGACATTGCTAAAAACGGAAGGGTTGAAATTCAGACATTCCTCTTTTAGAAATGTGCAATCTGCATTTTAAAGTAGTATAGATAGATATAGATAGTTATACCACTACCATACATCCTTAAATATTTTGAAACACTTAATCAACCCCCCTTAAGATTAGGACATATGAATTTCCCAGCAAATCAACTTGTATACAACATGAATTTACACCCCAAATTTGCCTTGTCGCTAATGTTTTGAAGTACTTTCCCCCGTTTCAAAATAAGTGATACACTTTTCATTTTTTGGTGTTTCAAAATAAGTGATACATTTTAAAATTTTCCTTATTTGGTAAAATATAGTGGAACCCATACCCACTAACTATCTCCTTTAATAAAGTGAAATGACTCAACTACACTTACTTTTACTTTTAAACATCATTAAACTCACTTTAATCATAATTTGTGGGACCCATCACTCACTAACTATCAAATTTAATCTAATTAACCTTCATTTCAATCTTTTGCCTAAAAAAATGTGAAATCTAATTTGTATCACTTATTTTGAAATGGAGGAAGTATAATTTATGCAGCTATCGCGGTGCAAAATCAAATCGATGTCACTCACCATTATTTATAATTTCAGCTATCACGATACTATGGCGGCATTTTTATATTATGGACATGTTTGGGAAAACTTATTAAGGAGGCTTAGGGGTTGTTTGTTTTTTTTACTCATTAAGTTCTTTTCTGTTTGATTAAAGTGTCTGTCTAGATAAATTAGTGTTCTTGTTTGTTTTAGATACTGAATGAATAGTCTTAATAATAAAATTTGACTTTTTTTTTCTTCTTTTCCAAAGACTCATTATTATAAAAAAAACGTAATTTATAAATATATAATTTTAAATTGAAGTTTATAATAAATAAAAAAAATTGGTATAAAACTAATAATGTTAAAATTTAGAATATTTTTTTTAAAGAAAAATAACATTTAAAATTAAATATTTTTCTAACCAGAACCTACAAAAAATAAAATTATAATTAATATAAATTGTAACTTAATGAGGAAAGCATCATCCTATGACTTTTTCGGTTAACTCATGATGTGTGGATTAAGACGTAAACAAACAAATTCATTATGACTTTCCAGATATAATTATTTCTCCATTAAGTCCATTAAGTCGAAATCAAACGACACCTTATTAGCTTATTAGCTTAATAAAGTTGTAACAAGCTTGAATTTTAAGCTTATTAAGCTAATAAGCTAATAAATCTCCTTAATAAATTTTCTCAAACATACCTTATATGTTTTAGATATATACCAACACCCCTAAGTATAAACCATGAAACCAATAAATTATAAGAAAAGTAAAATAAACAACAAAATAATATATAACTATAATTCATATTGAAAAGTTCACAAATCTTAGTATTAACAAGCATAATTTGGCCTGCGCCCTGCAGCGAGATTTTAAAGCATTCATTTTGTTACGCCAAAATAAAAACTAAATTAATTAATTAAATCACCTTTTGTTACATCTGAATGTTCATTTACCCATTCTTCATACCAGTTTTTAAAGCTAATAAACAAACAAAGAAAAAACAATTAAACGGTAAAAAGCTGGCCAAGATGGTTTCGACATCTTGACCTTTAGCATTAATGTACCTGGTCCTACCTTTGGACAAACACACTTTCACATTTTGATTCCTCATCATATCATATGTTTATATATAATAGGGTGAATTACAGTTTTTGTCCCTGACGTTTTCCCGATTCGAGGTTTTTGTCCCTAAACTTTTTTCTTCCGTTTTTTTGTCCTTTATGTTTTTCAAATTCTGCATATTTGTCCTTCCGTCTATTTTTGGCCGTTAACTGACGATTTTTTTTGTCAATTTCCCCAAAGTACCCCTATCATCATCATCATCATCAAAATCCATATGTTGAAGAACTAGCATCCCCAAATCCTATCATCCCCAAATTACCCCAAAAACATATTTTCTTCAAAAATCTAACACCAAAGAAACCCGGAATTCCTATCATCAAACCTGAACATTACATTTCCCTTTCTATTTGTTTAGACAAAAGAAATCCAAGCCGCTGCTAATTTCCAGCTTCTACATTCATCAACCAAACACATCTCTAAGCACTAAAAATAAAAATAAAAACAAAAATTAATCGCCGTGCTAATCATAATTAATCAATCAGCAGCCATAAACGGATCTGTTTCCCCAAGATCAGCAACCAACGGTTCCAAATCCAAATCCAAATCCTCATCTTGTGTAGAAAAATAAGTTGGAAACAGAAGCATTGATATATCTGGCTTCTTGTACCATGCATCTTTTATAAACACAAAATCACCCTCGTTCCCCGGTACCTATACATACAAAATCCTATCTGTTATTTTCTGTAATTCGATGATCTCTTCTATTGATATGATTACATATTTATACATGGAAAATACTAGCAATGCCTATGGAATAATTACATACTATTCTAAGATACATGTATTAATTTGACAATTTATATTTGACTAATAATTGGCTCGATTGTAACTGATGGCAGTTTATATCTCTGGTTTAATACTATCATCTTCTCCGGTGACTGAATTTGTGGAATTCCTTAGCAAACCCAGAAACTAGCAAGCATTTTAAATCAAACAAACCTTCAGTTTCTAAAAAAAATTCCTGACGAACCTTGCTGTTGAAGTCATTATTGAACGAAAAATCCATTCTTGAAGAAAAATTGGGACGCCATTGTTGTAGCCACAATCGAGTTCATTTTGGCTTTTGCACAAACAATCGACCTGAGTTATAAAATCGACATCACAGATCTGAGTTCTGAATCGTCGTCTTACAGCTCCCATCGCAGATCTCATCGCAGATCTCTCCCATCGCAGATCTCGCAAAATCGTGGTTACGAAGCTTAAGTTACGAAGCTACAGCTCCCATCGCAGATCTCTCAGGTGGCGGTGGCGATCTCGTCGGAGGCGGTGGAGCTCAGAATGTGTTCTCCGGTAGGTCGTCTTCTCCGACAAGTTCGTTTTTTAAGGAGTTTTGGAGTGAGAACCTTGATTTATGGAAGATATGCGATTAGGGTTTTTTTTAGATAAATTTAGTTGTAGATCCAAGATTGAAACATTTCAGAATACGAAGAAGATGAAGAATGGTGAAAATGACCAAAATGCCCTCATATGCCTTTCATTTTTCGTCAGTTAACGGCCAAAAATAGACAGAAGGACAAATATGCAGGATTTGAAAAACATAAAGGACAAAAAAACGAAAAAAAAAGTTTAGAGACAAAAATCCCGAATTGGGAAAAGGTAAGGGACAAAAACTGTAATTTACCCTATATAATAAATAGAGACAAAAAAATAATAAAAAACCTTCAGTAACATTAATATGACTAATGTATTATAACTAGTAAATTGCACCCGCGCGATGCTGCGGGAAATTTTAGAACGACGTTCAAAAGATTGTTTACATAAGTAAATATTTTAGTTGTACAATGTCTAGTTATATGCATGGTTTGAGTTATTCGACTAATTGTATCAAATTTGTTTTAATCTTTAGTTATTATGTAGAATCGTATCATTTAATATAGATAAAATATATTTATTCAAAATAAAAATTATAATAATGTTAATAATAATAACTAAAGTAAACTATTCTTTTTAGTTATAGGAATTCAGTAGTTATACAAAAGTATAAAAGTTTTGTAGGTAAAAAACCATTATTTAAAAAAAAGATCTAAATTTATAGTATTGAAACTAAACATTATAATAACAACAATAATAATTAAAGTGAAGCTATCATTTTAAGTTATACTTCGTATATAAATTCATCAATTATGTAGAAATATAAATGTTATGTGAGTAAACTATTATTTTAGAGGGAAAAAAAATATAGAGATTGAATATGAAATTAAATTGAAGCTATCATTTTAAGTTATATATAAATTCATTAATTATATATAAATATAAATGTTATGTGAGTATACCATTATTTTAGAGAAAAAAATATAGAGATTGAATATGAAAGTACAGGGTAAAAATTGTAATTTAAGTAAATTTAAAGTTCAGGTGTGTAAAATGTAATTTAGGTAAAGTTATATTATAAGAAGAAAAAATGAAAGGGGAGCCAAGATTCGAACCTGGAACCCCTTGTTCAAGAGGGTATGACCATAACCACTCGGACAGAAACACAACTACTAGTTAAGTCCGCCTAAAACCAATATATCCCAGAAAACCACTAAAAGACAAAAGTTACTGTTCAGTCAATGATAAATGTTATATATACAATTTATAAGGGTAATATATACCACCTCAATTGCAATCGTGAAAATATTTTAGTTTGCGAACCGGCGATTGCCCACCATAGATAAGCTATAGTTTTTGAAAGAATGATGATAGAAGTACGTACATATTCCCAAAAATAAAAAATAAAATACGTACTTGATATTATCGTATATTTGTACTTGATATTTATAAACAATTTGACCTATTATCACTCGGTAAAATGAGGGCGTGAATACTGGATTGCAACTCTCCGGTTCTACTAATCACGCTGCCATGGCCCACCACCAAACCACCATCACCACCAAATCGCTGACTTGTAGCTTCAATCAGAATCCTTAGCTGTTTCTTTCTCCCCAAATCAACCTGCCGCCACCAACCACCACCAACTTAGCTCTTTCCCCTAAAAATGCATAATCCGCCTCCACCATCACCACCACAACAACCACCGGCCTTCAACATGGAATCGATCGATGATCACTTAACTTCAATTTTGGACTGGAGTCAATTCCTCGATTTCAACATTGACGATGATCAATTGCCGTTACCGACCGATCATTCACCGGCGATTCCAACATCTCAGGAGGTTTATCCGATTGACAATACCCAAGTGGTGACCCTCGATTCTGGTTCTGATACTAATGATAGGGTTCGGAAACGGGATCCGAGAATGGCCTGCTCCAATTTTCTAGCGGGTCGGATCCCTTGTGCTTGTCCGGAGGAAGACGCATTGCTGGTAGCGGAGGAAGAAGCTGCTACTCGGAAGAAGAAGACTAGGATGATTACGGCGGCGAGTTGTAGATGTCAGGTACCTGGTTGTGAGGTTGATATTAGTGGGCTTAAAGGATATCATAAAAGGCATAGGGTTTGTCTCCGATGTGCCACTGCTAGTACGGTGGTATTTGATGACCAGAATAAGAGATACTGTCAGCAGTGTGGCAAGTAAGTTCTGTTGTCCATTATTGTTATTATCATTTCTAGGTTTTCAAGCAATTTTAATTGTTAATATTCTGACAAATTGACAGGTTCCATATGCTGTCAGATTTTGATGAAGGTAAACGTAGTTGCAGAAGAAAATTAGAACGCCATAATAACAGGCGTAGAAGAAAACCCTCAGAACCTGAAGGATCTGGACTTCAGTCAGTAGATTATGATGATGGTCTTGATGAAGCTAAAACAGGTGCTAATAATTAATAATATTAACTCATGTTTTTTTTTATCTGTTGTTGTAAGATGGTATTCCTTCTCACAGAAGGAAACTGGGAAAAAAATGAAGAATTTAATTATGACATGAAGAAGAAAATGTATTTTTTGATGATCAAATGCCTGCAGGAAGTTAACACTTATGCTTAGGGGTGTTTGGATTTGTGGTTTGGAACTGGTTATTTAGTTATTGTGATTTCATGTTGCAATAATCCGTTTTTAATGTTTGGACAGATAGATACCTGCATTTGATTATTTGAGGGTCATATACCTAGTAATCCCTTTTTTAACCTAATTTGAGAGAGTTAACCCCCATTTCACAAAAGGTCTTTCCTTTTTTCAAATAAACGACTACTGGAGCAATTTTTTAACAGAAAATTTTAACGAACGTTAGGCTAAAGGACTGTAGGTGCAAAAAGTTTCCAAAAAAAGGACCACCAATGTAACTTTCTAAAGTAAAGGGCCATACGTGAAATTTGGTTTAAACATCAGGGACCATACTTGTAATTTACTCTTTAGTTTTTGGCTAATTCTTTCTTGTGTGAATTCCTCCTTTCAGTCCCTAAAGTAATTATTATATTTTGTAGTTCCCGAACCAATAAGTAGTGAATTAGCAGGAGAAAAACCATTCTTAGCAGCTGAAGGGCATATTGGTAATTTACCGAGCTCAAGTAATGCACAAATTATACAGAGTGAAAATATCCCATCTTTAGCTGTATCTGGTGAAAATCAAACAGATGAAGAAAAAGAAAAAGGAATCCAATCTCCATCGCCATCTATTTGTGATGATAAGAGTGCTTTTTCTTCTATGGTATGTTTTATTTATATATAATAATTTTTTTTTATATCGTAAATTATACCATTTGTATTTATATACGTTTTATTGTAGTACCCAACTGGTCGGATCTCATTTAAGCTTTATGATTGGAATCCAGCAGAATTCCCTCGTAGACTTCGACATCAAGTAATATAATCATTACTTTTTTAAATAAAAATTAAATTAGGGCAAAACGGGCAAATTTGGTAATGGGTTGAGCATGTGTTTGGGTCAAAGTGGATAATTTTTTTGTATGGGTTGGTTGGGTTGTCTGGAAACACTTTTTGACCAAATATTTTAATGGTCTAATATATAGTTGTTAAATATGCTTATAAAATGAGTAAATTACATAAATCATCCATGTGATTCATTCCAAGTTACGTTTTTCGTCTCTAAAGTTTCAAAATTACATGGATAGTCCCTAGTTTTGAAACTTGTAACACCAATAGTCCCAGAAGCAATAAAGTTGGTAAAGATTTTAGTGACCAGTGATGTTACACGTGTCAAAATAAGGGACCGTTGATATTACCGATTGTAAAATTAAATTAGGTAGTGTTGATGTTACAAATTTCAAAGCTAGGGACCGTTGATGTTACAAATTTCAAATATTAGGGCTATCTGTGTAATAAAACAAGTCGAGGGACCATTTACGTAATTTACTCTTACAAATTAGTTTGTTATGGCTTATACTTTTCTAATATAAGTATATGATTTTACAGATAATGCAATGGTTGGACAGCATGCCTGTTGAGTTAGAAGATTATATTCGTCCTGGATGCACAATTATAACCATTTTTATTGCAATGCCAAGGTCTATGTGGTTGAAGGTGACACCTTTTTTTAAATTATTTGGTCCTAATTATCAAAATAATTATTATATATCTGTTCGATATTTAATTTTGATAATTATCTAAATAATGTTTAATCTTTTAACAGTTAAGTGAAGATCCGGTTGTATGTATACACGACCTCCTTTCTTCACCAAGAAATTTGCTTTCTGGACGAGACACGTTTTTTGTTAATCTAAACAGTATGATTTTCAGTGTTATGAAAGGTTAATATATATATTTTTTTCTTTTATATCATAAGTATTATTGCGTGTTTATGTGCATTCTTAACGTTTGTGGGACACAGGTGGGAGGTCCGTGATAAGAATAAAAGCAGGGGATAAATCCCCAAAGCTACATTATGTTCAGCCTACATGCTTTGAAGCAGGCAAACCGATTGAGTTTTTGGCATGTGGAACTAATTTGTTTCAGCCTAGACTTAGGTACATTTTATTTTTTTTAATATTTGTTTCTTAAATCTCAATACGTAATCTCTTATACTGTTTTGAACTTAAATAATACACCAATCAGATACTGAATTGGGTTATTAGATCAAATTTTGTGTAGAATAATTTACATATATCGTCCCTGTGGTTTGTATGAAATTATGAATTTCGTCCCTAAATTGTGTAACAAATGCAGGTTTTTAGTATCATTTGCTGGCAAGTATATGAAAAATGATTGGCGTGTTTCATCATTCAACAACAAAAATGAGACTTGTGCAACAAGTTTCGATCATCAGTTTATGAACATATGTGTTCCTCATACTGATTTGGATGCTTTTGGGCCAGGATTTATTGAGGTTTGGTTCAAATTATCCTTTTTATGACCTGTATTTTGATGATTACTACATCTTATAGTTGGTTATTTTTCGTGTTTTCTGTTTTGAAGGTTGAGAATGAATTTGGTCTATCCAATTTCATCCCGATTCTAATTGCAGAAGAAGAAATATGTTCAGAAATCAAAATCATGCAGAAAAAATACTATTCAAATCTCCAATCAGCAACTAATTCGTGTGAAATTGCAGTTAATAAATTCTCTGAATTACTGGTGGATATTGCATGGTTACTCAAACAACCAATTGCAGAAGATGATATGATGTCATCACAATTACAAAGATTCAATGTTGTTATTAGTTTCCTAATTGAATATGAATCAACAACAGTTTTGAAGAGAGTATTACACTATCTGAAGATGAAAATTGCCAAAAATGGTGCCATCATTGAAGAGACAGTGAATCATGCCACACAAATCCTAAATCAGCGATTAGAGAAAAAATTAAATATAAATTTGCAGGAAAAAGATAATTTGGTAGAAGATGATGATGATCAAGTGCTTCCATTCATTTCAAACATTAATCAGGTACCTGAAAATTCATCAAGGATGATTGATAATCTTTTATTACTTTAAAGTTAAAACTAAATGTCATAAAATAGCAATACACTTTAGGTGATGGTCTGTTTTGGTAACTATAAGTTTTTAACTCTGTCTGTTTTTGTAATTACAAATCTTTAGTTTGGGAGTTGATTTGAACACCACATAAACTAGTTCATGTACCACACTATACAACATTTAAAGCTAGTTGTACAAGTAATTTAAAACAATGATTGTGATGTGCAGAGTAGTTTTTGTGGTGTAGAAATCACCTTTATTTTAGTTTGAGTATTTTGCTAATTATAGTGTTAAATCACGTAAAAAAATAATGACCATAATAGGGGTAAGATCACTTCTTCTAATATAATTACTAGATAGAAACAAAAAAAAAAACTTTAATTACCAAAACGAACAACTGACTAAAGTATATTGCTATTTTATAACACTTTCAGAAGGCATTGTCTAATTATTTAGAGGGTCAAATGATTGGTCAACATTAATGGCCTAACTCTACACGTTCTCTTAACTGCAGGAAAGTGAAAAAGTTGGACTTTTAAATGCTGATCATGTTATGAGTGTGATTCCTTACAAGGAACAACCAGAGATCCGTTCAAACCGCATGTTTGCTTATAGAACCAATAGATTTATGACAGGTCGCGCGTTAATCCTAGCCGTTGGATTGGTTACCGTGTGTTTTGGTGTATGTGCAGTTATGTTGCACCCTCAAAAGGCGACTGCAATTGCCATAACTATTCACAGGTGTTTGTTTGACGATAACTAGTATTTCATCTATAAATCTTGGACCCAAGGGCTAGTTTGTAAATTAATCGTTGTAAGGTAGATTTTAACCGTAGATTTGAGTTAGTGTAAAATGTATTGCTTGGGTTATGATTGTTATTGTTTCTTATCGAAGATTAATAAATCATTAATACATTTTGGAGGTGAGAATTTCATATAAAATGGTCTTTCACTATGTAAGATTAAAGTTGGAACAAACATATAAGACTTATATTGCCAACGGGCATCAGTTTGAAATATTAGAATGGACCAACAATACCTTTGGAAGCTATGATCATATTTTCTGTCAGAATTGTATTGTTGTTTGACTGTATATGATTTTAGTTTTCCTTCTTGAGTCGTCCAATCATATATATTTTCTTTTATTTCACATATGTTTAGTTTTTGATATATCGTTTTGGATTTGATATTTACAAAATATACATCACATTTTACAATTCTAAAGTATATTGTACAAATATATCAATATAAGTTGTGATGTGTGAATAAGTATTTGTAATAAAAATATCACATCTTTATTTACTGACACTTTTTGCTTACAAGGTTAGTTTATTATAGAAAAAACAATTACATATTATCAATATGTTTTTGAAATTACACTTAGTTATATATGAAATCGAAAACTACAAGTATTGTCTACTTTATTTGCAAGATAGAAAATTGGTTTCGTTAAAGTGGATCAAAACAAATGGAACTAAATGAGAAAAAGTTCTACTTGCAAACATCATAATAAGAGCAGTTGGTCTCACTAAAGCCCCTTTGGCGGTCGCCATACGATAGCGTTCTCTTCGCCGATTTAAAATTGCCAAACCTTTGACGTCCGCCAAGGGACGAGAAAAAGCTTCAACGGCCAA
This sequence comes from Calendula officinalis, assembly GCA_963853835.1. Lineage (NCBI taxonomy): Eukaryota > Viridiplantae > Streptophyta > Magnoliopsida > Asterales > Asteraceae > Calendula > Calendula officinalis. The sequence continues at coordinate 11,141,108 of OY970821.1, read as the reverse complement.
TTTTTTTTTTTTAAATGTGGGACCCATTTAACACCTTTTTGTCTTTTAACATCATATCACTATTTTTAAACACATGTGTTAAACCTATGCTAAAGCCTCAAAAAGCCTTTAACATGTCTTTAACACATGAACCATACCTAGTGTTAAAGGAGTGGTGCATTTCCGTCATTGAAGCTTAAGAACACTACTCCGTCAAACCGTACTCGACACTGTCCCCAATAATTTTCTCAGGCACTATTAGGCGGAAGACGCTTTCTAACGTTTTTTTCCTCCTAATTCTAACAGCTATTTAATAAATAAAAAAAAAATATTTTGTTATTAATTTTTTTTTATTAATATAGTGATATTACAAAAGAACAAAAAGTGAAAAGAACCCAAAAAAGATAGGCCCAATCCAAAAATCCAATTAACTAATCTCTAAAGTAAGTAGGACTAGGAGTGTGATTCGATATAAACTTATTTAATGTGGCCTTGAATTTTATAAAATAAGTTGAAATACATATTAATCTTTGAATACATGGAGAATAATTAATTTAGCATGGCCTTTAATTTATTTTGTTATTTATTTTAATTAATTCAATTATTTATATTTCAAAATTAAAAAATTACATAAACCAGAACAACATATTCTTTTTTTGGATAAGGGTACTAATAAATAACAATTTTAAAATATTGTTAAAGATAGTCTTAGAGCATTATTTAAGAAAAATAGCAGTGTTGAAAAATAACTATAAAAACCTTAGTGCCCTAAAAACTACTCACTACTAATAGTGGTTATACTTGATTATTTATACATAAATAATACCTCAATCCTTAAGTATTAGAGCGCTAGATATGGGGAGGTCTTAAAACACCGTTAAAGCCAATAACCTCGTCAAACCCACACCACCATAGATTTGACATGTTACACCTCTATAATATGATTTTAACATACTATATCGAATACATATTAAAATTATGTCAAAACTTAAAAACTCGATAATATCTTCTATTATTAGCATATCTCTAGTTTTTTTTTTTTTTGAACGACAAGTTAGTAAGTTAGTGGTTCGAGCCTAGACAGTGATATCCACAAGGGGCAGTATGCCTTCCCTCGAACCTTCCACCTTTTTTGTCCACGACGGGACTTGAACCCATGGCCAATAGGTCATGGGCAACACCTTAAATCCACCTTGGATACCACTAGGCTACAAGCCTTGGGTATATCTCTAGTATTATTACGGAAACTCGTGCTCTAAAACCACCCAACCCACCATCGAGTCATCGACCGTGGACTTTTGACCATCTCCGCCATTTATATATTTCTATCTTTCCTTTGCGTCTTTATCCCACCATAAATCCCCCCTTTTTAATTCCAATCCTATTTTTATACTACAAGATAATCATTTATATTTCTATTCATATACAGTCGCCTACACGTATCATCTTCTCCACTTTCTCTTCTTCAATTCCATTGCTTTACTCATATTGAATTACAAAATCGGTACGGAAACCCTTTTCAATGATTTTAATCACCGATTAAGGTTTATCCTTGTTTTGATTGCCATGCTTGTTGCTGTTTATTATTTTTTATTGGCTAATTGTGTTTTGAATAAGAGTGATTGATATTTACTTGTTTTGAATCTGTTTGTTATCTAAGGTTTTACTGATTAGCTACTGACTAAAAATTACAAACAGGGGATTATTTTGTGTAGTTCTCTATGATTATATTTGCAATTTATTAGTTTCTTCTAATAACCGGAAATTTATTAGGATTTTATGATTTATTGCCCTTTATGTTTATTGATGCTGTGCTAATATATTTGGGAACTGGGAAGCAAAAATATACTAGGATATATAGAATATCTTTTTTTTTCTTCTCTTTCTTGTGTTTGATGACCACAAACATATAAAATTATGGAAATATATATTTCATCAACATGTTCATAATGTTTTTCATACTTTTTATTGAAAGTATATATTTCTTTTTATGGTTATGATTAGTTTGTATGTTTTTTTTTTCTGAATTTAAAGAAGACCAGTTTTTTTACAGATAAGAAACGTTACGGATCATTAAAATGAATTTCTATTCTCGTAAACGACCCGTTACCACAAATTCAGCTTCTAAAAAGGGATCAAATCCTATTACACGAGACAAAGATGAAACTATTCAATTCTGCAATAGAATTGGTTGCAGTGGCAGACTTAACCATACACACCATACTCAAAATTATCTGAGGCCTAATGTGAAAAAACACGACCTTAATAATAATACTTCAGAAAATAGTCAAGTCAAACTTAAGTCAAAATCCCGAGATACCGAGTCAAACAAAGGTGTATTGAATTTAAAACCGGGTGGTAGGACAGTTGAAGTGGGATCATCAAGCACAGGAATAAGGAAGGTTGACCGTGATGGTCAAAGTCAAACGGGTTTGGTTGACCATGATGGGAAGAAGAATACAGTCAAAAAGAGGTCAACTGAAGGAGAAATGAGATCATCTGTTAGAGGGAAAAACATCAGTGGGCCCGTTTCTTCTTACGGGGGTCGTGTTTCATCAGTAAGAACTCGTAGGTCTGTTAATCAAAATGGAAATAATTCGTCTTCTAGTGAGTCTACTCGTGTGACTCCTGAGAATGTGGATGCAATTGCAAGTGTAATTATCTTGACTTTTATATTGACTTTTTCTTCCTTAAAAAAAAAAAAACTCTGGTTAATGTTTTCTGTGCTGTTTTGCAGGTATTATTGGCACTTGAGAGGATTGATCAAGAAGAGGGGTTAACATATGATGTAAGCAGTTGTAATTTTGTTATAAAAACATAAGAAAATGGGTCAAAATGAATATGCTTGAAAACTTGAAATAGATGATATGGCTACATTTATAAAATGTTGTGTTTATTATAAATATAATTTTTTCTTAATTTCGGTATGATTTTAAATTATAGTAGTATATATTTCTAATGCAAATTTATTTTTTTCTAGTAGTTTCTAATTAACATAACTCATGATATGGTGTTTAGCTTATTAGATAAAAAAATATATATAAACCCAAAACAACCCATTTGATCGATTTGTTACATCTAATAATAAAATTATATATTTGTCCATGTGCAGCAAATTCTGGGAAATTCATTTCTTGGCGGGTTCAACTTATATGATCAACATAGAGACATGAGACTAGACATTGATAACATGTCCTATGAGGTTTGTAATTTTTTTTTATTAAAGTGATGAAATTAATAATTACATAATGCTATATACTCCCTCCGTCCCACAAAAAACTTCTCATTTGGCTTTTGCACATGTTTTTAGGTGATAGTTAGTGGTGGGGTCATTGATAATACTTTTGATTAAAATATAAGGTTGAATTGGAGAGAGAAAGATAGTTAGTGGATGTTAGTGGTGGGGTTTTAATAATAATAGTTTTTTATTGTGTGAAGCCCACCAAATATGGGAAATGGGAAGTTTTTTGTGGGACAAAAGTTTAGAGTGAAATGGGAAGTTTTTTGTGGGACGGAGGGAGTAACAATTAACAAATAGTCCATATTTAATTATTGTTATTTTTTATTATAGGAATTATTAGCATTAGAAGAAGAAATGGGCATAGTGAGCACAGCACTATCTGAAGAAGAATTATCAAAATTCATTAAAATTAGTATTTACAAACCTTTGCATTTCAAAGAATGGAGAGTGAGAAACGATGGGTGTTTGGATGACACAAAATGCAGTATTTGTCAGGTAATTCTTCTTAAACTATCATTTATTTACATAATATTAACTAAATTACATAAAAAGTATTCACATAATAATAACCTTAATGTTGTATTTGTTTTCAGGAAGAATTTATAGCAGGAGATGAAATAGGAAGGGTGGGATGCGACCACGGTTACCATGCTGACTGTATTAACCAATGGCTGCAGTTAAAGAACTGGTGTCCAATTTGCAAGGCATCAGTAAAACCATCAAACTCTTAATAGATACATTTGTGTATACATATATACATATATACTTATATATATGTATAAATCTATACATATATACACATACGTACGGGTTGGTGCTCGATTTCTCTGTACAAAAATCATCTTGCTGTCTCAATTGTACATTCATATGTACATACATACATGAATATGTACATGGTTTAAAATAGTTAATAAACCGCTTTGTGGTACACTTAAACTTCATCGAAAGTTTGTTATTTTCATGGCATTGCTTGTTTTCTATACATAAAACAAGTAATTACATTCCTTTTATTTAATTACAAATAACATTATTACACATACAATCCCTTATTTGAAATACGTATACAGATTCTTGGATGCATAGTAAACGATTAGTACCGAGACCAAAACAAGCAACGGTTTTCCTGTCATGTTCATTGAACTTGGTCTAATCGGTCCTAAACTTGGTTTCGGTTGACCAGGTCCGGTCAACGCCATCTGTGTTGGTTGACTTTCTCGTGATCCCCTCTTTTGCACCGGTTCTGCAACTGATGGTTTGTTTGCACCAACTGTTGGTAGATGTGTTTGTTTCGGTTCTTCAAGTTTGGGTGTCACTATATCAGAGACTTGTATGGTTTTTGCCTGTAACAAGCAATTAGTATACGTATTTTATGACATATTCTTAGGGTAACAAGATAGTCAAGCTTGGTGAAATCAGGTGGAAAAGTGGTCCAGTCTTGATCAGCTTCGATCCAAGGGATGAGATTGAAGCTGATCAAAGCAAATGGGGACCACTGATTTCATCAAACTTGTCTGATTACACATGAAGTTTCGGAAACAACTTACCAAGTTCTTGAATTGTAAGTTATACAAAATGTCGATATATCGTTGTTTCGCTTCCTTATTTTCCTTGTTCAATTGCCTCCAAAAACCATACATTGAACCCATATTCAATGCTTTGTTAGCATAAATCTTCCATGTATAACTGAAAACACAAAACTCAACTTAATTAAACATGACTCCCAAACATTTATATTTTGTCACAACTCACCACTCGTAAATACGTTGAAGCCCAGCTTTTGACACCTGTTCCCAATATTCACCATCAACTTTACATCTCGTAAAAAAATCAGCAATCTTATTACTCGATTCATCTCCATTATTCGGGTCAATATGAAAACCCGAAACCCCATCAACCACAATCTCAGCGGGCCCACCTTGATTAGTTGCAAAAATCGGTAGCCCACAATTCATCGCTTCAATAACCGTCAACCCGAAAGCTTCATACAAAGCGGGCTGCACAAAAGCCCCTTTTGTATCAGCAATACAACGATACAATTCGCCATTACGGGTTCGATCATTTTGAGCTGCTATCCATCGAAATTGTCCTTTAAGTTTGTGTTTCTCAATCAATTCATGCATTTTTTTAATTTCCGCCATTTCTTCACGGTCTTTAGATCTTGTTGGATCGAAAAAGCCCGCAACAACAACCAAGTTTACAAGGCTTCTTAATCGTTTGTTCTTCCCGAACCATTCGGTTAATCCGGTTATGTTTTTAACCGTATCGAGTCTTGCCATTGAGAATATTATCGGTTTCGTTTTGTCCGCCAAATATCCCCTAATCGATGAACAAAAGTATGTTACAATGTTATATCATTAATCATATGATTAGAGTAAGTTATTGAATAACTTACATATGCTCGTTGTTATCTTGTTGGTTGTAAAGTAATTCATTAATTGCGGGATGAAATGATGTTAATCGTTTATCGGTTTCGGTATACGGGAAATAAACGGATTGTTCTGCACCGGGTGAAGCTATGTTGAACTTCGGGTCGAATACATTGATTCCAGAAATAACCCTACAAAGTCCGGGCATGGTAAAAGATCCATGGGTCTCATATTGACCCGGTCTTTGCTTGCTACACATACAAACAAGCAAAATGAACCCAAATATAGTTTAGTAGGTTATTAAATTAAATGTTAATAGAAAAGTTCAAAATTCCCACTAATTTAAGTTTTTTAACATCTAACCTTCCAGCGATTTCTTGATAAGTGCTTGTAATTATAAAATCAGCAGCATTCATCGAGATCAAATCCGCAGTAAATTGGCATGAAAAATGGTACTTTTTTTCAAACTTTTTCCAGTTAACATCTGAATTTTCGTACTTGGTCTTCTCCAATGCGTGTGCAATTGTTCCCTAGAGTTATAAAAATTTAACCAAAAACAGTGAGTTTGATTAGCAGTTAATTAGTTATCCCAAATAACACAATTACAAATTGGATAATCTATACTAACCTGTGTTACTCCAAATTTTTTGGCCATAAGAGATGCAACAATATTCCCATCTGTGTAGTTTCCTAAAATAAGATCCGGTTTACATTCCATTACCTCTAATACCTTTGAGGCAGCATCCTAATTAAGAAAATTATTTTTGTGTCAGATATAATTAGAAAACTTGTACTCCGTATTATCTTTAGGAAAATCCCCAAGGGCTATCATTAAAATCTTAAGACATGCATCAAAAACTTACACATCAATCTATAACTAATCCCTGAATTTTACAAATTACCCTTGTATAAATTAATGTACATTTTAATTATGTATTTAAAAACAGCCCTTAGGTCTTTAATTAACAAAACCTAATAATCTGATATTTTGAATAAACACACTAGACTTACCTGTGCGAATCTTTCAAGATATGGGTAGATATCAAACCGTGAAACCCATTGACTAACAATGCCTTTTGAAGTTCTAAAAGGAACCCGAAGAATGTGGGAATACGTAGTGTTTAAAATCGGTTCCATTTCCTCGTTACATTTTGTTCCTTGTGCATCGGGAATGAGTCGACTCACCTATAGATACATTAATTATATATATTCGATCATTAGATTATAACATAAGGTTGAATTATTACTAAATCAATGCAACCCCGAAAACATACCACAAGAATTCGGGGCTTTGCATTCAACCCTTGTTGCTTTATTCTTAGCAAAATCTCTTCCTCTAGTGCTTTCACTTGATCAAGAATGTAAACAACCTGGATTATGTTGACTTTTTGAGTCAAACTTACTTTACACCAAAATAAAACTAGAGTCGTTTTTGTTAGCCAAATAGCACTATAACTTTTATCCCACTTGTATGATTTGTTATCCAGATGGGTTTATAAAGAACTTGGAAACAAAAAAACCCATCTAATTTAAGTCGATTTTGACGTTAGTCAACCCAACATTTGACCAAGAAAAATAGTCACCTGGCCTCCAGTATCTGGCAATCCAAGAACATCTGACTGTCCAAAATATCCATGAATCGAAAATATAACAATATTGAATATAACCGGAAGCCTGCTAAAAAAAGATTCCATATTTATCGGATCTGGAGCTTGAAGGATTTCTGAAAGCATTTTCATTGTCTCCCTAACTCTTTCAGCAGTATCTCCCCAACCTTTCTCGAAACCCCATTCTTTTAGCCTGTATAATTCGCATAAATTAATCGTTAGTGTTTATTTTTCGAATTTGTTATAATGTAAAGACTTTTATGTTAATTACTTGGGCTCCAAGGTACGATATTGCTCGTCTTTTGGATGTGCGGATAAGTAGACATCAGCCACGATTAATGCTTTTTGGAGCTTTGAAACCGTGTCTAGTGTCTCGTTGATCATAAGCTTCTGCAAAATAAGAAAAAGAAAAAGTGTTATATAACAAATTTATCAACTTTACATACTACCCCATATGTGATCTATTGTCGGCACTGTTTTTTTAGGCAAAATATTATAATGAAGATTAAAATGAATTAAAATGGATAGTTAGTAGATGATGAGTCTCGCTTCTTTTGAATAAAGTGGCCGGTGTCAATTCAAAGTTGATAGTTAGTTGATGATATATCTCAATTTCTTTTTACTATCAAATAATGTAAATTTAAAGTGTATTGCTTATTTTGAAACTGAGAAAAATATAAAGTGTATGAAAAATATAAAGTGTATGACTTGTTCTGACACGTAGTTAGTATTATTTTAGCTGTATATATATTGTTACCTCTCCATGATAATTTAGAGCTAGCAAATGATCAAGTAAAGGTTTTGCATTTTCTAGATCACCACTAAGCTTTGAGGTTGTGAACTTTGAAATGTAGTTCACTCCATTGCCAATAGATGAAGAAAGGGTCAACCGAGGTGTGCAAAAGTCAAACGCTTCAAAGTCCACTTCAAGGGCATTGTCGTCTTTTGCCCTGTTCATGTACACAATATTAATATATGTCAAACTTTCTCCGCTAAATGAACGTTTTTCTACAGTTATATATTTTGAAGTGTATATATGTGAGTTTTATATAGTTTGGTGGGTAATACGACGTCGTACCAGTCGTTATCATAGATGGATTCTTTCAACTTGAGATATTGTGAAGGAGTAAGCTGTTCAACAGTGACGTCATCAGCATTGACCTTGACGTACTCCCACTCTCCGGGACTCCCCCTTACTGTTAATGCTATATATGGTGGAATTACAAATGACTCCTGCATTTTGTCCAAATATATTCATTATTACCTTTTATTTAACCTTTTTTCAATGAAGTTAAATGATATGAGTTTTGCTATAAAGAACGTTAAATGTCTATTTTTTTCCTTGTGTTAGTAATGTATTAATGAATCGTCTATTTTTTTCCTTGTGTTAGTAATGTATTAATGAATCGTCTATTTTTTCCTTGTGTTAGTAATGTATTAATGAATCGGTTAATAAATATGTAGTAATTATTATGGTTTATTTAGTTTATTAATCAAATACATTCACGTAAGGAGATTATAACCTGTGTGGAACTCAGGATTTGTCCCAGTGAACCCTCCAAAATCTTGGTTCTTTCAAGTTTGTCGTCTATGGTCTTTTCGATTATGGAAATCAATTCTTGGGGTTTCACCGATCTTTTCCCACGTGATGTGAAACTTTAAAAACAAAACAAAAAATGAGGCAATGAAAACAATTCAAATAAGACTTCAAAATTTAACGCAGTTTATTAGGTTTTGAGCACCTTCTTAACCCGTTTTTAATATAAATACGTCGTTAATAAAACAATTTAACCTCATTTAACACTAAATACATACCGCTGAAAGCATCTCTTTGCATGGTACCGGCTTTGCTTCAGTGCATCTCCCAAATTCTTTGCTACTCCGAAATCCATGAACCACCTAACGAAATGAAACTATATATCGTTAAGCCACTTGGGTTAATTAATCTTACAATAGGAAGTTGGACGTTTTATCGGAAGCAAACTGGACCGATAATCAGTTTATGTGAAAGACAAGATGGCAATTACCATTGGCCGAAACACGGTTTTATAGGAAAGTTGTGTAGTAAAACTTTGAGGGCAAGACAAAAGATGATTTTGTGGGCAGGAGAAAGAACATTCTTTGGTTGAGTGTGTGGGCCAAAACAAACATTGAATTGTACAAAGGAAAAGAATATTGTGATTTTGTGCAAAATCAAATCTTGATTCTTCGTCAATTTGTTTAAATTCATTTGAGGAGGAAAAGTATTGTTTTTTTTTTTTTTTTTGTATGCTAAGAGACAATGTTACAAACAATAGATATGCACCAATATTTTAGTTTAAAAAAGATATTGACGTTTTTAGCGTACTCTCCCGGGTGGTTGAGTTTTGCTTCGCTATGGTCGTTTTTGAACCTTCCTTGGTTACCTGGTAAATATTTACATAGGAAATAGATTGAATCCATAACCTCTAGGAGATCATCTTAGACCCACCTATAATTATCTTAGACATGCACAAAAAAGGTCTGACATTCTTGTTCAAAAAACATCATATTTATGAAGTTTAGAAGTCCTAATAAAAACAACCATGACATTAGGCGTAAACATATGCGTATGGTGTTATAACCATGTCATGTTCATGTTATAGGTGTCTTTGGGTTCCAAAAATAAAGTAACAATCTCTTTGCAAAAATTAGAAGGAAAAAGAAAAACGCCGGCCTATAATGCACGACTACCGCCATGGCGTGACTATGTCAAGGATCGAGGTGTCCTATGGCACTGTCCGCAAGCTTTTTGGCGAGCCTATGACAAGTGCGCACGGGAAAGCTCTTAACTAATGTTATATTGATTGTATTAATTTTACCAAAATCTCGTGACACATTAAAATCATTTAGGGAGCGTTTGTTTTGATGTAATCATTTGTAATCTTTTAGATGTATTTTTCTTTTGTAATTCAGTTTCTACGTAATTTCAAAATACATTATTCGTTGTAATTGAAATCCTTCTCAAAGCCCTAACTATGAATTCAATTATGTTTCTACAAACTTGAATGTTTTATATGTTTCAGACTTTAAAATCGTTCATAAATATATAAAAAATGTAAAAAGCATTTAAAAAAATATTAAAAAAGAGTTAAAAATAATATTTTTTTAAAATAAACTAAAAAAGAAATGCATAAGTACTGATTTGGATTCTAGAAAAAAGTTTATAACCAAACAGGCAACATATTCTAATTACAACAAAATTCAATTTCTTTAAAATTCAAATACATTACCGGGATTATAGCATGTCAAGCACACCCCTTATATTTCCTTATTGATTTTCAACAAGATTAAGCAACAAATACTATATAACTAGTAGGTTTCCCCGCGCGATGCCGCGGGGGAATTTCATATAAGATCTAAAATATTGTTTGTTGATAATATTATCGATTAAAATATATAAAGATTTAAATATTAATTGTCAATAGTAAAATGCATATATCCTTACGAAGTGCATCCACTATAAATATTTAGAGGATAATATTCTATAATTAAAGTATAAAAAAAGTCAACAAAGAAAAAAGTTGATAAAGAGATCAAGAAAAATATGTAGAAAAAAAAGTTGCAAAAACAAAAAAAGATTTAACAATTTTTTTTAAAAAAAAAAACAACCTAAATAATTGAAACAAAAAGGCTAACATATGGGTTAGAAATGATAACGGATTAAAATATTTTAATTATAAAACAAAAGCAAGAGCAAGAGCAAGGCGTCGAACTAATTAGAAAAATCTTGATATTAATAGTTTTGGTTAGTCATTTCATAAAAAGTTAAATTTAAGAGAAAAAAATGTAACTTTTACAAAGTTTGAAAAAAAAGGTAAAAAGTTTGATGGAAAAAATTCTAGATATTAAATGTTAAAGTTAAGGGTAATAATTGTAATTTTAGAGAAATTAATGTTTAAGGTGTAAAATGTAATTTAAGCAAAGCTGGAAAAAAGGAAAAACAAAAATATATGCCGGCTGGGGTCGAACTCAGGACCTCCTGGTCATTAATACAGAGGCCTTACCACCCTACTAGAACTCCGTATGTGCTTGAATTCCGGCTTTAAGTAATAAATAATGAAAAAATCGCTAGAAGATAAAATTTTAGTGTTCAGTCCATGCTAAATGTTATAGAGTTGATGTGCCTCGTATGTAAAGTTTGATAGATTTAATATCTCATTTTCTATTTACATGGTAACTTTCCAATTGAGTTTTGGTTGAAAATTTGTAATTTGTGCCAACTTTTGGTGTACTATACCTTAAAGTGAATCTTGAGGTGATAGGTGGTTAACATGTTTTCTATGAGGATATCGAAATAGGTATTTTTTTTTATGGAAAATGATAATGACAGCACATTAAAAAGACAAAATAATAAAAGATGACCTTCTAAATTTTAGGAATAATACTTTTTTAATCAATGTACAACTTTTTTATGCATGTAAGCATGTTAGTGATGACCTTAAGGTCTGCCATTAACAAAACCCTTTTTTTATATGGGAAGATGCGTAAAAAAGACTTGGTTGATAATATAATTCTGTATTTTTTTAATTGGTTAAAGCTTTTAAACCCAAAATATGATAATAATTAAGGTGAGTCGCTCCAATCCCTTTTGCATTTGTACTAATCTTATTTCATTCCAGGTACTTAAGATATTAAATCTAATACTTTATATGTATTAGAGATATTTTAAAAGAATCTTATTAGAAATAAAAGTTATCAAATACTAGTAAAGAGTAAAATTAAAACTTATGCAATTTAATTAATATAAAACACTATTTTTATCTAGTAAAGATAATTTTCTTTTTATCTGGGCCGGTTTTGCTATTTTATTTTTATATGGGCCGATTAACTTGCAGTTTAATAGAGCCCGTAAGCAAAAGTAACTGGACGTCTTGAAACTTTGGCAACTAAAATTAGTAGGGGTGCGCAATTTTGGGTTTAAAGCTTTTAAACCCAAAATATGATAATAATTAAGGTGAGTCGCTCCAATCCCTTTTGCATTTGTACTAATCTTATTTCATTCCAGGTATTTAAGATATTAAATCTAATACTTTATATGTATTAGAGATATTTTAAAAGAATCTTATTAGAAATAAAAGTTATCAAATACTAGTAAAGAGTAAAATTAAAACTTATGCAATTTAATTAATATAAAACACTATTTTTATCTAGTAAAGATAATTTTCTTTTTATCTGGGCCTGTTTTGCTATTTTATTTTTATATGGGCCGATTAACTTGCAGTTTAATAGAGCCCGTAAGCAAAAGTAACTGGACGTCTTGAAACTTTGGCAACTAAAATTAGTAGGGGTGCGCAATTTTTTTAAACGACTTCATTAAAAACAAACTTGCGAGAAGCTATAAAATAAAAATATAATTTCAGATGACATCACTTTTGGATGACATCAAATTTCTGATGGAATAATGGTTAGCATTTATTTTATATGAAAGCACCAAAATTAGTGAATAATAACATTTATTAACACATTTTTCAGTATCATCACTACTCGCTAGCATTGTTATGCAAGAAAATAAATATTAAAGACCAAGTCTTAGGTTCTTTATACAAAACTACGCCGATATTTGCTTTACAAGTGATCTTAAATTCTAATTTGGGGCACTTGAAATTGTGATTTGAATATTTATTGTATTCTAAAAACATAATTAATATGAAATAAGTGTTTGACCCGAAAAAAATAAAAAAAATCAATTATTTACATTTTTGATGCACCAAAACATAGTTTTAAAAAAGCAAGCTCAAACATATAATGTAAGTTAAGCATTTTATTTATTAAATAAACATATAATCAGATTTATCAAACACTACAAATTTAATACTCCGCATTTGATTATTACGATTTCAAACTGAATAATGATATTCATATACTGTTTTTTATAATCGTGTTTTGTAAGAGCACAAGGTATCATTGGATGTTAAACCAGTGTTAAAGACAACTTTGCCTCTTTAAAGTTGGTTTTTAAGACCGAGCTCGTAATTATCCTCTCTTATCTAATATTCATATAATATACATTTGAGACCCGTATAAATTACCCCAAACTAATCACAATTTATATAAAAAAAACTTTTAACTCCGTGTTAAACCAATTGTGGAGGAGCAATTGGTGCAAGCTATGGTATGGTTTTGCGAGCTTTGGATGGACACGCCCACATCTCGCCCTCTAACCGTTTATAATCTAATTATTCATTTTCAAAATACATAATTTATTTTCGTAATCACAAACACAAACACTCTTTAAAAAATAATGTACTTTCGAATCATCCATATAGCCTATATACTCTTCAAGTGCACCTTGAACTATCATATTATCTACCAAGCAACCTCTATTTTATAATCATTCTTCTGAAACCATAGTTGATATCCATTAGCAAGAGAATAGCTTGTGAGGTAAGTTTTAACTATTAAAGACTTTTAGTTTCATACACATTTTTTTTTTCCAATATCGTTTTCATCAACATGAAATTCAATTGCCTATTTATGCTATAAAAAACAATGAAGGTTCCATTAAGTTTGTCGTTTTTATATTAATAACCGTATTTTCACCATCTAGTTTACAATCACATTACACTTTATCTTGTATTCTAGGAAATCCAAGAGTTTTGCATAGTCCCAAGGGACAAATCCTAGCCATTGTGTAACGACCCGAATTTTGTAAATAAATTGTACAAAAATATGATAATTATGGATAATTCATTTAAGAACCGTAGGAATTGGTCTCGTGTCATTTGGACACTGTTTGATATGGTTAAGGTCGAAACCGGGCTGGTTTAGACAATAAAAAGTTGCAACCTAGCTGCCTGGGAGAGTTCGCGACTCGAACTATGGTTCGCGATCGCGAAGTCGAGACTGAGATTTTGGGATTTTGATGATCGGAGTTCACGACCCGTTCCCGATCGCGAAGTGTTCCCGACGCGGGAAGTTCGCTACGCGAACTCCAGTTCGCGATAGCGAACTGTGCAGCTGTATATATTATCGGGTTTAGGCTAGGGTTTAGGCATCAACGACCCTAATCCTATCTCAGCCGTTTTTGTGAAGAAAGGAGGCGATTTTGGAGATTTAAAGCTCAAATCTTCACCATCTTTGAAGATTTAAACATCAAAGGTAAAGATTATTGATTCTTATCATCTTCTACCTTAGTTTCAAGCTTTTCATGGGTATCAATGGTGGTTTTGGGATCCAACCATATCATCTTTGGGGAAGATGAACTATCTTGAGTGTAAAACACTCATTGTAAGCTAGTAATCAATGTGTACAAGTTAGATTTGGGTTTTATGAATAAAAATCTTGAACAAGGGTTTGAGATTCCACCAAGTTGTATGAACTTGGTGGTTGGGGTTGTTAATATGGATTAGTTAGTGATTAGTTATAGTTAATAACTAGTTATTATGATGATAATGATGTTAGGTCAAGAAGACCTTGTGATTGGAAGTACTTCCTTGATTGGGAAGTAAGGATTTGTGTTGTTGAACACAAGTATTGGATAGCATTGCTAAGGTGAGTACATGTGATCTTTTCTGAGTACATAGTAAAATGATTTCTATGGTTTAAATGATTAAACAAGTTTTTAGTAGTCTTTATTGAATAGATGTTTTAATAAAGAAAAAAAGATTGATTAACTAGTATGTGAATTGAATTGTTATTGATTTGCTTGGTTACCACTAGTATGTTGAGATTTATGATTTGGAGCATTGACTCAAGTTGTTGAATGGTTATGTGGTAGCTAGGCAATTGGATCCTAGATAACCCACACAAGTTGGGGGAGTTAGTGACACCTACTTGGGGCGGTACCACCCTGCGCAAGGGTAGTGTGTCGAGAAATAGATAACCCGAAAAGCGGGGGAGTTTGAGATAACCCGGAAATCGGGGGAGAAATAGATAACCCAGAAACGGGGGAGTTTACCTAGATAACCCATATCGGGGGAGTTGTTTCAGGGAGGCCCGTTACGTATGTATTGGGCTTATGGCTAGCCTTAGAGTATGATTGACTATGTGCAATTTGATAATTATTAAATCATTATTTTATTGCAAATATTTTCTAATCGGGTCTAAAACCCATGGTATAGCCTATATACTCTTCAAGTGCACCTTGAACTATCATATTATCTACCAAACAACCTCTATTTTATAATCATTCTTCTGAAACCATAGTTGATATCCATTAGCAAGAGAATAGCTTGTGAGGTAAGATTTAACTATTAAAGACTTTTAGTTTCATACACATTTTTTTTTTCCAATATCGTTTTCATCAACATGAAATTCAATTGCCTATTTATGCTATAAAAAACAATGAAGGTTCCATTAAGTTTGTCGTTTTTATATTAATAACCGTATTTTCACCATCTAGTTTACAATCACATTACACTTTATCTTGTATTCTAGGAAATCCAAGAGTTTTGCATATTCCCAAGGGACAAATCCTAGCCATTGTGTAACGACCCGAATTTTGTAAATAAATTGTACAAAAATATGATAATTATGGATAATTCATTTAAGAACCGTAGGTATTGGTCTCGTGTCATTTGGACACTGTTTGATATGGTTAAGGTCGAAACCGGGCTGGTTTAGACAACAAAAAGTTGCAACCTAGCTGCCTGGGAGAGTTCGCGACTCGAACTATGGTTCGCGATCGCGAAGTCGAGACTGAGATTTTGGGGTTTTGATGATCGGAGTTCACGACCCGTTCCCGATCGCGAAGTGTTCCCGACGCGGGAAGTTCGCTACGCGAACTCCAGTTCGCGATAGCGAACTGTGCAGCTGTATATAGTAGCGGTTTAGGCTAGGGTTTAGGCATCAACGACCCTAATCCTATCTCAGCCGTTTTGTGAAGAAAGGAGGCGATTTTGGAGATTTAAAGCTCAAATCTTCACCATCTTTGAAGATTTAAACATCAAAGGTAAAGATTATTGATTCTTATCATCTTCTACCTTAGTTTCAAGCTTTTCATGGGTATCAATGGTGGTTTTGGGAACCAACCGTATCATCTTTGGGGAAGATGAACTATCTTGAGTGTAAAACACTCATTGTAAGCTTGTAATCAATGTGTACAAGTTAGATTTGGGTTTTATGAATAAAAATCTTAAACAAGGGTTTGAGATTCCACCAAGTTGTATGAACTTGGTGGTTGGGGTTGTTAATATGGATTAGTTAGTGATTAGTTATAGTTAATAACTAGTTATTATGATGATATTGATGTTAGGTCAAGAAGACCTTGTGATTGGAAGTACTTCCTTGATTGGGAAGTAAGGATTTGTGTTGTTGAACACAAGTATTGGATAGCATTGCTAAGGTGAGTACATGTGATTTTTTCTGAGTACATAGTAAAATGATTTCTATGGTTTAAATGATTAAACAAGTTTTTAGTAGTCTTTATTGAATAGATGTTTTAATAAAGAAAAAAAGGTTGATTAACTAGTATGTGAATTGATTTGTTATTAATTTGCTTGGTTACCACTAGTATGTTGAGATTTATGATTTGGAGCATTGACTCAAGTTGTTGAATGGTTATGTGGTAGCTAGGCAATTGGATCCTAGATAACCCACACAAGTTGGGGGAGTTAGTGACACCTACTTGGGGCGGTACCACCCTGCGCAAGGGTAGTGTGTCGAGAAATAGATAACCCGAAAAGCGGGGGAGTTTGAGATAACCCGGAAATCGGGGGAGAAATAGATAACCCAGAAACGGGGGAGTTTACCTAGATAACCCATATCGGGGGAGTTGTTTCAGGGAGGCCCGTTACGTATGTGTTGGGCTTATGTCTAGCCTTAGAGTATGATTGACTATGTGCAATTTGATAATTATTAAATCATTATTTTATTGCAAATATTTTCTAATCGGGTCTAAAACCCATGTTTCTCACGAGACAATCTTGTCTCACGTACTATGTTATTTTTGGCTATGTACCCAGGTTCGGGAGCTAAGGATTAGGCGGCCCGTAGTAGTAGCATTGGACGACTAAGCTCGGTGTACCATTTGATTCCCTAAGACTTTAGTTTTGATATTATTGTAACACCGATTTTTAGCACTTGTAATCATTTCAAATGTTTTTGTTTAAACCATGTTTTGGATATAATGGATTTTGGTTGTTAAACTTTAAATATTTAAAAGTTTAAATTGGTGTATTACAATTGGATCAAGATGGTCAAGATCAAATCACCCACCTACAGCCACCACCAGTCGCCGCCTCCGCCCGCCGCTCGCTGCCATCCACCGCCGCCCGCGGCCGCCGTCCGCCGCTGGTGGTGGTGGTGGATGTGGTGGTGGCTGACAGGGAAGGTGCTGGTGGTCATGGGGGTGGTGGTGGTATTGATGTATTGAAACACATGTGCTTCACTAAAACACAACATATTACTTCGGAGCACATGTGCTTCAGGTCACGAAACACATGTGTTTCAAGTCACTAAAAACATGAGTTTTTAAACACACAAGGGGGCATATGAAGCACATGTGCTTGACGTTATGAAATACATGTGCTTCACTTACAAGAAAAAAAATCAAAACAAGTGACGAACATATCATTATGAAGCACGTGTGCTTCATAAAGCCAATCACATGTGTTTTTGTTCCTGAACACATGTAACTTATAAGAGAGTCATTTGTGTTTGAATCACGAAGCACATGTGCTTGACGTTATGAAACACATGTGCTTCACTAACAAGAAAAAAAAATCAAAACAAGTGACGGACATATCATTATGAAGCACATGTGCTTCATAAAGCCAAGTACATGTGTTTTTGTTCCTGAACACATGTAACTTACAAGCAAGTCATTTGTGTTTGAATCACGAAGCACATGTGCTTGACGTTATTAAACACATGTACTTCACTAACAAGAAAAAAAATCAAAACAAGTGACAAATATATCATTATGAAGCACATGTGCTTCATAAAGCCAAACACATGTGTTTTTGTTCCTGAACACATGTAACTTACAAACAAGTCATTTGTGTTTGAATCACGAAGCACATGTGCCTCCTTACTTGAAACACATGTGCTTGGCTGTACATATACACTCATTTATTTTCAAAACACATGTGTTTCAAACACATGTGCTTCCAGTCACGACCACCACCACCGGTCACCACCTCCGGCCGCCGTCCGCCACCGCCGGCCGCCGCTGACCGCCACCCATCGCCCCTTGCCGCCCTATCCGGCCGCCGGAGGTGGGTGGGGTATTGATGTATTGAAGCACATGTGTTTGTAGTGGTGGTGATTTGAATCTTGATCTTGACCATTAATTTTTCTTGATAAGGGCTAATAATTGTCCATTGAGACTAAATAAAATTAATGAACTACCTTAAACATTTACATGTCACTTTAATCTAATGTTAGAAACAATTAAATTATGTTTTTAAATCGTATAACCAGACACTTCACTTTTTAGTAGACCCAAAAAAGGTAACATTTTTTTTTTCTTCTAATTTTGGGTTATAAAGATATGCAAGATTTAAAAAAAAACGTTGAGCAAATTACATTGAAGGTCTTTGTATTTTGTCACTTATTACAAGTTTAGACTCTTAAGCAGGGGTGGAACCAATATAGGTCCCGCAGTGGTACGGGATACTACTCAAAATTTTTTTCATACAGTAAATTTTTTAGAATTTTTTTTTTGTATTATGGTGCAATTCTATTACCAAATTAAAAAACCTATCAATAGTACAAATCAATCTTAAAAAAACTAAACTATTAACCAATAGTCCAAACTCGAAACCCAAATAAAATTCTAAACCAAATAAAAAAAAATTCAAAGTGTATGTCTTGTAGTTTTAGGTCTATGAAATTATAATTGTCTTGTAAATTTATAAAATTAATAATTAGTTATTGAAGACTTGGTGTTTATGTAACAATCATTTATGTAAAATTCATTTTTGTTTCAACGTATTGCACTTGGACGCCACTAGGGGCGTTGCTCCTAGAACCATGTAAGAGAGCACAACCCCCGTGACATCCGCCTTTTTTATTCCCGCAAGAGTGTTACTGCTGATAGAAGTTTCTAGTTCCGCCCCTGCTCTTAAGTTTGTTTATGATATTAGACATCTTTTGTGTATGAAGTTTGTTACACTATGGTCCCTACGGCTGTTAAAATTTTAAATGACAAACTACCATTTTGGCCATTTGTAATAAAGTGAACATAAAAAACTATGCATGTAATTAGTTGTAAACCACATGAATAATCCGCGAAATTTAGTCTATTAATTGATTTTTTTTCTTTTATTTATCGTTGAATTCAAAGCTCAATAAAAAACCGTTATCGTCGCCGCCACACCCCTAAAAAGTCGATCAATCCCTCAACCCCTACATTCAGTCGTCTTCTCTAGTTGTTTTCCCTCCGGTGACGTTCTGTTGGCTACACATTCCCCTGTCAGATCTCTCTCCCTCTCTCTCTCTTCATTTCTTGAATTCGAAAACATAAACATCATCATCATCTTCACGTTGCAATCAATTATGCTAACGTTGCAATCAATTATACTAGAAGCTATTAGTTATGCTAAGTCACCCATATCACTAGCGATTCTTGCGATCTGCGTCTACAAAACACCAGTGTAACAAACTTCATACACCAATGATGTATAGTATAATAAACAAACTTATAGGTTTAACGTTGTAATATTTGATAAAATACAAAGATTAAGATTGTAATTTGCTCAAAAACTTTTGATATTTGATTTACTTTATTTACACTAGAAAAAACATTGTTTTTTTATTAAGAATTTCTTTTGTATTAAAGTCTATCTATGACTTAGTAGGCATGTGCACTTTCTAAGAAGTGAACCAAACTAAGAATCGAGAAAATAATTTCAGCCGGACTGAGAACCGAATCGAATCGAACCAAACCAGGAACCGACCAAAACGAACCGAGAAAGTGTCTTCGACTATTCTTATGTTTTTTCTCGTTTTAGACCTAACCGAAGCGTTCAGAACCGGACCAAGAACTGATTTTACATGAACATTATTAGAACTGAAAATCGAACCGATATAGCTTAATTTGTTCCGATCCTGTTCGGTTTGGAGGTTCTAATCGAGTCTCGTTCCAATTTGCACAATCCTACTATATATATGAGCGATTTGATTAGTAATAAAATACTTTTATTAGGATATATATTATACGAAAACACTTGGAGTGTAATTCTTAAGAGGAAAAACAAATGATTACTTAAGGAAGGTTTATAGAGTAAAAGAGGCCAGGAAGAGTGCTGAAGATGATAAGCAATTAAGCATAAGGAGAGACATATCTAAGTCTTTGAACTGATTAAACTCAAGGAAATACGAAGAATAATGATTGGTGGGGTTGAAATAGAATCTAATGGTGTTTGTTGGGAGTTTGAAAGAGAGGGAACATGATGGCCTCCATGTTTAGCCTGAAAACCAGACATTATCACTCTTCCTAAAAGATCTCCAATCAATCTCTTGGAACTCACACAACATTACACATATCATCATATCCCTTTTAAACTCTCCCTTTTGCTTTTTGCCAAACCTATGACACCATCTTTATGTCATCACATTTTTAACCTCCCACCCATTCATATCATATGGGTATTTATGTAATTTTACTATTTATTTCCAAACCAAAATTGTAAAGGGAAAAAAAACCGCATTTGTACAAATATTTTATGTATTTATATCCTATTACTCATGGGATGGCTACATTGCAAAATAAAGACTCTGTATTAGGACTAGAGCTAGCGTTATTTGAGTCATGACTGAGAGGGGAGGGGAGGGGAGGGGGGACTAGTTAACTATTTTTTGTTTTTGTTTTTTAATAAAACAAGTAATAAATAATGACAATCCTTAGGACTGTCAATAATAATGGATAATATATACGAGTTACCCCTTTTAATTTGATTAGTCAAATAGTCTCCCTTCTTTCTAGCAACAATCAAACTCCTCCACCAATTAAAATCAAAACTACCCATCCTTATCCAGTGTTATTGACAGTTCCAAGGACTGGCATTATCAAGACCCAATAAGATCGAATAATTAGAAAATTATTTTCATATTTACCCCCTCTTAACTCCATTAATCAACTTATGTTCCTTTTTTTAGCAACATTTAAAATCCTCCTCCAATCCGAATCAAGGTCGCGACCTGCCATTAAAATCATCCCATATGATACATGACAATAAAATTACAATCATCCCATATGATACATGACAATAAAATTACGTGTATCGCATGACCCATCGTGACATGCCACATCACGTCAGGCGACACGTCCCACCCATTACTCCCACCGTTGCCCGACCCGTCCCATGGCCATAAAGGTCAGGGACTCGATGAGTACTGGTCGTGAGCAAAACAAAGGGAAAAAAGGCGTTGGGCCAGCCTAAAACCAAGCATTCGGCCGAAATTTAACTTAAGCCGAAGCCCAAAAAAAGGAAGACTAATTGAGATGCTGATTAATGGTTCCAGACATCTAAATTTATATTACTTTCTTTCTAATATACTATCTCCTCTCCAGCGATGTGGGATGAGCGTTTATTTTTTACTTTCATTCTTTTTAATAATATAAACTCTTGTTAATAACAAAAATAATGCGTGACTTCCTACACAGTCAAATGCCCACTACAATAAATATGTTTGTTTCATAATGTGTTAATAACAAAATGAATGTCTTAATAAGAAAGTTAAGTTTTTTCAAGCTTTTCGGGGTTTTCCCGGATTTGGACCGAACCACCAAGTGTGGGAGGGGGATGACTTTGTGGTGGGGAGGCGAGGGCGGGGGCAGAAATGTGAGAGTGAATTTTTTTTATGTTATAGAATATTTTATGGTGGTAGTGTTGTAGAAAGAAATATGATGTGTTGCTCATATTACAAATGTGGTCAGGTGATGATAGATTCTAGTGTTACTACACTTAGTGCTCCAACCATGATTCTTTCCTTCCACGATGACAAAGAACACGACCGTTGTAGCCACCACGCCACATGTCCGCCACCTTGCTTGACACGGAGCTATCAAGCTCCAAGTCGCGTTTTTCTAAAGGATATTATTATACTTGAGATGAATTTTAAGCTTGAGTATACTGTAATAATTTGAGAAGCCTTCATGATACATCTCGAACTCGCCTCAAGCAGGATTCGAGTGCAACATCATGAAGTAACAAAAAACACTCATCTGAAACTCAGATAAGAACTAATAAACAAATGTTGACGATAAATCAATTTATCACACGATTGTAAAATACAATAATAACACCATTTGTTAATTTCAGCTTATATATACAACTACATAATAAGAGCACATGGTATCGGAGGACTACTACATCCACTACAGGCTCGTGGTACCATGGTGCCCAATTCGGCCGTTCTCATGGTTCCTTGTGATTTTGTCGTGCCCTTATAAGAGGGAGGGGTGTGGTGGCGGACCCCCCCTCCCTGATGCTCTAAGTGCATCCTTGGCTCCTTTGATATTTCAAGTTTCGTGTTACACGGGTGTCGCACCTATTATATATATAACATTCTGCATCAGGTATGAACAGTGATTTTTGTCTTATTTGAAATCCGGGTAAATATGTATAACTAACAAATTTTAAGAGATATACTTTTTTCTTAAATTAATGACTTACCAATTACCATTAAAACTTTCATGCACTTATATAACTAACAAATTTTAATATAATAAAAATTGATTTTTAAAATAAAATTTTTACAATAAATCTTATCTTGAATACTATAGGTATTATTAAATTTTTTAATTTTAATTTTGTATTATTCCTATTATTATTACTAATTTCTTATACAAATTTGTTTTTAGATATACAAACTTATTTTTATCATAAAGTTTTTGTATTGGCATAAGTAACACACTCTACATTAAGTAAAACCAACGGATACAAATCGACATAATATGTAATGATAAAAACAATTTGAATACAGTCAGCATAATAATAGAAACGACAGACAAAACTAAAGGGTTTTCAGTTAAAACATAATAATAAAAATGGTTTTTTGTGTCATATGAAAATCCCCGCGGCCAGTCATGAGCGATAGTGAAGCCTAGAGAGGCGCATGGCAGGATCCAAGAGCAGGTAAAAATAAGATTTCCAGAAATTGATAAAGTAATATTTCCATTTATCGCGCGGGGAACTATCTACTAGTTAAATAGACTAGCAGGGTACCCGCGCAATGCGGCGGCGGGTACCCAGAAACCATATTTCGTGGCGAGCAAGTGTTGTTCGTTTACGCGGTAATAATTGTTGCTAGAAATAAATAATTAAACGGAAATGTGGATTTTGGTAAGAGTTGATGATTTACAGCGTCATATATTTAATGTTATTGGGTAAAATGGTTTTCGAGTAACAGACTTTTGTTATTAAGTGTGGGTGGTGTTCCCAAAGTGTAATGTATAGCAAGTGGTTAACACATAGTGATAAGTTAGGAGAGGTCTTGAGTTCGAATCTTATTAGCTGCGATTTTTTTTTTTAAGGTAGAGAACTAACTAACAAAAGTGGAAAGGTCCTTAAAATCAAGTTTAAGGAGCTCCTTAAACTTGCCTAATGAGGTAGGCCTAAATGCTTTATATAATAGTAAGATACTATATCTTTTCATGTGAAATGTTTATACTTCCCCGTTTTAAAATTGGTGATAGCTTTTTTTTTTCTAGAAGTTTCAAATAAGTAATATTTTTTTGACAACTTACCTTATTTGATTAAAGGTAATAGAACCTACATCTACTATCTCTCTCCTTAAATGTAACTTTAATATTATTAATAATATTATGTAACTCCGCAATTTTAACTTTATTATAATGAACCAACAAAATAAAAGCTTAGTATAAAAGCAAATTATAAGTTACTTGTACAAAAATAAAAACATAAAATCTTGTAAACATAGATTTGAGTTTGGGGATGGAGGGAAGGTGTTACACGCCGCATCATTGTACTCGTGCCTTCCTTGGAATCTCACTCAATTGCTCCACGCCACCTTCATCATCCCCCTTCTCTCATTTACATTTTTATTCTTATAATTATGTTTCCAGACTTTCCAGTTTCACTCCCTCCCCCCTTCCATTATTTAAAATATACTCCACGTAATTTTCTTTTTAATACATCTATTTATATCAAATGCCGGAATTCAATATTTATTTTTTATGCCATAAAAGTTCTTATTCTCTAAGACTGGACGTGCTTGGCAGTGGAACCACCCCCCCCCCCCCCCCCCCCTCAGGCGTGGGGTACGGTGGTGGAAGAGCGAGGTAACGAGCACAGGCAATAAGGGGGTGTGTGTGTTGATTTTCCGACCGTTGTAAGCTTCAACGGTCATATGACCGTTTAAATTTAAAATAAAATAAATTAATATATATTACTACCCAATCACAACAAAATATAAATACCCATCTTACAACACAACTTATATATCATCTTCTTACCATCTTTTTTAACCTATCATCACTACATTAATCATGTTTGCACCATCATCATCATCGTCATCATCATCATCATCATCATCATCATCATCATCATCATCATCATCCAACACATATGATACTGCTCTTATGGTGTATTGCGCGACGCGCTTGAATGATCTAGCGGAAACTAGCAGTGCCCGCTTGGACACTAGGACGACGAAGCTGAACCGAAATCATGCCGGTGGACACCAACGACTTTATCGATATTATTTTGCGGATGATAGTGTTTATAACGACAGAGATTTCAAACGACGGTTTCAGTTTAGCAAAATTGTGTTTATGCGCATATGCAGTGCATTAGAAAACATGTATCCTTACTTTCAACTTAAATATGATGCAAGAGGTAGGCGGGGATTTTCTCCGTTGCAGAAATGTACTGCAACAATCCGAGCCATGGATTACGGGGCGTCCCCTGATTCTCTTGACGAGTACATATGCATGTCTGAAAGGACCGCTAGGGAAAGTATGTATAACTTTGCCCAATGGGTTGTAGAAATATTCGACCCTATTTACTTGAGGAGACCAACGATCACTGATGTTCAAAATTTATCTACTGCATATGAAAATAGACATGGTTTTTCTAGAATGCTTGGTAGCATTGATTGTACCCACTGAAACTGGAGGAATTGCCCTCAAGCGTGGAGAGGAGAGTACACTGGAGGTTATCATAGGGTTGTTGACATTCGAGGCAATGCAATACACGATAGACTTCAAGAAGACTTGGCGGAAAATGATGGATCTCCTTAAACATTTCTCTGTACTTATATATTCTGTTTTAAAACATATACTTCCTAGATCTGATTCAAAATAAGTGATACACTTTCCTTTTTGGGGTGGTTCAAAATAAATGATACACTTTGAAAAGTTACCTTATTTGGCAAAAAAATAATGTGACCCACACCTACTAACTATCTACTTTAATAAAGTGAAATGACCCTTTTACCCTTAAATTTTACTTTTAAACATCATTAACTCCACTTTATTCAAAAGGTGTGGGACCCACTGCTCACTAACCATCCAATTAATTTAATTTAAGCATCATTATAATCTTTTGCCCAAAAACCATGAAATCCAAAATTATCAGTTATTTTGAATCGGAGGAAGGATATGTTTTTTTTATACTTATATATTATGTTTTAGAACATATATATTCTGGTGATAAAAGTAGTTTTGGTAATTTAAAAATCAACTCCTTTTTAAAATCATTATATTTGTTACACTATAATTCTAGACAATTTTCCTTAGTAATAGTTAGAGTTATTAAGTTATTATTCAGAATTAGTATAATTATCTCATGTTTATGAATTTTGTTATAAGTGAAGTATTCTAACTTTGAATAATTAAAATTTAAGAAGTTGCAACAAAGTTAATTATGAAAATATTAATTTGTAGGAGTTATTTACTACCACAAGATTATTTTTAAGACACATCATTATTTGTAGATGTCTAAATGTTTATGTGATTTTATATCGTTAGATTCGTTTTTTGTATCCGATTCCGAAAATATATTCATTTTTAAAATGGAGTCCGTTTGCTATTTTAAATAAATTAACTGAAAATCAGACATCCCATATGATGCTGAAAAACTAAATTTTGACCAATAAGGAGGTCCACCCCTTGCTTTGGCCGGTCAAAAGAGGGAGGGATGGCCTTCTCCTTCTCATTTTTCCCATTTTGAAATCTTATCTTGTACTATTTCATTGAAAGTTCTCCCAACACTTTTTCTCTTTGTTCTTGAGCATTTTGTGGTGAACCATTGTGATAATCTCGAAATCTTGTTTCTACTTGTGTTAGAGAAAGCTTAAAAGTAAGTTAAACCGTCTCCTTTACTTGTTCTTGATGTTCTTAAGTTTTGGTTTGAACTAGGGTTTTGATTCTTGAAGTTTTTGCTGGTGAATCTTATGTTAGTTACTATATTAAGTCTTTATTCAAGCTTTTACATGTTTCGTATGGTTACTTGTTGGAGGGAAACAAGGTTTGGTGAAAATCACCTCCAATCCCCATTAATGGAGGTTTGGAGAAGATGAGTTTTACCAAACCTTGAATTTCTTGAGGTTTTGATGTTTGATATGTTAGAAAAACATGTTTGGTAAGTTATTTATGTTGAAAATCTAGTTATGGAGAGATTTGGATCTTGAACTAACTAATGTTTGGATATTTGGGTAAAAAATGAACTAATGATTTTTGGAAGAAAAATACTTGGATTTGGTAGTTATATATGAACTTGTTGAATCGTTTAACTAGTTATGACTTGCTAGTTGTAGTGATCTTGTTGATATTGGTGGATTTTTGATAGTATTCTAGATGTATTCGAGTTTTGACCTGTTTGGGCCAATTAGTTGTAAAATTGGCTAGATGGTCCTAGATGGCTAAACGACATGTTGGTATCTTTGGACTATATATTACTATGTGCACATTCGGGGAAAGGTCAGTGTCGGAGGGATAACGGCTGAGAATTGTGTATCGATGTTCACGATATTTGTACATTATGTATATGTGTTATACATAAGGGGGTTTACCGGGCCATTGGATATAAGGCTACCGGTTACCATGGTTATAATGTCCAACCATGGTTTAGGGTTCGTCAGAACCGACGATCCTTGTAACGACCCGAAATTTGTAAATAAATAAATTGTATAAAAATATGATAAATAAGGATAAATCGTTTAAAGCGCGTAGAAATTGGTTTCGTGTCGTTTGGACACCGTATGAGAAAGTTATGGGCGAAATCGGGTTGGAACCTAGACCGAAAAGTGCAGCCCTGCTGCAAAGGCAGGCTCGCGGCGCGAGCCTGGCGCGAGTGAAACGCGAAGTCAAACAGAAGAGTTAGGCCCAAACGCGAGGGACTCGCGTTGAGCTCGAGTTGAGCTTCGCGTCGAGAGTCACGTTGATCCAGGCGCGAGCGGGGCGCGAGGTCGGGCTTCCTGCGGCGACCAAGAGGACATCCCGCGTCACCTTGCGGCGCGAGCCAAACGCGAGGGTGGCGCGAGGGCTGTCTGGAGTATATAAAATGGTGTAGAAGCTAGGGCTTCATAAACCCACGAACCATAGATCTTGTGCAGCCGTTTTTGGAGAGTTTTTGGTCGTTTTTGGAGATAAGGAGCTCAAATCATCACCATCTTGAAGGATTGAAGCATCAAGGGTAAGGATTCTTGCTTGTTCTACTTAGTTATCTTAATTTTTAGCTTGGTAAGGGTAGAAATGGTGGTTTGGGGAACCAACCATGTCATCTTTGGGGAAGATGACTAAACTTGGGTGTAGAACACTCGATGTAAGCTTGTAATCGATGTGTACAAGTTGGAATTGGGTTTATTGATGGAAATCTTGAACTAGGGTTTGAGATTCCACCAAGTTGGATGAACTTGGTGGTTAGGAATGTAAATATGGATTGATTAGTGATTAGTTATGGATAATAACTAGCTATTGTGATGGTATTGATGGTAGGTCAAGAAGACCTAAAGTTTGGTGACATCTCACAAGTTGGAAAGCAAGGATTCGTGTTGTTAGACACGATTTGGATTTAGCTTGGCTAAGGTGAGTACATGAGACTTTCAAACCGAGTACATAGTAAATAGTTTTGAAAGTACATATGATATTTTATGGGTCTTTATTAATAAATATGTGGATAAAGATAGTGACTGAAAATGTATGAAAGTATGTAGAATGTGATACTAGAATATGTCTAGTATGATTGATGAATTGGAAGTAAAATATGATAGATTCAAGTAATTATGGAATCTGTGTTAATGAACAATAATAAGGAAGTAATTGATTAAAAGAATGTATACGGAGCCTTTATTAATAAATATGTGTTAGTAAAGCAATTGAGAATGATTTTATAGTAATGAGTACCTATTGGTAAGATATACTAATAAAAGTAAAGAACGAATGTATATGAAAAAGAATATGATGTGACTAGTAATAATTGTGTATTATAGTCAAGGAAGAGATAAAACGTATCTTATGTATAAAGTAAGTATGGACCTCATAGGGTTCATAGATGTAGAAGTAAATGTGGGTTGCTGATGATCGGGTCCATGGGACCATACAGGTACGTTCACACTGTGTTGAACTAATTATATGTTGTTATTATTAGATAACTAACTTGTTTGATGATTAATGTGATAGCCGAGGGCTTTGATTGGAATAACTGATGAGTTATGGTAAGAACGAGATGATGTGATGCTAGTTAGTTCGGGGGCAACCCGATAACTAGACATGGTAGTGCTTCTAGCTAGTTCGGGGGCAACCCGATAGTTAGATAGAATAGTGCTTCTAGCTAGTTCGGGGGCAACCCGATAGTTAGATAAGATAGTGCTTCTAGCTAGTTCGGGGGCAACCCGATAGTTAGATATGCTTGTGATTCTAGTTAGTTCGGGGGCAACCCGATAACTAGATATATATATATTGGTGTTCTAGCTAGTTCGGGGGCAACCCGATAGTTAGATATGTTGAGATCCTAGTTAGTTCGGGGGCAACCCGATAACTAGATATGATTGCTAGGAAAGCATTGGAATGATAGGGTCACTATAGGGTGGCTAGCTTGTAACGATGTAGTATATGTATATATATATATGTTCATATACATCTATTTATGAAACGACTATTATTGTTATTTGGGTCTAAAACCCATGTATCTCACGAGACTATTTTGTCTCACGTACTACGTTTGTTTATGGCTGTGTACTCAGGTACAGGTTTGAAGTGATAGAAGGTTGCACTAGAAGTGGCCTAGAGATGTTTAGCTCGGGAGCTATTAGGTAGATCCCGTTGCCTATGGTTTTGATATGCTTGGTGACACCGTATTTTTGTAAACTCTGATATAGGTTTTGAAGTTTTTGTTAAATTGTATTTTGGACAATATGTCAAATATTGGAAAAATGTATTTTTAATGATTTAAACGTTGTTTTAAAAATACGGGTGTTACAACTTGGTATCAGAGCTATAGTTTAAGTGAATTAGGTTGGATGTCCATCCTAGTCTTAGACTGTAGCAATAGGAATGTAAGATTCCTTGAGATCGATAGGTTGACCTTGAGACTTTATGATAAGTTTAGGGTTGAACCTAGGGGACCTATAGAAGTTGTTATGAAATGTGCAACGTGAAGTCTTTTGAGACCGTAGGGCATTGGTAAGATAGGGTCGACCCCTATGGGAAATGCCATGTTTTCATCTAATTGCATTGTTTTCGACTGTTGAGTCGACTGTTTGAATCTTGTTTGTTGAATACATTAGTATGGCGAAGGAATGAATGGGTAAAGTGGACGAGCTCCACTAAGTTAGGAAAGGGTAAGAATGAAGATGTGAACCGGGATTTGGATAATTGAATAAATAAGGGTAGGTGGGATGATTCCAATACCCATATGAAGGAAGAATAATCGAATGGTAAATCCCGTAGTGAGAAGTGTCTACATAAAAGGTAGCAAAACATAGTCGGAAGAAATGAAAGGTAGTTGTGTAAGACTTTCATAGCGTGTAAAACTGTTGTGTAATTCGGAAGTTTTGAACCGAAGGTCACGATGTGGTGGACTCGGTAGATTTAACAAGTGCTAGGGATTAGAAAACGGGGAAGAATGACATGGTGACTTTAGCGTCACCATTATTGAAGGATGAGGTGTTGACACGGTGGAATGTGTTATATGAACTTTGGGGAAAGAGAGCACGGTACAAGATGTTGTGAAAGGAACTCACGAGTGAGTTGAAAGGGGAAGTTTGCCCGGAAGGAAATCTAGAGGGGGAATTCATGATGCAACCTCGGAGAATTTTTGGTAAATTGACTTAAGTGATTATGGCTTAATTGTTTGGTTGTTGCACGAATTGGTGCTTATAGAAATTGGAGATGAGTCGTACAATGTGGAAATTTATTTTTGGAATAGTCTTCCCGGTTAGTTATGCGTATGGAAATACGCAATGGACATGATTATAAACAAGTTTGTCGCGTGTAGTAAGGATATAAGGATGGTGAAAGTGTTTCAACAAAAGGATAGTAGCACAAAGAAGTGTTAAGTTTTAGTAAGAAATGTTAGTTTGAATGGGAATTTTAGAAATAGAAACTTTGGAAATGGAATTTGGATGTCCGGCGGGAATCCGGATAAATAATGTAATATGATTATACGTGAACGGTAAAGGAAAGAACGACTAAGGTGTAGTGATGTCCTAGAACTCGCATATGGAAAATATGTAGAAAAGAATAAGTAATGGGAATGACGAGTTTTGATTGTCGAAAGTGGTTGAATAAAAGTTGGCATATAGCCATAACAAGTTTCGGGACGGGGTTCATGGACTCGATACCAAGGGTAAGAAGGTAATAATTGATAAAATGTCATAGTAATGGTACGACGGTATATGACATGGGATAGTGTGAAACTACGGTTGGAAAATAAGTATTTCAAGTATCGCGATGTATGAAGACGAGAGTATGGAATGTTGGGCCAATGTGTGCCGAGTCATGGGTTACAAATGTGGACCGGAGTCGATGGGTTGACTCAAGATGACCAGGTTAACCGGTGGACTATGATTGAAGGAATAGATTGATGGTTACCCCGGTGGTGACAAGGATTTGGAAAGTTGTTCAATAGAGAAATGAACCATTCAAGGGTGGTTAATGTGTGAATGAGACGGTAGATGGGAATCGGAAACTTTATTAGTTACGCGCGAGGTACGAGGCTTGTGCATTATGTGATGGCCTTTGAAGGAATATGATAATGAAAAGGTGATGTTATATGAAACGTGTTAAGTAGTATGCCCAATGGGGAATATGTTAGATATGACAGAGAATGATAATGTGATATCATGGGAAACGTACTAATTGCATGATGAATAAATAGTCGGTTGAATGTGTAACCCAGTAGTGAAATTATGTGATGAGAAAAGGGGTATACTAGTATGGTATCCAAAATCGATAGAATGAGGAAAGATAATGTGGTAGTTCGGGGGATCCCCGGCTCCTATGATGTTTGGGGGTGGAATCGGTTGGGCGAATCCCAATGGTTCCATCCTGTGATTGGAGATGTTCTAATCACTGTGACCGTTTGGGTCTTGATGGATTGGAGGCTTTCCAATCATCTTGATATAATAGTCAAAGTATGAATTGTTGTGTCTGTATAATATTGTGTATATATGTGTGTATATGTTTATGTATATATGATGAATGTAGAACTATGTGGTTAATGTGTATTGTTATGACTGTACGATATGTGAGAATTTGGTTGAAATGCGGGTTGCATTTAAGTCGCGTATGTGTAGGGGATGCCTACGATTTATAGGTTAGGAGGAAAGAGAAACTCCTAGTGAGCAAATTATTATTGGTAATCAAGATGTGGTAAACTTGTATGAAATTGAGAATAAGAGTTTTGAAATTGATCGATGTGACACAAGGGTAGTTGAAAGAAAACTAAGTGATGGTTTGAGTGACCAAATGTTGGTCAAGAATCGGTAAAGGTCGATGTGACCATATGGGAATGTACGACTCTCGGATAATTGGGAGAGAAAATGAAAGTGTGGAAAAACGGGGACAATTGTTAAGGGGACAATAATGAGTGGAACCCGAAAGTGATAAATTAGTAATGGTGCCCCGTGAGTATGAAATTTGTTAGTTGGGAAAAGTATAATTGACTTTATGCAAAAGTCAAGATTAGTCAAATTGTGAATAGTTGACTCGGTCAAAGATGGGCTTTGACTCTCGTTATGAATGGTTAGTGAACGTCGAGGCCATAATGTGCAGATTGTACGTATATGAAAAGATTAATGGAATTGTTGAAATAGTTGTAGTCAGATTACACAACTTTGACCCGTTAGGGTGTTGTCAAAATTGAATGTGGGAATCGAGTATATGATTGTGGATGGATCATAAATTAAAGGCCAAAGGAAAAGGAAAGAAGGATTTATGGGTTCCTTAACGAGAAGGGAAATTGTTAAAGCATAGTTGACTTTGTTCTTAAGTCAAACGTTAGACGATGTTGGAATGTGGCAACTTGGTCGAAGCTAGACTTTGACATTCGTGTTGGTCAATTAGTTGATTTTAATGAGCTGGTCATGTCATTTTTATGTGTATAAAATGATCGGGTTTGGTTGAAGGATTAAAAGTGTTGTGGTCAAATTGTGAAATTTTGACCCGTTTGGGTATTATGAGTTTTAAAATTTGGGTCTTGACCGTTCGGACTCAACGGAGTTAAGTGAACGTTTGGATGTAATGATAACGGAATAGGAATGAGGAAAGTTTGATGGTAGTGACCACAAGGGAATGAGAGTGGAATGCTCGGTTGTATGTGGGTTGAAATTCTTAGTGATTCCGAGGACGGAATCCTGTTAAGGGGTAGATAGTTGTAACGACCCGAAATTTGTAAATAAATAAATTGTATAAAAATAGGATAAATAAGGATAAATCGTTTAAAGCGCGTAGAAATTGGTTTCGTGTCGTTTGGACACCGTATGAGAAAGTTATGGGCGAAATCGGGTTGGAACCTAGACCGAAAAGTGCAGCCCTGCTGCAAAGGCAGGCTCGCGGCGCGAGCCTGGCGCGAGTGAAACGCGAAGTCAAACAGAAGAGTTAGGCCCAAACGCGAGGGACTCGCGTTGAGCTCGAGTTGAGCTTCGCGTCGAGAGTCGCGTTGATCCAGGCGCGAGCGGGGCGCGAGGTCGGGCTTCCTGCGGCGACCAAGAGGACATCCCGCGTCACCTCGCGGCGCGAGCCAAACGCGAGGGTGGCGCGAGGGCTGTCTGGAGTATATAAAATGGTGTAGAAGCTAGGGCTTCATAAACCCACGAACCATAGATCTTGTGCAGCCGTTTTTGGAGAGTTTTTGGTCGTTTTTGGAGCTAAGGAGCTCAAATCATCACCATCTTGAAGGATTGAAGCATCAAGGGTAAGGATTCTTGCTTGTTCTACTTAGTTATCTTAATTTTTAGCTTGGTAAGGGTAGAAATGGTGGTTTGGGGAACCAACCATGTCATCTTTGGGGAAGATGACTAAACTTGGGTGTAGAACACTCGATGTAAGCTTGTAATCGATGTGTACAAGTTGGAATTGGGTTTATTGATGGAAATCTTGAACTAGGGTTTGAGATTCCACCAAGTTGGATGAACTTGGTGGTTAGGAATGTAAATATGGATTGATTAGTGATTAGTTATGGATAATAACTAGCTATTGTGATGGTATTGATGGTAGGTCAAGAAGACCTAAAGTTTGGTGACATCTCACAAGTTGGAAAGCAAGGATTCGTGTTGTTAGACACGATTTGGATTTAGCTTGGCTAAGGTGAGTACATGAGACTTTCAAACCGAGTACATAGTAAATAGTTTTGAAAATACATATGATATTTTATGGGTCTTTATTAATAAATATGTGGATAAAGATAGTGACTGAAAATGTATGAAAGTATGTAGAATGTGATACTAGAATATGTCTAGTATGATTGATGAATTGGAAGTAAAATATGATAGATTCAAGTAATTATGGAATCTGTGTTAATGAACAATAATAAGGAAGTAATTGATTAAAAGAATGTATACGGAGCCTTTATTAATAAATATGTATTAGTAAAGCAATTGAGAATGATTTTATAGTAATGAGTACCTATTGGTAAGATATACTAATAAAAGTAAAGAACGAATGTATATGAAAAAGAATATGATGTGACTAGTAATAATTGTGTATTATAGTCAAGGAAGAGATAAAACGTATCTTATGTATAAAGTAAGTATGGACCTCATAGGGTTCATAGATGTAGAAGTAAATGTGGGTTGCTGATGATCGGGTCCATGGGACCATACAGGTACGTTCACACTGTGTTGAACTAATTATATGTTGTTATTATTAGATAACTAACTTGTTTGATGATTAATGTGATAGCCGAGGGCTTTGATTGGAATAACTGATGAGTTA
This sequence comes from Calendula officinalis, assembly GCA_963853835.1. Classification (NCBI taxonomy): domain Eukaryota; kingdom Viridiplantae; phylum Streptophyta; class Magnoliopsida; order Asterales; family Asteraceae; genus Calendula; species Calendula officinalis. Next base: position 11,106,611 of record OY970821.1, on the reverse strand, counting down.
TGGTAAGAACGAGATGATGTGATGCTAGTTAGTTCGGGGGCAACCCGATAACTAGACATGGTAGTGCTTCTAGCTAGTTCGGGGGCAACCCGATAGTTAGATAGAATAGTGCTTCTAGCTAGTTCGGGGGCAACCCGATAGTTAGATAAGATAGTGCTTCTAGCTAGTTCGGGGGCAACCCGATAGTTAGATATGCTTGTGATTCTAGTTAGTTCGGGGGCAACCCGATAACTAGATATATATATATTGGTGTTCTAGCTAGTTCGGGGGCAACCCGATAGTTAGATATGTTGAGATCCTAGTTAGTTCGGGGGCAACCCGATAACTAGATATGATTGCTAGGAAAGCATTGGAATGATAGGGTCACTATAGGGTGGCTAGCTTGTAACGATGTAGTATATGTATATATATATATGTTCATATACATCTATTTATGAAACGACTATTATTGTTATTTGGGTCTAAAACCCATGTATCTCACGAGACTATTTTGTCTCACGTACTACGTTTGTTTATGGCTGTGTACTCAGGTACAGGTTTGAAGTGATAGAAGGTTGCACTAGAAGTGGCCTAGAGATGTTTAGCTCGGGAGCTATTAGGTAGATCCCGTTGCCTATGGTTTTGATATGCTTGGTGACACCGTATTTTTGTAAACTCTGATATAGGTTTTGAAGTTTTTGTTAAATTGTATTTTGGACAATATGTCAAATATTGGAAAAATGTATTTTTAATGATTTAAACGTTGTTTTAAAAATACTGGTGTTACAATCCTCTCATAATTGGTTACCTCTCAGAGATGATAATTGCTTGCTCGTTGTACTTAACATTATTTGTATGTTTTATTCATTCACTTAGCTTTTGTGCTAATCCCTCCCTCGTTGACCATTTCAGGTTGCTAGGCTTGGAACGGGTCGGGCTTCGGACGCAACATTTGACCGAACTTATTAAAATGTGTTTTTGGAAGTGGAGCCTTGTATTTGTGATACCGTCTTTTAACTAATACTCAATTTGTAATATTTTGATGGACCATGGTTTGTAACTTAAATGTAGTATTCTCTTTAAGTATTAAGCGCTTCCGTATTTAAAAAAAAATGGTTTCTAAAAATGCGGTGTTACAAGCAACACTCTCTACCTTAACTTTTAAAGCTCTTCTAGAAGATCTGATTGTGCTGGCTACAAGAGTAGTAGATGGAGTATAATTCAGATCAACATACGTCTTGTTTTCATTTTTGAAATTTATCATAGTACTGTAAAGACTGTTCATATCCATGTCCTTCATTTGACCAGTTGTTCGTAGGACGGTGGGCATGACACTCCATTCTTTTGGCAAAATTTCCAGCAATTTGTACACCAGCTCCTGAGTTTCCTGTTTATTATTAACTTCCCTCATATCGTGAATCAAGATGGTGAATCTTTTAAATGACATTTTCAGTGATTTACCTTTAACGACTTTGAAAGATTCATATTTTTGATTGAACATGGCCTTCTTAATGGCTTTAATCGCAGTAGTTCCTTCATAGGATATAGTTTATACGTCCCAATTTCTTTTACAGTTTCACATTCTTTTACGGTGATTAAGATATGGTTTGGAAGAGATGTCTGCAGTAAAAATTTGATTTCAGCATCTAGCCATGCTCTCCTCCTGTCATACTCTGTCCATTGATCTTCAGGTTTGTCAACTTCATTATCAAATAACTCTTCTTCTGTGTCAGGAATAACCTCCTCCTTCTTCTTTCTCCTTATCTTGTTCTTTACCTTTTTTTGGATACTATGGTTCTTGAAATGAACATCTTTGGACGATAAGGACCAACGTTTAGAATATATGGAGCAAACGAATGTTTATTTTTGGAAAAGGCCATGTAACGTATTTTCCATAAACCAAAATCATCATCGGTGAAAACTGGAGCATTACGTTTTGAACCAAGGTTCAATTGAGCTAACCTATCACTCATTTTGATCAGATTTTTAAGCAGATCAACAATTATTAATTAATTGTCCTGCTATGATACCAATTGTTAGTCCCATAATAAGTGTTTGATAAGTGTAATAATGGGTTTGATTACACTTATACGGTTTTCTGATCAAATTAAAATTATGAACACTTAACAATAAATAAATTCTTTCTTTATTTAACCAATAATGATTTAACAGAGTACAAGTAGTTGCGGAATAACTTTAGCAAAGTGAAAACGTTGTTACTTTAATTCAATTGATGAAACAAGTAATTTGTCGGGTCGCTAATAGCATCCCCACTGAAGAAGATTTAATGAAGACAAAAGACAATAGTTAGAAGACAATCTGAAGATTGGTTCTTCAGATTGTGGGTAACTATGAATCTGATTAATTCGATTTTAGTTACCTGGCTACACTATCTGATCAACAATAGAAGCAGCGATCAGTTCCCCGTGCGGAATCAGAGACTGATCAACCGATCAGATAGTTATAGTAGGTTCAGCGTACCTTGAAAAATAATGCTAAGTCTTAAAGACAAATACTTCGCTAAGCAAAGCTCTTAGTGAATGTCATTGAAGTTGCCCGCCATCTGAAGAAGCATGAGTATCTGAAGACTTATGATGATCTGAAGCGTATAAAGGTATGAAGTTTCAGTGACACAGAAAGACAAAAGTATGGCACAAGTTTGTATGTCGCCGACAAAGGGAATCCTATGCAAATCTTCTAGAAGATATCGATGATCATAAAACGACATAAAGTACTGTCAGGATTCCGTTAGTAGTGCTCGTCGCATGTAATATCCTCTGCACCAACGGAATTCATACATGTAGACAAATTCGTACATCTCTTAGCTGTCACGCTTTACATACACTATAAATAGAAGACTTAGATGAACGAATTTGGTGTGCACCCAACAAGTTTTCACCTTGCTAAAAGCTTCCTCAGATAAAACCCTTTGAGCAAAGTGTGAATACCCAGTGATACCTTCTGTTACTTAGTTTCAAGAATTGAATCTTAGTAACAAAGGTGTATGGTCTTGTGCTTGATCGTTTGTTGATCAATACTTGTCTTAGACAATATTTGTCATTGTCTATCTCTTACAAGTAGTTTAGTTAGGATTCGTGTTCTTAGCTATTCCACAACTACTTGTATCTTTGTTTATCATTATTGATTCGTGTTCTTAGCTATTGTTGAGTGTTATCAATTTTTAATTTGGTCAGTGGAACTGTATAAGTGCAATTTATCACTTATCACGAGACTAACATAATTGAACAATATCACACGTTGTTTTCACTTTGCCTAAGGATGTTTGCAGAGGAAGCTTTAGCAGAGTGAAAACGTTGTGGTGCACACGTGAATTCGTCCATCAAGTCTTTTATTTATATTTTTTACGAGACGTGACATCTAAGGGATGTACAAATTGTCCACGTGTAAGAATCTCATTGGCGTTAAGGATATTTCATGTGATGAGCACTACCAACGGAATTCTGACAGTACTTTCTGGCGTCTTGTGATCACCAAGATCTTTTAGAAGATTTGCATAAGATTCTTTTTTGTCTGCGAACCACGATCTTGTGTAATACTCATGTCTTTCTATGTCATTGAAGCTTCAGATGATAAGATCGAGGTGTTCGGATACACATGAGTGTTTCAGGCACTCATGGTTCTTCGGATACTGCGCTAAATTCAGTGACATTCACTAAGATTCACACTTAGTGTAGCATTTATCTTCAAGGTTCAGTGTGTCATTATCAAGAACACATTGAATCTACTACGACCATTGGAACTGTTGATCACTCTTTGATTCTGCACGGGGAACTCATCTTCGGATTGTCTTTCAACTAATGTCTATTTGTCTTCATTAAATCCGTTTTCATAAAGGTTTCTTTCAGCGACCCAATATGATACAAAAATAGAAAAAGAAGAAAGCATATAATATAGAGTAATGTTATTTCTTCCTATCTTTTAGTCCTACTCATCTCTAAACTTGGCATGTGTTATCCACTAATTTTCTTTCTTCCTATCATTTCTTGATTTTGACAATTGTCATGATCAAATGGATAAAATTATGAGTAGAACTAAAAAATAGAAAGAAATATCATTTCACTATAATATAATACGTAGGGGTGTAAATGAGCTGAGCCGAGCCCGAGCTCGACTAGGTTCGAGCTCCTCTCGTTTAAGTTTTAAGGAGCTCGAGCTCGGCTCGTTTGGAGCCTTATATATAAAGCTCGGGCTCGACTCGTTTAGGTTTTCGCATGTTCGGACTCGGCTCCATTAGGCTCATTTAAGCTCCCATATACACAAAATATATAATTTTTTTATTTAATTATCTATACTATATATAATGCATGAATGCCTTTCTAAAATTAGAAGGTCTTAATTTTCCTTTCTTTTTTAATTTTCCTTTCTTTTTTTGGAAGGTCTTAAACTTCGTTTGTCAAAAAAAAATATATGGGGTGGGATTTGAACCCAAGACCTGTGGGAAATCAGGCAACAATGTTAGCCAGTTTTGCTACCAACTCACTTGGCTTTCAAACTTACCAACGTCTTAATAAACACCTAACCAACTAAGCAAATCGTGAAACAAACTTTAATTTCATTAAAGGCGTAACGTCAAACTTTAATTCCATTCAAGTTAATAATTATTATAGCATTATACACTGATTGGGAATACATTTAATTCTTAACGTTACTTAATAATCTTTGTAACGTCAACCTTTAATTCCATTAAAGTCAAATGTTACCAACTTAAACGAGGATGCGTTAATTTTCTTCAAAGATACATGTGTTTCCTATAAACAAGAAGCTAATGGATCCTGGACAATGTAAACACAAACAATAATGATGATCTTTCTTATGTCTTTGATGATGGACACAGTGAAGTCTTATGGTGGTTTGGCTTATCAAGTTATTATGTTAATGGTATTTATCAATATTCATTTTTGTTAACTTCAATTTATTTATATTTTAATCCTATAATATGATTATGGCTATCTAACATCGATTAAAGAAACAATGTGGACAAGGGTATGTATAATTATATGCATGCATCTTCTTAAGTCAAAAGACGTCGAATGCTGCTTTTTGATGAAGACATACTTCCACTTTGTATATTTTTTGGCTCAAAGTTTGAGTTTTTGGTTGATTATGAGTTGAATTTTCCTGGAGTATGAAAACAAAATAACAATGAACGTCTGACTTATTTGTGGTGATATGGATAAATTGGTTATGAGTAAAAAGGGGTACATGCCCCTCTCTGTTCAGGTGAGACTTAAAAAAACTTCAAGCATCCAACTTGTGCACACTCATATTTACTAGACAAATGCTAGCATTTTTAGTATATTATAATAATTATTCTTAAAGTTTTTTAGGCTGGTTCTCAATTGAAATTCAATTTTGACGGTAAGAAGGTTATGCATTACTGTGGAGGTTCTTTTTTCAGGTGATTTTTCCAGCTTAAAGATTTTTTAGTATCTTTATTTGTGTCTTCTAAATGACAGGTATAAAAATGAATTACATTATGTAGGTCTTTGTTATACCTTATGTGGATCATTTGCACATCTTGAATTGAATTTATTAATGTTCTAAATTACGCATTTTTGTGATTTTGTTCATACTGCTCTAATCTCTTACTATATATAATGGACGAATGTCCTTCCAGAATTTATTCATGCCGAGATTCGAACACAGCACCCCTCAAATTAAATCCAATGTACTTACAAGCTAATCTATGAAGACTTTTGATCATTTATGCCAATTTTACTTACATACCCTCTACTAAAAAAACTTACGTCACCAGCCCAATCAATTCAGACGTTCAAATACCCAGCCCATTTAATAGCCCTGATTTAATTGACGTCTTCTTACCAAGATCAATTCTAAAACGTATCTCACTCATTCTCCACGGCGGCAATGAAGCTGCCGTTCATTCTACGTGAAATTAATTTATGGGAAGGGATTTCTTCTTCAATCACCATCCCTACAACGCCTAATATATTGTAACCGCCGAATAATTTCCGAATTCGACTCCAAATATGAGGCTGTTTACACTAAAATCAACCTTGATTCTGCCTCAAATCGCAGGTTATTGGAGGGGATTTCTTCTTCAATCGTTACTAAAACGCGTATGATATGGGTAACCGCCTAATAATTATGGTTTCGGTCTCAATTGGAATGAATGAAGTATGAAACTGTTATTACGTTTTTAGCTCAGACAGAGGTAAACATTTTGCTTTAAAACCTGATTTATTTTAGTCAATGAGCAAAGATTGAAATCACCGTGATTTCAGTCAATTTTCTGAAACTGTTCATTTATATATTTACGTTCTCAATAGGTTTTCAATTGCGCTTTTTTCCGTGTTTTGTGAAACGTAGTCTATTTGACATTAGAATTAGAATCATATGCAGCTAAATAATATGCATGGCTTGTTTCTCAAAGACATTCGCAGTGACTACCTAAGATCTTACGGCTTTCGCCGAGCCTGAGGGATTTTGTAGTATAATTATTGGTTTTGTTTTTCTTTTTTCCAGGATGGGGGATTAGTACAAATATATGGAAAAATTTAAGATGATATTTTGAGCTGGCCTTTTAAGCTGGATATGCACTATCATTACATTTTTTGCATTAATATATCCCAAAGATGTGGATGCTCCTGCGGGTGGAGTTGATGAGATGGCCAAACTTTCGTATTTGCATTAACATGATGTTGTGCAAAATTTATCAACAAGATTACAAATCAATGAAATTTATGTAAGCATATCTCAAAGTCCAGTTCAATTATATAATTATTGTTTATTGTTTACTTAAGAGAAACGATGAACTATTTTGGTAGACTTATTCTGGAAATATCCTTGCTGCCATTAATCCATTTCAAAGACTGTCTAACTTAGATGAAACTCATATGATGGAACAATACAAAGGAGCACCAATTGTTTTTGAAACTCATATCTCATGTTTTATGCTTAGTATAACTATAACAAATATCTTAATACTTAAATTCCAAGAATATGTAGATGCATAGATGATTTTATTTACTGTCCTGATTTTTTTGCACCAGAGGGAGCCAAGACAATTGTGTTTAGTTACCCGAGACAATAACTATGATGTAGACTTGCGTTTGACTATTTGAATGTCACAATCTTGAGTCATCGGTCATTGTTGGCAAAAGAGAACGATGTTCATTGGTTTGGTTATACGTTTTTCATTTTGTGTTATAGGCAATTTCACAATCTTTAAATTGTCTTTTTCAATTATACACAAGGTTTATTATTTAGGGAATGTGTAATCTGTAATTAGTGATTTTTATGGAAACAATTATGTTTACAATAATTCAAATTATCATTCATTTGTAACGTTATTGTTTAAAGACACGTGTAACCGAACAATATTAGTTCACCACAAAATGTGGGTTACAAAATGTGGGTTTGTTTGCGAATTCTGATCAGAACACGAAGGATTGATACTTGTTTGTGTAAAAGGAAGGCGAAATTGAATATCATGTACAATTCATCATATTATCATAGGTTTCTTGGCCACCTGAGCTTATTGCAAATGGTGAAGCTCTAAACAAGTACAACGAGCTACTTTTTCTTGGTTTTCATGATGTACGATTTTGAATTAAATTATGTGTTTTTTTTCTGGTAGGTGATGACTTTCTTATTGAGAGTCAAACGTGCTAAATTTGTCTTTAAGAAAGCGTAAAGATGGATGTGGAAGGGTTTTTTTTAGTGGAGTTCATATTAGCTGTCAACTAAAGAATGTGTAATTCATATAATGTCACTTGACTGTTACATTTTAATCTAATTTTTGTGATTATATTTACTTCAAAACAATGATTTACCATATCAATTTATGTAATTATTTCTTCAACTTTTCCCTAGATTATTATACTGTAAGTAACGGAGCGTCGCATGCATGCGTCCATCTAGCCATGTCAGCATGCGACGCGTCCCCAAACCATTCCACGAAAACTGTGCGACGCTTCCCAAAGGGTTTTTGGTCGAGTGGACGACCACACAGGGTCGCAGTGAAAATGAAGGGAAAGAAAGGGAAATGAAGGGATGGGGTTTGGTCGCCGGCTACGTGGGTTTTGTTGGGATTTTTCATGTGTTTGGTCGCAAGATAAAAGGTTGACGTGGTGACGTGGTGCTGATGTGTTCGGAGTGACCAAACTGGGTTTGGTCACCCATTACACATAGTCTTAGTATGCAAGGTACAACCCTATCGCTTATGATCTTGCATATCATTTATGTGATTGGGCAGCCATATTATTATTCACTGATACACTTCATGGGTTTGACTACAACATATAAATAGTCCTTTGTAGATGCTCTAATTTTGGAGTTTAAGGTGAGTTCCTTTTACAAATAGCTACCCAAAGTCGCAAAATGGGCGGGTCATACGGGGTGGATAACGGGTCGAACGGGTTCGGTAAATTTCATCTATTGATTAATATAGCTAATAGCCAATGATCTAAAAGGCGCGTCATGGCGTCGCCAAGGCGTGAGATGCGAGGTCGACATTACGAAACAGACCATGGCGGCTAGACTAACAGTGACGTGAGATAAGGCGTGATAAACCGCAATAAGCCGTGCCTTATGACGAGTTTTTTGTAAAACGACTGTGAAAATTGAACTTTTAAAAAAATGATAATTATAAATTTGGATGTAACACTTTTTATGAACTTTATATAGAATTGTTATATAAATCAATAGATCCATAAAAAAATTAACTTGATATACGTATATATAAACTATATAAAATAATTTGCCGCGTTAAGCCACACCTTGGAAAACGTCATGACCGGCCATAACTTAAGGCTTGATGGTGCCGCCACATCTTACGCTTTTTAAAACCACGCTAATAGCTAATGTTATATATTCTTGTTCTTTCAGGCTCCAAATCAAAATTAAGAGTTTTGATTTAGAAATATCTTCTTTAAAAAGTGATATCAAGGAGTTGGGCGAACAATTAGAAAAATCATATGCAACAACTCAATCATTTGAAAAAGAAGCAAGGATTCTAGAACAAGAACAAGTCCATTTGGAACATAATTTGACGATTTAAATTTGATAGGTTTTATGAACCCAAGAAATAAATACTAAAAGAGCAACTTAATTGGTAGACCTTGCTCACTGCCCAAAAGGAGAAGTGAGACTGAATGAGCAGTTGCCGAACTCTCCGAGATCGCAAGGCTCAAGAGACTTAGCAAAACCAGCCGCAAAAAATTGTTTCAGGGTACCCGCCGCCACATTGCACGGGTACCCTACTGTGAGACCTAATAAGCTCAAAACCCCTTAAGGCTATGTTTAGATAAGCTTTTCAAAATTCCTTATGGACTTATTGACTTTTTAAAAAGTCAAAATCAAGAGGAATTTCATGTGATACGACAAAAGTATTAGTAACTCCATAAAAAAATTAATGTCGACGGAGTTTACACACCAAACGCGGTGTATAAGAAGGGTTTACATGATGAGTAAGACACATAAACAGACCTTTCTTCCCTGTATATTATACTTAATTAGGTTTATTGTTTTATAACAAGAAACTTTGGAGATGGATCATTTGTGTTATTATACATCAAAACATGTAACCGAACAATATTTCAACGCCAATTCTAATTCTTGCTTTTTACCTCTATTTTATACACAGTTTTCATGCTTATGTATTGTATTCGTTATAAAAATATGTAACCAATGGACATTTAATCGTCAGGAATATATAGTTCGCAGCCGCTGCATCGCGCGGGTTTTAACCTAGTAATATTTAATATATTATGTAAGCACTTCTTTTTTATATTATATTATATATATATATATATATATATATATATATATATATATATATATATATATATATATATATATATATATGTATAGTATACATACACATAAGTAAAAAAAATATATAATATATAATTATATTTTGTAATAATTAATATATATTTGCTCGTTTAGGCTCGCGAGCCTAATCAATCTTAGTGGATTAAGCTCGGGCTCAGGCTCGTTTAATAAACGAGTTCTTAGTTAAGCTCAGACTCGGCGCATACTCATTTAAGCTCGGCTCGTTTCGAGCTTTTAACGAGCCGATCCCGAGTATCTCACGAACGGCTTGGCTCGTTTTCACCCCTAATAATACACATTTTTCTCATGGTAGTCACTAGTCACACTTTGTCTCTTTTTGAAGAAAAAAATATTATTTAATTCAAAGGTAAAATGTAGTGAAAGTTATGAAATTTCCCTTTCCAAGTACATTTTGGGGTTTAGTTTTTTCTAGTTGAGTGAACCTAGTTTGTCAAATAGCATTAGCAGACACAATCAAGCCAATGCCAACACAAACTTTATATTTGGTGACCACAATCTAAAATCTTGTATTCATTATGCTCTCAATCATATCTCTTTGTTAGGAATATTTTCATTAATATTCATTAAAGATTTGATATGTCAAAACTTGAAAAGTACAAGGACCTAAATTGAAGATATGGAAGTCGATATTTGAATGAAGATTTAGGAGATAATCATAAATGTAAAAGATATAGTATATCTTTATTGATTTAAAAAGATTTATTATTATCTTTTCCTTGTAAATCTCTAGGTTTTCTAGTATATAAAGAAACCTAGAGGTATAGAATTAGTCGTTCTTGAAACCCACGTTTTAACGTGTATGTGTGTGTACTCTAAGCCTCAAGGTCGTATGATCCTGTTAACGAAAACCGTTCTACATATTTATATGTAGAATTGGGGCTTTTAGTAATCATTGTATATAAAGATGATGATGAAAACCTTGTTTAGCAATACAAATATGTTTATCTAATTCCACAATTTTATGATTTGTATATGCTTATTCCAGATCAAGAACTAACTATTCTTGTGCTTAAAGATCGACATTTATATGGAGTTGTTCTAAACTCAGCAATTGGTATCAGATCCCGGTGGCTCAGATCCGGAATCAAACAAGGATCTATCAATGATCACATGAAGAATCAAGCATAAGTTTACGCAGATAGGGTACGTCACAAAAGAATTATATTTATTTTTCTTGATTGCACAGAAATCGCACCTAAGTTTACGCAGAGTAATATCTCCTTGACAACACTTGCTTCTCAGTATTAATTTAAAAAGTTTATGGCTTAAAACATGATGTAAAATTATGCTTCTCGAAATCTGAATCATCATGTTTACCATCTCATATATTTATTTGCTAGCCAGCATCATTTATTTGACTAAAGTCCCTAGGTAGGATTTAATTGGATGAAATTTTGAGGCAATTGGAGCCTCTCAAATTACTACTGGTGTGCCTCAAAAATACTACTGCTACTACTGGTCATTCACTTTGATGATGACAAACTTTGATTTATTTGACTAAAGTCCCTAGGTAGGATTTAATTGGATGAAATTTTGAGGCAATTGGAGCCTCTCAAATTACTACTGGTGTGCCTAAAAAATACTACTGCTACTACTGGTCATTCACTTTGATGATGACAAACTTTGAGGCAATTAATTACTACTGGTCTTTTACATACTTTTTACTACTAATGTTAACTACAAGTTTTGGAAACCAAACGATTATTCTGGTGTAAATACGATTATTCTTGGAAGATATTATGTACCAACCCATCTTGGCTGTAAACCAGAATGTTCTCCTAATATCTTGGAAGATATTATGTACGTTGGAAGATATTAGTTGCATAAGGTGGATCATTTGTGAATTGGTTCCTTAGATACTACTGATTTCCAAGGTTCCTTAGATACTACTGGTGTGTACTTCAAAGGTTACTACTGATGAGTAACATAAAAGGCAGTAGTAGATTATTATTACTACTGATGTTCGAATTTTGGCTACTGATTTTCATGGGTACGAACTTAGTACTGTTTTCTTCCTTATAACCGACACATCATATTTTGAAAAGCATGACACACACCATGTTCGTTCCATGCTACGGTTTATTGATTGTATCCGGTTAATCACTTATTAATTTTTATTCTTGATAAAAAGAGAATGAAAATAACTAGTGATATTCATGTGAAACGAATCACATTATTCACACACAAGTTGAAGGCTTGACGAAGATAAAGGAAGGTGATTTTATTTGTTACATATTTAATCTTTATCAGTTGATTACAGAAGAAAATAAATTATATTTTATTTGAAGAAGTTGAAAGTCTTACTACATAAGATGTTGTGTATTGTTGTAACTGCAATTTAACAGAATCTTAACGAAAAGATCTGTTGAAGGCTAAGATAAGAAAGTCCCTCATACAAGATTATGACGTTGCTGATTACTATATTTAGACGGAATGTGATGCTTAGTTTGAGTTTCTACTTCAACTTCAAATAGAAGATAGTTGGTTTTCAATGTAATTGATATAGTCTTGAAGAACACAAGAATGATATCACACTTTTAGGGGAAGAAAAAGTGTTGATCATTCAAGGGAAGTTCAAGTTTCTCGGATTTATTTGATTATGTCAAAAAGGGGAAGAGACTAGAAGATTCCAAGCTAATTCTACAAGTTTTGTCAAATCAAATAGGGGAAGATTGTTAGGAATATTTTCATTAATATTCATTAAAGATTTGATATGTCAAAACTTGAAAAGTGTGATATCATTAACGAAAACCGTTCTACATATTTATATGTAGAATAGGGGAAGATTGTTAGGAATATTTTCATTAATATTCATTAAAGATTTGATATGTCAAAACTTGAAAAGTGTGATATCATTAATATTCATTAACGAAAACCGTTCTACATATTTATATGTAGAATTGAGGCTTTTAGTAATCATTGTATATAAAGATGATGATGAAAACCTTGTTTAGCAATACAAATATGTTTATCTAATTCCGTAATTTTATGATTTATATATGCTTATTTCAGATCAAGAACTAACTATTCTTGTGCTTAAAGATCGACATTTATATGGAGTTGTTCTAAACTCAGCACTCTTGGTGGCCTAACCCGCATGCTCCTTTCCTCACTCTCTCTCCATAACCACACTCCTATATAACCCTAATTCCTACCCCATTACCATCTCAAATACACACTCTAAACAAACACTTGATCGATCATAAGTTTATTTCCCCATCTTCCATGGCTGTTTCAGGTTTCGAAGGCTTTGAAAAACGCCTCGAGCTTCAGTTCTCGAGCCATAATCCGGCAATCGGTATCGGTCTCCGGGAGCTCGATTTCAAATCGCTTGAACAAGTTCTTCATCAAGTACAATGTACTGTTGTTTCGGCACTTGGTAACCAACACTTTGATTCTTACGTACTCTCTGAATCATCGCTCTTTGTTTACCCAACTAAAATCATAATCAAAACATGTGGTACAACACAGCTCTTGAAATCGGTCCGACCGTTTATTTGTCATGCTCAAACCCTAAATCTTCGGATAATATCTATTCGTTACACACGTGGAAGCTTTATATTCCCACTTGCTCAACCGCACCCTCACTCTAGTTTCCATGAAGAAGTTGTGTATTTGGAGGAAATAATACCGGAAAACTTATGTTACCGAAAGGCTTCTGTGATCCCCTCAAAACTCACTTCTCATTCATGGCATGTTTTTTCCGCCGGTGATGTGGAACATTCTGATGACGTAGCACTAGGTTTATACACCGTGGAAGTGTGCATGACGGATCTTGATCAAACCCTAGCTCGGAAGTTTTTCCGGCATCCAAATGACGGAAAAAACGGGGATTCTACCGGAAGAGAAATGACTGGAGTAACTGGTATTAACCGTATAAACCCTAATGCCCAAATATGCGATTTTGCTTTTGACCCATGTGGGTATTCCATGAACGGAATCGACGGTGACCGTTATTCGACGATTCACGTGACGCCGGAGGAGGGGTTCAGCTACGCAAGTTTCGAGTGCGTTGGGTCGGTTTACAATGATGACATGGCGGATATGGTGAAGAAAGCCGTGAAAGTTTTTGGTCCGGGGACAGTTTCCGTCGCCACCACAAGCGCCGGCCATGATATGTGCATGAGAATCAAGGGTGCGGTGGAGGAGCTAGGGATGAAATGCCGGAGTTGTAGTACGGATGATTTTCCGGCTGCCGGTACGGTGGTGTTTCAAACGTGTACCACTCGCCGGAATAGAATATATTAGAAAATATTGATTAACATGAGGGGGCCACGTGACAATGGGTGCATGCACGATGACTATGAGGATGATGTTATGATGTTGCATGCCACGTCATATTGTCATAGGATGGCGGGGTTGACTTGGTGTAATTAAAAAGATATATTAAAATCACAACAAAAAAAAGGAAAAGAAAAAAATAGAGAGGATGTTGATATGGCAAATATTCAAGCGGGATGGTGTGTGTGTTCATCTATGTCATGATAATGTACCCCACTTTAATTGTTTGTCACGCCTAAGATTTTGAGGAATGTGTTTTGTAGTGGAAAATATTTGGTTCTTTATGATATTCTTTTACTGAAATAGTTAGTTTTGTTTTAATTATAATCAAAACACGTCTAGCAATCTTAACTTATATATGAGGCCTATATTTGATCTAATTTTGTCAACTAATCACTTTCAAGCCTTCGCATTAGTCCACAATACCACATGTAATTCCCCTATTGACCATCTAGCATCCTCCCACATGTCATCCTTTTCTTTAGCAAACGATTTTATGGGTCAAAAGATTTTCGGGTTAAATCTGCCCATTGAACAAGCAGACCTCCCTTAACTCCTTTTCTCTTGATTGAGCAAACCTTGGTGACAAACCCATAAGATATCTCATCTTCAACCACAAAACAAGGAGCAACCTCAGACTCAATCCCTCTTATTCTTCATATAACCCGTTCCTAATTGATGGCTGCTGCTTCAATGATTTTATAACCCACCTTCAATGGCAAATTAGGGCTTTCGTAGGAGCTTTCTTCAGGTCGATCACCTGTATCTTACGAATGTATGAGCCGGCAGCAAACAATCCGTTTGTCCAGTCCATCCGTTTGTTCCATTCTTTGTTTATATATTGTAATACAGGTGATCTGTTACGTATTCCAATTTCATGCCGGGTTTATGTTTGTTTCAAAAAATTTGGATTTTATTTTCATTTCAGATTTGGTGATTTCAAATTATAAGGATTTCATTTTGATTTGGAGATAATGTATCAGATTTGTTTAAAGCCATCAAGTTTGTATTTCAGTTTTGTATCCAAATTTCCAATCCCGTCATGTGAATTTTAGGTTTGAGATGGCAAAGGAATTCTCAGATAATGGTGATGATAAGTCTATAATTCTAAAGATTAGAAAACGATTATGAATTTGACCAAGAAACATACAGTTCAGTTTTACTTGCCTATAAAGCTCAACTGATGCAATCACTTGAGTATGAATTTGATTTCCAAATGCATTTTTGATCAAGTTTCAGTTAGATATTAACTTAGAGCTGATATATCTTCAGGATAAATACATATAATTAAATGACATGTACACAATGAGCTTTGCTTAAAGTGAATTCAGACGATGTAATACGGAGAATAAGGTTCGAATTCCAGTAGTGTTGATACACATATCTTTCATTTTACACAGATTATGAATCTGTTTTAGTTTTAATTAATTGCGATTATCTGAGAATACTTATTGCATCGCTCTACTTGTGTGCAGCATCTGATATTTGTGTTCAGACAAGTTTTAAAATAGTATATCTAGTTTCACAAGTATTCAGTGGTCAAGAGGTTCGCCCCGAAAGTAGGTTGCTGATGTTAAAAGAGAATGTAGATCAAAAACCCACTTTTACTTATAAAATGCAGATCAAAACACCCTTAACTCAAATTATTTCAAAAATTGGACAAGAAGTGTTTCGGGTCAACCCGTTTGTTTCGACCAATACCAACAATTACCCGTTTGGACCAGTTAACTGACCGCTCATCTTACCACCTTGAATTAACTATTATGTACACACCTTTGAAGCATAATATCTCGTGTTTGTAATATTGATTTGGCAATAACATTTTCTAAGAAATTGACCTTATATTTCATTTAGCAATGGTTTGTCAGGATTATATAAAAACCAACTTTCAGTAACACCAAATAAATATAAACGTTAATAATATCACACCTTTCATCATTATGAGGGGCAATCCGTGTAATAAGAAAACCCAGGGATCATTCATGTAATTTACTTATAAATTAAGTTCTATGTAACGAACAAGCTCAAGAAGAGAGCTTTGGCAATACAGTCCCAAATGTTTATTTTCCAGGCTTCTGCTGTAGATTGATTTTTGACCGCCTAGATATATACGAAGTACATTTTTTATTAATTTTAAGTAGCATACATTAACAAGTGAAATAGATCAACAATGCTGCGGTTGAATATTGGAATCAGGCACTTTGAAAATATTGTAGAAGATTTGAATTTGTATATAAATTATATATATATATTTTAACTTTAATTTATTGTTTATCTATATACAATGTATTCCAACAACACATTTATTTAGGTTTTACTTTTTAAACACACCTTATTATCTCAATAATACAAGAATTTCATTGAATTACACATTCTCGCTTAGTTAAACAAATGTCGTTTACAAATAAGTTTTATTTCGATCTAGATTTCTTATATCATTTATTCATGTATCAAAAATTTGTTTTTCATCATTTCAATTATGGATTGTTATCTTATTTCAACGGTATCACTATTTTGTTATTTTTCTATATCTCTCTCGAAGCATGCCCGCCCAGTCGGGCGGGCTTTGAAGCTAGTTATAATATATACATGAGCTTTTAACTAGGTACTATTAGAGATGCTTAAAATCGGGTTTGACCAAAACCGGTTCGGTTTTAAAATCGAAACCGGTTTTTGGTCAAAACATTAAAACCGGTTTGGACATTAAAGGGTTCTGGGTCTAATCGGATTTAGGGTATAAAAACTCATGCAAACCTATTGTAACTGGTTCGGTTCAGTTACTAATCGGTTCGGTTATTTTAACCGGTCAAAACCAGTTATTTTTTCAGTTTTAAACCGATTTTCCGGTTATTTTAAATATCAAATTCTAATTGAAGAATTTTTTGGTTTTTTGGGTCAAAACAGGTTTTAAGAACCGGTTTCTAACCGGTTCGAAAGTTAAAAACCCCCAAAACGATTGGGAACCGGCCGGTTTGAAAAAAGCCGAACCGATTTTGGTCAAAACTGGTTTTGATCGGTCCGGTTTCTGATTGCGGGTTTGGTTATGGTTCTACTTTCGGGTTTTTTTTTGCACATCTAGGTACTCTTATGGTAAAACAATTAATGTCAGAAATGAAAACCTCGGGAAGGAGATTCGGTAAAGTTAGTCACCTCACGTACTATCATGATAACATATGGGTTTTTTGCCTAGTCATAACAATACTAAATAACTAACATAAACTTTTTACTTATAAAATAAAGGATGATAAAAAAATACAGTAAAATCATTTTAAGTATATAAGTTGTGAGTTGCGTTAAAGGAGGTCCATCATTTTTACGAAGTTCCGAGGAATAAATAGTAAGTATTGATCAATAAGATCTAATGGTCAAGATTAATCACATACTTTATACATTGAGGGGTATTTTGGTCATTTAAAAGAATATAATTTGTTGGGTCACTGAAAAGCATCCTCCACTGAAGGGATTTAATGAAGACAAAAAGGCAAATAGTTAGAAGACAATCTGAGGATCAATTCCTCAGATTGTGGGTAACTAAATCTGGTCAGTTCGGATTTCAGTTACCCTGCTACACTATCCGATCAACCATCTGAAACAAAGATCAGTTCCCCGTGCGGAATCAGATACTGATCAACATATCAGATAGTTGTAGCAGGTTCAGCGCACACTTGACAATAACGCTGAACCATTGAACAAATACCTCACTAAGCAAAACTCTTAGTGAAGGTCACTGAAGCTGAATGCCATCTGAAGAAGCATGAGTATCCGAAGACTCATGGTGATATGAAGTGTACAAAGGCCTGAAGTTTCAGTGTAACAGAAGACACAAGTAAAGCACAAGTTAGTGTATCGCTGATAAAGGGAATATCTTGCAAATCTTGTAAAAGATATCGGCGATCACAAGACGACAGAAAGTACTGTCAGAATTCCGTTAGTAGTGCTCGTCGCATGAAATATCCTCTGCACCAACGGAATTCTCACACGTGGATTCGATCGATCATTCCTTTGGCACCACGTTTCCCAATGCTATAAATTGAGGACTTAGCGATCGAATTTTGTGTGCACCCAACAAGTCTACACGCTGTTAAAATCATCTCAGACTTTATTCTTTAAGTATAGTGTAAACAACCAGATTACCTTAGTTACTTGATTTGAGAATTGAATCTATGTAACGAAGGTATCTGGTCTCACTAGTACAAAATAGCCTACAGTCACAGTTTTTCTAAAACAGCATTGCCACAGTTTAACTTGTTTGTGTGGCTAAAGGTCACAAATAATGTTCAAATTTTATTTTAGCCACATTTAACTCCAAAACTGTAACAATCTCAAATTAGATTCGAACACTTTAGCCACAATTTAACATAATAAAGGTGTCCATTGCTAGCCACAGTCACGTAGTGTGGCCAAATGTCACACTTTTCGTCATGGTTGTTTGTTAAAATGTGACATTATTTTGTGATATTTATTATGTGAGACGAGAGACACATATTTAGTCACATGAATCAATTGCTTGTGTGTCCAAATGTTGTGTTTATTAGCCACATGAATTCATTGTTGTTGAAAGGTAGTATATAGCCACGATCTTTATTTTGTGTATCATGTGGCTATAAGACAAATAATAGCCACTTATTTTTGTGTGCATGTGTGGCTATATGATGGATTTGTGCCACACCCTAAAACATAGTCATGATAAATCTAAAATTACATGTGGCTATAACATAAACAATAGCAATGGAAATAGTAAAATTAAAAGTATGTACCTATAACTAACTTATAACCACGATTTTATTAACTATGTGTGTGTGTCCACAAGTAATAAATTGTCACATTAATGATGTTAAATATGGCTAAATGTTATCAGATGTCACATGTGATAAAGAATTATGTGGCTAAAGCAAAAACAATAGCCATGATTAAATTTATGTGTGTAACTACTAGTAAGGGAGAAGGTAGTACAAGTATAGTTGAGCATATATGTTTATTAGCCACATGAATTCGTCGTTGTTGTCACGTTAATGATGTTAAATATGACTACATATTATCAAAAGGTCACATGCGATAACAAATTATGTGGCTAAAAATAACCAATTGTCACAGTTCAATTGACTATGAATGTGTGTCTGCAAATTACCAATTGTCATATTAATAGGTTAAAATATGGCTAAATGTTATCCCACATTGGTATTTGTAAGAAAGTGGGAGAATTAGTTTCCTTATAAAAAAAAAAGGGGCTTCAACACTTTTAAAAATATTAAAGCTTGACATCCTTAAGACCTTTGGTTTAACCCGAGTGTTTACTAGGGTTTGACTATTACTGGTTGGCTTTAACCGGTCTAGTTTTTGCCGGTGATTTTAAGCAATCAAACCTGTTGAATGTTCGAGTCACAGTTTAACCAGTTAGACCGACCAGTCTATACCGGTTTTTAAAGATTTGTAAATGTATGTCCTTATTATACTTTTAGCTATTGTTTGAGTAACTATATGTGTCTAAAAGGTATATATTAGTCATAATATACATATATTAGTGTCACTAAAGAATAGCAAGCGCCACTATAAAAATAAATTCATGTAACCATTGGTTGAACAATAGTCACACAAAAAATAAAAAATAAAAAATGTGTCTATAAACAGTTTATGGCCACATTATAAGTTAGAATGCATGATTATCACAATAGATTTTCTTCTTCAATAGCCACACTTTAAGGCTACGGCTACTATTTTTTGGTTACTACAACCACTATATTAAAATGTAGCCATACATTGCCTAAAATGACACGACCTTTGGTCACATTATTAGTGGAAAAAAAAATTAATGACTAAAGGCATATGGTCACAGTTTTGTAGTGTGACCATTGCTCATTTTTGTACTAGTGTCTTGTGCCTGATCATTTGTTGATCAGAACTTGTCTTTAGATAGTGTATGTTATTGTCTATTTCCTGCAAGTAGTTTACTTAGGATTTGTTCTTAGCTATTCCACAAAATACTTGTTGCTTTGTTATATCATTATTGATTAATAAAGAAAAGTTTAAAAAGTGTTGAGTGTTGTCATAATTTTTATTTGGTCAGTAAAAGCGTATAAGTGCATAAATTCACTTATCACGAGACTAACAATTAGTATCAGAGCAAGACAATTAATTCATAACTGTTGATTTGCTTACTTACTGATCAAAATGGGTGAAAAGCTATCACAGATGAACCTTGGTTCAAAGACAAATGACCTTGTTTTTACCGATGATGATTTTGGTATGTGGAAAATTCATTTTCTGGGATTTGTCGAACATCAAAATTGTAACAACCGTAATTTTACAATTTGTATTATCGTATATTTAATTCGGGATTTTTACGAATACTAAAACTTATATTAGTTTATGTTTTGAGTTATGCTTTATCGAGTGTTTGAATGGTTCGGACTTGGTATAACCAAGTATGGGTCAAGTCTTGGATGGAAACAAGCTCAAAAGGCAAGAAATTGACCAAGACAGACCTCGCGGCGCGAGGCTGGCGCGAGTAAGCAAGCAAGCAAACAGAAATTTCAGGGACTGGATGCGAGAAGTTCGCGTCGAGCTTCAAGTTTGGTTCACGGCGCGAACTCGGCGCGAGGGTGGCGCAAGAGCTGGAAAAGATCGGCATCTAGCAGGTAAACCCGCGTCTCTTCGCGGCGCGAGGTTGGGCGCGAGGATGCGCAGAAGTATAAAAACATGAGTGTAGGCTAGGGTTTCATAACACCTACAACCCTAGAGCTATAGCAGCCGAATTGAGAGCATTTGTGGTCGTTTTTGGAGCTAAGGAGCTCAAATCTTCACCATTTTGAAGGATTTAAACATCAAGGGTAAGGATTCTTGATTATCTTGCTTATCTACCTTGATTTTGAGCTATGTATGGGTAAAAATGGTGGTTTGGGGAACCAACCATGTTATCTTTTGGGGAAGATAATCTATCATGAGTGTAAAACACTCCTTGTAGACTTGTAATCAATGTGTACAAGTTGGATTTAGGATTATTGATGGAAAATTTTGAACTAGAGTTTAATATTCCACCAAGTTGGATGAGCTTGGTGGTTAGGAAGGTTAATATAGATTGATTAGTGATTAGTTATGGATAATAACTAGTTATTGTAATGATATTGATGTTAGGTCAAGAAGACCTTGTGATTGGAAGTACTTCTTTGATTGAGGAGTAAGGATTTGTGTTGATTAACACAAGTATTGGAAAGCATTGCTAAGGTGAATACATGCGATCTTTCTGGGTACATAGTAAACCAAGTTTTATAGATTGAAATGATTTATTGAGTCTTTATTAGATAATTTTTTTTTATAAAGAAAATGATTGAATTGATTTAAGTATGACTTGAATTGTTACTTGACTTGTTAGTTACCACTAGTATGATATGAGTTATGAGTTGGAGCATTGGCTCACGTTTGATGATTTGTAATGTCGTAGCTAATCTATTGGATCCTAGACAACCCACACAAGTTGGGGGAATAGTGACACCTACTTGGGGCGGTACCACCCTGCGCAAGGGTAGTGTGTTGAGAAATAGATAACCCGGAAAGTAGGGGAGTTTCAGATAACCCGGATATCGGGGGAGCAAATAGATATCCCGGAAACAGGGG